>CM042168.1:29432205-29499705 GCA_023376005.1 Doryteuthis pealeii
TATTTTGAAAGTTTTTTTTTCTGTTCGTATGGTTTTCACACTTTGTATTTCTTCTTGTTTTCAAGTTTCTTTTTATTCTTTTTATTTTTACTTTCTGTTTTATGTTAAATATTCATTCTATTTAATCCTGTCTATACTGATAGTATTTTACTTATAAATTTGTCTAGTTTATTTTGCTCTTTTCTATCATACCTAAACAATGAATAATGGTGGTCAAAAAGACAGGTAATTGGATTATAACATTAGAGACAATTTTTAAACTGCCTTCATCCACAGTTGGGACATCTTGCTGACCAAAAATAAATGGACAATAAGGAATCCAACAGTAAATCCTTGTCTGTTACCTTTGATAAAATATGCCTACAATATATATATATATATATATATATATATATATATATATTATTACTATTATTATTAAAGGTGACAGACAAGAATTTGGTGTTGAGCTTTTTATATTAGCCTTTTTTTGTTGTCAAACAAGATGTCACAACTGAGGATGAAATAAAACATGCCTACAAGAATATATATATATATATATATATATATATATATATATTGATTTATATTTATTTACATTGGAACAATTTTATGAAAATGTTTTGAAAAATAATTTTTTTTCAAAACATTTTCGTTGCCTGATGATCATGACTGCTACATAGCAAGAAACCAATGGTAGCAAAATTGTTCCAATGTAAATAAATATAAACTAAAATATTTATTTATTCATTTATCTATTAATGCTCTATCACAGATATTGAGCACTCTTCTAATAACACTGTACGTTGGATTACTACCGCTTCAAGTATAATAGTGCCCACCATACACATTGATATATATATATATATATATATATGCCTACAAGATATATATATATATATATATATATATATATATATATATATATATGCCTACAAGAATATGTATGTGTGTGAAAATCATATTGTCTATATATTTAACTAACATAAGTGAAAGAAAATATCAAAAAAATTTATTCTAACATCTATCATTATCTACGGCTTAGAATAATACATTTAATTTTTTAAAAGATTTTCTTTCATTTATTATTATATACTATTATATATTGGCCATACTATTTTAATTTATTTATATAAGAAAAATATATGGATCCCACACCTCAATATTGATATTGATAATCTTGTTTGCTGTTTATGAAATTAAAGAATGCTCAATATTATTAATAGAGCCTGTATATCTAAGTTTTCATATGAACTTTTGATTTTATCTTTGCTACCCTAACTTATATATATATATATATATATATATATATATATATATATATATATATTTGGGGGTGTGTGGTGTAATGGTTAGAATTGTAGAAAATGGACTTGCCAACCAAAATTCAAATCCTGGAAAGGCTGTTAGCACTAATACTCTTGGGAAAGGTATGTCTCTGACTACTCCCCCTTCTAGCTATGGGCAAATATATTATTATATATATGCAATGACACCTATTATATATATATATATATATATATATATATATATATATATATAATCTAAAGATTGAGTGAAGAAATCTCCCTTACGATGTAGTAGTTTACAATGGTCGTATCCTGGACAGAGTAAAAAAAAAAGCACTTGACCTTGAAGCAAATCTGTTCCTGACCACTATAAGAATAATAAAATATTCCACATTTTTCATCTGATGATGGAATCCTGAGGAGTAATCATTCTTCTAGATCTCCTAAAATAGTCTATAATGCTTTCAATCTAAATCTTCTTCATTATTTTTTCCTAATATATATATATATATATATATTTAAAAAGTTGTTGTTCCTGTCAGTTTGTTCACTTATGTACTCCTCTTGGGGTTTTGGAGATAGACTCAATAACCAGATATATTCTGAAACTACATTACTCAGGGTACTTCGATAAGTATATTTGATTTTAATCAAAGGGGGGTCCCTGAGGGGGTTAAAAAAAATCCACTGAATTTTTTTCCCCTTCTATTTATATGAAATTTAAACCATAGATAAATGACAAGATATGATACATATTCACAAAATTTCATCAAATTTCAATAATATCTAGACAAACTCAAAAAAGTTAAATCCCTACCCCAGTGAAAATTTTCGAGGCCCATAACTTAAGTATTGGAACCTCTATTATCATAATAGGTTTTTCTATTAAAGGTAAATCAACCAAAAAAATTACCTCTCTTTCATAGTAAGATTTGGCTAATTTAGAGATTTTATCTATGGCAAGACATCACTAGAATTTTGGCAACAAAAACTATTAGTTAACTAGCTTAAAAGCCATCCTATCAGATGTTAATTAAGCTAGTATATGTATATATTCACAGAGACAGATAAGTATACAACTATATATATATTTTTTACCTATATATTAGGATAACTAGGAACCTAAATCACATCATTATCTCTTTATTTTGATCATTAAAGAGAGACATTAAAACACCTGCACAGCCTAATTTTCTCTTTTTTTTCTTTTTTTTTTTTCATTAAAACAAAAAAAATAAATGAAAATAACAACCAAAACCACTACTGATTAATATCAACTTATTTTCATTTATATCAGAATAATATTTGCCAATTATATATTCACGTTATGAAACATTAAAATGATTTTATCTGCGTGGCTTGTGGCTGTTTTTGGCACCTAAAAATCTGATTGCTTTATTTTTTTTTCTTTCTGTCTTTCTTTTTTTTTTTTTTTTTTTTTTTTTTTTTTTTACATATTATTATTTTTCTGTTGGCTAATTGACGTCTCTTTCTGCAGACACTGGCACGGCTTCTGTCTTTCTTATAGAATAAGGAATAAGAAGACATTCTCTCATGAATTGAGGAGACATCTTGTTGGTTTTGCAGACAGGAATGTGAATTGGTATACAAACTTGAACTTTGATGTGACTTCATTTTTGTGTATAGACAACACACAAACGCACATATGTGGGTGTGGGTATATATATATATAGTAGGCAGGTGTTATTAAACAACATGGATCATTTCTTTTTCATGATCTTAATTTATATCTTTTCCAGTTTTCTGGCTATCTTTCTAATGTCAGGATCCAGTTGAAATGGGATTTTTCTCATACTATCAGCCTGAGCGCTTTCAACTGTTTCTTCAATCGTTATCAGGCGTGTATATGCTTTGATGTTAGTTCTTTTTTTCTTTTTCTTGTTCTTTTATCTATTTTGTTTTTAAATTAGAAGAGTCTATTATTTTTAGAGGGTGGCTGTGATTAGTGTATTAGTTATTAAAGATAGTTAATATATTATGACCGATGTTGAATGCTTTTATTAATGTTAGGTTTTTTAATTTTATATGCAAGAATTTGTAGGCATTTCTTATTGTTATTTTTATAGATGACTTTAGTATTTTCAGTGAGGATTTTTCTAATGTCAGAGGAAGTGAATTTATCTAGATGTTTTGTAATTAAATGTTGTTTTATGGCACCAGTATCAGAGAGATGGTATGTAAGGCGAGGGGTGAGTTTTGTGGTGGTATGTCCTGGTATAGTACCTGCCTACAAAATAACTTGCCGCCAAAATATATAACATTTAAACTATATATATATATATATATATATATATATATATATATATATATACAATTATGCTTAGAATCTAATGCAAAAAGCATTTTTAATCTGTAAAATCTTTCCAGTGCTCTATGCTCAAAAATGCAAAATAATATCAAAATATATTTCAATTATGAAAACAAGATAAAAAAATGCACTACTCAGAGTTCCACGTTGTTGATCTACAGGTGAGCTAGAATTTGACAGGTCTCTCTTTCTCTCTCTCTCTCATATATATATATATATATATATATATAATACAATAAAGGGAAGGACATACCGGTAAAAAATATTGAGTTAATCCCAATATTTGGTTGATACAAGTATTAATTGGATAAATAACTAAAATAAGTGTTATAACAAATATAAAGTGCTCAATACATTAGTAGAGCGGATTTGGTATTACAGTGTGTACAGAAATAACCAACTGTTTTCAACAGTTATAACTGCAATATTAACTTCCGCAATTAACTGTAATTAATCAATATCTTGATTAATTTAGTGGAATTAACCCTGAAGATCCTTATGGTGAAACCCAAGTGGGTTATTTCGTTACTCACTGTAAATATATATATATATATATATATAATTCACATACACAGTTTTGATGTGTACGTCTCATCGGTGTGGCTAGACTTAACAGCTACTTCTAGGTGAGAGAGAAACCTGACTGACATTTCAGCTGTCCTTAGCTGTCATTAAGAGGCGAACATTTTAACTGATAAATACATACATCAATAGATGTATATTACAATGTTATATATATATATATATATATATATATAATCCAAAGATCAGGTGAAGAAATCTTCCTTATGATGTAGTAGTTTTTCAGATATCATAAAAAATCTAAATCTTCTCTGTTATTTTTTCCTGATATATATATTAGAATTAAAAAATAACTAGATTTATGAACTAGAATCAATAAAACAATCAAAGTCAGATAGATTAATAAAAATAAAAGCAGCCCAAACCCACAAACTTTATTACTGGCAAGTATATATAAAATGTAGTAGCCTAGCCAACTTGATATCCTGAAGAGGTAACTTAAACACCAAAACGTGGTAGATAGATAACATTTTTCTATAACTAACTATATATATATATATATATATATATATATATATATATAATATATATATATAAATGATTCATCCAAAGTTACTAATATTCCGAGATGTACTACTAATTTAAGCAGCATTTGCTTGTTTAGGTGAATGGTTGCTAGAAGATTGTCTAGAAATATCCTTTACCAGCAAAATAATGCTCATTGCCATTCTACTTTATCCACCACAACAGTTTTAGAATCATGTTCTGTCCTGGCCAATCATAGTATATGAATACAATTGAGAACATTTAGAATTTTATCAAAGTAAATCTAACAAGGACAAAGAACAGTGCGAATAACCAACAGATGATTTTTATGCACAAGCTGAATGAATCTATATATATTATATATATATTATATATATATTATATATATATATGAGTGAATTAATATATATAAATATGTGTGTGTGTGTGTATATATATATGTATATATATATATATATATATATTGGAAAGATGAGAATTGACAAATTGTTAAAAAATGTTTGGTAATTCTACAGCAGAGCAGGTTAAAACTTAAAAGATATTAAAATTTCATATCTTATTATATATTATATATATATATATATATATATATATATATATATATATGTATGTATGTATGTGTGTGTGTGTGTGTGTGTGTGTGTGTCTATATAGTGAAAATATGAGAATAAATGAATTGTTAGAAAATGTTTGGTAATTCTACAACAGAGCAGGATAAAGCCTAAAAGAAATTAAAATTTCATGTCGTATTATATCTGTCTAATAATGAAACTATGTTTCATTCACTGATGGTATCCAAACAGATACACAAACCTTTTATTGATGAAACTGCTATAATAAAAGACCATAATTGTTAAACCGACTTTGGCATAAGATAACCCAACAAGGTTTGACATGTCATAAAATTAACCAGCCAACAACTAACCATAATATTTTATATGTAATATTGGAAAATGCAGTTTTAATAAAAAGAGGACATAGTTTACTACAGTGATGTTGCAGAGAAAGTGCTTTAATTCACAAGTTCACTACTGTCAGTATATGTCCAGGTTTTTACAATATATCCTAATTCCTTGCTAAATTAATACTCATAAAATGCAGAATACTAAAAAAGATAATAAAAAATAAGAATAATTGATTGAATATTTGTGTGTGTGTCTGTGTAATCGGTTGGTTCACATTAATTATTGTATTAATTATGTAATATTATATAAGAATATTTCTTCAAATTTCCTTTTTTTTTCTGTGCCTTCTAGTTTGTCTGGGATTAACTAAAGTGTACCATTTTCTTAAGAGCAAGGATTAACACTTTGGAATGTAAAAGGAAGGAATCTCTAACCCATTTGTTATAACAATTAGAACTTCAGCAAACACTGAAATCTTTTATAAACAATCTGTCTTTGCTGATTAAGAGAAGGAAATAAGTTTTCTTGGATTAAATTTTATGTAATACTAGCTTAAAAGCCACCCTATTGTGTGGCAATCAAGTTAATTCATGCTGCAGAGGGATGTTGATTGGGCTTTTGGCCTAAGTAATAACTCTTTATGCATTGAGTATATATCAAATTTTATTAAACTTGATCGATGCATTTAAATATTGGATTAATATCTAAGTTTACCTTTAAAAGTTCAATGATAGTTCTTCTGCAATTACTTAATTTAAAGACAATTTGATGTATGTGGGTCCTTAATTTCCATACAAACAATTATTTCTGTTTTATTGGTGACTTTCACTGGATTTCTCAATTAATTTTAATTATTCTCAAATCTATTTCCCATTTATAAAAATTATTGTACCAAAAAATTTTGTCACAAAAAATTGTGAAAAATTGCTTAAAACAATCACAGTAATTAAAACTTGGGAACGTAAAATTTCAGGATACAAGTCTGGATTCAGACTGAAAAGTTGTTAATTTCCTTACGGAGTCGGCCTGATTCTAAAATGGTATGATATGTTGGGCCTCTAAAAGTAAAGTTGAAAAAAATGTGACACACTAATTGAATGGTTGGCAAGATGGGAGTTAAGTGGCCATACAACTGATGTTGTGTAGGGTGCTACTTCCAGGGTTTGTCAAAAACAGAACGTAGCATACTTGTGTTGTTCCTATCAGGCTTTTTCTCCAAATATTTCAACTATACAGTAGCACTGACACAGCTACAGTTTTCTTTATTGAGAAATTATAATGATAAGGATGAACATGAACACAAACCCTACATGATTGAACTGTAAATTGCCTTATACTCTAATAATATTTAAATGCTATTATGTTAACAAAAAATTAATTATGATTTGTTATTTTAGTTGTGTTACTATAACATACATCCCAATATTACATCATTTAAATATACACTATTAAGTTGCAAATTGAACTGTAAATTGCCTTATTCTCTAAGAATTTTTAATGTTATTCTGTTAACAAAAAATTAATTATGATTTGTTATTTTAGTTGTGTTACTATAACATACATCCCAATATTACATCATTTAAATATACACTATTAAGTTGCAAATTGAACTGTAAATTGCCTTATTCTCTAAGAATTTTTAATGTTATTCTGTTAACAAAAAATTAATTATGATTTGTTATTTTAGTTGTGTTACTATAACATACATCCCAATATTACATCATTTAAATATACACTATTAAGTTGCAAATTGAACTGTAAATTGCCTTATTCTCTAAGAATTTTTAATGTTATTCTGCTAACAAAAAATTAATTATGATTTGCTATTTTTGTTGTGCTATTATAACATACATCCTAATATTGCTTCATTTAAATATAGATTGCACACTGATACAAAATATAGAGTAAATCCCATTTATAAATTTGCATCACAGTGGCCTCGGGTGAAATTATGATAGCATTTTGTATGAGAGCTCACAAGCTTTGAAATAATTATACGTTTGACCAGGCAAATGATGTTCTTCTGTATGTTGCAGTTATTTTTATTAGTTTGCTTAAAAAAACTATTTAAAAAAAAACAAAAAAAAACACCTTATTTTAAAGGGGGTAAAAAATTAATTTTTATTTTTTTTTTTTTTTTATGAACGATTGACATTTAAAAAATGCCTTACTGCTTACCATGTATTTTGTCAGAATGCTAAAATGATCTGCAGCTCATGTGGTTATTACAGGTTGACTATGAATAGAAAATGATCACAGAATTTTTTTTTTTTTTTTTCTGAATTTCAGAGATGAGAAAAGTATCATGATTATACAATGGTGTACTTGGATTAGTGTCTTCAGCATGGTTGTTATAGTTACGACATTTCAGTTGTGCCTCTCCAGCCTTTGTTAGGCGACTGTCATAGTCAGTAACCTTCTGAAAATTAAAAAAACTGAACCTTTATTCTATCCACAGTATTAGGCGTCCCATCATGGTATAATGATTAGCAAGCTAGTCTCACAAATCCATTACTACTGAAAAGTGAGTTCGATCCTTGCTGGATCCCCCTTTGTGTCAAATCCTAAATCTAGGGTTAGTAATTTTTTTTTCTCTCCACAGTATTAAAGCAGTTTAGATTAATTGATTAATAGATTGATTTTACTGGCATGTCAACCTGTCCAGGCTTATTTTATGCCCAGTGTTTAGAGAATATCATTCATTGTACATTCATATTTACATTTTTGTTTAATTGTATCTTAAGAGATTCTTTTATGCATATGGTCCTATTGAATTCAAATGTTGTTGTCTTTTAAATAGATATATTTGAACCATAGATGGACCCTAACAAGTACTAACGCTCCAGGCCAGAAAGGACCTTGGAGTTATGGCAAGGAGGGGTACTCCTATTCTCAAGATATCCTGAACTGGAGCCACACCATTAGATGCAGTTTAGTGTTATAACCATATTTGGGGGGTTTTATCCCTTTCAGGGGATACAATCTACTACACACATACTGAACACTGTATGTGGGTAGAGGATATCTTACATTGTTAAATAATAGATTGGCAAAATCTATTATTGGCATATAGTATAGGTAATTTAAAACAGTCGCAAAAATTGTTGGGTCAAATCTTATTATAATAGAGATTCGGTGTCTGCCTGTCTGTAACTGAAACTATGTGACTGCTTATGTCACAATACCCTCAGGTAATGCGTAAATTTATTAATGATTATTTAATTTGTAGTCAAAATCATTAATTAATTTCAGACTATTACCCTTGGGAAAGGTATGAACCCTCTCACCCACCCCAGCTATGGGTTAAATAGTACCATTACTGTTTTTCTACAAAGATGGCTTTGGCATTAGATAACCCATGAAGGTTAATATACTATTAAACAAAGAAACAAAACAAAACCATTAGCACTATGTGAAATGCAAACAGCCTCATTCAGGATTTGAACTTGATTTGACATGTCCATTTCATATGATAACCATTAAACCACAAGTGCTTATACTAAGCTTGCCTTCAAAAAGTTTTCATGTCAAGCCCTAGCACCTATATGATTGCCCCAACCCTTTTTATCATATATGTGCTAGAAGCTGGTAGCTGAGGATCTTCATGTCCTGGAAATGATGTTAAACTCTATCTGATGCAGAGGTTCCAGTTCTGAAGGTCTGGGGAATGTGGAGCACCCCTTTATCATCATTGCTCCCTGGTCCACTCTGACCTGGAGTGGTAGTACCTGTTAGGGTCCTATCTATGGGTTAAATAGAAAAATGTGTTTGTTGGATTATTTTAGTATATAAGGTGTGTTGCAATCCACTACTTAAATTTATAGACTAAGCGAGCTCACGTGGTTTAAACCTCAGCCAATCAACTGCCCGAATACGTGGTTAGTTAACTACTTAATCACTGATATTGACAGCCATCCATTTATTCGACATTGACAAACAGACCTGCAACACTAAGGAACACCAAGGAACAACTGAAGTCTCATACCCAACATTAAGGAACACCAAGGAACAACCAAAGGTTTCTTCACTAAGGATTGTGCTCTGCTTAACACAAGGGATCTCCGCTGGACAGTGCTCTTCCTTGAAGCCTAAGGATGGCCACAAAAATCGTAAAAGTGTTTATAAAAAAAAATTGAGTATCCATTAAGAATGAATTTATTTCAAAATTTTCTCGGCATTAAATGACCCACCGAGGTTGATATGCCGTAAAACAAAACAAACAAACCAAAAAGTTGTCTTTCAGGTGTTGATTTTCCAGGTTTTTGTGTGTTAATACATTTTTCTTTATATACAAAACACGCAAAGGTCACAAGGGGTGAGAATTTCCTTGCCGTAGGGATGTCAATCAAAAGTGTGTCCTCACAATGACATGTTACTGACAGGCAATTAAGTGCACAGCTAATTATCATCGGTCACTAATTGTGCTGGGGACATACACACACACACACACACACACACACACACACCTGCTGGTTACATGACTTAATTTTAATGTCATCAAAACCGTTTACAACTATATCCTTTTTTTCTCTTTCCTTTAAATTCTCTTATGCTTTTACTAAACAGCTGGTATGATTGCACCACTTGGACTTTAACTAAATGCTTCAATAAAAAGATGGAATCTGCACCCTACAAAACAGCATCTACATAAAAGAACATCTACATGTCTTTACATATTTACCAACCTCTCCACACAAGTAGGATGTGACACAGAGTAAATTTCTTAAGTGGAGTTTAACAAGTTTGAATTCAGAGTTTTCCTCCTTCTAGACTAGTTGCCACACCAAGAGCCTATTCTGCCCTACTATTTACCCATAGCTGGAAGGAGGGTATAAGTGCTATGTGAAATGCAAACAGCATCGTCCAGGATTTTAACTTGTGATGACGTGTCCAATTTTCTACAATGATAACCATTACACCATGTGCTCCTAACTGGTAGGGTTGCACCCCTTGGACTTTAACTAAATGCTTGAGAAGAAGTTAGATTGGATATGCACCCTACAAAACCTCAGCTACATATCTTTAAGGTGTTGATTTGTTTTCCTTCCTTTATGTTTGTTTGGTTTTGTTTTGTTTCTTTCTTTAATGGTATATCAACCGTTATGGATTATTTAATGCCAAAGCTATTCTTGTAGAAGTACAGAAAAAATAAGTAATGTCGGAGTGGTCTAGTGTTGGTATCAACCGGACAGCAAAGGAGTCTGTCCTCTTTTCACTAATGCTAGACAGAGGAGATTGTTTTTGCACCTGAGGTGGAGCACCACACTTATCAACAGCTCCCCACTTTACCACACTTATCCAATCTGTGCTACTCATGCACTGAGTTGGCAAAGGCCGGTATCGAACCCAGAATCTTGTGATTTCTAGGCGGAGGCTCTACCAACTGAGAGTGGTACTATTTAAGCCATAGTTGCAGGGGGGGGGGGCTTAATATCTTTCCCAAGGGTATTAGTCCAAAAGTGAACATAATGGTATGACTGGAGTTCAAGCTCCCTTACTACGATGTCGCTGTCCAGCACATTAGCTGCTACACTACTTGGACACTCCCACTCCTTTTATGCATCTAGTAGACTTGTTCATAAGCTTATTAGATAGACTAGTATAGTTCCTGTCAAAAATGATAGGTTTATTTTATGCATTGATCAGAGTGTAGTATCTGCACTGTGAGATCCTTGTGGACAATAGTGCTACAGCTATGCCACGTTTGGGAGGTGCACTTGGAAGCCCAAGTTCAATTCCTGGTTTTGAGTTCAGAATTTTTCCTTCTGCCAGACCAGTTTGCCGACTTACTAGATTAGATAGGTAAATAGTAGGACAGACTGGGCTCTTTAACCTTTATATGGCAATCGGTCTAGGAGAAGGAAAACTCTGAATTCCAACCTGTTATACTCCGCTTATAAAATTGACCTTGTGTCACATCCTACTCTTGTGGAAGGGTTGTATTCTGTCCAGTATCTCTGAATATCTGATTTGAGGTGGCCTCCACTGAAACGTTTTCCATTTAAAATAACAAAGTAGAAATACTGACTAATTGGTCCCTCTCCTCCTACGTGCAATAACACCTTGAACCTTAGGTTTAGTTGTCTTTGTATTCTACATGGAATAGTCAGGTTTGACCTTCACCGGACCAAATTTCCCATTTAAAGATAACAGTGTAGAAATAGTAATTGCCCCACCCCTCTAATAACACCTTGACCCTTAGGTTTAGTAGCCTCTGTATTCTGCATGTAATAGTTTGGTTTGACTTACACTTGAACAGAGTAGAAATACTGACTAACCCCCCCCCTTCTAATAACACCTTGAACCTTTCGTTGTCTCTGTATTCTATATGCAATAGTCTGGTTTGACCTTCGCTTGAACAGAGTAGAAATATTGACTAATTTTTCCCCTCTAATAACACCTTGAGCCTTTCATTGTCTCTGTATTCTATATGCAATAGTCTGGTTTGACCTTCACTGAAACATGTTTTCCATTCAAAGATAACAAAGTAGAAACACTGACTAATTGGTCCCTCTCTTCAATTACACTTGATCCTTAACTTTAGTTGTCTCTGTATTCTTTCTGCATGTAATAGTCTGGTTTGGCCTTCACTGGAACAAGTTTTCCATTTAAAAATAACACCATGAAATAGAGATTAACCTTTCACACTCTGTAGGTGACTTCGTTTGTAGAGCAAAAAAACTTTCTCCTCCCACTGCAGGTGGCTCCTTCTGATTGTTGAGTGTGTTTGAACTTCACAGTTGTGTTATCATGACCTGCTATGGCAACAGCAAAAACGTCTTTGATTAAAATCGAGCTTTCAAAGAGTCACTGAGTGCACAAAATTTTAGCATCCTTCAAAAAAGAATGCAGTGAAAGGTGAAGTACTACTAATGAATAATGCAGAATGTTAAAGATTAATTCTAGCTCCCTCATCGCTGGGGCTTAGAATACACTGACTGTATACCCTACAGAAAAGTTAAACCCTTCCCCAATAAAAGAAGTATCCTGGATATGACACTAAACTGCATCTTTATATTATTAGTGAAACTAGCAGCAGGTACTCGGCGTCGCCTGGGTAGAGGGGGATTTTTTTAAAGTTAGTCCCACAGATCCATTATTACTTAATCATCTAAAAAAATAGACCTTGCATTGATCCAGCTACTATGAAAAGAAATGTTAATGTCTACTATCTAAAATATTAAATGAAAAAAAAATTCCATGCTATTATCATTTAAATTTTATTCTTTAATTATCTTCACGAATATAAATCAAATCTCTATTATTTTTGCTCAAAAACTGAGCCCTGGTGATATTTAATGTGTATATATATTTACTTTGTCATTAATTGTTTTATTTTCAAAGTTTCCTCCGGACATACATATACACACAACTACCCTTTATATATGTATAGATAGATAGATGGATCTCTAATTAGGACTGAGCCTATTCTAGTAGTGACCACACCAAGCAGAGTTTAACAGGTTTGAATTCAGAGTTTTCCTTCTCCTAGACTGGTTGCCTAATCAAGGTTAAGGAGCCCAGTCTGCCCTACTATTTACCCATAGATGGAAGGAGAGTAGGATTCATACCTTTCCCAATGATATTAGCGCTATGAACTCTAGCTAATACCATTGGGAAAGGTATGAATCCATTTACTGATGATGAGGATTCAATTCGGGAGATCTGAGGAGTTTTGAATATCGCTTCATTGCCATTACTCCACCCTGACATGAAGTGGTAGAACGTATGGGTCAAATAGATCTGTTTAAAAATTATTTGTATTCAATAAAACTGAGTGTAAAAAAATTCTTAAGAAACAACTACACAAAAAATGAATATGAACATACAATGAATGTGATTCCCTAACCTATGGGCATAAAATGAAGGCACATGGTGTAATGGTTAAACAAAGTTTGAATCCTGGATGAGGCTGTTTGCATTTTATATAGTGCTAATACCCTTGGGAAAGGTACAAATCCAACTATTCTCTCTCCAGCTATGTGTAAATAGTAGGGCAGACTGGGCTCTTTAACCTTGATGTGACAACCAGTCTAGGAGAAGGAAAACTCAGAATTCAAACCAAAGAGAATCTCTTCTCATTAGTTAAAACTACTTTGAGATCTCCTCCTCCTCGTTCACTAAATAGATGAAAATTTAGTGCTATGTGAAATGCAAACTGCCTCATCCAGTATTTGAACTCAGTCCGCTGTGTCTATTTCTTATGGTGATAACCATTACACCACGTGCCTGTTGGTGATTCTATAGTTGAGATCCTATAGTAGGGCAGACTGAGCTCTTTAATCTTGGTGTGACAACCAGTCTAGGAGAAGGAAAACTCAGAATTCAAACCAAAGAGGCTCACTTCTTGTTAGTCAAAACTACTTTCAGAGCTCCTCCTCCTCCTCTATGAGCAAATCAAAGACAAACCCCATTCATATTAGTCTGAAAGTGAATGTAATAGTGAGACTAGAGTTTGAACTCATTGACTATGATGTTGCTGTCCAACATGTTAGACACTGCGACTCACAGAACTTCAAAGGAGCTAAGTAATTATGTTGTATCAATGTTGAATAAGGATAAAGGAACTGCAATCCTACTTTTGTACCCAGGGCCGGTATATACACCCCCTGAACCCCCAATTGAAGGAGGGAGCTGCTTGGGGGTCTTGGAAGGGCAGGTAAATACCAACTTAAAAATATATTTTTCAAGAACCAAGTACACTGACTATCATTAACCAAATAACCCCAGGGAAATGATAGGAAGCAATAATATACTAAATGATAAAGTAATCAATAAGAAAGCTACAATAAAATCCACTAAGTTTTGCCAACCATGTTATATTAAGAACAACCTATGCTGCAAACACCTATAATCAACAACATCATTCACTTGCTTCATAACTAAAAAGCCTTTTAAAATTTACCACTAATCATAATTGTAGAAGCAAAAATATAATTTATTTACTGGACTGCACACACTGCCAAAAACAATATATTGTAAAGTCAGAATGGCCATTTTATTTTAGACTGGACATCTATAGACACAGAATAAAATCTATGGATCACAGGTTTCATATATTTTCTATAAATACTACTTTATGAAAATTGGCTTGTAGTAGAGCAGTGGGGAGGTTTGTATCATAGATTTGGGGTGTGGCCATGAGACCCTAGCACCGGCTCTTCAGCCTTCCAAAGAATACAACAGTGTGTGCAACGTTGAGAACCAAAAAATAACAAAAATTGCAAAAAATGAGGATATTGGTCGGAACCAAACATGATACAATGATTAAAACACCTTGTCAAACAAGTTTCAGACAAGAACTAAACACAGAAAGAGATCGATCCAGAAACAGAATGATGAGCTTAAAGATTTTGTTTTTGGCTTATGCAAATCAATCGCTCTTGTTCACATTTTATATAGTAAGTACAGCAGCTAATACATTTAACAAAGTTTTCTCAGGGGCAAAAAAAGAGATGTGAGTTCAAGTCTCATTGAGAGTTTATCTTTTATTATTTCCAATCTGTCATAGAATGATGACTCAAATGAGTTGGGATAATAATAATTATTTGCTTGCAAACACTTATATGGTTTCAAATGGAGGCACAGGTGTTATAATGGTTGGAGGTGTGTGGTGTAAGTGTGAGAGTCTTAGGAAATGGACTTGTCAACCGGAGCTCAAATCCTGGATGAGGCTCTTTGCATTTCACATAATGCTAATGCTCTTGGGAAAGGTATGCATCTAACTACTCTCCCTTCAACTATGTGTAAATAGTAGGGCAGACTGGACTCTTTAACCTTGGCTCAGCAACCAGTATAGGAGAAGGAAAACTCTGAATTCAAACCTGTTGAACTCCGCTTAAGAAATTGACCTTGAGTCACATCCTTCTCATGCAGAGGGGTTAGTATATATATATAATAGTTACCATCATAGGAAATTTACATAGCGAAATGAGTTCAATTCCTGGACAAGGCTGTTTGCATTTCACTAATACCCTTTGGCTGTTTGCATAACACTAATACCCTTTGGAAAGGTATGAATCCAACTATCTCTTGCCAGTTATGGGTAAAGTAGGGCAGACTGGGCTCTTTAACCTTGATTAAGCAATCAGTCTAGAAAAATGAAAATTCTTAATTCAAACCTGTTAAAAACTCCGCTTAAGAAATTGACCTTGCATCACATCCTGCTCATGCTGAGAAATTGGTAAATATATATATGGTTTTAAGTAACCAATAATAATAATCAATAGTAAACAATTACAGCTTCAATTAACCATTCCCAAATGCAATCAAATTACACATGGCTAAAAGGCTGGTTTAGCTCAATTGGTAGAACATCTGCCTAGGAACAACAAGGTTCTGGGTTTGCATATAGTCATATGGTTTCAAGTATATATCTAATAATTTTCAAAAAGATATATTTGACCCATAGCTTGGCCTGTAAATTAGCTCAGTAGGTTCTGGGTTTGATATTCACCCTCGCCGACTCAGCACATGAGTAGCACAGCTTGGATCCATGCAGTAAAGTGATGAGTGATGAGGTGTGGTAACCACCTCAGAGGCAAAAACAATCTACCTGGTCTAGTGCTAGTGAAAAGAGGATAGACTCCCTTGCTGTTCAGCTGCTACCGACAATAGGCCACTCTGCTGAATTTACTCATAAGGTATCAAGTATTCCTAACTGATACAGATAATACTTAAACCAATCTATTTCACCCATAGATGGACCCTAACAGATACTACCACTCCATGTCAGAGTGGACCTGGGTGTAATGGCAATGAAATAAATATCTATAATAAACTGGGTGTTTACTGTGATTGGCAAGTGATCTTAACTCAAGGACAAAGTCTGCTCTGTCGACAAGGCTTACAATACACTGACTGTATCCCCTGCAGAGGTTTAAGATATCCCCCACCCCGTAAAAAAAGGATTGTCCTGGGTGACA
The DNA here is from genome assembly GCA_023376005.1 of Doryteuthis pealeii. Lineage (NCBI taxonomy): Eukaryota > Metazoa > Mollusca > Cephalopoda > Myopsida > Loliginidae > Doryteuthis > Doryteuthis pealeii. The sequence goes on from CM042168.1 coordinate 29,448,701, forward strand.
CTAAACCAAATTTAATGATGAGGCTCCAGTTTTGGAGATTTGGAGTACTCCTTCATTGCCATTGCTCCCAGGTTCACCAGAGTGGTAGTACATGTTAGGGTCCCATCTATGGGTTAAATTGCTCTGTTAAAAAATGATTCATATTCAATAGAACAGTGGACCAAAAAAATACACAAAATGTATAGTATTTGATGGCATATAAGACGCATCCCCATTTCAGCAAGTCAGATTCAGGAAAAAAAGTTTTTAGTGTATTTAAGCATATATTGTGTAAAACAATCTAGCTGTTCATTACACAAGCAGAAACAGCAATAAAATAAGGTTGCATGGAGTTTAGGGTAGGTAAAAGTACTTGGGCGTAAGCTGGGTTAGTGAGCATCATAGAGAAGATTAGCCTAGGCATACGGGAAGTCTCAAACTTCACCTACGATGTATAAGATGCAGGACAATTTTCTGAGCAAAATTTTGGGAAAAAGTGCGTTCTATATGCAGTCAAATACGGTAAATAGAAACATACAATGAATGCGATTCTCTAACCTTTATTATAAAATAATCCTAGACAAATTGACATGTTAAAATCACATCAGTTTGCAATATCAGTTTAATTTTAATTTATGCTTCATTATTATAGCCTTGTGCCAGATTAAGTTAAGATTAGTATTTGGGTATGGTGCTCACGGTGCATGATAGTAAGAAATGGACACAGCAAAATGAGTTCAAATCCTGGACTAGACAGATTGTATTTCACATAGCGCTAAAACCTTTGGGAAAGGTATACATCCAAATACCCTCCTCCAGTTATGGGTAAATAGTAGAGCAGACTGGGGTCTTTAACCTTTGTATGGCAACCAGTCTAGTAGAAGGAAAACTCTGAATTCAAACCTGTTAAACTCTGCTTAAGAATTGACCTTGTGGTGCAGCCTGCTCATGCTGAGGGATTTAAATACATATTTAGGCATGTTATAATTGATAATAAATCCAGTTTTCAAAAACGGTTACTACTCTAGTGAATACAGTCCTCACTGAGTGCCTTGACCTAATGGCCATAGTTCAATTGAATACTTACTCACCTTTAGATATGATAATTATGTAAGACTCTCTCTCTCTCTCTCTCTCTCTCTCTCTCTCACTCAGTCTCTCTCTCTTTTATTCTCTTCTCTTTCTTTCACTCTCTCTCTCTTTCTGGAATTTCTAAATTCTTGTAGAGGAAAAAGATGCCTACTTAAATGTTCATTAGAAAATGGCTTAGAACTATTACGACTACTACTAATCACTTGGTTAGGAAATTCATTTTGTAAACGTTTGAGTGATACACCCAGTCATAAAGCACACTAACAGGATATAAAGTTGAAGAAGCTGTGGCTTTTCCTTTAAGTTTATAATGAAAAAGAAAAAAAGGTGATTAGAAAACAAGAGGCAATGGATTTTTGGGGCCAAGCCAGAACCTGTATCAGGAAAATCTGGAATGCTTTCTTTTAAGTACTAGAACTTTTGAACTGACTATTTGTAGCAGAATTTCTCTCTCTCTCTCTCTCCTACACACACAAAGACACCGCGTGCATGTATATATATATATATATATATATATGTGTGTGTGTGTGTGTGTGTGTATGTATGTGTACATATATATTTACATTAGAGTGGGTCGATTTTTCACTTTTTAAAAATATCAAATTGTCATCCATGCGAAAGTTGTGTGTTAGTATACTGAATACTGATACCAAAAATTATATATTTTACTTGCACCATTATTTGAGGAAATAGCATCAAAGATCGTCTATTAAAATGCACTGAAAATCCTCATTTTTCACAAAATTTAGCCTTTAGAAAAAGTGAATAATCGATCTACCTACCTAATATTGATGATATTCTCATCATGTTGTGCAAGTAGCATGGATATCCATGATAATCTCTCACCAACCTTCCCTATCATTCATTGCCCCTGGGAGTTCTGCGCAGCAACCAGCATCCTCACATAGTTGGACAATGTAGGTCCTTGGTGGGTGACCCACATTAGCATGCCTATGTGTTGGCTTCCACAACAGAACGTTGCTTAGGAGCTCGTCCTTGCTTCTCCAGCAGTGTCCTGCATGCCTAGTCCGTCTCACTCGGATGGTTTGTGAGATGGGAGGCAGGTGGCCATACAGCACCATTGATGATATAGTTTGCTATAACTATAAGAGTGCTTCATGTCATTGATAGAGCATGTATTGTTACATAATCTATGCATAGATTATTGTCAACCTCCCTGTATTTCTGAAGAGATGGCCCCTTTTCATATCAAGGGCGGGACTTTCTATGGAATATTACAGAAAGCCTGCAAAATACGTGAAGTCACATGGAACATGGTTGGCTCTCAGTTTCAGCTTTGACGTCAGGCAGATAAGGTATTTCTGCCTTAGCTGATGCTCACTACACACACGCGTTATGTTAGTTACATGAAATTTTTAGTTAAGTAAATATAAGCTTACATAAATAATATGGTTTTGTGGTTGATGAATGTCTTGGCAACAAGACTGATCTAGAAGAAGAAATGAATTAAGTGCGACTGACCACCAAGACGAAGTCCAGATGCAAGATACCAAAGATGAGCAGAAGAATAGTAGAAGTAAAAAAGAAGAGTATACAACAGTATATCTAGGTTAGGGTAGCTGAGACATGAAGTCAACAGCACTTGATAACTGACAGTTTCTCACCTCTGCGATTTTTGAACCAATATATATATTGTTCAGGATAAATTTGACATATTTATATTTGGTTATTTTTCTCTGTAGGTTGGAGGTATTGACACACACTATGCATCATTTAAAAGCTTGGACCCTTCTTCATTCATATACATGATCATAGACAGATAGAATGGATGACTGGAACCCACCTGAATCATCGAAGAGAATAACTTGTATCATGATGATCCGCGTTGCCATCAAAATGAGGAGAATATGGTTGCTGCCCAATGCTCCATGAACACTGTAAAAACAATCAGGCATGAACTGGAAAATTGCAATAGAGACTACGAGGCTGTGGCTAGAAGAAAGCAACATAACAAACAATCTGATTGCATTCATACAGCAGAATTCCTTAAAAATCTGCAGAAAAAAGTATTGGAGGACCCTCAGATGCCTACGTGGAGTTGCTAAACACTGTACTCAAGCCCTGGATAGCAAGGGTAGCCAATGGTAGGCCATATGTATGGCAGCAGGATTCGGCCCCTTGCCACACATCTGGAAAAAGTAAAAAAGGTTGTCGGCAAACTTTTACGACTACACCAGTCCCAATGTTTGGCTCTGAACCCCCAGATCTTAACGCCATGGAATTATTATGTATGTGGCGCTATTGAGAAAGACACCAATCGCCGTGCCAGTACTACAAAAGCCCAGTTAATCGACAGAATTAAGGTAGTTTTTGAGACCCTTCCCAGGGAAACTTTAACATCAGCTTGCTCAGGTTCTGGAGCAGGATTGAGGCTGGGATCAACGCTAATGGTGGTTATTTTGAGTGAAACTTGTTGACAGTAGTGTAATTTCTTTACAATCCATTAAATTTTGTAGTTATCAAGCACTTTTTCTTTTTCCTTATTAAACTGTCAAATTTCTCCAGAACACCCTGTGTATATATATATATATATATATATATATATATATATATATATATAGACTCTTTAACTTTGGTAAGTTAATTAGTCTAGGAAAAGGAAATGCTCTCAATTCAAAATATGAGGGGTGTTGCATGCAATAGCATGTACATATTTTATATATATATATATATATAGGGGGGTGAGTTAAAAAGTAATACCATTTTGTTTAGGACAGGTATAATTAGCAACACAGGAACATGTGTCATACATCAAAATGAAGCTGGTCCTCTGTGGATCCCATCCCTACTTCTCACATAATCACCGTTTCTCTCAATAGCAATGCCCACCTTCGAATGAGAGCATGTACCCCTGCCCCATAAAATTCTGTTGACTGTTCTTTGAGCCGCTTCTTCACTACAGATTTCACTTTCTCATCACTGGAATAATGTTTGCCTCTCAAACTGTCTTTCATGGGGCCAAAGAGATGATAGTCTGCAGGTGCTAATCTGGTGAGTATAGAGGATGCGGTAAAGTTGTCCACCCAAATGAAGCAATTTTCTCCCTTGTCCTGATGCTTGTGTGTGATTGAACATTGTCATGCAGAAGGAGGACATTGTTGATTGGCAAGTTGGGTTTTACTCATTCGGATTTTGCTCTGAGCCTCATTAGGTTCTTAATGTAGACCTTAGTTTTATAAGAAAAACTTCACATGAAATAAAGAAAATTGCATTACTTTTTGACTCGCCCTCTTATATATATATATATATATATATATATATATATATATAGATAGATAGATATTTATGCAGACTGGCTTCTTTAGCCTTGGCATGACAACCAGTTTAGGAGGAGGAAAACTTTGAATCCAAACCTGTTCAACTCCACTTAAGAAACCGACCATATATCGTATCCGGCTTGTGTGAAGGAGTTAGTAAATGCATACTTGCTAACCATATTGCAATAGGCTTCAAGTTATTTCTGAAACTAAGCTCAGGCTGGCCTAAGGCCAGAATACTGGGGTATCTAATAATGATAGAATACTATACAAGGCAAGTTTTCTAGCCATTGCACTATAATAGCCGCCCACATCATCTTACCTCAACCACTTGTTTACTGGTTGCATTTATCAATTAACAAAAAGAAAATTGTTAGTACAATAGGAAATGATACTTGACCCAGATAAAAGCTACTCCCCACCAACCTATCAGCCAGAAACAGGCAACTTTGGCTGAATCGTATGCCTTGTTGATCACAAATTTTATGAAACATTGAATTTTCTACCAAATAGGAAATGATTTGAAATACTAGGTACTGTTAATAAAAACCCTTTGAACCTCATCTACTTTAGATCCATGATTCTCAGTGTGGGCCCTGAGGCTTAAGAAATTTATAAATGGGCCTGGAGTTGACCCAAGGAAAATAAGTGGAAACGTAATTTATTGCAGATTGAAAATAAAAGAGATATACCTTAGGAGCAGTTAGTCATTAATAAGGATTTATGTTTTCTACTACATTTTGCTTTTGTAAATAAAATGTATTTCCTGTTCCATGGAATTTCTATTTGTGCTTATGTGGGCCTGAAAGGAAGAAAAGATTGAGAAACACTGCTTTTGGCATACTTTGTTATCAGGTTTTGTGCTGTCTTGAACAAAGCATGGAAGCAGCGTCCGACAAGAAAACAGCTATACAGTCAAATGCCTCCTCTTACACAAACCATCCAGATGAGATGAATAGGACATGTTGGACATTGCTGGAGAAGCAAGGGCAAACTCATAAGTGACGTTATCGTGTGAACACCTACACATAGACACACCATTGTAAACCAACCAGCAAAAAGCTACATCAATCAGCTCCGCACAGATTCTGGATGCTGCATCAAAGACTTGCCAGGAGTTTTGACTAATAAGGACAGTTGGTGAGAGAGAATCATAGGAGTCTGTGCTGACAGTGTAACCTGATGATAATGATGAGTTATCAGATAATTCCTTTTGATATTACAGGGTGTTCGGGATAAATTTGAAATATTTATATTTGGTTAATTTTCTCCGTAGGTTGGAGGTATTGATGCACACTATGCATCATTTAAAAGCTTGGACCCTTCTTCATTCATATACATGATGACAGAATGGATGACTGGAACCCACCTGAATCATGGAAGAGAATGACTTGTATCATGATGATCTGCACCAGCCATCAAAACAAGGAGATTATGGTTGCTGCCCAATGCTCCTTGAACACTGTAAAAACAATCAGGCATGAACTAGAGAATTGCAATGAAGACTACGAGGCTGTGGCTAGAAGAAAGCAACACAACAAACGAGCTGATTGCGTTCGTACAGCAGAATTCCTCAAAAATCTGCAGAAAAAAGTATTGGAGGACCCTTAGATGCCTACATGGAGTTGCTAAACACTGTACTCAAGACCTGGATAACAAGGGTAGCCAATGGTAGGCCATATGTATGGCAGCAGGATTCAGGCCCCCTGCCACACCTCTTGGAAAAGTCGAAAATAGTTGTTGGCGAATTTTTTACAACTACACCAGTCCAATGATTAGACTCCGAACTCCCCAGATCTTAACGCAATGGATTATTATGTATGTGGCACTGTTGAGAAAGACACCAATCGCCGTGCCAGTACTACAAAAGCTCAGTTAATCAACAGAATTAAGGTAGTTTTTGAGACCCTTCCCAGGGAAACTGTAATATCAGTTTGCTCCAGGTTCTGGAGCAGGATTGAGGCTGTGATCAACGCTAATGGTGGTTATTTTGAGTGAAACTTGTTGACAGTAGTGTAATTTCCGTGCCTGTTGAATTTCTTTACAATCCATGAAATTTTGTAGTTACCAAGCACTTTTTCTTTTTCCTTATTAAACTGTCAAATTTATCCCAAACACCCTGTATATATAGAATCCTTATCCTGATATCCAAAAAGCAGTATATTTATTCATGTACAAGTTGATAAATTTTGTAACAGAATGAAAGACCAAGATGGAAAGATTGTTGCATTATATAATGCGTGAAGCATCCTAAAATTAAGTGCACCCAACTGTTGGAGGAAAGGACCAGTTTAGAATCATCCTAATACCAAAAAACTTGGTACCCCACCATCCATCCATTACCCGCTCATGTGACCGCCAGATCGAGTAGCCTGCATAAGATATAATATGAATAAACAAAAAATAAGCATGAATAAATAAATAGATACTACTACTACTACTACTAATATAATAATAATGATAATAATAATAACAACTTGGAGGGATTAGTGCAAGAAATTAAATTTGGACCATTCTACCAAATGGCATATACTAATTTAGGAAGATTTTCAAAAATCTGAAGCATGTTATGCGTCGAATTAAAATATTATTTTCTAAAGACAAAATTCAAACCATTTTGCAGACATTATTTATCATAAATATTTGTTTTTCACTTGTTGGATTATTAACAACTTATATATATATATATTATATATATATATATATATATATATATATAATGTATACTTTTGGGGGGAATCATTACATCAATCGGGAAACTTGCAATATTTTTTTAACGTCCTTTCTGTTCTTCAATGGTTCAACCTGTTTTTAGTAATTTATATATACACCATGGGACTACTTGAGATGCATGTCAGACATGAATGTTCACACAAAACTTGATCTCACCTTGCATTTTTCCTCTCTTGGTTGGTTTGATAAATATATACAAAGGTTTAACTCTTTGCTTACTTTAAACCACTCACAGCAGCTCTCCCACCATTGCAATCCTATGCATACCACACCCAAGCAAATTACAAAAACTGATGGCTAGTTCATTATAATTGAACAGAGGACTTAGATTACAATAATGATTGGACTTTGTTTAAATAGAATGCGTTCTGAGGTGACTAGATAGTGAAATTTTAAATATCCCATCATACAGGTAAAAGATACCAAGAAAATTTGATACAGCCATGGGGGAAATTTGGTAGGCAACGAGTTATCACATCTGGATAGAATACTGTGGTTAGTAGCATATATGAAAGTTTGATTGATTGAAAATTGCATGTTGACCTATCTAAGGTTATGTTATGCTGAGAGGTTTGGTAATCATGTTCATTATATGTTCATATCATAGATGAATAATTTTTAAATAGATCAATTTGACCCCAGAGATGTAAACTTAACAAGTATTACCACTATGAGTCAGAGTGGACGTAGGTGTAATGGCAAAGAACGAGTATTCTACACGGTAATTATGAACTTTTGTTTAGTAAATTATGGTGTCCCAGAAAAAACAGAACCCAAATTATTTATTTATTTATTTTCCCATTAAACTAACCCTAAACTCTAATTTATTTGTTTAATGGGAAAATTAACAGTTTTATTACAAAATTTGTGGGTTCTGTTTTTTCTTGGACACCATAATTTACTAAACAAAAGTTCATAATTACCTTCTACCTCCCCAGATCTCCATCAGATGCTGTTTAGTGTCATACCAAGAACAATAAAAGGTCGTACAAAAGACAAATTGGAATAGAACCATCTATGGATCAAATATATCTTTTTGAAAATTATTAGTATTAGATAGGAATACTTGAAACCATATGACTATATGCAAAAATAATATTAAGAATAGTTACTTGAAGCTATAATTGTTTACGAATAATTATTATTGGACCATATTACCTTTAGGCACCCCTTTTTGATCTCGGTTAAGAAAGAACATATTTTTCATTTACACCGTCAATATCCAGTTGTTTGTTAGGGGTTAGGGTTAGGGGTTAGTTTTATAATTTTTTTTTAAAGTCTAAAAATCGTCTGTTAAGACAACTGGATATTGACAGTGTAAATGAAAAACGTCCTTTCTTAATCTAGATCAAAAAGGGGTGCCTAAAGGTAATATGGTCCTTATTATTAGTTATTTGAAACAATATAACTGTGTACAAATTTCTCTGAATATTGGACACATGGCCGAGTGGATTAGGCAGTTAGGTTAAAACAGTTCTAAGTGACAGTTATCTCTGGTACCCGAGTTCAATCCTGAGTGAAAGCAGTTAGAAAAATAATTAATTAACACAACTCCTACCCCAGCTATGGTTAGCGGAATGAGAACAGGATACCCCCGTGGAATAAATAAAGGGTTAGGTTCAAAGTTCCGTGATGGCTCCCGAATACGACAAGAAAGTTCCCGAGTTCGAAAAGAAGGTTCCTGAGTCTGACAAGAAATACCTGAAGAAGGCCGGAGGGTATATCGGCCGAAGCGTTGTACAAATAACAATGAAGATGGGGACAATAGTCCAAATAACGCAGATAATACTGTGTACAAATTATTTGTACTAAGAGTAGATAGTTGAAGTTATAATTCTTATAAAGGATGAGGATGATTATTATTAGTTACTTGAAAGCATATAATTCCTTGAAATACAAGAAACCATATAATTGTGTACAAATTATTAGTATTGGATTATAATACTTGAAACCATATGTCACATGCTGTTTGTGGTAGAGAGTTTGAGTAAATACAAACCCAACAAGAGTTGGCATGTCATAAAACCAACCAACCAACTTGAGCTCACAGTAACTATAAAGCTGAAAAAGCAATAAATTGCATGATCTAAATTTTAGGTACGTATATCTTTCAGGATGTACTGTTAAAAAGGCAATGATATGTTTTCATAACTGTTGTCTAATTACACTTCCTTGATTGCTTTCATCAGCATTGACTTTGCAGCATTCTCAAAGTGCACCACAGTGACTTCATCTTGAATACTAAAGTCATATATATATATATATATAGAGAGAGAGAGAGTGGGGAGATAATACAATCAGCATTGAAGCTCTGTTGCAAAAGGCTCATTTATGCTGTCAATGCCATGTGGTGAGTACAGTAGACTATCATCTTCCAAAGAACCAGTGGAGCAAAGAGAGGCATATGAGAAAAGATACAGGGACTCCTTAAAAATAAAAAAACAAGCTCATCTCTTGTGGAATTAATTACCTCCTGTGGATGACAGAGTCTGCCAACATAGAGACATGGAGTCATAATGTCTTCCATGTAACCTACCCTGTCTGAATAAAAACCACAGAGCCAGAGTGGGGAGAGGCAGAAAAAAATGAAAGAATAAGCAAAGCCACAAAACTGAAGCTCCCTCTGGTTTCCAGACCTTCTCCTGCTGGCACTGTGGGAAAACTTGCCCATGTGTATCTTATTGGCCACTGGTGAACCTGTAATAAATTTGCAACCTACTCCTAAATCTTTGTTCATCAAGCCAAACCATGATGCTTGGTTGGTGTTTAATGGTATATCAACCCTTGTGGGTTATTTTATGTCAAATTTTTGTTATATATATATATATATATATGATTTGTTGAAATTCATGTGCATTGATAGATTTTACAAAATTAATAAAGATTTGATTTATATTTGTGAAAAGGATTAAAAGATAAAATTTAAATGATAACAGAATGGAATATTTTTTTGCATTTAATATTTTGAATAGTAGACATTAACGTTTATTTTCAGAGTGGCTGGATGAATGCAAGGTCTTCTTTTTTTACATTGGGATTTTAATAGGGCATCCGACAAGTATCCAACTCACGATTGAGTAATAATGGATCCGTGGGACTAACTTTAAAAAATCCCCCCTCTACCTTGGCGATGCCAGGTGGCCTCTTCTAGTTACTCTATAGAAGGTACTGATCATAACTATTTGAATAATCATTGATCTAGCAGGAACCAGTACTATCAGTGTGACTTGACTGTAATAGTGGACCTGGGAGTAATTGAATAATCACAAGATTTGTTTTTAAGCCCCTAATATTGCAGGGGCCATTAAAGATATTAGGAAGAAGGGGTTGGAAATAACTTACTAGTTAAACCTTGTTGGTGAGGCTTAGAATATGTGGATTCCATCATCTGCAAAAGGTAAGACTCCCACCTCACCTGCCATATGAGGTGTCCTGGGTATGGCACTAAAATACATTCAGTAGTGAAGCTCTGGAGAGTGCTTGTACCCCTTCATTGCCATTACTCCCAGGTCCACTATTACAGTCAAGTCACACTGAGAGTACTGGTTCCTGCTAGATCATCTAAGTTGAGCAGTGATTAACCTGTTCAGTACTTAATTGGGTGACCATTCAAATGTTAAAACTCTCCTAGAAAAATTGACCTTGTGTCACATCCTACACATGTGGTAGGGTTGATATATATATATATATGCTTTTAAGCAAGAAACCGCTGGTTGTAATACCGATAAATAAAAGCAAAAACTTTTATTGTTTTGATTTCTCATTGAACTATATATAATATATTATATATATATAATATATATTATATATATATAGAGAGAGAGAGAGAGAGAGAGAGAGAGAGAGAGATTTATGAATTTTCTCTATTTCGTTGATATAAATTTCTACCACTGAGACATTAGTAATTGTATCTATGTGTTTCTGAAAGTAATTGTATCTTTGAAAAGCTCTTGATTTTTACAGTGTGTATAAATCAGCATAAAATCTAGTTTATTATATTGATAGTGGAATTTCTTGAAAAATGCCCACATGAACACTTCTTTTCTTCTTACAGCCGTTTGAAGTCACTTTCCTTCTTTCCTTCAGCTGTATGCAGCTTTTTCTTTCTTTATTTGTTCTCCCCCCACACTCTTTATTTGTTTTTTATTTTTCTTACTTTCAACTGTATTCAGCCTTCTCTTTCTTTCTTTGTTATCTCTATCCTCCTCTCTCTTTATTTTTCTTTTATTTTCTTTCCTTATTTGTTTCTCTCTCTCTCTCTCTCTCAGTTATATGCAGCCTTTTCTTTCTTTTTTCTGCCTTCTCTCTCTCTCTCTCTCTCTCTCTCTCTCTCTCTCTCTCTCTCTCTCTCTCTCTCAGCTATGCAGCCTTTTATTTCTTCCTTTCTTCCCGTCTCTCTCTCTTTCTTTATTTTTTCTTCTTCTTTCTCTCTCTCTCTCTCTTTCTTTCTCCTCTTTCTTCTCTCTCTCTCTCTCTCTTTCTCTCTTTCTTTTCTCTTTCTTTCCTCTCTCTCCCCATTATTGCAGTCTTTTCTTTCCTCTCTCTCCCCATTATATGCAGTCTTTTCTTTCTTTCTTTATTTTTCTTGTTCTCTCTCTCTCTCTCTCTCTCTCTCTCTGTTTCCTTTCTTTCTTCCTTTTTTTATTTATCTATTTCTCACTCTCACTCTCACTTCCTTCTTCTCTCTCTCCCTCTCTCTTCAGTTATATGCAGCTTTTGTTCTTTCTTCATTTCAGCAGTACAAGCCTTTTTCCCCTTTCTTTCATCTGTACAACACAGCCTTTTTTCTTTTTCTTTAGATTCTGTATGTGTATATATATATATATATATTATATATATGTGTGTGTGTGTGTGTGTTATTATTTACACATCCATAGGCAAAAGTATAAAGCTGCCCAAAGTAAAGAACGTTCCTCAACTCTGCACCTACAACCATGACCACTTGTGCCTTTCATCTTCATACTCCCTACATCTCATAAGCAACATGACTTAGCATGTAACAGAAACCAAATAAATAATTAACAAATACAAAAACAACAAACATCCAGCTTACTAACAGAAATTGTTTTTCTCTTAGTCACAAACACATAGAATTCCAAAACAAGCATAATTATTATAAACTGGGAAACTGCTTGCAACAGTCATTTTGAAGCCAACACATTCTTGGTGGTATATACTAAGCTTAGCTTAGTAAAACACACGGCTATCTGGTGGGTAGGAAGATTGTATTGTACTTATTCTCCAAGTGGGGAGGGCCTGATTACCTTGGAAATCAGCATTCAAAATCCTGGGTTTTGATATTTACCAAACTTAACTTGGTATGTCAATTTTATTTCTTAATAACTTTAACTTGGTGTGTCAGAAGGTGAACCGGATCTGAAAATAAGCGACAGATAGTTTGTATTATATTTATTCTCCAAGTGGGGAGAGCCTGATTACCTTGAAAATCAGCATTCAAAATCCTGGGTTTTGATATTTACCAAGCTTAACTTGGTGTGTCACAAGGTGAACCGGGTCTGAAAAAAGAGATAGATAGGTTGTATCATATTTATTCTCCAAGTGGGGAGGGCCTGATTACCTTGAAAATCAGCATTCAAAATCCTGGGTTTTGATATTTACCAAGCTTAACTTGGTGTGTCAGAAGGTGAACCGAGTCTGAAAAAAGAGATTGATAGGTTGTATCATATTTATTCTCCAAGTGGGGAGGGCCTGATTACCTTGAAAATCAGCATTCAAAAACCTGGGTGTCACAGAACCGGGTCTGAAAAAAAAAAAAGATAGGAAGGTTGTATTATGATATTATGTAAGAGATGCTAGTGGTGTAATGGATGATGTCAGAAATAATGGTAAGAAAAAAAATTTGAAGAGGGCATTTTTGGAATTATCTGAATAATTTAGTTCAGTCAGGAGAGTGTCTGCCTGGGACCCACAAGGTCCCTGGTTTGATACCGCCCCTCACCAACTCAGTGTATGATTAGCACAGGGATATGTGCGGTAAAGTAAGTAGCTGATGGTAGGTGTGTTGCTCCACCTTTAGATACTAAAAAGCAATCTCCCTGGTCTAGCACTAGTGAAAAGGGGATAGACTCCCTTGCTGTCTTGCTGATACTGACTTTAGGCCACCTCGACGACTTTACTTACTTAATTCACAATATATTATCAATTATAGAAAAATATAAGGCAGAGTAATAACTCACAACTGATTAATCCACACATCTGACAATCAAAATCATTATTATGCCCATAGTCATGAGTTATTGTCATCATCATCATCATCATCATCATCAGGTTGTGCTAACAGCTTGGTTCCCATGACTCTCGCCACCCATCCCTATCGGTCATGGCCTCCTGGCAGGTCTTCTGTACAGCATCCAGAATCTGCACATAGCTGATTGATGTATGTTTTTGCTGGTTACCCTACACTGGTTTGTCCATGTGTAAGTGTCCATAGGGGAACATCTCTTATGTGTTCCTCCTTGCTTCTCCAGCAGTGTCCAGTGCTGGACATTTCTTAATATATTCTGATATTGCTCTACATTTTTGTGTATTGAGCACTGTAAATTTAGAGGAACATTTGGCATTAAATGTTTGGTCATACGTGTTGTCTAACAAAGATATCTTATCATGGTGTAACGGTTTGCAAGCTAGTCTCACAGATACATTACTACTGAATAGCGAGTTCGATCCTTGCTGGATGCCCCATACTTCCAACCTTGTGTCACATCCTACCTGTGCATTGAGCACTGTAAACATTTTATGATTTAGAGGCACTTTTTGCATTAAATCTTACCCATAAAATATGAAATATACATATATTCAGACACGAATGTACTGGACACACACACGCACACACACAGACTAAAGGATAGAAATCTCCAGAGACATCAATGACTGAGAAACTGTTGTCTAGGATGCAAATCTATTAGTACCAATAAATACTAATGAGTTGAGTGCTTGACTTTGTTGCTTGGTGTCTCAGAAGACCCACTGAGAAAAGTCTATGCAAATTGATGGCTTCTCCGTTGCAGCCTAGATCTAAGACTTGCTTAATGTTACCACTTGCTTTCATTGCTAATTGTTTCTTTTAAAAAAATCAATATTTCATACGAATATAATTTTCAACTCTTAAGATATACCAGTGCAGCAAATGCATATTACTATCTCAAACTTTCCGTGTGTCTGTCTATCCGTCTGACAATCACAACCAAATAAAAAGTCCACCAGATATGATCGTTTTGCATGGATAGTAACTTGACCTTATCTTCCAGTATATATTTACCAACCCCTCCACCATGAGTAGGATGTGATACAAGATCAATTTCTTTCTCCTACACTGGTTGTCTAACCAAGATTAAAGAGCCCAGTTTGCCTTACTATTTACCTATAGCTGGAGGGAGAACAGTTGGATTCATACCTTTTCCAAGGGTATTAGCACTATATGAAATGCAAACAGCCTCATCCAGGATTTGAACTGGGGTCACTAAGTCCATTTTCTATGATGATAATCATTACATGACAAATGCCCCCACTCATCTTCCAGTATTTTTGACTATTGACATTATTGGGATGGTTGGTCCTAGGGAAGCTCTTTAGTTGCATCCCCACTCACCAAGGTCCAGTATTAGCATACAAGCTGTAGCAATGTCAGTACTGTTCTATGGCTGCACCATCTGGACTAAAAGCTAGATGGGATCTGTAATAGGAGAAATAGAAGTGACAGTGACTTACCGGAAGCCAAACGTGTTCGCTGTCTCGCATGTCGATCTACTTTCTGAGAACCGTTTGCAAAACGCTACAGATTTATTTGCATAAGATAGCAGCGAGACATTTTAAAAACAGACAAGTGGACGTGAGGTAGCAGTTCTCCAATTGGCTTCGCATGCGTGACATCAGAGGACTTGACACCCTGTTATAGTCTTTACTTCTTGTGTGTACTGAAGGTTTTTTGTGTTGGTGGGAATTTACGAGATTATCGTAGCAGCTTCATTTTTTTTTAGTAAACCGTACTGTTAGAAGATCTACACAAGGATGCTGCTTGCTGTTTTGAATAAATCATGGAAGCAGCACCCCACAAAACAACAACTGTAAGGTCACTCTCTCCAAAACCATCCAAGTAAGATTAACAAGACATGCTAGGCACTACTGGAGAAGCAGGGACAAATCCGTAAGCGATATTCACCTGTGGATTCATGCACATGGACACACCAGTATTGGCCAACCAGCAGGGATTTTATATATTAGCTCTGCACGGCTAGTGGATGTCTAGAGGACCTATCAAGAGTGATGGCCAACAGGGACAAATGATGAGAGAGAATCAATAGAATCCTTAACATCTATACATATATAAAGGGCAGTTTGTGTGTATGTATGTCTGGAGGAAACTATGAAAATAAAACAATTAACATCAAAGTAAATATATATACACATTCACAATCACCAGATATTGCATTTTGAGCAAAAATAATGAAGGTTTGATTTACATTCATGAAGATAATTAAAGAAATTAGATTTAGATGATAACAGCCTAGATTATTTTTTTTTTGCATTTAATATTTTAAATAGTAGACATTGATTTTTCTTTTCAGAGTGGCTGGATCAACACAAGGACTTTTTTTAATGGGGCATACTACCAGGATCCAATTCACGATTAAATAATAATGGATCTGTGGGACTAACCTTTTTTGCATCCCCTCTACCCAGGCGATGCCAGGTAGCCAGTTCTAGTATATCATAAATGGTAGATAGTAGTTTATGATGAAATTGGTGTGACCATGTGTAGGTGTCCATAGGAAAACACTACTTATGAGTTTATCCTTGATTCTCCAGCAGTGTCTTGTGCTGGACATTTTTTAATATTACTCTGCATTTTTGTGTATTGAGCACTGTAAAGAGTTTACAATTTAGGGGTACATTAAATGTTTGGTCATACATGTTGTCTAACAAGGATGTCCCATTGTGGTGTAATGATGAGCAAGCTAGTCTCACAGATCCAATACTACTGAATATTGAGTTCAATCCTTGCTAGATGACTCATACTTGTGATCTTGTGTCACATCCTACCCGTGGTAAATAGGTTGGTTAAATACCTATATTGTCTAATAAAACTTGATAGCTGCTTAAAGCTTATACATTACCTTATTTTCTATTTCCAGTATTTCATTTCTGATGCAAAAAAATGATTATTATTTATTATTCATTAATTGATAATTAATAATTTCAATAAGAAATACACAGAGCTTAACAGAGCTTACTTCCAACAAGCAGGGATACCAAGTTTTCTTAAAGCTTATTGGTTGTTACATGTACTAGCAAATATATGCACCCTCCGGGTGCAAGTATTTAAGTTTTAATGTAATGAAATATCGTATTAAATTAGAAACGCTCATGAAACTAAATAAGAATACAGATAAAAAGATTTGAAACAGAGGGAGTATAATAAAAGATTTGAAACAGAGGGAGTATAATAAAAAATGGAACAACTGAAACTTACTCTTCTATCACTCTCGTCTTTCATTGTTATTTTTTCTAATTTAAGTATTTAGTTATAAGAGGCAGTAAAGAATAAAATGACAGTTATTTTATCTTGTTAATGGATTTCATTTAAGATTCATTGAAGAGATTTTTTCTTATATTCATTAAAATAAAACCAAACAGTTAGAAATCAATAATACTAAGCACATATTTATTAAATTCGATTTTTTAATATTAATATGCAAATTAGCCTTCCCGTTCACATTGTAAAGCGCTATTTTGTTGTATATATAAATATAATTGCATGTTTTTAGTATGTAGACATAGTTAACAGTATTAATAATGTAAGACAATTTTATTAATAATTGAGATTTAGATAAAAATAAAATCATGGAGAATGTGATGTAAATAACAAAAGGAATTGTGATTTGTATAGTAATATAGTTTCAGTTACAGACAGAAAAACACACAATCTCCTTTATAATAAGATATGCTATATGAATCTAACAATGGAATGTTGCTGTATATAAATATATACATGTATGTATATGTGCATCTATATATAGATGGATATAGCTGTTTGCATTTCACTTAGCACTAATACTCTTGGGAAAGATATGAATCCAATTAGTTAGAATGTCTGAATTTTTTAGATGAGGCTTGATAATTTGTATTATTTGGATTTTTCAGGCTATTGTCTTCATCTTTATTGTTATAT
Source organism: Doryteuthis pealeii (assembly GCA_023376005.1). Taxonomy (NCBI): domain Eukaryota; kingdom Metazoa; phylum Mollusca; class Cephalopoda; order Myopsida; family Loliginidae; genus Doryteuthis; species Doryteuthis pealeii. The sequence continues at coordinate 29,465,972 of CM042168.1, forward strand.
ACACAATGTTTCAGCCAATGTGCCCTCCGGACTTCTTCAGGTGTTTCGTAGGGAATTCGGTAAACTTCTCAAACTTGGGAACTTACTTTTTGAACTCGGGAACCTTCAAAGTCCTGTGAAGGCTCCCAATATGACATGAAGGCACTCGAGTTCAACAAGAAATACCTGAAGAAGGCTGGAGGGCACATCGGCCAAAACGTTGTGTATATAACAATAAAGATAATGACAGTAGTCCGAAACATCAAAATAATACAAATTGAGACTATAGTTAGAATTATAATTAGAAATTTGGAAACTAAACAAATATCGGCATTAAATACGATACAATATATATATATATAATTTCTGAAGAAATGTTTTGTCCATACATGTTGCCTAACAATCTTGATTGCAGCTTAAAGTTTATTCTTTGCCTCATTTTTCATTTTCAGTAATTTATTTTTGATCTTGCTGCTTAGCAAATGTTTGTTCATAAAGTGTTTCAACTATCTGGGACAACAGAGTTTTCTTACAGCTCATTTTGTTATATCTAAATGTTTGAGAGTAGAGGAAAATGTGGATATAACAACACAAACAACTATATTCAATTGATATTTCACCTCATTATTGGTTGAAGCTTTCTCAAAATTTATTGATTTAAGTGCTTGTACATTCTGCTTTTATAGTGAAAAGGTAAATGGGTGGAGAGAGGGAGAGAAAAGGGGAGGGGTTATTGGTGTGTAGTCTAGGGCACCCCTCTCCCCTTTTCTCTCCCTCCCCCCACCTTTTCACTATAAAAGCAGAATGTACAAGCACTTAAATCAATAAATTTTGAGAAAGCTTCAACCAATAATGAGGCGAAATATCAATTGAATATAGTAGTTTGTGTTGTTATATCCACATTTTCCTCTACTCTCAACCACATTTTGTCGGATTTATTCAATCCTTCACTCCTCATTTAAATGTTTGTGTAATCATGGGGGACAATTATTTGAGATTTTCCTGACTTGTAAATTGAGCCAAAAATTGTAATGGATGCAACAGTAATAAACAATGAAAGCTAACAAGATAATTGCCTGGATTTCATTGGTCATCTTCTTACAACAGGTGCCTGAGAAGTTGAGGTGAAATAGAGGCTCTGCATAGATATGCTGCCTCTTTATAGTATTGGAGGTTCAAGACTTGCTTAAGGTGATTACTTTGCTTTATTTCACATTATTTTCATGCTGTATATAAATATATACATGTATGTAAGTGTGCATCTATATATAGATGGATATAGCTGTTTGCATTTCACTTAGCGCCAATACTCTTGTGAAAGGTGTGAATCCAATTATTCTCCCTCGAGCTATAGGTAAATAGTAGGGTAGAATAGGCTATTTAATCTTGGTATGGCAACTGGTCTTGGAGAAGGAAAATTCTAAAATGTAACCTGTTAAACTCCACTTAAAAAATGACCTTGTATTGCATTTTGCTAGTGCATTGTGGTTTGGTAACTATATATATATATATATATATATATATATATATGGAGAAAATTTAGAAAAACAAACACAGTATGTTACGATGGCTGGAAAATTTACTGTTGATACTCGAGTATTTCGTTTTTACAGTGGAAACCTTCTTCAGGACTAAGAATTTGTGTGGATAGAAGATGAAGGATGTTTAGTATGTTTAGGCATACTAATGTTTCTAATTCAACGCATACTAAACATCCTTCTTCTTCTATCCACACAAATTCTTAGTCCTGAAGAAGGTTTCCACTGTAAAAACGAAATACTCGAATATCGACAGTAAATTTTCCATCCATCGTAACATCCTGTGTTTGTTTTTCTAAATTTTCTCCACATACTGTCGAAATGATTTCCTCATCTTACTTCCATATATATATATATATATAGAGAGAGAGAGAGAGCTTATAGAAAGCACAATAAGTATTTTGGATTTTTTAATCCGTATCAAGTTAATACAATACTCAATATCAGTGATTGAGCATATGTAGATCTAAGTTAGGGTGGTGTGGACACTGAATCAACTAGATTATATATTAGCAGCCCACATTTCACATAAGATGCCTAAATTGCATATAAGATACATAGATTGCATAGTAAATGCCAATAAGTTACTAATTGCATCTTGGATGCCTATATTTCATATAAAGATTGCACAAAAGATATGTAGATTGCATATTAGATGCCTACCTTGTGCATCAGATACCTAGATTATATATTAGATTCCTACATTGAACACACCCTGTTGGCTAGGGATGTAGAATATGTTGACTGCACCTCTGCAGAGGGGCAAGACCCTCCCAAATGGGGCCACCTGCAATCAACTAGCTAGTCATGTCAAGCCCTAGTACCTACATGATTGTCCTGTCCGTATTGCTCTTATGGCAAATTCCTAACACTTTTATCATACATGTGCTAAAAGGTGGTGGTTGAGAGTCTTAGTGTCATGGGTATGATATTAAACTGCATCTAGTGGTGAGGTTCCACTTCTGGAGCTCTGGGGAGTGTGTAGTACTTCATTGCCATTACTCCCAAGTCCAGTCTGATGCAGAGTGGTGGTACTTGTTAGAGTCCCATGTCTGGGTCAAATCGATCTGTTTGCAAATTATCAGTATTAGGAGATATGAATATGATACAAAAAATGCTAAATAGATCTGATAAAAAATACGAGTTTAAAAAAAGGTTTTGAATACCCAACAAAGAATGAATAAAGCAAAAACATCTTTGGCGTAAAATAACCCAGGGGTTGACATATCATAAAATCCAGCCAACCAGCCAGCCTACATTTGAACATAAGATACCTGCATTGTATGTGAACTTTACATATAAAATATCTAGATTTACATATCGACTGTGCTTTATCAAGCTTCTGTAATTATGAAATTCAGAAAGATTTAATTACTTTTAAAATAAAACACAATTTTAGATATTTAAACATTAAACAAATGCAAGATAAACCCCAAATGTACAAATATATACCCTCTCCCCTTCTATATATATATATATATAGTTTGGTTTCTTTGTTTAATGTCATATCAACCTTCATAAAGCCATCACTATAGAAGAACAGCACGGGTTGTGTAATGGTTATCATCATAGAAAATGGACTTGGCAACCCGAGTTCAGATCCTGGATGGGGCTGTTTGCATTTCACATACCACTACTAACCTTGGTAAAGGTATGAATCCAACTATTCTCCCTCCAGCTATGGGCAAAAAAGGTAGAGCAAACTAGGATATTTAACCTTGGTATGGTAATCGATCTAAGAGAAGGAACCCTTTGAATTTAAACTTATTAAATTCTACACATAAAATGATCTAAGCTGTGCTACTCATGCTCTGAGTTGGTAAGGGCCGGTATTGAACCTGGAACTTTATGGTTTCTAGGTGGATGCTCTACCAACTGAGCTAAACTGAACACCAGCACAAAGTGTATTTGATAGCATATATATATTTTCCAACCCCTCCACATGAATAGGATGTGATACAAAGTCAATTTCTTGAGTGGAATTTAACAGGTTTGAATTCAAAGTTTTCCTTCTGCTAGACTGGTTGCCTAACCAAGATTAAAGAGCTCAGTCTGCCCTACTATTTACCCATAGTTGGAGGGAGAATAGTTGGATGCATACCTTTCCCAAGGATATTTGTGCTATGTGATATGCAAACAGCCCCGTAAGGATTTGAACTCGGGTCATCAAGTCCATTTTCTACGATGATAATCATTACACGACCCGTGCCTCCAAATTGGGCTTTTGATGGCATATAAGAAACACTTTTTTCCCAAATATTAGCATCTCATAAATGTCTGTTTCTTCTCTGATTTTTTTTTTTTTTCTAAAGAAATCATATCTCTGCTTCTCTTATTCCCTGAAGGACACATCTAATGAAGCTTCTTTGAAAATCCACCTTTTTCTCTCCAACAGAATTCAACAGATGTTGAGCAAGGTTTTTGCTCGAGTTCTCTTCCTGTCTCACTCCTCAAAGAGTTTATTTAAGGAACTTATCCATAAAATATTTTAGGCTTCCACTTTTTTGCTTTTTCCTTCATTTTGCTCCAAATTCTAGAAATTTCTTTTAGAAAAAAAAACCAAAAAAAACTTTTAATTCCATCATCATGATAAATCTTGACTTTAGCTTGTAGATCAACAAATTTTCTGTAATCTGTGTTGTATTTAAGTGTTTAGGCTGGCAGATAAATATATAGATAGATATAAACAGGTTGACAGATATATAGATATGAATAAACTATGAAGAACAGATAGATATGAACAGACTAGATAAACAGATATAAGTAGGCTGATAGATAGATAGATAAAAGTAGCCTTATATATATATATATATATATATATATATATATATAATCTTATTATAATGGAGATTGGTGTTTTTCTGTCTGTAACTGAACTATATTACTACTCAAGGTCAAATTCTCCATGATTTCATCTTTTTAAACCTTCAGTTATTAATAAAATTGTTTTACATTATCAATACTGTTGACATATCTACGTACTAATAATATGCAATTGTATTTATATATACAACAAAATAGCGGTTTACAGTTTGAACGAGAAGGCTAATTTGCATATTGATATTTAAAATTTTTATTTTAATAAATATGTGCTTGTATTATTGATTTCTAATTGTTTGGTTTTATCTTAAGAAATATAAACAAAAATCTTGTGGATAAATCTTAAAAGAAATTTATTTACAAGAAGAAATAACTGTAATATTATCCTTTACTTCCTATTTTAACTAAATAGTTAAATTAGGAAATTTACCAATGAAAGAGGGGAGTAATGTAAAATGATGGAATAGTTAGTTTCAAAGTTGTTCTATTTTTCGATTATACCCCCTCTGTTGCAGATCTTTTTATCTGCATTCTTAGTCAGTTTCATTAGCCTTTCTAATATGATATCTTATTATATCAAAACTTAAATACTTGCACCCGGAGGGTGCATATATTTGCTAGTACAAATAATAATAGTAGAGGTAAAATTAAGGGTCTACCATGGTTTCAATCATGATTTCATCAGGAGCCTACCCTACGTTTAACTAATTCCTTAGTTAAACTCAGATATTTTTCGGATAATAACGGTTGAACACTACTATTTATCAGATAAGGGGCCGGGTTTGCTCAGTCGGTAGAGCTTTCAGCTAGAAACCACAATGTTCCTAGTTCGATACCGGTCCTCGCCAACTCAGCGTATGAGTAGCACAGGGATCTGTGCGGTAAAGTAAGGAGCTGATGGTAGGTGTGGCGCACCACCTCAGACACCAAAACAATCTCCTTTGTCTAGCGCTATTGAAAAGGGGATAGACTCCCTCACTGACTGGCTAATACCGACTTTAGGCCGCCCCGACGACTACTTTATATATATATATATATATATATATATATAAAAGTAGGCTGATATAGATAGATATATAGATATGAACAGACTATGTATGACAAACGGATAGATATGAAGACTATGACAAGCAGATAGATAGATGGGTAGATAGATAGATATGAACAGACAGATAGGTAGATATGATCAGACTATAAATAGATATAACTAGGCTGATGAATAGATAAATATAAGTAGGCTGATATAGATAGATAGATATCATCAGTATATGACAGATGGATAGATAGATATGAATGCATTTTTATAAATAGATACTAGTCTTTTTTAACCTTCCTAAAATTTATTTGAATATATATCTTTTTTAAGTTAATTAAGATTTTACATGATATAGTAAGGTTATTCAAGGTAACTTTGAATGTTCATGCAATATCAATCAGTTACTGTCCTGGGTATGATGTTAAACTGCATCTAATGGTGAAGTTCCAATTCTGGAGCTTTGGGGAGGGTGGAGTACCCCCTCATTGCCATTACTTCCAGGTCCACTCTGACCCGAAGTGGTAGTACTTGTTAGGGTCACATCTATGGGTTAAATAGAAGAAAAAAAATACTTAAAATATGTGTTTTAAAAAAATTGAATACCCATAAAGAAGAAATGAAATAAAACGTCTTCAGAATAAAATAACCCAACAAGGGTTGACATGCGGAGTTAAAAAACTCACAAATTGAAAAAAAAAAAATAATGATAATAAGCAAATGCAACAAAATAGCACAAAAGAAATACAAGAATAGACATGACTGGGTGGGAAAGGTGATTCACTGAGAATTGTACAAGAGATTAAAATTTGACTATGTACAAACCAGAATCTGTTCTAGAAAATGAGATGCATGAGATAAAAAAATTAATCACACAATTCTGGCTAGAAGGTCAGATCTAATATTAATTAACAAGAAGAAAAGAACTTGTCATCTGGTGGATTTTGCTGTGCCAATGCATCATAGATTAAAAATGAAAGAAGCAAAAGATAAAATACTTGGATCTTGCCAGAGAGCTTAACTCTTAACATCCTGTTGAGAATTTTCTAAGTCCAGAGCCCCATTCCTGTAAGGATTTATCAAAAAATGGCATTTTCATTTAAAATTACCTGTTATTTTTCTTAAATCAAAGATTTCTAAATATGTTTAATATTACATTTAAACAAAGGCTATCATTTGAAGTAGATTAGAAAAATGAATGTGACTTCTGGACGGGTATAGGATGTTAAGAGTTTTAAAAACTGTGCAAAATGAGGTTGAAGCTGATAGTAATTGTAGTTGGTGCTCTTGGAACGGTCCCCTAAGTTAATTTTCTTCTAAACCAAAGATACCTGGATTTTGTCATTTCTAGTGAAGCTTTATACAATCGAAACAGATATTATTTGGTATTATTTACAGTATCACCCATAAATAAATTCACTCCTAACAATTCTTGTTTTAAATAAAAAGTTCATTTTCTTTAAAAATGAAGATACCAGGATTTTATTATTTCTAATGGGACATTATACAAACAAAATGGACATTATTAGATATTATTTATTAACAAAATTTACTGCATTGAAATTCTGTAACTAAAAAAACTCACCCTGTTGGTGAATCTTAGAATATACTGACTCTATCTCCTGCAGAAGAGTAAGACCTGTTCAAAAAGTAACCTGCGTCCAGTGGAGAGGGTCCAGTTACGCAGCTCTGGAGAGTGTGGAGTACCCCACCATTGCCATTACTCCCAAATCCACTCTGACCCAGATTGGTAATACTTGTTAGGTTCACATCTCTAGGTCAAATAGATCTGTTTAAAAATTATTCATCTATGATATGAATGTATATTGAACATGACTTTCAAATCTCTCGGCATAAAATAACCCTAGATGGGTCAATATGCCATTAAAATCAATCAAACAAACATTCATATATGCTTCTAATCACAGCATTCTATTCAGGCGGCTTAAACTTTTCTATATATTTATCAAACTCACCAAGAGAGGAAAAATGCAAGGTGAGATCAAGTTTAATGTAAACATCCATGTCTCCAGATTGGTTGTACCTGACAATTATGAGTATTAGATAGTATTTAACCATATAACTGTACAACTATGTATTATTTTTATTAAGAATAATCTGTATAAACAAAACACAATAGAGAAATGGACGAAAGGCTGCATTCTCTCTTTCTTTAATAAAGGCAATCTCGGAATCTTAAAATATGCTTACTGTATATCCTGCAGACGGGTAAGACTTTCCCTCAAAGAGGGTGTCCTGAGTATAAAACTAAACTGCATCTGATGGTAAGGCTACAGTTCTGGAGATCTAGGGAGTGTGTAGTATCCCTTTATTGCCATTTCTCTTAATTCCACTTAAAAATCTCTTAAGAAACAACTACACAAAAAAGAAAATGTAAATATGAATTTACAATAAATATGATTCTCAAACTTCTAGGCATAAAATAACCATAGTTGTGTTGACATGCCGTTAAAATCAATCAATCCTTTTGGTTGTTATGTATTTACCTGACCCCTTTGCCATGGGCAGGGTATGACACAAGGTCAATTTTTAAGCAGGGTTTAACTGGTTTGAATTCAGAATTTAATTTTCTCCTAGACTAGTTGTCATACCAAAGAACCCAGTCTGCCCTACTATTTGCCTATGGCTGTGTAAGTTTTCAAATGATATTACTTGCAGATAAAACTCCGACAAAGGTTGAAGGACAAACATTTAATATGGTACAGCACATGGATAAACATAGTACATAATACATAGAGGTACATGAACATAAATACATACGTAATACAAAGTTACATGTAGAAAGATAAACATAAAAGCACAGACATGAGACTAGGAATAGTCCATGCTGTGTGAATCACTTACAGTAATGTAAGGGGGGCCAGAGCCCCAACAAGAGGGGTAGACCAGAGTCTAACCCATAGTTGTGCCTCGTGGGTCGAGCAACCGGAAAAAAGAGAAAGAGACGTTCAAACCAGCCGCTTAAATAATAAACGGACCCTAGCGGGAACCAGCAAACTAAATGGGCAGACAACTCTCCAGGCCAAATATGAAAGTAACGCCACAGGTGGAAGAAGGATTATTATAGTCATAATTTCAGTCATTGTGGCCTTCTTCAAGTGTGTCCCATCATCAATAAGCTTCTAGGAATTTCAAACAGAAAAATGAACACTGTATAGGGGTTTTTAATTGAGAAAGAAAGAGCATTATGCTTAAAACTAAAAAGTTACAACATCTAATTGCACTAACTTTAATCTTTTCTTTGGGTTCCATCTATGGATCAAATAGATCTGTTTAAAAATCAATTGTATTCAATAGGAATAAAAGTTGTCGGGGTGGCATAAAGTCAGTATGAGCCAATCAGCAAGGAGTCTATCCCCTTTTCACTAGCGTTAAACCAAGGAGATTGTTTTTGCATCTGAGGTGGAGTGCCACACCTACCACCAGCTCCTTACTTTACCGCACAGATCCCTGTGCTACTCATACGCTGATTTGGCGAATACTTGATACCATATAACTGTGGGCAAATTATTTGTATTAGGAATAGTTAATTGAAGCTATAATTGTTTACAAAGAATTATTATTAGTTACTTGAAACCATATAGCTGTGTGCAAACAAATGACTATTATTAAATAGAAATAATTACTTGAAATCATATAATTATTAGTATTAGATAGGAATACATGAAACCATATAATTGCAAATCATTTCTATTAGATAGGAATGATTTGATATCATATAACTGTAAATTATTTGTATTAAGAATAGTTACCTGAAGTTATGATGTTTACTGAGGATCATTATTATGTACTTGAAACAATATAACAAAATGCAAACAAATGACTATTATTAAATAGAAATAATTACTCATTAGTAAAGCAAAGTCAGCAGTGTGGCCTATTGTTGATATCAGCCAGACAGTGAGGGAGTCTATCCCCTTTTTTCACTAGCACCAGACCAGTGACATCATTTTGCTTATGAAGTGGAGTGCCACACCTACTACCAACTCTCCACTTTACCACACAGATTCAAGCTGTGCTACTCATGCGCTGAGTTGATGAGTGCTGGTATTGGAGTAGTGCAGTCATAAAGTAGCACTAATACAGCATCAGATTTCCATTTGATCGATGATCTGTATATAACTATTGAAGTCAGTTAGTCCACTGTTGGTCTTAATAACAGCAGCTAAGTACAACTCAAGCAGTGTCCAAGACAGTTGGTATAAATAGGAATCAAGAATGATCCATCCATGAATATGGGGATTTGTGTGATTCCATTCCTTAAGTTCTGATTGGCTGCTTGACTGCTTGATTTGAATGACATTGTGGAGTCTTATAAATACTTTGTCATTTTGCAGTGGACTTTGTAGCATTCGGGTTTGTATTTCAGTCACAACCGTTTGTTGCCTTGTCTTCCCAGTTCGACGGTAATTGGAACTTTAATTATTCTTCAATAACAATCCATGCCTTTCTCATGCGTATATTGACATTGTTTTCTGTAGAGGAGATATTACTACCTGGTTATGTGAACTGGTCTATTAATTTGACAGGCTTACTATCCAGTGTGGAGATTCTTCCATCTTGTTTAAAAACACATGAACGTTCTTTTATCTGAGTTCCCGTAAAGGCCAATGCCTCTTGCCGCCTCTTCAAGACAGTGATTCGGCTTGTGCAGGTGTATTTGCAAGAAGCACAACTAATTATACATATTTTTTGTTATTTTTTAAAGATTTTTTTTTCTTTATTCTTTTTCATCATATAGTTTTTAGTCAATATATTAGTCTCTTGTTATTAATCTTCAGAATAAAAATACTTTGTCTCCCACAAAAAAGAAGAAGCAAATATCTTATTATAATGGAGATTGTGTGTTTGTCTGTCTGTAACCGAAACTATATTACTATACAAGTCACAATTCCCTTTAGTTATTTACATCACATTCTCCATGATTTTATTTATAATTTAAACTTCAATTATTAATAAAATTGTTTTACATAATTAAGACTGTTGACCATATCTACATACTAATAACATGCAATTGTATTTATATATACAACAAAATAGCGGTTTACAGTGTGAAAGGAAAGGCTAATTTGCATATTGATCTTAAAAATTTGATTTTAATAAATATATGCTTAGTATTATTGATTTCTAATTGTTTGGTTTTATCTTATTGAATATGAGCAAAAATCTCGTGGATAAATCTTAAAAGAAATTCATTAACAAGAAGAAATAACTGTAATTTTATTCTTTACTTCCTATTTTAACTAAAGAGTTAAATTAGGAAAATTTACCACTGAAAGACGGGAGTAATAGAAAATGATGGAAGAGTTAGTTTCAAAGTTGTTCTATTTTTCAATCACACCCCCTCTGTTCCAAATCTTTTTATTTGCATTCTTATTCAGTTTCATTAGCCTTTCTAATTTAATACAATATTTTATTATATTAAAACTTAAATACTTGCACCCGGAGGGTGCATATATTTGCTAGAACCTATAACATAACCTATGTGACCTACTCAACTTGTGATTATTGATGCATACAACTAAAAGAGATGGAAATAAAATTTGTGTAAATATAAATGTCATGCTTCTAAATTTAAAAAAAATCAAAAATCCGCTTGATCATACATATGTATAGAGAATCGAGTCTGCCCTATTATAATTCATGGATAGCCTATGAATCATATAAGTAGTGTAGTATAAATTTTGAAATTGAGTTCATTAGAAATATAAATTGGAGAGTTGAGTGGAATGTTACTGCTGATGATTGACAAGTGATAACCTCCACTCGACCCCTACCCCGAAAAACACACCAATAGAAGTGTGTTACAGTTTTTAGTTAGTTGCGACCAGTTATTCACAGGGAGAAGACTCTGTCGTCAGCTCTCAAGATGTTGCTTCTCGCCACACGGTTTTGGACTGAGGTTGTTTTAATAAAAGCTATAAAGAGAACAACAAAGTCTTGTGTGTTAATCAATCCATAAGAAATGAGCAGATACCAGCCCGAACAACCCAAACAGAAAAAAGAAATCACCCCACAGAATCAGCCCTGAGAAGATGGTGTCCAACGAGGTAGACAAGCAAAACAGAAGTAAGAACCAAATTTATCATCCCTGCATCATCTCATCTCTCTCTCTCTCTCTCTCGCTGTTTATATACCCGATGTGTTGAACAGGTATATAACACTATGTTCATGTCCTGGGTATGACATTAAACTGCATCTAATTGTGAAGTTCTAATTCTGGAGCTCTGGGGAATGTGGAATACTCCTTCATTGCCATTACTATCAGGTCCACTCTGACCTGGAGTGGTAGTACCTGTTAGAGTCCCATGTATGGGTCCAATAGAAAAATTGAATACCCATCAAGAAGATATTAAAATAAAACATCTTCAGTATAAAATAACCCAACAAGGGTTGACATGCTGTAAAATTCAGCTAACCTTTCTATAAACCTACTATTTTCCCATAGCTGGGGAAGAACAGATACTTGCCTTTCCCAAGGTTATTAGCACAAAGTGAAACATAAACAGCCTCATCCAGGATTTGACCTCAGGTCGCCGATTCCATTTCCATGAGTACCTCTCTGGTGCTTTCTGGGTAACTTGACCCTAAGCCCTAGATAACTTGTGGTAAATGTTTACGCATTATTATCAAGAACTGTTTCATGGTTCAAACACATAAAAAAAATAAGTAAACCTTTATATTTATCTATGGAGTTTTATTTTTTCTTAAAGAATTTCAATGCCGTATAGTTTGGTTATAAATAAAATTTAATAATATCCATTTTGATTGTATGATATTTTCCTAGAAATCCTAAAATCCTGGTATCTTTGGTTTAGAAGAAAAGGAACTTGTTATTAAAAAAATTGTTAGGAGTGTATGTATTTATTGGTGATACTGTAATGCTTAATAATATTCATTTTTATTGTATAATGTTTTTCTAGATGTCATAAAATTATAGTATCTTTGGTTTAAAAGAAAATTAACTTTTTATGAAAAAAAAGTTGTTAGGAGTGTATTTATTTATGAGTGATATTGTAAATAATACCTAATGACATCTGTTTTGATAGTTGTAATAAGTAATTGAGAGTTACTTCCCCTGTTTTATTATTATCTTCCCTTTGTGTAAATCTTTGATGTTTCTGAGAGTATATAAACTCTCAATAAACTGTAAAAAGTATTCTAAGTAGAATAAAGCTTTCTCAAGCCCAACCGTGTGTGTTCGTTTATTATTACAATAGTATACTGTTTTGCTAGAAATCATGAAATCCAAGTATCTTTGGTTTAGAAGAAAAAAATACTCGAGATGTACATGTTTATGAGTGATACTGTAATACTTGATAATATTCATTTTAATTGTATAATGTTTTACTAGCAGTCATAAAATCCTGGTATCTTTGATTTAGAAGAAAATTAACTTTTTAATAAAAAGAAGTTGTTAGTGGGGTGTCCATATTTATTATGGATACTGTAAGGAATGTTCTGTTTACATTTTACACCTGTCTTATAATTTCCTACTTTATTATTAACACTAGACAACACACCTGAGATTTGCAACCTGATGTGATACTGTCTGCATATGCATCACTTGTACTCTATTAAGTATCTGCACTGAAATAAATTTGATACCATCCTATTTAGTATCATATTTTTGTTATATCTGGTGCATATCAAGATATATTAGTCATAGTGATATCATCATCCCTATGCTACAAGGGTGGGCTGAAAAGTTTAGATGATGACATCATATCTGCCGTTGATGACCTTTTTTTGACCAATAAGATCCAAGCACTACAACTGGAAGAAGTGTGTGTGTGTTATGATTTTTGTTGCCATCCTTAGGCTTCAAGGAAGAGCACTGTCCAGTGGAGATCCCTTGTGTTAAGCAGAGCACAATCCTTAGTGAAGAATCCTTTGGTTGCTCTTTGGTGTTTCTTAATGTTCGACTTAATGTTGGGTATGAGCCTTTGGTTGTTCTTGGTGTTTCTTAATGTTCCTTCTTCTTGGTGTTCCTTAATGTTGGTATGAGCCTTTGGTTGTTCCTTGGTGTTTCTTAATTGGATATGAGCCTTCAGTTGTTCCTTGGTGTTCCTTAATGTTGGGTATGAGCCTTTGGTTGTTCCTTGGTGTTTCTTAATGTTGGATATGAGCCTTCAGTTGTTCCTTGGTGTTCTTAATGTTGGTATGAGCCTTCTTAATGTTGGATATGAGCCTTCAGTTGTTCCTTGGTGTTCCTTAATGTTGGGTATGAGCCTTTGTTGTTCCTTGGTGTTTCTTAATGTTGGATATGAGCCTTCAGTTGTTCCCTTGGTGTTCCTTAATGTTGGATAGTTGTTCCTTGGTGTTTCCTTAATGTTGGGTATGAGCCTTTGTTGTTCCTTGGTGTTTCTTAATGTTGGATATGAGCCTTCAGTTGTTCTTAATGTTGGGTATGAGCCTTTGGTTGTTCCTTGGTGTTTCTTAATGTTGGATATGAGCCTTCAGTTGTTCCTTGGTGTTTCTTAATGTTGGGTATGATTGGTTGTTCCTTGGTGTTTCTTCCAGCTTCATTTGTTCCTTGGTGTTCCAGGTCCGTTTGTCAAGGTCAAATAAAGTGCAAATGAACAGCTGTTAATATTAGCGATTAAATAGTTAACTAACCACGTATTCAGGCTGTTGATTGAATGGGGTTTAAACCACGTGACCTCGCTTAGTCTATAAATTCAAGTGATAGATTGCAACATGCCTTACATACCCAAAATAATCCAACAGTGTGGACCACAACGGGGACTATGTTGAAAAATAAACCATATTTGGTCACATTCCATGAGAGTATCTTAGCCACCCTATCAACTTTTCAGCCAATCCTCGTATATCCTGGCTTTACAATGGTCTGACTATGATTTTTCAACTTTACAATACTACCATAGCTTAGAGCATTCAGTATTTACCAGACTGAGATTTTTATTTTTTTCACAGGTGAGCAATGCTCTATGGGTCTTGTAATGTATGCCATAGGGACACACCCATAAAATATCTGTGAGGGTACTGCAGGTTTATAGCAAGTAGGTCTTTATGGAGTGGTATTGCTAGTCCCATACCCCCTTCCCAGGTTTCAAATTTAGAGGTTTTTTTTTTCTGGCTCTATTGTCACCTCTTTCCTGTAATAATATGAATGGTAAAAATTATGGAAATTAACATACATAGAGGATGTTTGCTAAGTCTTTTTATTTAGCAGTAAATAAATTAAACATTGTTTTATTTAATTAAAGTTATTTGAATTAATTGTATAACTTTTTTAAGCCATGCAAAGGAAAATAACCCAATACATATATACAGGGTGTCCCAGAAATCGAGCACCATCCTAGTTTTTAAAATTACACCTTTATTTTTTGGAAAACCAGGATCGTGCACAACTTCTGAGAAACCCTGTATATATATATATATATATATATATATATATATATATATATGAGTTAAGAGTAAGGAAATGAATCTGACGGTATAGATAAAAGGGTATAAAAACACACAATACTGTTAAAATGAATATATTTTTATATCATTTTCATTGCTAATATTGACAATATTTCAATTTATAAAAAATCATCATCAGAGCATAATGATAATTAGGTCCATTTTTAAATGTAAATGTTTTTAATCCGGACTCATCGAGAGAGAAGCAAAAAATAATTTAAATTCAAACCAGAAACATTGTTTTTCCAAAAAGCGTGTAAGCCATGCTGACCTAATTATCATTTGTGTTTTCATACCCTTTTATCTATCTATATATATATATATATATATAATGATCTTATAATTTGTTTAGACATCGTTTAAAAAAGATTATTATTAATTACTTGAAACCATATAATTGTGTAAATTATCAGTCTCCTGGTCTGTGGGACTCAGAATACACAGACTGCATCATATGTATAAGGATATCACCCACCAAAAAAAAAATAAGGGGTATCCTGGGTATGACCTTAAACTACATCCAATAGGGAGGGTCTAGCTCCACAGCTATGGAGTCACTCCAATTCCATTATTTACCCATAGCTGGAGGGAGGAGATAAGAGGGATTTATGCCTTTCCCATTAGCACAGAAACACAATTTACACAGCCTTGTTCAGGATTTCAACTTGTCAAATCCATTTCATAATGTTACTTAACAATAGGCATAGCCTATCATTTTTAGCAAGCTGTGTAGAGTAGTTTAAAAATAACAGTAAAAAAGGAAAATCACTGTAATATATTTTGAATGGCAACAGCCTTGAACCAAGGGTCATCTGGAACAGGGCCTCTCATTGGCTTAGAATGTTGAGTCTCGTGGCTCATTGGGGAAAGATGTGCCTTTCTGTTTCTGCTACCCCCCTCATGTGCACATGTGTGGGTCAAGAGTGTATCAGAGGGAAAGGCATTCAGAGGAATAAAAGTGTATACACATAACAAAATATCTCCCTGTTGTTTCCTGATAAAAGAATACAAAGCATACAAGTAAGACAAACAAGATATGCTGAGCACTGTTTGGAGAAGTAAGGACAAACTCATAAACTATGTTCTCCCATGGACTCCTACCCATGGACACACCAGTGTTGGCCAACTAGCAAAAACTTACATTCACCAGCTCTGTGCACACACTAGATTCTGTCTAGATGACTCATCAACAGCAATGGTCAATAGGGATGGATGGTGGGAAAGAGTCAAAGGAATCCATGTTGTCAGCACACCTTGATGATGAAAGCTGGTTTTGAATTCAGAGTTTTCCTTTTCCAAAAACTGATTGCCTTACCAAGGCTAAAGAGTCCAGTCTGCCCTAATATTTACCCATAGCTGGAAGGAGAATAGTTGGATTCATACCTTTCCCAAGGAGATTAGCACTATATAAAATGCAAACAACCTCGTCCAGTATTTGAACTCTTTTCATCGTGTCCATTTTCTATGATGATGACTATTATACCACAGTTGCCTCAATATTTTAATATATCTCATATTCCAACAATACAATTTTTTTAAGAATCTTTTAACAGCAGTTTTAGTTGAACAAAAGCCTGTATGCCATGATTGTAAAAGAGTTTAAAGTAATGCCTATTTATTATACTGTTTCACATTAGAGGCAGTGGTTGGTGGTAGGCCAGTAGAGGTTGAGCCTTCCCACCAATAATCCTTTTTTTTTTTTTTTTTTTTAACTTTTTGGCCCTATCTCAGATAGCAACCGAGCAGCAGTCTGACAAAAATAGCATCTAGCATAAACACATAGCTATGTCATTGTATTCCTCCACTCACAAACAAAAAACTGCACTGATTGACACTCAATGGCCGGAGACCAAGCAGTAGGTATGAGCACAGTTAGGCATTGGGCAAAGCATGTGGCGACAAGCCCTGTTCAACACAGCTATCAGCTCATGAAATAAAGAGCACCTCAGTCGGTTCACCTGCATGAATCAGGCCGATAAAAGATGCACTATGCGGATAACAATTTCTGGCAGTGAATCGGTGGGCCACCTCCACTTGTGCAAATTTTTATCATAAGTGCAGTATACAGGCTCTTGTACATCGCATTTGAAAGTGCATATCTGTTTCTGGGTTAAATCAAACTTAACAGACCTAAATTCCACCATTGTATGTCACCCTGCCGGGAAAAAAATACCAAAAATCAGAGAAGTAACTGAATTTAATGAAATTTTCAGTGTTGATTTATTAATGAATAAAAATATAATGCACGTTATTTTATTTAAAAACTTTTACATTTTTTCAGTTAACTTTAAACCACGTATCTTTGAGGCATAACACAGATTCTCAAAGATACATGGTTCAAAGTTAACTGACCTGAAAAAATTATTTTATCAATATTGATATATATATATATATTTTCAACCCTTTCGCACAAGTAGGATGTGACACAAGGTCATTTGTTAAGCAGAGTTCAACATGTTTGAATACAGTTTTCTTTCTCTTAGACTAGTTTCCATACTATGGTTAGTGAGCCCAGTCTGCCCTACTATTACCCATCCATTGTAGTGTAATGGTTTTCAAACTAGTCTCGCAGATCCATTACTACTGAAAAGTGAGTTTGATCCTCACTGGATGCCCCATACTTGTGACCTTGTGTCAAATCCTACCCATGGTGAATAGGTTGGGTAGATAATTTTTTTTTAACTATAGATACAACTACTGGTAAAGGATAAAGACTGACTTGAATGGCCTAGCAAGGCTACATATGCCATAAAACCAACCACTCAACCAATCTTTATAGGATCCTCAGTGGAATATATTATTTTCCCTCCACAAAACTACATAAACAATATTTACTATTATCAATGCTCAATGGTTCCCACACCTACTATAAAAAAAATCTTAGCTTTTATTATACATACCATCATTATTGATGGCATTGATATACTAAATCTAAGCTTTTATTGTACATAACATCATACCAACTGGTCTAGAAGGAAAACTCTGAATTAAAATCTGTTAAACTCTGCTTAAGAATTGACCTTTTGTCACATCCTGCTTGTGCAGAGGAGTTGGTATGTATATATATATATATATATATATATATATATATATATATATATATATACACACAGATGCTGATAGGTACACGTCCTGTGTCTCTGATGCACAAAAATATAAAAGGACACAGTAAAATTTCATCCATGCGTCCCACTGTCTTTCTTTTTTCTTCCCTCACCATTTCAAGCTAACTGTAAATACATTTCAATAGTTTCTTAGAAATGAATTACACAGGATAGGTTACAAGGTAGGAGTTAGACGGCTTTAGTTGTTTCCCCAGATCATAAATAAAAACCCTACAATTTATTAAGAAACTTTAATTGGGATTTTCCCAGGGACTCATTCAAAGTAAATATGAGCATCCCCGGATGCACTAAAATAGAAAGCTATCAGCATCACTGTGTGTGTGTGTATGTATATATATATATATATATATATATATATATATATATATACCCCAGGGAAGGTCTGTATTAATGTTTTTGTCAGCTTATTTTATTTCACAAGAAATATCTTTTTCTTCTTAAAATGTTTGAAACCTAAATACATTGATTCATCATATTTTGTTATGGTCAAAAAACGTTTGCTCACGTTTGTTAATAACAACTCTGATTTTTCTCTCTTTTCTCCACTGCTGCTTTTCTTGTAATTTTCATCTATAGTTTCCCCTTCATCTCACCACATATGATATAAACTAACCATAGTTAGACACAAGGCCAGAATGTGGGAGTTCCTAGTAGGAACTGAATTCCATATTTATGGATTAGAAAGCCAGTCTACTCACCATAACTCTAAAAAAAAGTTTGCTTAACTCATCTGGCACAAGGCCAGTTGTGGGGTACCTACTGAGAATCAAGGTAACTGCACTTGCAGATTGATCTGCTAAAGGATTTAGCTAACCATCATCATCATCAACATGGCATGCTGACAGCACGGATTCCCTTGACTCTCTCTTGCCATCCATCCCAATCGGTCATCGATCTTGGAAAGTCCTCTATATGGCATCTTGTGTCTGCACAGACCAGATTAATATAAGTTTTTACTGGTCAGTCCATGTGTAGGAGTCTATATGGCATACTGATTGCATGGATTCCCATGACTCTTTCTCCCTATCCTTCCCTATCAGTCATCATTCTCTATATGGCATCTAGTGTCAACACAGAGTTGATGAATGTATGTTTTTGCTGATTAGCCAAAAGTGATGTGTCCATGTGTAGGAGTCTATAGGAAAATGTTGCTTATAAGTTCATCCTTACTTCTCCAGCAGTGCTCAGTATATCTTGTTTGTCTTACTTTGATGGTTTGTGAGATGGGTGGTAAGTGGCCTTACAGCTGCTTTTTTTTTGTAGGGTAAACTTATTCTGGCAAAAGGCCACTGTTGTGAAGCAGCCAGTAAGGATTACACTATCATCTGTAGGACTCACTTGCTAACCATTGCTTTACTGTAGTTATTTAATAAGCTTAGCTTAGTTCAAGGCCAGATGTATGGGGGGTACCCAGTAAGAATTCAATAACAATGATCTGGTTTTGGTTTGTTTTGTTTTACGGCATATCAACCTCGGTGGGTCATTTAATGCCGACAAAGTTGTGAAATAAATTCATTCTTAATGCATAATACAATTTTGTTTATAAACTCATGTTTTTCTATTTAACCCATAGATGGGACCCTAACAGGTATTACCACTCCGGGCCAGAGTGGACCAGGGAGCAATGGTGATGAAGGGGTGCTTCACATTCCCCAAACCTCCAAAACTGGAACCTCACCATCAGATAGAGTTTAATGTCATTCCCAAGACACGTAGACCCTCAATCACCACCTTCTAGCACCCATATGATAAAAAGGGGTGGGGGCTTGCCATAAGGGCAATAGGGTTGGGAAAATCATATAGGTACTAGGGCTTGACGTGACCAGCCGATTGATTGGAGGGGGCCTCTCCGACGACCACCCGTCTAGCCCAAGATAGGTCCAAAGTGGAGTATTGCAAGTCATGAACTGCTTATCCACCTGGGTTCTATCCTTAAGCATCACAGATCGCCACCCACGACCAACAGGTGGCCACATTGGGGGAGTCTTACCCCTATGCAGAGGTGCAGTCAATGCATTCTAATGCCCCACCGACAGGACGGAACAATGATCTGCTCACCAACTAGCTAAACATTACAGCCCAAACATTGTTTTACTGTGCCTTTAGCATTTGGATATTGTCAGTCAAATTTTTTTGAAAATGTTTGATTATTAAGTATGTCATTGTTAGAATGATGAAATTCATAGAAAATATTTTCTATATGTAATTTTAGACATTGGTTTTATTGAAAAACTTGTTATGTTTAATTTTTATATAAAATTTGTCTCAATAAAAATTAAAATGAATTGAAAAGGCAGCGTCATGCATGAAGAAGCTGGAATGGGCGATTTACACAATTTAAAATGATTATTTTTCATTTTAAATTAATTTAATTTTAAACAAATTTCCAATTTTTTGTATATATATATATTCTTAAATTTAGACCCTTTTCAATATTAATTATTTTTTTGTATTTATTTTTATTATTAAATATATTTATTATCCGTATTTTCCCGAATGAAAATATAAATAAAGACGCTAAATATTCGATTTATTAAAGAAAATTTCACAAACTGTTAATTCATAGTATACTGAACTGTATTGAATCTACTAGAGAACCAAATGAGCAACTAATTCTTTTTAACCCAGCCACTTATAAAAATGACAACTGGATTTTTAATGGTTTGCCAGATGGGAGGAAAGTGGTCTTACAGCTGCTGTTTTGTAGGGTGCTGCTTCCAGGATTTGTTCAAAACAGCACACAGCATCCTTTGCAGTTTCCGTCTAACTTTTTCTGTGGGCGTTTTGTTAAGGTCCAAGTGGTGCAACTATACAATAGCACTCACATGGCTACAACATGGAAGAATTTAGCATTCATGAATGTAGCAAATTTAACCCACACAGTGTGTTACTTTGGGTTAAGCTGAGTAAAAAAACAACAACATGAGACTGCAATATCATTGAAAACGACTCTAGTGAGAGGAATATAAAATCAAGATAAATGAGTAAAAAGAGGATGATTCTTTTTAACCCAGCCACTTGTAGAAATCACTACTGGAATTTTAAATTTTGTTATACAGTATTAAAAAGATTTTATAACATAAAAAAGTTGTCAGGGTGGCCTAAGGTCGGTATGAGCCAGACAGTGAGGGAGTCTATCCCCTTTTCACTAGTGCTAGACCAAGGTGATTGGAGTTTTTTGGCATCTGAGGTGGAGCGCCACATCTATCATCAGCTCCTCACTTTACCGCACAGATCCCCATGCTGCTCATATATTGAGTTCGCAAGGGCCAATTTTGAACCCGGAAACTTGTGGTTCCCAGTCTAACACTCTACCGACTGAGCTAAACTGGCCCTCATTTATATTATAGAATATCTTTTATATACTTGTTGGTAAAGAATGTATATTTTGAGCTTCATTGATAAAAATGTTTTAGGCTTCTGCTGTTGATGATAGTAAAAATTCCCTGGTTGAATTTAAATGGCTTGAAAAGATGGACGAAAGAAGAAAACAAAAACAAAAACAAAAAAGCAAAGGTAAGCTATCTGTCGTGTTTCCATGGGGAATCAAGTGTGTGGGTATATGCAAGTCAGATAGGGAGGGTAAGAGATTTGGCTGGCCAACTGAGCAACTGCTGCTGCTAGCCTGCCAGTGTAAATAACAATGACCTTTTTCTTTCTTTCTTTCTTTCTTTCTTTTTTTTTTTTTTCCAAACAGCCAAGGTGACAAAACTAGAAAGCCAAGTTGTTGTAGTAAATGTTCATAGAGAAGGAGAGAGAGTGAAACAAAAGGTATGTGAGATGGTGGAAGTAAAGTAGTAACCAAAAAAGAAGGAAAAGAAACTGAAGAGAGAGAGAGAGAGAGAGAGAGAGAGAGAGAAACAAAAGGTATGTGAGATGGTGGAAGTAAAGTAGTAACCAAAAAGAAGGAAAATAGACTGAAGAGAGAGAGAGAGAGAGAGAGAAAGGGGGTAGAGAAAGTAAAGAAAAAGTCATATGACTGGGGGAAAGCAAAAAAGAAGTGAAGTGAGAGAGAGAGGGGGAGAGAGTAAAACAAAAGTTATATGAGATGGAGGAAGAAAAGTAGAAACCAAAAAGAAGGAAAAAGGACTGAAGAGAGAGAGAGGAGGAGGAAAGAAAGTAACGAGAAAGTCATATGACTAGGGTAAACCAAAAAAGAAGTGAAATGAATTAGAGAGAGAGAGAGAGATGGATGGATGGATGGAGAGAGTAAAAAGAAAAGCAGTTATTTTCTAAGCTTAGCTTAGTTGTGGCACAATGCCACAAGTATGGGGCACCCAATGAGAATCAAACTCACAATGATTTGCTAATCCAGCTTGCTAACTATTACACTACATGAGAGAGACAGACAGAGAGAGAGAGAGAGAGAGTAAAAGGAAAGGTATGTGAGAGATGAGGAAGAAAAGTATCAACCAAAATCAAGAAGAAAAAAGGACGAGAGAGAGAGAGAAAGTCATGTAACTGAGTGGAAGCAAAAAAGAAATTTATAGGATGAAAGAGAGAGAGAGAGAGAGAGAGAGAGGGTGTATGATAATGAAAGTAAAGTCGTCGTGGTGGCCTAAAGTCAGTATCAGCCTATCGGTGAGGGAGTCTATCCCCTTTTCACTAGCGCTAGACCAAGGAAATTGTTTTTGCGTCTGAGGTGGAGTGCAACACCTACCATCAGCTCCTTACTTTATCACACAGATCGCTGTGCTACTCATACGCTGAGTTAGCGAGGGCTGGTATCGAACTAGGAACCTTGTGGTTTCTAGCCGAACACTCTACCGACTGAGCTAACCTGGCCCTGAATAATGAAAGTAGAACACACACAAAAAAAGAGATAAATACTAAATAGAGAGAGGGGGGAGGGAGAGAGATGAAAAGAGGTAGTAGGCTCTAAAAAAACAATACAAAGAGAAAAAGGAAGTATGAAAAAGTCAGGGGTAAGAAAAGAAAGAGAAAGAAAGAAAAACCTGAGAAGATTGATACTCTTCTATCTTATTTACTTTGGGCGGGGGTTACATCAGGTTTGATACAGGGCCCTTTTTCTGGAGCACTTGACTGCACTCTAAATAGCTTTCAACAAAAACAGGAAAACAAAAATAAAAATGAAAGAAAAGATTTTTTTTTAAATTGTTAGAGATTATAAAAAAGGGGTGAAAAAAAAACAACAAAAAAACCACTGTCTATAACCAATTTGTAATAATGTATGAAAAAGAAAAAAAATCATATTCGGTCAATGCAATGATCTATTTTACTCTTTCTTTTTTGCTTTGTTGTTGTAGTCTCACCACAAAACTTGTTGCCAACTTTGTGAGTCAGTTTTAATTCAACAGACCTGGAAGCTCTCTCTCTCCTTCACTCCCTCCTTTCTCCGAGCATGGCAGCCTATTTCAAGAAGTTACAAATGTTTCTGAGTGTGTGTGTTCTTGAAGAACTCATATTTGCAATGTAATTTCTATGTACGAGGGTGAGCCAAAAAGTAATGCCATTTTGTTTAGAACCAACTCGGTAACATGTATCATACATCAAAATGAAGCTGGTCTTCTGTGGATTACATCCCTACTTCTCCACGTAGTCGCCGTTTCTCTCAATAGCAATGTTCCACCTTCAAATGAGAGCATGTATCCCTGCCTCATAAAATTCTGTTGACTGTTCTTTGAGCCACTTCTTCGTTCCAGATTTCACTTCCTCGTCACTGTAATAATGTTTGCCTCTCAAACCCTTTTTTATGGGGCCGAAGAGATGATAGTCTGAAGGCGCTAAATCTGTTGAGTATGGAGGATGCGGTAAAGTTGTCCACCTGAATGAGGCGATTTTCTCCCTTGTCCTAATGCTTGTGTGTGATTGAGCATTGTCATGCAGAAGGAGGACATTGGCAAGTTGGGTTTTACTCATTGGATTCTTGCTCTGAGCCTCATTAGGGTCTCAATGTAGGCCTTAGTTTTATTAAAAAAAACTTCACATGAATCAAAGAAAATGGCATTACTTTTTGACTCACCCTCGTATTTATAACCTAATATGTGTATATGCCTGGTTTATACAGATAGATGCTAATCGGCCTTAGAGAGACATGAAGAGACTGAGAATAGATGTTGAATAAATTGTATCTATGTATTATGTATGTATGTATTTTTTTCTACAAAGTATTTAGATTTTCCCCATGGAATAGTGGCTAACATGCCAGACTGCGACATCCTAGTAAGCGAGTTTGAACTCCGTCATGCTATTATGTTCACTTTTGGACTAATACCTCCAGCTATTGGTTAAATAGTGCCACTACTGTTCTTCTACAAGGATGGCTTTGGCATTAAATAACCCATGAAAATTGATATGCCATTAAATAAAGAAACCAAACCAAACAAATTTACAATGTATGTATTTACCCAACCCCTCTGCCACAAGCAGGATGCAACAAAAGGTCAATTTTTAAGCAGAGTATAATAAGTTTTCCTTCTGTTAGACCAGTTGCCATACCAAGGTTAAAGAGCCCATTCTGCCCTACTATTTACCTATAACCGAGAGAATAGTTGGATTCAAAATTTACTAATTTTCTGAAATTCCTGTATTTCATGGCACGGAAAATGATACATGTAGATAATAATTCTTTTGATTTTCTGTAATGAAGATGTACTTACCCAACCACTCAGCCACAGGCAGGTTTGCATTCAGAGTTTTCCTTCTCCTAGAATGGTTGCCATATCAAGGTTAAAGAGTCCAATCTGCCCTACTATTTACCTATACCTGGGAGGAGAATAGTTGAATTCATACTTTTCCTAAGGGTATTAGCATTATGTGAAATGCAAACAGTCTTGAACTCAGGTCGCTGAGTCCATCTCCTGTGGCGATTATCAATATGCCATACACCTCCATATAGTTCCATTATGAAGTTGAGTTTAGTGACTATTTGTGCAGTAAGTCATCATGTTCATTTCTTAGGGCAATAACCATTATGCAATGGTTCCTGCCATAGGAAATATATTTATCTATATATATATGTATATATAAGGAGAGAGAGATAGAGAGATAGGGAAGGACCATTCCCTATGTGTACAATTGTTTAAATATATATGTATATTTACCCAATCCCTCTGCCATAGATAAGATGTGACACAAGGTCAATTTTTAAGGAAAATAACACTGGTTTAAATTTAGTTGCTTTCTCCTAGATTTCTTTGACTGATTGCCTAAGTATCCATTAAGAATGAATTTATTTCAAAACTTTGTCGGCATTAAATGACCCACCAAGATTGATATGCCGTAAAACAAATCAAACCAAACCAAACCTTTTCAGTAGCACTAGACCAAGAAGATTGTTTTTGACATCTGAAGCAGAGTGCTACACCTACAATCAGCTCCTCACTTTACCACACAAATCCCTGTGCTATTCATAAGCTGAGTTGGCAAGAGCCGGTATTGAACCCAGAACCTTGTGGTTCCTAGTCAGACACTCTACCGACTGAGCAAACCAGTCCGCCTTACTATTTGCCCATAGCTGGGGTGTAGAGAAGTGATGATATTCATGTCTTTCCCAAACATAGTGTGAAGTTGCAAATATTTGTATGTGTGTTTTCTTGAAGAACTAAAATTTGCAATGTAATTTCTATGTTAGGGTCCTGATTAGATCAGTCAGTAGAGTATCCACCTAGGAACCACAAGTTCCAAGTTCAATACTGGCCTTCACCAACTCAGTGCATGATTAGCACAGCTTAGATCTATGCATTAAAGTGAGGGGCTAATGGTAAGTGTGGCGCTCCATATTAGACACATAAGAATTCTCCGTGAAAGGGGGATAGAATCCTATGCTGTCCGGCTGATACCAAAAATAGACCACTCTGCCTACTTTACTTTTTTTAATGACCTGATGTGAATACATCTATTTAATACAAACAGATAGGAGCAAAGACACACAGATATGTAGATACCAGTATGCCTTATAGAGAGATGAAAAGACTGGAAATAAATCTATACATATATAAAGGGCAGTTGGTGTGTATGTATGTCCGGGGAAAACTATGAAAATAAAACAATTTATGGTAAAGTAAATATATATACACATTCACTATCAACAAATGTTGCTTTTTGAGCAAAAATAATGAAGATTTGATTCATATTTGTGAAAATAATTAAAAACTAAGATTTAAATAGTAACACCATGGATTTTTTTTTCTTTTTGCATTTAATATTCTAAATAGGAGACATTAAGTTTTCTTTTCATAGTGTCTATACACTTTTTTTCTTATGCCCCACCAGGCCATATCAATGCAAGGTCTTTTTTACATAGGGATTTTAATGGGGCATCCTGTGAGGATCCAACTCACGATTCAGTAATAATGGATCTGCAAGACTAATTTTTTTTGTCTCCCATCTACCCAGGCGATGCTGGTTAGCCACTTCTAGTTATGAATAAATTGTGTGTTTTTTTCTCTACAATTCATGTATATCTCATATGAAGTTCCCCTTCATTGTCATTACTCCCAGGTCCACTCTGATCCAGAACTGTTTAGGTCCTATCTATGGGACAAATAGATTTGTTTAAAAATCATTCATATTTGATTGGACTATGTGCAAAAAAAAACAAAATAGTGATGAAACAACTACACAAAAAATGAAAATATGAATGGGATTCCCTAACCTCTTGGAATAAAATAACCCTAGACGATTTGACATGCCAATAAAATCAATCCATCGACCATTGTCTCTTTGACTGGTTGCCTTACAAAGTCTGTTCTACTATTTACCTATAGCTGGAGGGAGAAGAAAAGGACTCATGCCTTTCCCAAGAGCATTAGCTCAAATTGAAACACAATTAGCCATGTCCAGAATTTGAATTTGGATCAATAATTCCATTTCCTACGATGCTAACCTATCTTGATGGAGGTGTGTGGTGTAATGGTTATCGTCGTAGGAAATGGACATGGGGAGACGAGTTCAAATCCTAGAGAGGCTGTTTGCATTTCACATAACACTAATACCCTTGGGAAAGGTATGGTCCAACTATCAAACTTCTTGGATTTTTTACTGCCAAAGTCATCCTTGTAGAAGAGCAGTAGTGGTGCTATTTAACTCATAGATGGTTGGTTGGTTGGTTGGTTGAATTTTACACCATGTCAACCCTTGTTGGCTTATTTTATACCGAAGACATTTCGTTTTATTCATTCTTGATGGGTACTGGAATTTTTTTTTTTTTCAAACATTTTTTTAACTCATTTTTTCTATCTAATCCATAGATGGGACCCTAACAGGTACTACCACTCTGTCCATAGCTGGGGAGATGAGGGAGGTGGATTATACCTTTCCCAAGGTTATTAGTCTGAAAGTGAATGTAATAGTACAACTATAGTGCAGACTGGGCTCTTAAACATTGGTATGGCAATTAATCTAGGAGAAGGAAAACTCTGAATTCAAACTTGTTAAAATCTACTTACAATTTCAGCCATTTTTAACAAATTCAATACCTACATGTTAGTGCACAAAAATTTTATCAGCACAGAAAGAGTTGATAACTTTTGGCCTGTTCTCTGGTATCTCTGAGTTATTCTTAGTATTGCTTTTTTCTATTGATCTCTGTGTGATTCGGAGATTGTTTCCAAGTTTATATATGTTAGCAGTACTTACCTATGTTATGTACTCATATATATATATATATATATACATATATATATATATATATATATTTATTTATTTACCAATCCCTGCACACGAGCAGGATGCGACACAAGGTCAATTTTAAGCGGAGTTTAACAGGTTTGAATTCAGAGTTTTCCTTCTCCTAGACTGGTTACCTTGTCATGGTTAAAGAGCCCAATCTACCCTGCTATTTACCCATAACCGGAGGGAGAATTGGATTCATACCTTTCCCAAGGGTATTAGCGCCATGTGAAATGCAAACAGCTTCATCCAGGAATTGAACTCAGGTCGACAAGTCCATTTCCTACGGCTCTAACCATTAGCCTACGCGCCTCCATGTTATGTACTCATATATCCTCATTGGGTATATACACAAGAGTGATAGAGTCTTCGGGTGATAGAAAGAGTAGAGACATTAGAGAGAGTGACAGACAGACAGATAGATAGATAGATAGACAGATAGAGAGTCGGAGTCATGTAACTCACTTGGTTGTTACTTTCTATCTTCTTCCTTTCCATTTTGGCCATGATGTGATTGCCTAGGATCTTCTTTCTTGTTGCTTGTTTCGGTAATTTATGAGGAAGTGCGTCTTGGTCTCCTGCCTCAGAAATTGCTACCCAGTGATTATCAAAATAACGTCCCCCAGCTATGTCGTCTCAGTGGTGTTACTTGAAAGAAAACAACCAACTTAGGGCGTTAAATGTATTTCAGAGGAGGGAGGGTTCTTCTCTTTTTTTGTCGTAATTCTTATTTATTTATCATAATTTGTTTAGAAATTTATTTATATAAATTTATCGTAATTCTTGTTTATTTATAGAAATTTGTCGTAATTCTTATTTAGATATGAAGATGGATATCTATCTATCTATCTGCCTCAATTTGTTCATTTTTTACTTTGTTTTTATATATCTATCCACCCATCTCCATTTGTTCATATCAAAAAAGAGAAGCCTCCCCTCCTCTAAAATACATTTAACGCCCTAAGTTGGTTGTTTTCTTTCAAGTAACACCGCCGAGACGACATAGCTGGGAACATTATTTTAATATTCACCGGGAAGCAATTTCTGAGGCAGGAGACCGGGACGCACTTCCTCATAAATTACCCTTCTTTCTACTTTGTCTTGTCTTCTAACTTGTTGCTGCTTCATTTTCTAACTAAGGGCATCTTTTAAGTCATGCATAATTACTAACAAGACCTGTATTACTTTGATCAAAGGTTTATTTTAGCCCATTCTAACTCATCGCATGGAGTCACAACCGAAGTAGGACACGTCTGTCCCACTTGAAATCTGGTTGTAAACTGATTAACTAACTAAATCTCATGTGACTTGCGAGATCCTAACTGTCCAGTAGTTTTCCATTCCTTGATCTGAAAACACTGGCCCCTTAGAATTCTCCTACAGGGTGTTGCCAATAATCTATGCTACCACATAGATTATGCAACACCCATAGTACATACAGGTTTGAAGATTGTCATTATTAAAAATAAAGGATGTCAAGTCACTTTTAAGTTTAGGATAATTATCCATATCTAAAGTTTATATATACCAGCTATGCTGCATTAACTAAACCCCTATATCCGTTGTGCCATGTGTCTAACACATGATGCAATGGATACAGGGGTTGAGTTAATACAAGTTCTAAGTGATAATCATCTGTAGGTTGCAGGTTCAATCCTAACCACAGGCAATAATATCATAGAATACTTAATAGTTTAACAATTGTACCCGATCATGGTTAGCAGAATGAGTCTACCCCTGTGGATTGAATAAAGTGTTTTTCAACAAGATTCTATAGTTTGACAAAAAACACCTGAAGAAGGCCATAGAGCACATCGTCAGAAACGGTGTGTATATAACAATAAAGATGAGTACAACAGTCCGAAAAATTTAAATTACCAAACCCAAATCTTAATTATCAATAAAATTGTTCTATATTATTAACACTTTGGCCTTATCTATATATATTAATAACATGCAATTGTATTCAGATATACAACAAATAGTGGTTTATAGTGTGAACAGTAAGGTTAATTTGTATATTGATCTTAGAAATTTGATTTTAATAAAGGTTTGCTCGGTATTATTGATATGTAAGTTATTTTCATTTTATTTTAATAAGTATGAGCAAAAATCCTGTCAATAAATCTTAAAAGAAAGCCATTAACAAAAAGAAATAACTTTAATCTTATTCTTTACTAATTTAGTTAAATCATTAAATTAGGAGAATTTAGCAATGAAAGCCAGGAGTGATAAGAAGATCTAGGGTCCAAGTTCTATTCTTTGATTATAGCTCCCCTGTTTCAAATAATTTCATTATAATGATCTAATTTTAGATATTTTTATTATAATAGAGATTATGTGTCTGTCTATCTATAACCAAAACAACATCATCACCAATATCATAATTCCCTTAGTTATTTACATTAAATTCTCAATGATCATTAAATAATCATTATTTAACCTTAATTAGCATCTTATTTATTAACAATATCTCTATTAAAGTCTAGCTAAGTTAGATTTTCTTCAAAGCAGCCCATGTTATTAATGCCTTTAAAATTCTACAATGTGTGCTATATGTCACTAATAAATAAAGGTTTACATAATATATGATATGAATAATTTGCACACTGGTTTTAACAAAACTGGGTTTAATAAATAATTAATAATAATAGACACAGAATCAACAGCACTTGGTGACTGTCAGTTTTTCATCTATGCAATCATCAGATTAGCGTCTTGGTCTGATGTTTGCATAGGCGAAAAACTGACAGTCACCAAGTGCTGTTGACTCTAAGTCTACACTATTCATCAGATATATATAGTTTCTAAGCTTACTGTCAGAAGTTTATTTACAGAGAGTTACAATGTGGTAAGCATCTGAGATATAAACTTAAGAAACGTTTTAAGGATGTCATCAAAAACAACCTTAAGGTGCTTAGTGGAGATCTTGGAGATTGGAAGCAAATAACGGAAAATCAATCAGTTTGGAAAAAAGTGATCTATGTAAAGCATCTGAAGTACTGAGAATCAAACACACCATCTTGAAATGATCACTTTGGAAACAGGAATTGACCTCGGTTCCAGACACTTTTCAGGCTGAACATGTTTGCAACATCTGCAGTAGTCAAACCCTACACACCCGCCCTGTCAGCTTGGGAAGAAGAATACACTGACTGCACCTCTGCAGAGGGTTAAATTCCCCCCCTCATGGGACTTCCTGTTGGTCATGGGTGGCAACCCGTGATGCTTAAGGACGGAATCCTTGTAGCTGAACAATCCATGACTTGCAACACTCCATTCTGGGGCTTACTTAGGCTAAACGGGTGGTCGGAGAGGTGTCCTCCGATCAATCAGCTGGTCACATCAAGCCCTAGCACCAATATGATTGTCCCAATCCTATTGCCCTTATGGCAAACCCCCAACCCTTTTTATCATATATGTACTACAAGGTAGTGGCTGAGAGTCTTAGTGTCCTGGGTATGACATTAAACTGCATCTAATGGTGAAGTTCCAATTCTGGAGTTCTGGGGAGTTTGGAGTACTCCTTCATAGCCATTATTACCAGGTCCTCCCTGACCCAGAATGGTAATACCTGTTAAAGTCCCATCTATGGGGAAAAAATGAGTATGAAAAAGTCTAGGTATTAAAAAAAAATTCAATACCCATCAAAAATGAATAAAATAAAATATCTTCGGCATAAAATAACCCAACAAAGGTTGACATGCCATAAAATACAACCAACTCACCCAAGCCAGACTTGTAAGTTATATGAGATCTAATGACAGCAAACAATCACAGGCTGATTATACCCAGGTCCTTCTGCAGCAAACTTCAGGTAATTTGTGTCAATATTGTGACAAAGTATGTGGGTCTGTAGCAGGTCTGAAAAACTTTATTGTTATCTACCCCTTTACATTGAGTATATAAATGGGAGAGATGTGGATCCAAGATAGTGTCCGATAAAAAGTTTTTGTTTTTGATGTATTTATAGCCTGTTGATATCTCTCTCAAACTGTTGATGATTTATACATCTATCTAACTATCCATCTATCTAAGCCTGTTGATATCTCTTTCAAACTGTTGATATCTCTCTCAAACTGTTGATGATTTATACATCTATTTAACTAGCCATCTATCTATCTAAGCCTGTTGATATCTCTTTCAAACTGTTGATGATTTATACATCTATCTAACTATCCATCTATCTATCTAAGCCTGTTGATATCTCTCTCAAACTGTTGATGATTTATACATCTATCTAACTATCCATCTATCTATCTAAGCCTGTTGATATCTCTCTCAAACTGTTGATGATTTATACATCTATCTAACTATCCATCTATCTATCTAAGCCTTTTGATATCTCTTTCAAACTGTTGATATCTCTCTCAAACTGTTGATGATTTATACATCTATTTAACTAGCCATCTATCTATCTAAGCCTGTTGATATCTCTTTCAAACTGTTGATATCTCTCTCAAACTGTTGATGATTTATACATCTATTTAACTAGCCATCTATCTATCTAAGCCTTTTTGATATCTCTTTCAAACTGTTGATATCTCTCTCAAACTGTTGATGATTTATACATCTATTTAACTAGCCATCTATCTATCTAAGCCTGTTGATATCTCTTTCAAACTGTTGATATCTCTCTCAAACTGTTGATGTCTCTCAAACTGTTGATGATTTATACATCTATTTAACTAGCCATCTATCTATCTAAGCCTGTTGATATCTCTTTCAAACTGTTTATAATCTATCCATCTATCCCTGTTTATATCTCTTTCAAACTGCTGCAGGTCTGAGAAACCTTATTGGTATGTACTCCTTTACATAGAGTATATAAATGAGAGAGATGAGAGATGAGAGGTGAGACGATGGGCTCTTACTTTTCTGCTAGTTCTTACTCGTCACTGCCATCTCCTCTAGGCTGAGTTCTTCTCTGGGCTGGGTGTCTACTCATTTCTTGTTTGTAATAAATAAGCAAGACTTTGTTGTTTTTTAAACATTTATTCTTTATTACAAAAACCCCAAACCTAAAAAAGAGTTTTCTACTGCGATGAGAAGCTGGCATTTCGAGAGCAAAGATCCTAATGTCTGCTCCCATTGACTAACTGCTGAAATATAACTAACTAGACCAGTTCCCTTTCACACACCTTTCTTTCAGCCAAGCAGAAATCAGCGTACTAGTCAGCAAAAGGTTAACTGCCCTTCAATAATTCTAACAGCTGATGGTAACTTTCCATTTACCCCCATTATTTGAATTTTCAACAAACTTCAATTCAATTCAAAATTTAACTACACTTCATACATAATTTCATAGGCTACCTACGAATTATGTAACATTATGAGTGTGCATAGGCCTAATGTCAAAGACTGGGCCTGCAAGGGGAAATTTGGCCTGATGAGTCAAGTGTTTTCCACGGGTGCTTTTTGCAGGTTTGAGATTACCTTCTTTAAAGAAGGGTCAGTCACTGTATATATATATATATATATATATATATGGGGATTTCCACTTCTTCACAGAAGAAGGCCATTTCTACAAGTAGTTTGGATGTGAGCATGCAGAGGGCCCACTGATCCAGATTTGTGTTTATGTTTACTGTCACGCATGAACCCCTTTCTTGGCTTCCTCTCTCATGCAACCGTACGTGACTGAGAAGCACAGCCCTCGACATGCAGGCCCTGCTGCACAGGTTACATATATGGTCAGTCTTAGATCTAGATGCCGTCCGTCATGTGCCGCCTACGCAGAGGCTGCTTCAGGATGGGGTGCTCGAGCTGCCTTACCTCAAATCCTTACAGCTACTATCGGCCTGCTTTTCCAAAAGAATGTGTATCCGGACCCACTTCTGTCAATTGGTCCTCCTCATTGAAGCAGACTTCCACAAGGCTCAAGATGCCTGCCCCATATCGAGAGTTCTTTGCCACAGTACCAGTTCGTTGTTCAGGGTTTCGAGAGGTGTCTGAACATTTCTGGTGGTTATTGTTAGCCTAGGTTTGTTGAAATATTTTCTTGTTTCCGCCCTGCTAATGTGAGCAGTCGCAGGTTGCTGGCCAGCTTGATATTTGTTTAGGTCACCTTTTCTATACCGTTCCCAGATGTCTGGGTGGGCAGTACTACCCAAGGTGCTGCTCAGTCACTCACAACCTCGCCACGTGTAGATT
>CM042168.1:29504705-29559705 GCA_023376005.1 Doryteuthis pealeii
TGTGTCTGAGGTGGAGCGCCACACCTACCATTTAGCTCCTTACTTTACCGCACAGATCCCGTCTACTTATATGCTGAGTTGACAAGGGTCGGTATCAAACTAGAAACCCTGTGGTTTCTAGCCAACCGCTCTAACGACTGAGCTAACCAGGCTCCTTCACTCATCTTCTTTGTTTTTGGGCGTTTTTTTTAACCTCTCATTCACTGTTTAATTCTCTTTCTATCTACTTTCTTCCTTTCTGCATTATGCTTTCATGTAAATTGTATTAAACACTCGGTAAATTAGTTATGTTTTTGTAGAAGTTATCCCTTGATATTGTAGAAGCTTACAATACTTACCTTGCAGTGGGTTCAACTATCATTAAGTTGGCAGACAAGGAAGCAAGCTGTAACTTAATACAGTCCCTGCATTGCTGGAAGCATAATGCAGATTGATGGATATTTTTGTATACCCAACATCAGGTATATAAAGGTGAGAGTTCATCTCAGGTGATAGAGAGAGAAAGAGATACATTAGAGAGAGGATGATCTTACTTTATTACTTGTTGCTGGTTCTGCTATCCTGTCTGGCACCATTGTCTTGTTCTAGTGGACTTTCTTTCTTCTGGGGTTAATTTTATTCTTTGCTAATTCTTCTAACTTCTGGGCTGGTCTAGGATTGCTTGTTTTTATATTTAATAAAACTAACAAGACATTTTGTTTGCTTGATCAAGCCTTTATATTATCTAACCCATGATTTAATTNCTGTCTAAGTGTGCTGAACAGACAATTTTTGAATGGCAAATACCTCTGTTGCAGTGATTGCAAACAAACGGTAATCGTTTGCTGGATGTTTTGTTGTCTCTCTTCCTTATGACCTCTCTTTCTGCGACGTGCTTCTTTCCTCTCTTTCTCCCCTTTTCATTCTTGTTTGACGAGGAGGTGCCAGGTCATACGGTTTCTGCATGTCACCTAGTTTGACGTCGATGTGATGTCTTCATGTCCTCTTGCAGACATATTAAAGTGTAGCGCATGGTCTCCCTACCGGTCGAGTGCCTCTACTAAACTCACCATACTGTATACAGTATGGTGGTTGGTATTCAATCGTTATCTCAACGCTTAATTTCTTCAAAACCAAAGTATCAGGGTTTTATTATTTCCTATCATTTATTAGCAACTCTACCACATGCATGCCTGTCAACCAGATCTGCATAAATATATAAAAGGAATATATTTAACTTTTGGACTTTTCCACATTATCCCAGTCGTTAGAACATCCACCTAGGAACAAAGGTTCAGGTTTGATACTGGTCCCAGCAAACTCAGCGCAGTGAGTAGCCCAGCTTGGACTGTGTGGCTAGTGGCGCCTGATCATAACTAGTAAAATCTCACTAAGTAAGGTGATAATTCCGCTCGTTGTCTGGCCTGATCCCAACAAAAGGCCAACTCCGGCCGACTTTTTGTACTTACTATATATTCATACTTTGGCGTGATAGAGGAGTGAGAAAGCAAAAAATCTTGAAGTAGTCTGCTGTGATTTTACTAATTAGTAAAAAAAAAGTGCTGTTACTTAACCAAGAATATAAATATGTATCCTTCAAAAAATAAGTAACATTCCCTATATATATATATATATATATTGGGTAATTTCATGTCAATCATCAAGGCACATGTCGCCTCACCCATTCAATTTTTCTGAAATTTTGTACAGGTGTAGACTAGGTTAAAGTTAGACAATTCCCAAATTTGAGCTTCCAATTCGAAATATTAGCCGAGTTATGTCGATTTAAAACTTGAAAATTTGAGGGGGCTAGAAATATGGTGACATTTGTAATCTATTGTTGTCTATAAAATGAGTCTTATAGCTCCCTACTCCTAAAATTGGTCTATAGAAACTCTTGGGCTGAGGAATCCAAAAATGTTATCAAAATAGAATTGAAAATTGGAAGGTACAAAAATGATAACAGCTTACGGAAATAATGAATTATGATTGAAAAACAATGTTTTCATTTTTGCACACGTTATCAATGAAATTAACGTAGCCAAAAACAAGTTACAACTTGCACTTTTATTCATGATTCTAAAATGAAATGTGTGCCGATATTGCGTTTGTATATTGTCAGTTGTTGATACATGGGAATATATTGTTTGGCATATTATTTTAATATCTATCCAACACCAACATAATCCTGAATAATTTCTATCGAACTTTGACAGTTATTTTGTTCCATATGGTGCTTATTCAATAGCTGAACGTAAAGTGCCAAATCTTAACTGATTGTAACTTCGCTTGTGAGCAAAAACCCAACTCCATTTTTGGTCAAATAATGTTCAATATATGTAGAATGATAATTTAAAGGAAAAAAAATTATATGTGTGCCACAATTGTGATTTTTTCACTTATGACTTGCATTGAAAAATCAGAAAATCATTAATAACGTAAAAAGGGTTAATTTTATGCCTATTTGATAAACATTTTTGGATTCCTCTGGCCAAGCTTCTATAAACCAATTTTTAGGGTAAGGGAGAACACATTTTTAGACAAAAATAGATTACAAATGTTGCCATCCCCCCAAAAATTTTTCAAGTTTAAAATCGACATAACTCAGCGAATATTTCGAATTGAAGCTCAATTTTGGAGATAGTCTAACTTACTTAGTCTACACCTGTACAAATTTAGAAAAATGATACAATATTTATTTTTTTCTTGATGATGAATTAATTGCCCATATATATATCTAAATATTATATTTTTTGGTATGTACGTGTCGAGCATAAGTTAACGGGGTCATTTCTGATTCGAAATCTTGCATACATATTAATATCCTTCTAAGAACCGCCAAATTTGGTTTTTGATTTTACTGATTAAGGAATATAATTAATTATTCAATCACTAATTTGCGAACCTGTCCATATACTCCTGCTGATAATAAAACATTGTGCCCTGCCTGACTTTTTGTCACAGCAGTGAAATTCAATTTTAGTGAATAAATTTCGCAGTGTAAGCCCATTCAGCTTGGAATTTAACGCCTATTTATAGTCAATCTAAAAATATCCATATAGTTGAAAAGAAGAGAAAATAATCTTTCTCACATATAATTTGTATGAGTCTTTATCCATTGAATTATTTTTTATAGCGAGTTAGAAAAAAATTATTTTGCTTTGGACAGCAAAAGTATGTTTTTAAACGAAAAATTAAATCTTATTCATATCGCAATCTTTTTATTCCTGTCTTTAAAATATTAATTTAGTTAGAAATGAAATGAAATAATCTATCTTACAAATATGTGGTTTTATCGATTGAAAGCGAAAACATTTATAATAACTCATCTTTATTCTTAATCAGTATTTAATTTTTTTGTATACAAAAGAGTTTAGAAAAAAAGCCTTTTACAAAAATGGTAGTTAAATTATATAACTACTTATTCATAATAAGTAAACAAACATATAGTTGTAATAAAAAATTCAAAAACTAAAAATACGATGTAGTTGAATAAATTATATGAAAACTTAACATTTCATATATAAACAAAAAGTGTTTGAAATGTTAAGCTTTGTGTCTTTCGTGTTTATTAAACACTAACACTAAACAAACTTAAATAAAAATGATTCTAATGTACGTAAATTGAATAAGAAAATTTGTTATTTAATTTACCATAATTCTAATGATAAATAAATAGGCAGATTTTTAAAAAAATAAGTCACCACTTACTTTTTTTTCTCTTTCTTTTTTTACAAAAAAACCGTCAAAAATGGTCTTTCGAACTTATCTCAGCTAAACTTGAAAAACGGTCGTGACCCAGAAAAAACAGAACCCACAAATTTGTAATAAACTTAATTTTAACTAGGGGGTTAGAGTTGGGGTTGGGGTTTAGGGTTAGTTTAATGAGAAAATAAATAATAATTTGGGTTCTGTTTTACTGGGTCACCTGTATACAGGGTGACCCAGAATAACAGAACCACAAATTTTGTAATAAAACTGTTAATTTTAACTATGGGGGTTTAGGGTGGGGTTTGGTTAGTGTTTGGGTATAGTTTAATGGGAAAATAAATAAATAATTTGGGTTCTGTTTTTTTTTGGTCATCCTAATTTTCCGATCATTTTTCAAGTTCAGCCCTTATCTCGGGATTTCTTTTAATCATTTATCAACATTTTTTAAAACTTTAGAAGTTACTTTAATTCATTCATATTTAGTGTCGTCTCGAATATAAATTTATTTCGACTGTTTATTCATTAGACAATTCTCAGCGATTTTAAAAAAATTGATAAATAATTATCTTTTTATTAGTTACCACCAATTTTCCCTGTGAAATTTAGCCCCCCCATATTTAACACAATGAAACTTGCATAACAATTAATAGTATCTTGAAATTTTTTTTCTATTCGAAAGAAGAAACATTAAACAAAACTCTGATGATTTTTTAAAAATTTTCAGTTCAACAGAAATATGAAAATTATGATTGAAAAACAATATTTTCATTTTTGCACCGTTAAATCAACTGAAATTTAACGTAGCCAAAAACAACTTACAGCAAGAAGATTTTTAAAATATACTATGAAAATCAATTAATGGTCCGATTTTCATGATTATTAGGGGAAATATTTTTTTAAGAGATCTATTTTATTTTATGAGATATTAAAAAAATGAATCGAAATTGGTTCTACCTATTTCTTATTTTTCCCACTCACTCTTGGTGTTCCTATTTTTTTTAGTCCGGTCATAGACCGGGTATTTAGCTAGTATATATATATATATATATATATTATATATATAAGAGAGAGAGAGAGAGAGAGAAAATATAGAGAGAAACTAGCTACTGCAACCTATACTAATTCCAAAGAATTATTAAACCAAAGATCAAAAATTTTGAATATTGACATAAATGTAGATGGCATTTTGACAGTTAAAAACCAAAACAAACACAGTGTACACTGAGGAACTACTATAATGTATTTTGTTTACAACCATTGTTTTAATCTAGCTTCATGCTGAATAGTCCTGATGATCCTTATGGTGAAACACAGGATTCTGACTATATTGGTTTTCTAAACAGCTCTACAAACATATTGAGCACTTTTTTATTCATTCATAACTGACTTATTCAGTTAACATTTTTATCAACAGTCAAAATTGAGACTCGCTCATATTTTGCCTTCTCCCTTTTCAAACACACACACACACACATATTTATCTTATCATAATGGAGATTGTGTGTTTGTCTGTCTGTAACAGAAACTATATTACTACTCAATTCACAGTTCCTTTAGTTTTTACATCACATTCTCCATGATTTTATTTTTATTTAAACCTCAATGAATAATAAAATTGTTTTACATTATTAAGACTGTTGACCATATCTACATACTAATAATACGCAATTGTATTTATATATACAACAAAATAGTGGTTTACAGTGTGAATGGGAAGGCTAATTTGCATATTGATCTTAAAAAATTGATTTTAATAAGTATATGCTAAGTATTATTGATTTCTAATTGTTTGGTTTTATCTTATTGAATATGAGCAAAAATCTATGGGATAAATCTTAAAAGAAATTCATTAAGAAGAAGAAATAACTGTAATATTATCCTTTACTTCCTATTTTAAGTAAAGAGTTAAATTAGGAAAATTTACCAATGAAAGACGGGAGTAATGGAAAATGATGGAAGAGTTAGTTTCAAAGCTGTTCTATTTTTCGATAATACCCCTCTGTTCCAAATCTTTTTGCCTGCATTCTTATTTAGTTTTATTAGCCTTTCTAATTTAACATGATATTTTATTAATATTAAAACTTAAAAACTTGCACCGGAGGAGGGTGCATATATTTGCTAGTATATATATATATACACAATTTTATTTTTGGTTATTGAGATAATGCAATTATACTTTCGGCTACAGAGTTCCAATGCTGTAGAATTTGATAATAATATTTTTATTGTATAATTATTCCAATAAAAATAATAAAATCTTGGTATCTTTGGTTAAGAATGAAATTAACTTTTTATAAAAGTTGTTAGGAGAGTACTTACTTACGGGCAATATTTATGGCAATGAATATGAATTTAGGAATTGAAACTCAGAACCCCTAGGTCAGTGGTTTCTGAAATGGTGCAGTGTGCCTCATAGGTGCAGTAGAAGAGAATAGCGGGTGAGGCAGAAAGATTGAAAGACAATCAAAGATTTAGAAACAGTTTTAAAAAAATTCATATGCGAAAATAAATGATTTCAAAATTCCATATATTATGGATTACTCGTAATTGCATGCATGAGTCCAGTATAAATAGTTATAAATAATCATTGAACGATTTTATCACTGGATATTTTTATATTATGAGATGGGAAGGAAGAAATGGCAAATATTTCAAGTGATTTCACCTTAAAAATGGAATATCAGTGTGTACCACTTGGACAGATTTTGGATCTACAACAGAAACAATATCCACGTCTCTCTTTAAAAGAATTATCCATTCTTTTACAGTTCTCCATGACAAAATATTGTGAACAAAGATTTTCAGTTCTGACGAATATCACAAAAAAAAAAAGTGAAAGGTTTCTTTGTGTTGATGAAGAATGAATGTATGTTTATGAAAAAAATTAGGCCTAATATAAAAGGAGATTATTCGTCAAAAACAAGCTCAAATTCTCTCGTTATATTTAAGCACTGTAATCATATCATAAAAATGGTCTAGTTTAGCTCAGTTGGTAGAGCATCCACCTAGGAATTGCAAGATTCCAGGTCCATAGAGATTCCTGCCAAATCAGTACATGAGTATTTACCCAACCTGTTTGCCATGGTTAGGATTATGACACAAGGCTGCAAGTATGGGGTGGTGCTCTAAGTAGGCTGCTAAATTGTATCTAATGTCAAAGCTCTAGTTCTGGGGAGTGTGGAGTACCCCTTCATCACCATTACTCCCAGGTCAACTCTGGCTCAGAGTGGCAGTACCTGTTAAAATCCATCTATGGATCTGTTTGAAAATTATTACTATTAGATAAGAATATATGAAACCATAAAACTGTGTGAAACAAATGATTATTATTGAAAAGAAATAGTCACTTTAAACCAGACGTTTTCAAAACTATAGGTCCCAAAATGAATAAAAAATGGGTCACAAAAAAAATGGGAACAGTGTTTGTCTGTGTGGTAAAGATTCTGAGAACTAATGGTAGGTGTGGCACTCTACCTCAGCAAAAACAATCTCCCTAGTCTAGTGCTAGCGAAAAGGAGATAGACTTCATCGCTGTTTGGCATGTTGTTGTGCTGATGAGGAGATATGAGTTTGTCTATCTGAAATTAGGCCTGATATGAAGGAGTTTACTTGTCAAAAACAAGCTCATATCTCTTATTAAAATTGTGTACTTATTATAAGGTAGGTATTTACTCAACCTATTCACCCTTGCTATGGATTAAATAGTACCACTACTCTTCTTCTACAAGGATGGTTTTGGTTTAAATAAAACACGAACGCTAATAGGCTATTAAACAAAGAAACCAAACCAACTAACCAACCCCCCCTGTTCACCACAAGTAGGAAGCATCCAGTGAGGATTGAACTTGCTATACATTAGTAATGAATATGCAAGAGTAGCTTATTAATCTTTACATCAGGATGGGGTGTCCTAATCATATCATTAGGTATTTGTGTATATATATATTATATCATAAGGTGTTATATACTATATTATATCATAAGGTGATCATAAGGTATTTGTGTTATATACTATATATTATATCATAAGGTGTTATATATTTATAACTATATCATAATATATTATACTATATCATAAGGTATTATATATTATAACTATATCATAAGGTATTATATATTATAACTATATCATAAGGTATTTGTGTTATATACTATATATCATATCATAAGGTGTTATATATTATAACTATATCATAAGGTATTTGTGTTATATACTATATATTATATCATAAGGTGTTATATATTATAACTATATCATAAGGTATTATATATTATAACTATATCATAAGGTATATATATTATAACTATATAATAAGGTATTTGTGTTATATACTATATATCATATCATAAGATGTTATATTATAATTATATCATAAGTTATTTGTGTTATATACTATATTTAATGCACTATTAGTGTGTTTTTAAAATATTTTAAATCTACTTTATATCACATAAAATTTGGTGATGCACAAGCAAATTTTCAATGCGAAAATGCGGACCAGAGAAAAAAAGGTTGGGAACCGCAGCCCTAGGTAATCAGATACACTTAAGCCAA
This sequence comes from Doryteuthis pealeii, assembly GCA_023376005.1. Taxonomy (NCBI): domain Eukaryota; kingdom Metazoa; phylum Mollusca; class Cephalopoda; order Myopsida; family Loliginidae; genus Doryteuthis; species Doryteuthis pealeii. Next base: position 29,512,951 of record CM042168.1, read on the forward strand.
CACTTTTATTCTTTTAACCATTGACCCATAGGACAGGTGGTGGAATTCTGAAACCTTAAACCTAATATCTGTTCTTTCTTAATCAAGGGCTCCCATATGGTGTTCATTTCAATCTTTAGTTTACTGAAGTTATCAGAGCATAACATGTGAGTTAATTCTTTCTATTGTCTTATCTTACCAAGTATGATGTACACAAAAAAAAGATACAATGGTCAAATTGTTTTTGACTATAAAAAAAAACAAGATGAGGATGCTCGTCTAAATAGATCAATCTATATAATAAGACTCAAAATTTTTATTTCTTAACAGATCTTTGTATGTATTTACCCAACCCCTCAATCATGAGTAGGATGTGACACAAGGTTGTAAGTATGGGGCATCCAGCAAGGATCAAACTTGCTATTTGTCATATAGTACCGAAAAGAGGAGAATGGAATCATTTGTTTTCTATAAATAGTGAAACTTTGGACAAGTGAATGAATGAGATCTCATGGACTTGTGAATACAACCTATCAATTGGTGATTACTTATTCCACTTGTATTTTGTCTAGTAAACCTTTTTCTTTACCTAGATACTCATGTTTTCTTTCTACTTTCTCTGTTAACTTGGACACATGATTTACAACACTATTCAGTAGTGAATATAGATAAGATATATATATAATATAAGATATATATATAGATTCATATAATCTTAAATTAATGTAAATTACAATGAATGGAGGTTATTGTAGACAAGCAACCATTCTGTTTGTCATGCGGCCCTATTGATTTGGTTTTGTTTTGTTTTACGGCATATCAACCTCAGTGGGTCATTTAATGCTGATAAATTTTGAAATAAATCAATTAATGGATAATACAATTTTTTATAAATACATTTTTCTATTTAACCCATAGATGGGCAGCCCTATTGAAGACCAGACGTGCTACTAGTACAAATTGGTCTGTAAAAGAATATTGCTACAGTGTGTGTGTGTGTGGAGGGATGACCTCCTTTATTAACTTTACCTTAGTTGGTATTTACCCAATCAGTTTGCCACCGGTAGGATGTGACAAGATTGCAATTATGGGACATCCAGTGAGAATCGAAATCACTCCTCAATATGACACAAAGCCACAAGCCTGAGACAGCCGTAAATTCCCTATAGTAGTAATGGTTTGCTAATCATTATAGCTGAACATTCAGTTGTAAGTCAGATTGGTCAGCATCCTTTCACAAATATATATCAATCAGTGCAAGTGATCATATGATCTTGCTATAGTCTATTAATCTTAAGAATAAAAACATCTGAGTATGAAGCCAACAGAAACAAATTTATTAATAAAATTTAAATTTTTTTAGCATTTTAGTAAGTTTTAAGATTGTAAAATATCCCAAAATAAAGAATAGTATATCTAAATACTTTCTTGTTTCTAAGGATTTAGTGATTACTCCGTTTATATTGTCATAATCCCTCTCCTCCACTGAATAAACTAACTTTTTATTCAGAATATTCTGTGAGATTGGCTTGCTAACCATTATGTTGCATAACTGATGGGTGTACTATCAATTTTTCATAGTTAGTATAGAAAATATTATTTGATTTCAAACCGGTTAGAACGGTTAGAGATTTGATGGATGTTTTCGTAACATTAGTTTTGACCCCTTTCTTCCTGTTGCATGCAAGTGTGAGAAGGAGATAGAATAGTCAGTTGCTGGTTAATAAATGCTGTTGGTTAGTCTCTCAACATGCAGTTTAAAGGATCCAGACTTAAATTGAATAAATATGTGAATTCACTAAAAGAAATGTCTTGAGTTGGTCACTAAAAACAAATGACAATCATGACATCTTGACCAGAAGTTAAGAAGAAGACTGTGCTACTCATGTGCTGAGTTGGTGAGGACAGATATTGAAGACGGAACCTGGCAATTCCTAAGTGAATGTTCTACCAACTGAGCTGATCAATCTAAAAGGTTAATAGCTGCTTAACTTTGTGATCTCGCGGGAACTGGTGCTTTAAATGTGACTTGACCGTAACAAATACAGCTTGAGTCTCGATATTTTTGAACAGACCTTGTATTCTTGCAGACAATCCTTACTGTATCACTCCCAGTCTCATTACTCTAATCTGTCTTCCTAATGACACAAACATTTTTATAGAATTAAATTTCATACTTTTTTAACAGATCTCATATTCTTACAGACCATTACCACTGTATCACTCTCACAGTTTTGGCCTTGGGCTGCACTAAGCTAAACTGAATCAAGGAAGCAACAATTAAATATTTACTTATATGAACAGACTGTGATTGAAATTTAATTTATCTAACCTCTCCAGTTGCAAACTGAAATCTGGGCTTGACCAGGAAACTACAGTACAGTTTTCATCTTGATAGTTTTTAGAAAGACACACCCAGAAAGGATGGGAGGGGAAGTGTGTGTGTGTGTGTGTGAGAGAAAGTGTGAGGGGGAGGTGAGTGAGAATACTTCCTTCTTTGAAATCCAAGCTTGCAAAATACAAGAAAAATACAGTTTCATTTGAGGGTTATTGTTAAAAATTTGTTCATGCAAAAACGAAGGAGAGCATCATGGGAGACAACATAAAACAACATACATTAAAAGATGTATGGGTGTAATGGTTAGAAAGCAGATCATTGTCAGTGAGTTTGATTCTCACTGGGTGTCCAATACTTTGTGGCTTTGAGCCAAACTAGGCTCAGTCTAGTGAACGTCAATATGACTTAGAAGTTGATAAACAAGAATAGGTTTGCCATGAGTAGGATGTGACACAAGGTTGCAAATATGGGTCATTTAGTGAGGATTTAATTCATTATTCAGTAGTAATGGATCTGGAAACAAGCTTGCTAACCATTGAACCATGATTAGACGCCCTTCTTGTAGAGTTAGAGTGAACCTGGGAGTAATGTCAATGAAGGGGTACTCCACACTCCCAGATCTCCAGAACTGGAGCGTGACCATCAAATGCAGATTAGTACCATACGCAAGACATCCCTGGGTAATTCCATGTCAAATCACCCAGAAAAAAAAGTTAAATTGAAACCAAAAAGATATCCAAATCCAATGGTCTGGATGATTCGACGTGAAATTACCCTTTGTTTTTGGAGGGGGGGAGTCTTATCCTCTGCAAGAGCTGCAGTCAGGGTATTCTAATCCTCCGCTGACAGGGTAATGACCAAAATTGACAAACACCGAATTTAGAACCTTATATCTCAACTAGAAGCGGGTACCGTCATTGCATGGGTAGAGGAGGGGAGAAAAAAAGTTAGTCTCGCAGATCCATTGATTGTTTTGGTCTTCCACAATTGATTTGTTTATGTTTTAATCACAAACGCCACCAATGACTTTCCCTTCTCTTACTATTCAAATTCTAATTTTTGAATATCTTCCCAAATATAAATAAAATCTTCATTATTTTTGCACAAAAACCAAGCTCTGGTGATTGTGAATGTGTATATAGATTTACTTTGTTATCAATTGTTTAATTTTTATAGTTTCCTCCAGACATACATACACATAACTTCCTTTTATATATGTACTAGCAGTGGCTACCCGGCATTGCATGGGTAGAGGGGGATTTTTTAAAGTTTGTCCTGCAGATCCATTATTACTGAATTGTGAGTTGAATCCTTGTGGGATGCCCCATTTAAATCCCTATGTAAAAAAATAGACCTTGCATTGATCTAGCTACTCTGAAAAGAAATCTTAATGTCTACAAACTAAAATATCAAATGAAAAAAAAAATCCATGCTGTTATTGAAATTTTATTTTTAATTATCTTCATGAATATAAATCAAATCTCTATTATTTTTGTTCAAAATACGGTGATATTTAATGTGTATATATATTTACTTTGTCATTAATTGTTTTATTTTCAAAGTTTCCTCCGGACATACAGATTCACACAATTGCCCTTTATATATGTATAGATAGATAGATATTTTCTTGCAAAAAGCAATAGGTTAAAACGTATAGATTAAAAAAAAGATTAAAAAAGTAAAGCCTGCGGGGTAGCCTATTGTCAGTATCGGCCGAAAAGTGAGGAAGTCTAACCCATTTTCACTAGTACTAGACCAGGGAGATTGTTTTAGGGAGGCAATTTAGTGTTTATAAGGGGTGTCCAGGGCATCTTTTGTGGGTGGGTGAGTCTTACTCCTGTGTAGGGAATACAGTCAGTCTATTCTGAGTCCTGCCAACAGAGCAGAAATTATTATCTGATGAAGCCCATATAGAGTGAAATGTTATCATAAACCTATAAACAGTCAACTAAATTAGTTTTTGACATTTCAGTCCCATTCTGCTGGATATTTTTTTTATCCATAAATTTAATGAAACAAGAGTACGCATGCACTTAAGAGATAAGAATAGGACCACCAATTTTCAAGCTGATGCGCTAACCATTGGACTGTAATCCAAAACAAAATATGCAAAAATCAGGTTTGTCTTTTTTTCATCTGTCACTGGGAAATTAAAAGACAGCATTAACCTTCTGTCAAATAAATCAGTTATAAATATTCATGCAGAAAAATGGATACATAAGATATATAAAGAAAATATAAAATACACAAAAATGTATGAGATGTATAAAATGTATGAAATTATATATATTCTGTTAATATATATAAAGGAAGGTTGGTATGTACTTGTCGATGTATAACTCCAAAAAGAGACGTCACATAGATTCGAAATTTTGCATACACCTTAATATCCTTCTAACTAAGAAACACACCAAATTTGGTTACTGATTAAGGGATATAATTAATTAATTAAACCAAAATCAACTGACTTGTGAAACTGGCCATATACCAGCTACTGCTGATAATAAAATATTATTCTCTGTCTGCTTTCTATTATAGTGATAACAACAGTTTAGTTTAATTTTACTTTTAAATCGCAGTCTAAGCAGTTCAGCTCGGAATTTCTCGAGTATTTATGGTCCAATCTTTAAAAATATCTATTTGGTTAGAAAGAAAATAAAATAATCTTTCAAAATATGTAATTTGTATGTGTTTTTATCCATTGAATTATTTTTTACAGCGAGTTAAAAAATATTTTGCTTCGGACAGCCATAATAGGAAGTATGATTTTTTTCAGACTAAATTTTAACGTAAAATCAAATCTTTGACCATATTCTTAAATTGTACACTCACTTTAATTTAAATTGTTGTCATGCATAAAAAATTGTTTCAAAACACAAGTTTGTGGTTACATTTAAAAAAAAAAAAATATTTTAAATGTAAATAAAATTATCATGAAAATGTTTTAAAATATTCACCAGTATAGGGGTACATATATATCAGATGTAAATAAACAATCATAAAACGAAAACAATTCTTAAATTAAACTAACAATTTCATTCAAATAAAATGACTTTTAATTCTTAGGTTCTTTATTGTTAAAGTTTCAAAGGGTTAAAAATAACAATAAAATTGACGAATACTGTCCTTAGAAACGTTTTTTTTTTGTGGTAGTTAACTAATTATCTTCTAAAACGGCGATTAAGAGTTATGGTTAAATTTGGCATATGTATTTTTGTCATGTAAGAAAAAAGTGTCAGAAAAATTTCCAAACAGGAAATCAACGGTGACTAATACGGACCAAACCAGGATATTTATTATTATTTATTATTTTCAAATTGCTAACTGGATTGCAAACTGACCATTCACTTTTCAGTGAAACTGGTGTATAATACAAAGTATATCATTAGGGACGTCCAATCTACCGCATTAAATCCCCCCCCCTATATTTAACCCAATGAAACTTGAATAAAGATTAATATTATCTTCAAGGTTTTTGAACCATTCAAAAGAAGAAACATTAAAACAACTCCTGATGATTTAAAAAAAAATGTTTCAGCTTACAGAAATAATGAAAATTATGAACGAAAACAATGTTTACATTTTTGCACTATCAAATCAATCGAAATTCAAAGTAGCCAAAAACAAGTTATTTTAAAAATTCTATGAAAAATCAACTAATAGTTAAATTTTCACAAAATTTTCAGTAATTATTCATCTGTTGATGAAAATATGTTTGAAATAGGATTTTTCTTAAAATATATAAGGGGAAATATTTTTTACAAGCTAAACCTATTTTATTTTATGAAATCTGAAAAAAAAAAAAAAAAATAAAAGAGAAAAGAACTGATAAAAAAACAATCTTTTTCTATAAAGATAAGATTCTGAATAATTATATCAGAAGATTTTTATAAGTTTCTAAATGGGACTTTTTAGTAAAAAAAAAAAACATGAATTCTAAATTCTGCTAAAAAATGTCAATATTATGACATTATTAGCAGATACAATTCCGTAAGTATGTTACATCCAGCAACGATTGAACTCACTATTCTGTAGAAATGGATTTATGAGACTACCTTGCTAACCATTACACAATGATGGGACCTCATTTTCTTTACCCAACCTATTCGTCACAGGTAGGATATGATACAAGGTTGAAAGCAAAGGGCATCTAGCGAGTATTAAAATCGCTATTCAGTAATAATGTGAGTCTAACTTGCAAACCCTTACACCACAATGGGAATGCTATTATTATTAAAAAATGTAAACATCAAAAAGAGACTATTCCTAAAACTAATATTATAATACACAAACTGTTAGCTTTGTTTAATGTTAAATATCCAATAAACAAATAATTTTGGTTCTAATGAAAACTTTTAATTTATTCAACCCATAGATGGGTCCCTAACAGGTACTCCAACTCTGGGTCAAAATGGCAATGAAGGAGTATTCCACACTTCCCAGAGATCCAGAATTAGAATTTCACCATTAGATGCACTTTAATGTCATACCCTTTTTAGGAACATTCCCTGGTGTTCCGAAAAATGTTTTCGTCTGGTCATGGACAGGATACTTTTGCTAGTATATATATATATATATATATATATATATATATATATAGAATATATAAGGTGGATATATAAAATGGATATATAGAATATATAAAATAAATATATAAAGTGTATATATAAAATATATAAGATGAATATATAGGATATATAAAATGTATATATAGAATATATAAAGTGTATATATAGACTATATAAGATATATAAAATATACAAGATTAATATATAGAATATATAAAGTGGATATATAAAATATATAAAATGAATATATAGGATATATAAAATGGATATATAGAAAAAAAAGATGTATGAAATAGGTATATGAAATATAGAAAATATAAGATATATAAAATATATAAGATATAGAAAATGGATAAAATGGAGTAAGTAAAGTCAGCAGTGTGAACTATTGTTGGTATCAGCTGGACAGTAAGGGAGTCTATCCCCTTTTCACTAGCACTAGACAAGGGAGATGTTTTTTGCATCTGAGGTGGTGTGCCACACCTGCTATGAACTCCCCACTTTACTACACAGATCCAAGCTTGGCTACTCATGTGCTGAGTTGGCCAGGGGTAGTATTGAATCCAGACCCTTGCAGTTCCTGGGCGGAAGCTCTACCAATTAAGCTAAACTATCCCTGAAAAAAAAGTACCATGCAATAGTTAAATCTGGACGAAATCATTGACTCAAAGTTTAAACTTTAGATTTTGTCATAACCTAAACATTTCTTTTTTTTTTTTTTAGCATGACCTGATTAATAAACAATAAATTTCAATGTGGCCTTTAAATGTGAAAAGGTTCCCCACTCCCACCACCGACCATTAAAGCTCATTTTGATATCAGTGCACTTTGTTATTGAGGAATGGTTAGTAAGTTATGATTGCATCATCATGATCAAGGCGTGCCAACAGCATGGATTCCCTTGATTCTCTTTTGTCATCCATCTCTATTGTTGGATTGAGCAAGTTAGTGCACTGTTGAATTGAGCAGCAACAACAAAGTATAACTGAATTTGTACACAAAGAAATTGGTATTTATAGCACCCGGGAATAGTCCATACTTGCATTGGGGGGGGGGGGGGGATCTCATACCTTGAGCCCTGATTGGCTGCTGGTCTCAGTGTGGAGATGATGCTAGATAAATATATTACAATTCATGAGAAGTCATAAATTGTGAACGTACCTGTTAGTTTTAAATATAGTTCATTAGATTTAAAACCGAGGTGGGTAATTTTCCATAACCATTGGGGGTTATGATTGACATTTTAGATGACCCCCCCCCCGCTGACCTCTGGTACAGAGATGTGAGAATAGTTAGTTTAGTTATTCAGTTTCGACCCAGCTTCCAGAGAGCTTAGATGTGCTCCGGGGTCGATCTCATCCGCGTGGAATTAAATCATGGGTTAGATAATTAATAAAGGCTTGATCAAGCAAACAAAATGTCTTGTTAGTTTTATTAAATATAAAAACAAGCAATGCCTAGACCAGCCCAGAAGTTAGAAGAATTAGCAAAGAATAAAATTAACCCCAGAAGAAAGAAAGTCCACTAGACAAGACAATGGTGGCCAGACAGGATAGCAGGAACCAGCAACAAGTAATAAAGTAAGATCATCCTCTCTCTAATGTATCTCTTTCTCTCTCTCTATCACCTGAGATGAACTCTCACCATTTATATACCTGATGTTGGGTATACAACAAATATCCATCAATCTGCATTATGCTTCCAGCAATGCAGGGACTGTATTAAGTTACAGCTTGCTTCCTTGTCTGCCAACTTAATGATAGTTGGAACCCACTGCAACGGTAAGTATTGTATAGCTTCTACAATATCAAGGGGATAACTTCTACACAAAACATAACTAATTTACCAGTGTTTAATACAATTTACATGAAAGCATAATGCAGAAAGGAAGAAAGTAGATAGAAAGAGAATTAAACAGTGAATGAGAGGTAAAAAAAACGCCCAAAAACAAAGAAGATGAGTGAAGGAGCCTGGTTAGCTCAGTCGTTAGAGCGGTTGGCTAGAAACCACAGGGTTTCTAGTTTGATACCGACCCTTGTCAACTCAGCATATAAGTAGCCACGGGATCTGTGCGGTAAAGTAAGGAGCTAATGGTAGGTGTGGCGCTCCACCTCAGACACAAAAACAATCTCCTTGGTCTAGCGTTAGTGAAAAGGGATAGACTCCCTCGCTATTGGCTGATACCGACTTTAGGCCACCCTGACAACTTTATTCTAAACCATAGATGGAAGGGGGGGGGGAGTCAAAAGTGATCAGGGTGCGCTAAAGGTCGGTTAATCAGCAATCAGCGAGGGATCTATCCCCTTTTCACTAACGCTAGACCAAGGAGATTTGTTTTTGTGTTCTGAGGTGGAAGCGCCAAGCCTACCATTTAGCTTCCTTCTTTACGCACAGAATCCGTGGCTACTTATATGCTGAAGTTGGACAGGGTCGGTCAAACTAGAAACCCTGTGGTTCTTAGCCAACCGCTCTAACGACTGAGCTAACCATGGTGGCTCCTCACTCATCTTCTTTGTTTTTGGGCGTTTTTTTTTACCTCTCATTCACTGTTTAATTCTCTTCTATCTACTTTCTTCCTTTCTGCATTATGCTTATCATGTAAATTGTATTAAACACTGGTAAATTAAAGTTTATGTTTTGTGTAAAGTTATCCGCCTTGTATTGTTAGAAGTATACAATACTTACCTGTGCAGTGGGTTTCCAACCTATCAATTAAGTTTGGCAAGACAAGGAAGCAAGCTGCTAACTTAATACAGTCCCTGCATTGCTGGAAGCATAATGCAGATTGATGGATATTTGTTGTATACCCAACATCAGGTATATAAATGGTGAGAGTTCATCTCAGGTGATAAGGAGAGAGAAAGAGATACATTAGAGAGAGGATGATCTTACTTTATTACTTGTTGCTGGTTCCTGCTATCTGTCTGGCCACCATTGTTCTTGTCTAGTGGACTTTCTTTTTGGGGGTTAATTTTATTTCTTTGCTAATTCTTCTAACTTCTGGGCTGGTCTAGGCATTGCTTGTTTTTATATTTAATAAACTAACAAGACAATTTTGTTGCTTGATCAAGCCTTTATTAATTATCTAACCATGATTTAATTCCACGCGATGAGATCGACCCCGGAGCACATCTAAGCTCTCTGGAGCTGGGTCGAAACTGAATAACTAAACTAACTATTCTCACATCTCTGTACCAGAGGTCAGCGGGGGGGGGGGTCATCTAAAATGTCAATCATAACCCCAATTTATGGAAAATTACCCACCTCGGTTTTTTAAATCTAATGAACTATATTTAAAACTAACAGGTACGTTCACAATTTATGACTTCTCATGAATTGTAATATATTTATCTAGGCATATCTCCACACTGAGACCAGCAGCCAATCAGGGCTCAAGGTATGAGATCCCCCCCCCCCAATGCAGTATGGACTATTCCCGGGTGCTATAAATACCAATTTCTTTGTGTACAAATTCAGTTATACTTTGTTGTTGCTGCTCAATTCAACAGTGCACTAACTTGCTCAATCCAACAATAGAGATGGATGACAAAAGAGAATCAAGGGAATCCATGCTGTTGGCCACGCCTTGATCATGATGATGCAATCATAACTTACTAACCATTCCTCAATAACAAAGTGCACTGATATCAAATGAGCTTTATGGTCGGTGGTGGGAGTGGGAACCTTTTCACATTTAAAGGCCACATTGAAATTTATTGTTTATTAATCAGTCATGCTAAAAAAAAAAAAAAGAAATGTTTAGGTTATGACAAAATCTAAAGTTTAAACTTTGAGTCAATGATTTCGTCCAGATTTAACTATTGCAAGGTACTTTTTTTCAGGATAGTTTAGCTTAATTGGTAGAGCTTCCGCCCAGGAACTGCAAGGGTCTGATTCAATACTACCCTGGCCAACTCAGCACATGAGTAGCCAAGCTTGGATCTGTGTAGTAAGTGGGGAGTCATAGCAGGTGTGGCACACCACCTCAGATGCAAAAAACATCTCCCTTGTCTAGTGCTAGTGAAAAGGGATAGACTCCCTTACTGTCCAGCTGAATACCAACAATAGTTCACACTGCTGACTTTACTTACTCCATTTTATCCATTTTCTAATCTTATATATTTTATATATCTTATATTTCTATATTTCATATACCTATTTCATACATCTTTTTTTTCTATATATCATTTATATATCCTATATATTCTTTTATATATTTTATATATCCACTTTATATATTCTATATATTAATCTTGTATATTTTATATATCTTATATAGTCTTATATATACACTTATATATTCTTATATACATTTTATATATCCTATATATTCATCTTATATTTTTATATATACACTTTATATATTTATTTTATATATTCTATATATCCATTTATATATCCACCTTATATATTCTATATATATATATATATATATATATATATATATATATACTAGCAAAAGTATCCTGTCCATGACCAGACGAAAACATTTTGGAACACCAAGGGAATGTTTCCTAAAAAGGGTATGACATTAAAGTCATCTAATGGTGAAATTCTAATTCTGGATCTCTGGAAGTGTGGAATACTCCTTCATTGCCATTTGACCCAGAGTTGGAGTACCTGTTAGGACCCATCTATGGGTTGAATAAATTAAAAGTTTTCATTAGAACCAAAATTATTTGTTTATTGGATATTTAACATTAAACAAAGCTAACAGTTTGTGTATTATAATATTAGTTTTAGGAATAGTCTCTTTGATGTTTACATTTTTTAATAATAATAGCATTCCATTGTGGTGTAAGGGTTTGCAAGTTAGACTCACATATTACTGAATACGATTTTAAATACTCGCTAGATGCCCTTTGCTTTCAACCTTGTATCATATCCTACCTGTGACGAATAGGTTGGGTAAGAAAATGAGGTCCCATCATTGTGTAATGGTTAGCAAGGTAGTCTCATAAATCCATTTCTACAGAATAGTGAGTTCAATCGTTGCTGGATGTAACATACTTACGGAATTGTATCTGCTAATAATGTCATAATATTGACATTTTTTAGCAGAATTTAGAATTCATGTTTTTTTTTTTTACTAAAAAGTCCCATTTAGAAACTTATAAAAATCTTCTGATATAATTATTCAGAATCTTATCTTTATAGAAAAAGATTGTTTTTTTATCAGTTCTTTTCTTCTTTTTTTTTTTTTTTTTTTTTTTTTCAGATTTCATAAAATAAAATAGGTTTAGCTTGTAAAAATATTTCCCCTTATATATTTTAAGAAAAATCCTATTCAAACATATTTTCATCAACAGATGAATAATTACTGAAAATTTTGTGAAAATTTAACTATTAGTTGATTTTTCATAGAATTTTTTAAAAATAACTTGTTTTGCTACTTTGAATTTCGATTGATTTGATAGTGCAAAAATGTAAACATTGTTTTCGTTCATAATTTTCATTATTTCTGTAAGCTGAAACATTTTTTTTTAAATCATCAGGAGTTGTTTTAATGTTTCTTCTTTTGAATGGTTCAAAACCTTGAAGATAATATTAATCTTTATTCAAGTTTCATTGGGTTAAATATAGGGGGGGGATTTAATGCGGTAGATTGGACGTCCCTAATGATATACTTTGTATTATACACCAGTTTCACTGAAAAGTGAATGGTCAGTTTGCAATCCAGTTAGCAATTTGAAAATAATAAATAATAATAATATCCTGTTTGGTCCGTATTAGTCACCGTTGATTCCTGTTTGGAAATTTTTCTGACACTTTTTTCTTACATGACAAAATACATATGCCAAATTTAACCATAACTCTTAATCGCCGTTTTAGAAGATTAATTAGTTAACTACCACAAAAAAAAAACGTTTCTAAGGACAGTATTCGTCAATTTTATTGTTATTTTTTAACCCTTTGAAACTTTAACATAAAGAACCTAAGAATTAAAAGTCATTTTATTTGAATGAAATTGTTAGTTTAATTTAAGAATTGTTTTCGTTTTTATGATTGTTTATTTACATCTGATATATATGTACCCTATACTGGTGAATATTTTAAAACATTTTCATGATAATTTTATTTACATTTAAAATATTTTTTTTTTTTAAATGTAACCACAAACTTGTGTTTTGAAACAATTTTTTATGCATGACAACAATTTAAAATTAAAGTGAGTGTACAATTTAAGAATATGGTCAAAGATTTGATTTTACGTTAAAAATTTAGTCTGAAAAAAATCATACTTCCTATTATGGCTGTCCGAAGCAAAATATTTTTTAACTCGCTGTAAAAATAATTCAATGGATAAAAACACATACAAATTACATATTTTGAAAGATTATTTTATTTTCTTTCTAACCAATAGATATTTTAAAGATTGGACCATAAATACTCGAGAAATTCCGAGCTGAACTGCTTAGACTGCGATTTAAAAAGTAAAATTAAACTAAACTGTTGTTATCACTATAATAGAAAGCAGACAGAGAATAATATTTTATTATCAGCAGTAGCTGGTATATGGCCAGTTTCACAAGTCAGTTGATTTTGGTTTAATTAATTAATTATATCCCTTAATCAGTAACCAAATTTGGTGTGTTTCTTAGTTAGAAGGATATTAAGGTGTATGCAAAATTTCGAATCTATGTGACGTCTCTTTTTGGAGTTATACATCGACAAGTACATACCAACCTTCCTTTATATATATTAACAGATATATATAATTTCATACATTTTATACATCTCATACATTTTTGTGTATTTTATATTTTCTTTATATATCTTATGTATCCATTTTCTGCATGAATATTTATAACTGATTTATTTGACAGAAGGTTAATGCTGTCTTTTAATTTCCCAGTGACAGATGAAAAAAAGACAACCTGATTTTTGCATATTTTGTTTTGGATTACAGTCCAATGGTTAGCGCATCAGCTTGAAAATTGGTGGTCCTATTCTTATCTCTTAAGTGCATGCGTACTCTTGTTTCATTAAATTTATGGATAAAAAAAATATCCAGCAGAATGGGACTGAAATGTCAAAAACTAATTTAGTTGACTGTTTATAGGTTTATGATAACATTTCACTCTATATGGGCTTCATCAGATAATAATTTCTGCTCTGTTGGCAGGACTCAGAATAGACTGACTGTATTCCCTACACAGGAGTAAGACTCACCCACCCACAAAAGATGCCCTGGACACCCCTTATAAACACTAAATTGCCTCCCTAAAACAATCTCCCTGGTCTAGTACTAGTGAAAATGGGTTAGACTTCCTCACTTTTCGGCCGATACTGACAATAGGCTACTCCGCAGGCTTTACTTTTTTAATCTTTTTTTTTTTTTAATCTATACGTTTTAACCTATTGCTTTTTGCAAGAAAATATCTATCTATCTATACATATATAAAGGGCAATTGTGTGAATCTGTATGTCCGGAGGAAACTTTGAAAATAAAACAATTAATGACAAAGTAAATATATATACACATTAAATATCACCGTATTTTGAACAAAAATAATAGAGATTTGAATTTATATTCATGAAGATAATTAAAAATAAAATTTCAATAACAGCATGGATTTTTTTTTTCATTTGATATTTTAGTTTGTAGACATTAAGATTTCTTTTCAGAGTAGCTAGATCAATGCAAGGTCTATTTTTTACATAGGGATTTAAATGGGCATCCCACAAGGATTCAACTCACAATTCAGTAATAATGGATCTGCAGGACAAACTTTAAAAAATCCCCCTCTACCATGCAATGCCGGGTAGCCACTGCTAGTACATATATAAAAGGAAGTTATGTGTATGTATGTCTGGAGGAAACTATAAAAATTAAACAATTGATAACAAAGTAAATCTATATACACATTCACAATCACCAGAGCTTGGTTTTTGTGCAAAAATAATGAAGATTTTATTTATATTTGGGAAGATATTCAAAAATTAGAATTTGAATAGTAAGAGAAGGGAAAGTCATTGGTGGCGTTTGTGATTAAAACATAAACAAATCAATTGTGGAAGACCAAAACAATCAATGGATCTGCGAGACTAACTTTTTTTCTCCCCTCCCTCTACCCATGCAATGACGGGTACCCGCTTCTAGTTGAGATATAAGGTTCTAAATTCGGTGTTTGTCAATTTTGGTCATTACCCTGTCAGCGGAGGATTAGAATACCCTGACTGCAGCTCTTGCAGAGGATAAGACTCCCCCCCTCCAAAAACAAAGGGGTAATTTCACGTCGAATCATCCAGACCATTGGATTTGGATATCTTTTTGGTTTCAATTTAACTTTTTTTTCTGGGTGATTTGACATGGAATTACCCAGGGATGTCTTGCGTATGGTACTAATCTGCATTTGATGGTCACGCTCCAGTTCTGGAGATCTGGGAGTGTGGAGTACCCCTTCATTGACATTACTCCCAGGTTCACTCTAACTCTACCAAGAAGGGCGTCTAATCATGGTTCAATGGTTAGCAAGCTTGTTTCCAGATCCATTACTACTGAATAATGAATTAAATCCTCACTAAATGACCCATATTTGCAACCTTGTGTCACATCCTACTCATGGCAAACCTATTCTTGTTTATCAACTTCTAAGTCATATTGACGTTCACTAGACTGAGCCTAGTTTGGCTCAAAGCCACAAAGTATTGGACACCCAGTGAGAATCAAACTCACTGACAATGATCTGCTTTCTAACCATTACACCCCATACATCTTTTAATGTATGTTGTTTTATGTTGTCTCCCATGATGCTCTCCTTCGTTTTTGCATGAACAAATTTTTAACAATAACCCTCAAATGAAACTGTATTTTTCTTGTATTTTGCAAGCTTGGATTTCAAAGAAGGAAGTATTCTCACTCACCTCCCCCTCACACTTTCTCTCACACACACACACACACACTTCCCCTCCCATCCTTTCTGGGTGTGTCTTTCTAAAAACTATCAAGATGAAAACTGTACTGTAGTTTCCTGGTCAAGCCCAGATTTCAGTTTGCAACTGG
The DNA here is from genome assembly GCA_023376005.1 of Doryteuthis pealeii. Classification (NCBI taxonomy): domain Eukaryota; kingdom Metazoa; phylum Mollusca; class Cephalopoda; order Myopsida; family Loliginidae; genus Doryteuthis; species Doryteuthis pealeii. The sequence continues at coordinate 29,528,843 of CM042168.1, forward strand.
AGAGGTTAGATAAATTAAATTTCAATCACAGTCTGTTCATATAAGTAAATATTTAATTGTTGCTTCCTTGATTCAGTTTAGCTTAGTGCAGCCCAAGGCCAAAACTGTGAGAGTGATACAGTGGTAATGGTCTGTAAGAATATGAGATCTGTTAAAAAAGTATGAAATTTAATTCTATAAAAATGTTTGTGTCATTAGGAAGACAGATTAGAGTAATGAGACTGGAGTGATACAGTAAGGATTGTCTGCAAGAATACAAGGTCTGTTCAAAAATATCGAGACTCAAGCTGTATTTGTTACGGTCAAGTCACATTTAAAGCACCAGTTCCCGCGAGATCACAAAGTTAAGCAGCTATTAACCTTTTAGATTGATCAGCTCAGTTGGTAGAACATTCACTTAGGAATTGCCAGGTTCCGTCTTCAATATCTGTCCTCACCAACTCAGCACATGAGTAGCACAGTCTTCTTCTTAACTTCTGGTCAAGATGTCATGATTGTCATTTGTTTTTAGTGACCAACTCAAGACATTTCTTTTAGTGAATTCACATATTTATTCAATTTAAGTCTGGATCCTTTAAACTGCATGTTGAGAGACTAACCAACAGCATTTATTAACCAGCAACTGACTATTCTATCTCCTTCTCACACTTGCATGCAACAGGAAGAAAGGGGTCAAAACTAATGTTACGAAACATCCATCAAATCTCTAACCGTTCTAACCGGTTTGAAATCAAATAATATTTTCTATACTAACTATGAAAAATTGATAGTACACCCATCAGTTATGCAACATAATGGTTAGCAAGCCAGTCTCACAGAATATTCTGAATAAAAAGTTAGTTTATTCAGTGGAGGAGAGGGATTATGACAATATAAACGGAGTAATCACTAAATCCTTAGAAACAAGAAAGTATTTAGATATACTATTCTTTATTTTGGGATATTTTACAATCTTAAAACTTACTAAAATGCTAAAAAATTTAAATTTTATTAATAAATTTGTTTCTGTTGGCTTCATACTCAGATGTTTTTATTCTTAAGATTAATAGACTATAGCAAGATCATATGATCACTTGCACTGATTGATATATATTTGTGAAAGGATGCTGACCAATCTGACTTACAACTGAATGTTCAGCTATAATGATTAGCAAACCATTACTACTATAGGGAATTTACGGCTGTCTCAGGCTTGTGGCTTTGTGTCATATTGAGGAGTGATTTCGATTCTCACTGGATGTCCCATAATTGCAATCTTGTCACATCCTACCGGTGGCAAACTGATTGGGTAAATACTAAGGTAAAGTTAATAAAGGAGGTCATCCCTCCACACACACACACACTGTAGCAATATTCTTTTACAGACCAATTTGTACTAGTAGCACGTCTGGTCTTCAATAGGGCTGCCCATCTATGGGTTAAATAGAAAAATGTATTTATAAAAAATTGTATTATCCATTAATTGATTTATTTCAAAATTTATCAGCATTAAATGACCCACTGAGGTTGATATGCCGTAAAACAAAACAAAACCAAATCAATAGGGCCGCATGACAAACAGAATGGTTGCTTGTCTACAATAACCTCCATTCATTGTAATTTACATTAATTTAAGATTATATGAATCTATATATATATATATATTATATATATCTGAATAGTGTTGTAAATCATGTGTCCAAGTTAACAGAGAAAGTAGAAAGAAAACATGAGTATCTAGGTAAAGAAAAAGGTTTACTAGACAAAATACAAGTGGAATAAGTAATCACCAATTGATAGGTTGTATTCACAAGTCCATGAGATCTCATTCATTCACTTGTCCAAAGTTTCACTATTTATAGAAAACAAATGATTCCATTCTCCTCTTTTCGGTACTATATGACAAATAGCAAGTTTGATCCTTGCTGGATGCCCCATACTTACAACCTTGTGTCACATCCTACTCATGATTGAGGGGTTGGGTAAATACATACAAAGATCTGTTAAGAAATAAAAATTTTGAGTCTTATTATATAGATTGATCTATTTAGACGAGCATCCTCATCTTGTTTTTTTTTTATAGTCAAAACAATTTGACCATTGTATCTTTTTTTTGGTGTACATCATACTTGGTAAGATAAGACAATAGAAAGAATTAACTCACATGTTATGCTCTGATAACTTCAGTAAACTAAAGATTGAAATGAACACCATATGGGAGCCCTTGATTAAGAAAGAACAGATATTAGGTTTAAGGTTTCAGAATTCCACCACCTGTCCTATGGGTCAATGGTTAAAAGAATAAAAGTGTTGGCTTAAGTGTATCTGATTACCTAGGGCTGCGGTTCCCAACCTTTTTTTCTCTGGTCCGCATTTTCGCATTGAAAATTTGCTTGTGCATCACCAAATTTTATGTGATATAAAGTAGATTTTAAAATATTTTAAAAACACACTAATAGTGCATTAAATATAGTATATAACACAAATAACTTATGATATAATTATAATATATAACATCTTATGATATGATATATAGTATATAACACAAATACCTTATTATATAGTTATAATATATAATACCTTATGATATAGTTATAATATATAATACCTTATGATATAGTTATAATATATAACACCTTATGATATAATATATAGTATATAACACAAATACCTTATGATATAGTTATAATATATAACACCTTATGATATGATATATAGTATATAACACAAATACCTTATGATATAGTTATAATATATAATACCTTATGATATAGTTATATATATATTATGATATAGTTATAATATATAACACCTTATGATATATATATATATATATATATATAACACAAATACCTTATGATATAGTTATAATATATATATATATATATATATATAAACCTTATGATATAATATATAGTATATAACACAAATACCTAATGATATGATTAGGACACCCCATCCTGATGTAAAGATTAATAAGCTACTCTTGCATATTCATTACTAATGTATAGCAAGTTCAATCCTCACTGGATGCTTCCTACTTGTGGTGAACAGGGGGGTTGGTTAGTTGGTTTGGTTTCTTTGTTTAATAGCCTATTAGCGTTCGTGTTTTATTTAAACCAAAACCATCCTTGTAGAAGAAGAGTAGTGGTACTATTTAATCCATAGCAAGGGTGAATAGGTTGAGTAAATACCTACCTTATAATAAGTACACAATTTTAATAAGAGATATGAGCTTGTTTTTGACAAGTAAACTCCTTCATATCAGGCCTAATTTCAGATAGACAAACTCATATCTCCTCATCAGCACAACAACATGCCAAACAGCGATGAAGTCTATCTCCTTTTCGCTAGCACTAGACTAGGGAGATTGTTTTTGCTGAGGTAGAGTGCCACACCTACCATTAGTTCTCAGAATCTTTACCACACAGACAAACACTGTTCCCATTTTTATTTTGTGACCCATTTTTTATTCATTTTGGGACCTATAGTTTGAAAACGTCTGGTTTAAAGTGACTATTTCTTTTCAATAATAATCATTTGTTTTCACACAGTTTTATGGTTTCATATATTCTTATCTAATAGTAATAATTTTCAAACAGATCCATAGATGGGATTTTAACAGGTACTGCCACTCTGAGCCAGAGTTGACCTGGGAGTAATGGTGATGAAGGGGTACTCCACACTCCCCAGAACTAGAGCTTTGACATTAGATACAATTTAGCAGCCTACTTAGAGCACCACCCCATACTTGCAGCCTTGTGTCATAATCCTAACCATGGCAAACAGGTTGGGTAAATACTCATGTACTGATTTGGCAGGAATCTCTATGGAACCTGGAATCTTGCAATTCCTAGGTGGATGCTCTACCAACTGAGCTAAACTAGACCATTTTTTATGATATGATTACAGTGCTTAAATATAACGAGAGAATTGAGCTTGTTTTTGACGAATAATCTCCTTTTATATTAGGCCTAATTTTTTTCATAAACATACATTCATTTCTTCATCAACACAAAGAAACCTTTCACTTTTTTGTTTTTGTGATATTCGTCAGAACTGAAAATCTTTGTTCACAATATTTTGTCATGGAGAACTGTAAAAGAATGGATAATTCTTTTAAAGAGAGACGTGGATATTGTTTCTGGTTGTAGATCCAAAATCTGTCCAAGTGGTACACACTGATATTCCATTTTTAAGGTGAAATCACTTGAAATATTTGCCATTTCTTCCTTCCCATCTCATAATATAAAAATATCCCAGTGATAAAATCGTTCAATGATTATTTATAACTATTTATACTGGGACTCATGCATGCAATTACGAGTAATCCATAATATATGGAATTTTGAAATCATTTATTTTCGGCATATGAATTTTTTTTAAAACTGTTTCTAAATCTTTGATTGTCTTTCAATCTTTCTGCCTCACCCGCTATTCTCTTCTACTGCACCTATGAGGCACACTGCACCATTTCAGAACCACTGACCTAGGGGTTCTGAGTTCAATTCCTAAATTCATATTCATTGCCATATAATATTGCCCGTAAGTAAGTACTCTCCTAACAACTTTTATAAAAAGTTAATTTCATTCTTAACCAAAGATACCAAGATTTTATTATTTTTATTGGAATAATTATACAATAAAAATATTTATTATCAAATTCTACAGCATTGGAACTCTGTAGCCGAAAGTATAATTGCATTATCTCAATAACCAAAAATAAAATTGTGTATATATATATATACTAGCAAATATATGCACCCTCCTCCGGTTGCAAGTTTTTAAGTTTTAATATAATAAAATATCATGTTAAATTAGAAAGGCTAATAAAACTAAATAAGAATGCAGGCAAAAAGATTTGGAACAGAGGGGGTATTATCGAAAAATAGAACAGCTTTGAAACTAACTCTTCCATCATTTTCCATTACTCCCGTCTTTCATTGGTAAATTTTCCTAATTTAACTCTTTACTTAAAATAGGAAGTAAAGGATAATATTACAGTTATTTCTTCTTCTTAATGAATTTCTTTTAAGATTTATCCCATAGATTTTTGCTCATATTCAATAAGATAAAACCAAACAATTAGAAATCAATAATACTTAGCATATACTTATTAAAATCAATTTTTTAAGATCAATATGCAAATTAGCCTTCCCATTCACACTGTAAACCACTATTTTGTTGTATATATAAATACAATTGCGTATTATTAGTATGTAGATATGGTCAACAGTCTTAATAATGTAAAACAATTTTATTATTCATTGAGGTTTAAATAAAAATAAAATCATGGAGAATGTGATGTAAATAACTAAAGGAACTGTGAATTGAGTAGTAATATAGTTTCTGTTACAGACAGACAAACACACAATCTCCATTATGATAAGATAAATATGTGTGTGTGTGTGTGTTTGAAAAGGGAGAAGGCAAAATATTGAGCGAGTCTCAATTTTGACTGTTGATAAAAATGGTTAACTGAATAAGTCAGTTATGAATGAATAAAAAAGTGCTCAATATGTTTGTAGAGCTGGTTTAGAAAACCAATATAGTCAGAATCCTGTGTTTCACCATAAGGATCATCAGGACTATTCAGCATGAAGCTAGATTAAAACAATGGTTGTAAACAAAATACATTATAGTAGTTCCTCAGTGTACACTGTGTTTGTTTTGGTTTTTAACTGTCAAAATGCCATCTACATTTATGTCAATATTCAAAATTTTTGATCTTTGGTTTAATAATTCTTTGGAATTAGTATAGGTTGCAGTAGCTAGTTTCTCTCTATATTTTCTCTCTCTCTCTCTCTCTCTCTATATATATATATATATATATATATATATATATACTAGCTAAATACCCGGTCTATGACCGGACTAAAAAAAATAGGAACACCAAAGAGTGAGTGGGGAGAAAATAAGAAATAGGTAGAACCAATTTCGATTCATTTTTTTAATATCTCATAAAAATAAAATAGATCTCTTAAAAAAATATTTCCCCTAATAATCATGAAAATCGGACCATTAATTGATTTTTCATAGTATATTTTAAAAATCTTCTTGCTGTAAGTTGTTTTTGGCTACGTTAAATTTCAGTTGATTTAACGGTGCAAAAATGAAAATATTGTTTTTCAATCATAATTTTCATTATTTCTGTGAACTGAAAATTTTTAAAAAATCATCAGGAGTTTGTTTAATGTTTCTTCTTTCGAATAGAAAAAAAATTTCAAGATACTATTAATTGTTATGCAAGTTTCATTGTGTTAAATATGGGGGGGGGGCTAAATTTCACAGGGAAAATTGGTGGTAACTAATAAAAGATAATTATTTATCAATTTTTTTTTAAAATCGCTGAGAATTGTCTAATGAATAAACAGTCGAAATAAATGTTATATTCGAGACGACACTAATATGAATGAATTAAAGTAACTTCTAAAGTTTTTAAAAAATGTTGATAAATGATTAAAAGAAATCCCGAGATAAGGGCTGAACTTGAAAATGATCGGAAAATTAGGATGACCAAAAAAAAAACAGAACCCAAATTATTTATTTATTTTCCCATTAAACTATACCCAAACACTAACCAAACCCCAACCCTAAACCCCCATAGTTAAAATTAACAGTTTTATTACAAAATTTGTGGGTTCTGTTTATTCTGGGTCACCCTGTATACAGGTGACCCAGTAAAACAGAACCCAAATTATTTATTTATTTTCTCATTAAACTAACCCTAAACCCCAACCCCAACTCTAACCCCCCTAGTTAAAATTAAGTTTTATTACAAAATTTGTGGGTTCTGTTTTTTCTGGGTCACGACCGTTTTTCAAGTTTAGCTGAGATAAGTTCGAAAGACCATTTTTGACGGTTTTTTGTAAAAAAAGAAAGAGAAAAAAAGTAAGTGGTGACTTATTTTTTTAAAAATCTGCCTATTTATTTATCATTAGAATTATGGTAAATTAAATAACAAATTTTCTTATTCAAGTTACGTACATTAGAATCATTTTTATTTTAAGTTTGTTTAGTGTTAGTGTTTAATAAACACGAAAGACACAAAGCTTAACATTTCAAACACTTTTTGTTTATATATGAAATGTTAAGTTTTTCATATAATTTATTCAACTACATCGTATTTTTAGTTTTTGAATTTTCTTATTACAACTATATGTTTGTTTACTTATTTATGAAATAAGTAGTTATATAATTTAACTACCTATTTTTGTAAAAGGCTTTTTTTCTAAAACTCTTTTGTATATACAAAAAAATTAAATACTGATTAAGAATAAAGATGAGTTATTATTAAATGTTTTCGCTTTCAATCGATAAAACCACATATTTGTAAGATAGATTATTTCATTTCATTTCTAACTAAATTAATATTTTAAAGACAGGAATAAAAAGATTGCGATATGAATAAGATTTAATTTTTCGTTAAAACATACTTTTGCTGTCCAAAGCAAAATAATTTTTTTCTAACTCGCTATAAAAAATAATTCAATGGATAAAGACTCATACAAATTATATGTTGAGAAAGATTATTTTCTCTTCTTTTCAACTATATGGATATTTTTAAGATTGGACTATAAATAGGCGTTAAATTCCAAGCTGAATGGCTTACGACTGCGAAATTTATTCACTAAAATTGAATTTCACTGCTGTGACAAAAAGTCAGGCAGGGCACAATGTTTTATTATCAGCAGGAGTTGGTATATGGACAGGTTCGCAAATTAGGTGATTTTGACATAATTAATTATATTCCTTAATCAGTAAAAATCAATAACCAAATTTGGCGTGTTTCTTAGTTAGAAGGATATTAATATGTATGCAAGATTTCGAATCAGAATGACCTCCCGTTTTTAACTTATGCGTCGACACGTACATACCAAAAAATTATTTTTATATATTTAGATATATATATGGGCAATTACATGTCAAATCATCAAAAAAAAATAAAATTGTCACCCGCCCCGTCAATTTTTCTGAAATTTTGTACAGGTGTAGACTAAGTTAAAGTTAGACTATCTCCCAAATTTGAGCTTCCAATTCGAAATATTCGCTGAGTTATGTCGATTTTAAACTTGAAAAATTTTTTTGGGGGGGATGGCAACATTTTGTAATCTATTTTTGTCTATAAAATGTGTTCTCCCTTACTCCTAAAAATTGGTTTATAGAAGCTTTTGGGCCAGAGGAATCCAAAAATGTTATCAAAATAGGCATAAAATTAACCCTTTTTACGTTATTAATGATTTCTGATTTTTTCAATGCAAGGTCAATAAGTGAAAAAATCACAATGTGGCACTACATATAATTTTTTTTTTCCTTTAAATTATCATTCTACATATATTGAACATTATTTGTACCAAAAATGGAGTTTGGTTTTTGCTCACAAGCGAAGTTACAACATCAGTTAAGATTTGGCACTTTTACGTTCAGCTATTGAATAAGCACCATATGGAACAAAATAACTGTCAAAGTTCGATAGAAATTATCAGGATTATGTTGGTGGTTGGATATATTTAAAATAATATGCAAACAATATATTTCCCATGTATCAATCATTCTGACAATATACAAACGTCAATATCGGCACCACATTTCATTTTAGAATCATGAATAAAAAGTGCAAGTTGTAACTTGTTTTTGGCTACGTTAAATTTCAATTGATTTAACGGTGCAAAAATGAAAACATTGTTTTTCAATCATAATTTTCATTATTTCCGTAAGCTGTTATCATTTTTGTTACCTTCCAATTTTCAATTCTTATTTTGATAACATTTTTGGATTCCTCAGGCCCAAGAGTTTCTATAGACCAATTTTTAGGAGTAGGGGAGCTATAGAACTCATTTTATAGACAACAATAGATTACAAAATGTCACCATATTTCTAGCACCCCCTCAAATTTTTCAAGTTTTAAATCGACATAACTCGGCTAATATTTCGAATTGGAAGCTCAAATTTGGGGAATTGTCTAACTTTAACCTAGTCTACACCTGTACAAAATTTCAGAAAAATTGAAGTGGGTGGGCGACATGGCCTTGATGATTTGACATGGAATTACCCATATATATATATATATATATATAGGGAATGTACTTATTTTTGAACTGATACATATTTATATTCTTGGTTAAGTAACAGCACTTTTTTTTACTAATAGTAAAATCACAGCAGTACTATCTTCAAGATTTTTGCTTTCTCACTCCTCTATCACCCAAAAGTATGAATATATAGTAAGTACAAAAGTCGGCGGAGTGGCCTTTTGTTGGTATCAGCCAGACAACGAGGGAATCTATCCCCTTTTTACTAGTGGAGATTTTTACTAGTATGATCAGCTTCCCACTTTACCACACAGGTCCAAGCTGTGCTACTCATGCGCTGAGTTTGCTGGGACCAGTATCAAACCTGGAACCTTGTGGTTCCTAGGTGGATGTTCTAACGACTGGGATAATGTGACAGTCCAAAAGTAAATATATTCCTTTTATATATTTATGCAGATTCTGGTTACAGCATTTCAATGTTGTAGAGTTTGCTAATAAATGATAGAAATAATAAAACCCTGATATCTTTGGTTTTGAAGAAAATTAACTTTTTATAAAACGATTGAATACCAACCCACCATACTGTATACAGTATGGTGAGTTAGTAGAGGGCACTCGACCGGTAGGGAGACCATGCCTACACTTTACATATGTCTGCAAGAGAGACATGAAGACATGCCACATCGACATCAACACATGGGAGGCTTATGCAGAAGACCGTATGACCTGGCACCTCCTCGTCAAACAAGGAATGAAAAGGAGTGAAAAAGAGAGGAAAGAAGCCGTCGCAGAAAAGAGAGTCATAAGGAAGGAGAGACAACAACATCTCCAGCAAACATTACCGTTTGTTTGCAATCACTGCACCAGAGATTGCCATTCAAAAATTGGTCTGTTCAGCCACTTACGCAGTTGCAGATAAAAAATTAAAAATTTAAAAGTGGACACTATACCATCATTTTCAATAGATGGAAGGATGCCAACCTTTTAAAACCATTGGTGACCAGGTTTGACAAATCTGGATTGCTTGGGCATTTCAAGATTTAGATATCATCATCATCATGTCATGCTAGTAGCATGGATATCCATGAGAATCTCTCACCGACCGTCCCTATCATTCATTGCTCCTGGGAGGTCCTCTGCGCAGCATCCAGTATCCACACAGAGTTGGTCTATGTACGTCTTTGCTGGACAGCCTACTCTGGTGTGCCCATGTGATGGCTTCCACAGAAGAACATCACTAATGAGTTCATCCTTGCTTCTCCAGCAGTGCCCAGCGTGTCTTGTTTGATTCACACAGATGGTTTGTGTGATATGGGGCAGTGGCTGTACAGCTGTTTTCTCGTGGGGTGTTGCTTCCACGTCTTGTTTAAGATTGCACGCAGCATTCTTGTGCAGTTCCTATCTAGCTTATTATCTAGGCAATAATTGTTAAACAGAATGGGATAAGATATTCCAAAGTCTCACTGAAAGCACTGGTTCCCGCTAAATCACCAAAGTTAAGCAGCGATGAGCCTGTTCACTACTTAATTGGATGACCACTTAAGCAACAGCTGGTACTGTAAGCAATCTGTGTCCTTTGTTTATCAGAATTACTTGATTCAGCATTAAATAACCCGAAAAGGGTTGATATGCTGTTAAACAAAAACAACCAACGATCTTTGAAGGTGGCTTCATAATCTTGTTTTTAACTTTTTATCTACCGCTGTCATCCACAATAGTGTGGTGAAATGGTTGACAAGCTAGTATTGTATCACGGATCCTTTACTATTGAATAGAAATGTATTCATTTAATCATTTTCTCTTTTTCAAGTCTAAACCATTTTCTAAGAGCTGACGATCCCAGGCGTTTTCAATGGGGTCTGGCATTTTGGTCGTTGGGCAGTTTGGGGCACTCTGGTAGATAAAGTGTTAAATAATACATAGTGTCAACAGACATTGTGAAATACATGACTATTCCAGACATATCACAGTGCTGACTGAGCAAACCCATGGGAGAGTGTCAGTTCATGCATGTGCAATAAGCTTTCCTCTGTTTGATTAGCAAGTTACATGAAGGCTCTATTCTTGAGATATTCAGAATGGCCAGATACTTTTGTTATGTAAATCATCAAAGATTAGTGTTTCTCTGAATGTGTCCAATTGAACACATAGCCTAGTGGATAAAGGAGTTAGATTAAGACAGTTCTAAGTGACAGTTATCACTAGACTGCAGGTTCAATCCTGGTCAGTAACATAGAATAATAATTAACACACGCTTAACACCTGTACCCCAACTATAGTTAGCGGAATGAGAACAGGATACCCCCATAGACTGAATAAAGGGTTAGGTTCAAAGTTCTGTGATGGCTCCTGATTATGACAAGAAGATTACAGAAATCGAGATGGTTCCCGAGTCCGAGAAGAAATACCTGAAGAAGACCAGAGGACACATCGGCCAAAATGTTGTACAGATAACAATGAAGATGAGGACAATAGTCCAAATAATACAAATAATACCAATCAAAGATTAGTATTTTACCAGAAAATCCCACTCAGACATTTGTCTTCTTACCAAATATTTTTTTGTTTTAAATTTTCAAATGCTCAACTTGGTTGTTTGATGGAAGCATCAGCAGCAGTATTTGTGACAGTGATTAAGTGAGATTCTTTGTTATTATAATAATCTGATTCGGTAGATATTGAATATTCAGGTCAACTGTTTCTAAATGAAAGAAAATAAGAAAAGAAAAAAAAAGAGTTAACAGATGCCCCTACACACACACACACACACACACACACACACAGACAGTGGAAAATTCTTTACAGCAAATGTCCAAGGCAGAAGTCCGAGTAATTACGGTGATATTTTAGTATTGCATTCGCGGATTATGGTTCGTATCACCTTATTGATCCTGTTGTAATATATTGATTAAATAGAAAATGAGTTTAGAAAAATTTGAATACCCCACAGAAATGAAGAAAGCAAAGACTTCTTCGGCATAAAATAACCCAAGGGTTGATATGCCATGAAATCCAAACAACCTAAAGAGCCCAGTCAGCCCTACTATTTACCCATAGCCGGAGGGAGAATAGTTGGATTCATACTTTTCCCAAGGGTATTAGTGCTATGTGAAATGCAAACAGCCTCGTCCAGGATTTGAACACATCTTTCCATGTCCATTTCCTACAACGATAATCATTTCGCCACATACCTCCATAACTAAAAATGATAGATCAACTGCAGAGTCATACAAATTTATTATTACATGAAATATTTATTAACAAAAGGAATCTAACTCCATGATATTGAAATGTGTACTGTCCTTCCTTATGTAGAGACTAGAAGTGGCTACCCACCGTTGCCTGGGTAGAGAGGAGTCTGGGGGGGGGGTGGAAACCTTGTGTATTGATTTGTTTACTTTTCAGATTTACAAATGCTCGACATCTTAAAGTAGAATTTCAATGCTATTTCTATGTATATTTTGATTTTTAAATATCTTCAAATATAACTCAAATCTTCATAATTTTTGTACCAAAAGCAAGAACCGGTGATATTTCATGTGTATATATATTTACTTTGTCATTAATTGTTTTATTTTCATAATTTCATCCAGACATACATACACACCAACTACCCTTATATATATATATAGATATAGATTAATGTTAAAATGTCTTAGCAGCCCAGTAGGAGTCTATTATGGTTTCTGGTGCATGTAGCTTTGGGGGTTCCCTCAACACATATGTTTATTGGACCACGTCCGAGTGGCAAGAGATACCGAATTGGTCACATGTTTGTAACATATATCTTGATGAGATTAATCTCTATGTAATACAGACAGCTGTTTTTAATGACACAACATTTCTTTAGAATGATGAACTAAGAATGAACATTATATACTTATTATATATAGCGCTAATACCCTTTATGAATCCAATTCCCCTCCAGCTATGGGTATGTCCAAAGATTTTCACTGAAAAATTGATTCCCTATTTCTAGAGTGCCCCATGTGTGCATAGTGGCTAATGTGATGGACTGTGAGTTTGAACTCCAGTCATACTATTACATTCACTTTCGGACTAATGCCCTTGGGGTAAGTATGAACCCCCTCATTGTCATAGGTATGGGTTAAATAGTGCCACTACTGTTCTTCTATAAAGATGGCTTTGGCATTAAATAACCCACAAATGTTGATATGCCATTAAACAAAGAAACCAAACCATATAACTGTGCAAAGAAATCACTATTATTAAATAGAAATACCTACTTGAAACTATATCCATCAAGAATGAATAAAACAAAAATGTCTTCAGCATAAAATAACTCAAGGGTTGACATACCGTAAAAACCAACCAACCAACCAATCACAACTAAGAAATATATTTGATTTTTCCCAGATGTGGCTGACTTAAGATGGTGATGTCATTCTGTTGAGATATTATATAATGTGAATTTGTCATCAGGAAAAGTAATCAAATGAATCTTTTGTATTGTTTACAATTAAGTGGTCTTCTAACTTCTTTGCTAAAAGTCTGTCAAAAAAAAAAGAAACAAGAAAAAGTTGAAAATTAATTGTTCTTTTTAATTAAATCTATTAATATTAATGCACCATTTTCTTGTGCATAAACAACTGGTCAGAGTTAGAGCATGAGACTTGAGGCTGTTAGGTTATCTACTAGCATGAGTCAAAAGTTTTGCAATATTTTGGTAATATTAATGTATCATTTTCTTGTGCATAAACAGAAAGGAATTTGTATGTTTGTTTCACGGCACATCAACCCATTACGGGCCATTTAATGCCAAATCAAGTTATTTTGATATTCAGTTTCTTACAGTACCTGTTGTTACTTAAATGGTCAGTCATCTAAGTATTGAACAGGCTCATTGCTACTTAACTTCAGTGATCTAGCAGGAACCGCTGCTTTTAAAACTTGACTGTACACCCATAAATAAAAGGTGATGTCAATATACACATAGGAAAGGCATGAACTGCTGTAGACAGATTATCGGTCATGTGAAAATCTGATCACTCTGATAAGATAAAGACAGATTTCTTCCAATCTGTAGCCATGTCAGTGCTGCTGTATGGCTGCACCACTTAGATTTTAATGAAATGCTTGGAGGAAAAGCTAGATGGGAATTACACAAGGATGCTGTGTGCAGTCTTGAACAAAACCTGTTAACAGTACTCCATAAAAAGCAGCTGTACAGCCACTTACCTCTTATCTAACAAACTATCCAAGTAAGTCTAACAAGACACTCTGGACACTATTGGAGAAGTAAGGATGAACTCATGTGACATTCTCCAGTGAACACCTACACATGGACACACCAAAGTAGGCCAACTAGAAGAAATTTATATTGATTAGATCTGGATGCCATGCAGAGTGGAAGGCAGTGGCTGCGGGTCTGCATGTCCTGGGAATGATGTTAAACTCTATCTGATGGTGAGGTTCCAGTTTTGGAGGTTTGGGGAATGTGGAACACCCCTTCATCACCATTGCTCCCTGGTCCACTCTGACCCGGAGTGGTAGTACCTGTTAGGGTCCCATCTATGGGTTAAATAGAAAAATGTATTTAAAAAAAAAATTGTATTGTCCATTAAGAATTGATTTATTTCAAAACTTTATCGGCATTAAATGACCCACTGAGGTTGATATGCCGTAAAACAAAACAAGCCAAACCATGCGGAGTGGATTTGCCTGGAAAAGTTGAACCTCATCGTCGTTGCAAACACCACTTCTACTTCTAGACGTTTTTTAACATGCATTCACGACTCACTATACACTTCCTTTAATTGGTGATGAATTTCAATGGGTTTAATGCTTTTTGCTTTCCAAAACTGAATAACTACACGAACTTCACACTTCATGATAGCGTCCATCAGGAGCTCCATCAAAAACAACTGCCAAGTCAAGACTGAGGCAGGTGCCTGCACAACAGACAATAGTGTTAATAGCCACACGAATAGTTTCCCTGTGTCACTAGCACTTTGGAGACCTTACTTTTGGGATTATCCTCTCTATATATATGTGTGTGTGTGTGTGTGCATATATATATATATATATATATAGAGAGAGAGAGAGAGAGAGAGAGAGAAGGGGGGTACAGAAATTCAGTACTGTAGAGTTTGGTAATAACTAATACCTAATAATATCCATTGAGCGCAAGAAATAATAAAATCCTGGTATTTTGGTTTAGATGAAAATTAACTTTTTATAAATAGAATTGTAAGCGTATAATTAATTATGTGGTGTATTGTAAATGTACAAACTGCAAATGGTTATTATTTCAGAAATTTATTCCCCCTCCCCACACAAACAAGGATAAAAAATATTCCCTTTTTGATCACCACTCAAAATAAGCTTCTCATATATTCTCTTTTTTTTTCTGTGATAAGATATTGGCTCAAGTATGGGTACTTATACTTACAATTATTTTGTTTATGTAAACATTCCTAGCATCATCTTTTGGGGTAGCTAGAGACAGAAGACTCTGTAAAAAAAATAATTAATTTTACCTAAAATATTTGGTTTCTTTGTTTAATGGCAAATCAACCTTCATGGGTTATTTAATACCAAAGAACAGAAGTGGTACTAATTAGCTGGGGGGGGGGATTTTTTAACCTTTCACAAGGATATTAGCCTGAATATAAATTTAACAGCTAAAATTCCTGCATATGGTATACATCTCTTTATATAGTGTTGTGTGGTGCATGATGGGAAAATTGGTTTAGTTTGTGGTGCATTCTGGGATGGATGTTCTAGCTTACCGTACATGGTTATTTACCCTGTTATATTGTGTTAATTTATTTGCTTTATTATATTTAATTCATTAAATAATTTTTTTTATGCATGCTATTATTTGTCAAAATAGCAAGATTCAGTTTTATTATTTACTCAGTCAGCAGGACTTAGAATACGCTGACTGTATCCCTACAGAGAGGTAAGACCCCACCCCAAAAAATGTATGTTCTGCATATGACACTAAACTGCATCTGATGGTGAGGCTCCAGTTCTGGAGATCTGGAGAGTGTGGAGTACTCCTTCATTGCCATTACCCCCAGGTCCACTTTAACCTGGAGTGGTAGTATGTTACGGTCTCATCTATGGTTTAAATAGATCTGTTTAAGAAATTATTCATATTTGATAGGACTGCACGTAAAAAAAAAAAAGAACTACACAAAAAAAGTAAACATGAATGTACAATGAATGTGATTCCTTAACATCTAGGCATAAAATAACCCTAGACGTGTTGACATGCCGTTAAAATCAATCAGTCAATCAAAATAGCAATTTCAGTTTTATTATATTGGTCGTTCATTCCAAAATGAGTGACATTTTTACACATTCTATTTCTTTTTCAGATACTGTTTATATATGTACGGAAGATGCGTTTCCCAATAAAAGACTTTATCAGATGATTGAATCTAAACAGACGAGTGGAATGTTGAAGCAACTTTGGAAAGATGGTTCCCAACCCGGAGATCATATCTATGTGGAACATATAGCTGATGTGGTAAGCAAGAAATTGATCCACTTTCTTTGTAGAGGAGACTCTATACTAGGGTGAGTCAAAAGTTTTGCAATATTTTGGTATGTGCTAGTTTGCAGTGCATATATCACATGACTGAAACAGTTCAGTTCAAGCCGTGGAAGGTACTCAATGTGATTGGCAGTATCATGGTAGTTGGTGCACTGACACGTTGTGCTTTGCTTCACTTTATGTGATTTGAAAGCTACACAGATGAACGTGCAACATAGTCTAATTTGGGAACTTATACTTTACGAGTTAAAAGTGAGCAATAATGCCACAGAAGTAACTAAAAACATTTGTTGTGTAGTTGATCACAGTACAGTAACCAGATGGTTCAAGAAATTTTGTTCAGGCTGCAAGAAACTTGACAATTAGGCAAGGTCAGATTGGCCTAAACCTGATTCTGAGGCCATGTTCCAAGCCAAGACAAATCTGGTGAGTAGCACTTGGAGAGTATCAGGTGAGCATAGCATCTCATAGTCCAGTGTGGTTTATCACCTTAATGACCTTGGCAAAAGCAACCGTAGCCTTGTGTTTCGAAACTGTCATATATTACCTAAATAATGAGAATAAATTGTCTGTTTTTCCTATAAATAATGTCTGTTCAAAACCTCAGAAGGGAGAAACAATGAGATCTCATGAGACTTATTAATTCAACCTAGCGATTGCTAATTACTCTGTCAACTTGTATCTTTGCTTAGTAAACCTTTTCCTCCCATCTTTGATACTCATTGTGTTTCTTCCTATTATTTCTCTGTTAACTCTGATACTAGAGTTAAATTTTAATTGCTACAAATTCAAAAAGTCAATGTCTGTTATACACAAGGAGATGTTTTACCAGAATTACAAAAAGTTAGGGATGCATATTATACATGAATGTGTGTTATGAACAACTAATTCATACTCAGATGAACAAGAGCTGAATGGTTTCACACATGTTCAAGATCAACATTGTATTTTCAGTCAGGGTTGCCAATCTGAAAAATAAAAAAATAAAAAACAGTCTAGACATGATCAGCTATAGTGTTTGAAAGCAGCTTGTAAGAATGGAAAAATCTCCATGTTCTTTCAGTCATGATTAAGTAAAATCAACGGAATTGACTATGGTCGGTATCAGCCGGACATCGAGAAAATCTATTTCCTTTTCACTGGTGCTAGACCATAGAGATTTTTTTGACATTTGAGTTGGAGCATCAGCTTCCGACTTTACTGCACAGATCCAAGATGTGCTGCTCATGCGCTGAGTTGGTGAAGGCTGGTATCGAGCCTGGAATTTTGTGGTTCCTAGGTGTATGCTCTACCGAATAACTAATAATGTCAGTTTGCTTTTCTAATTAAGATACTCCCATAGAAATATTAACATTTTTTAAATTACCTGTGGAAAAATGTGCAGAAAAACTCAGGCAATTATTTTAGAAGTTTGTATCAAATGAGTATATATGGGTATATATATATATATATATATATATATATATATATAGTATAGTAAATCGTCTAATGGTATCGGCCATGCAGCGAGGGAGTCTATCCTCTTTTCACTAGCGCTAGACCAAGGAGATTGTTTTAGCATCTGAGGTGGAGCGCCACACCTACCATCAGCTTTTACTTTACCGCACAGATCCCTGTGCTACTCATACACTGAGTTGGCGAGGGCGGGTATCAAACTAGGAACCTTGTGGTTTCTAGCCAAACACTCTACCGACTGAGCTAACCCGCCCCTATATATATTATAATAATATAATAATATGCTATATTTATAAAGAGTGGTCAGTATCATTGATAGAGCATGTATATCTAAGTTAGCGTACTTGGTTTGTCAGTTACTAAGTGCTGTTGACTCCATGTCTACAATACCCTAACTTAGAGTGTCCTGGGTATAACATTAAACTGCATTTAATTGTGGGGTTCCAGTTCTGATGCTCTGAGGAATGTGGAGTACCCCTTCATTACCATTACTCCCAGGTTCACTCTGACCCATAGTAGTAGTAGCTCTTAGGGCCCCATCTATAGGTTGAATAGATCAAAAATGAGTTTTTGAAAAATGTTTTAAAAAATGAGTTAAAAATATGTGAATACCCAATAAGAATGAATAAAACAAAAACGTCTTCAACAAGGGTTGACATACCGTAAAATCCAACCAACCAACCAAACAAATATATATATATATATATATATATATATATATATAGATAGATAATTCTAAAAACTTGAAAGTGCTGAAATACTTGACTGTAGAGCAGGATAAAACCTAAAAAAATGTCTACTCACCTCCTCATGGCTGTCTCATTAACTAATAATTTTGTTCTTATCTCACAGACCATTACCATTTTTTTCCTGTGTTCTATCAAATGAACATATTGGTTTTGGAAAATTCAAAAATGAAAAATTTGGTTACAATGATTAGCAGCCATCTTGGAAAAATGCAAATAAGAAATTGCCACCGCCTATTTTTGATGTTATCATTCAGAAATGTTGACTAGATGTCCTAACGATGCTAAAAATGCAAAAAATTCAACTACTTATATTTTTTCAGGGAGTTTTCAACTTCATTTACCCCTGACTGCTACTTAGGGGCTGGTTTAGCTCAATTAGTTGAGTATACACATTACCGTCCCTTGCTAACTCAATACATGAGTTGCACAGCTTGGATCTGTGTTATAGAATGAGTAGCTGATGATAGGTGTGGCCCTCCACCTCAGATACAGAAAACATTCTCCTTGGTCTAGCACTAGTGAAAAGGGGATAGACTCCTTCACTATCCGGCTGATACCGACAATAGGCCACTCTGCTGATTTTACTTTACTACTACTTTTACTCCACCATATTCCACCATGCATCCCTTGCAGAGGGGCAGCCCCATCCCCCCTCCCCCCAAAAAAAAATTATGTTCTGAGTATGACACAAAACTTTGTGTTTGTGTTCTTGACAACACTATGTAACACAAATTTTGTTTCTGGATAGTATGTATTATTTCTTGATTGCTCATGTTTTAAAAGTATAGAAAATAGCCATTATCCCCTTTTCTGAGAATTCCAAACTTAACCCTTTATTTGAATCACATGTGTACACTGTTTTCAATCCACCATCCATTTCTTAGCCACTTTTGCCTTTTTCACTGCTATTGGAACCGGAACAAAGGATTAAACATACAACCTCCTAATAGTATTCTGCTAAGATATCTAACTTGATGCTGTCATTAATCATCTTAACAACAGCAACCCTGAGCGCCTTTTTGATCTCCATGTATCTAACATACATGGACATGCCAACAAAGTCAGAAAACAGCATAGCTCACATGACTTTCGGGAACATTTTTTCATGCTCAGAGTTGCCAAGGCATGGAATAAACTGCCTACATCCGTTGTAGGCTGCCAAAACACTGCATCTTTCAAAGCCTCCATGCTTCCTGTAATCCGCCAACACTATACCTGATACCCCCCTCCACACACATATGCACATTATTACTGTACGCTATTGATCAGTTGTGGTGCACCTGAGCACTGTACACAATAAATTTCATTATTTTTTTAACTTTCTTTGGACTGGATATTTGGGTCTTGTAAACTTAATGTCTCAATTTTCTGCTTGGTGTGTTTTAAATAAAGGGTTAAATTAACCAGGTATGACAAAAGGAACCAGAAGAAGGCTGGAGACTAGATCGGCTGAAACGTTGCAAGTATAATTACCAAGGTAAGTATAGTAAAGTTGGTGGAATGGCCTATTGTTGGTATCAGCTGGACAGTGAGTGAGCCTATCCTCTTTTCACTCACACTAGACAAGGGAGATTGTTTTTGCGTCTGACATAGAGCACCATACCTACTATCAGCACCTTACTTTACCTCATAAGCTGTGATACTCATGCACTGAGTTGGTAAGGTCTGGTACTGAACCCCATAACTTTGTACTTCCTAGGCGGATGCTCCTATAATAACAAAAACAACGCCCCATCTCAGAAATATAGACTGATATTCTTGATGTGTACAATTTTCATTTTTTGGACTGTTGTCCTCAACTTTATTATAGCATGTAAGATTTTTATAAAAAGTTCTTCAACGCCTAATTATTCAAAATGATTTCACAGGTTGGGCATTTATATGCTTTGATACACAGGAAGCACCTGAGGAAGGCTGGAGGATACATTGTGATTTTACATACTACAATAAAGATGTTGGTAAAATCAATATTATACACATCAAGCCTCATCCCAAAAATTGAAACAAATAAGATACTCTCGATTTTTAGTTTATTGTTCTACCATTTTAAAAACGTCTTCGGCATAAAATAACCCAAGGGTTGACATGTCGTAAAATCCAACCAATCTATAATTTTAACAAGCTTACAAATATTTTTGTTTTTAACTCCTTTTTATTTTATTTTATTTATTTCATTTTTATTTATTTTTCTATTTTTTTTTTCTTGTTTTCAGGAAGGATTGATTGGTTATCTTCAAGGGAAACTGCCAACCCTGATGAAAAAAAGCAATGTCAGACTTGTGATAGTCGATTCAATCGCTGCCTTGTTCCGTTGCGAATATTCCACCCACGAATCAATTGCCCGTGCAAAGCACCTGTCTGTTATTGCCCGACAGTTGCACCACCTGTGCACAGAACACAATATACCTGTCATTTGTATAAACCAGGTCAGTATTATGGTCAGCCATTAATATATATATAACCATGGTGAGCATCTCTTCTGATGAAGGGGATGGCATGAAGGATGTATATATTGGATTGGAATTTGTTTAAATAGCCTCGTCAATACCACAAACTCATATAAAAAAAAAACCTTCACCCTGAATTTATGAAAAATTACCATTACCATTATTTAGTTAGTTTGATCCTAATTAGCTGCTCAACACTTGCAGCCTTGTGCCAAACTAAGCTATACCAAGTAAATAATAAATCAATAGCACCTCACCATCATCATCATCATCATCATCATCATCCTGGTGCACTGACAGCACAGATTCCCTTGACTTTCTCTCACCATTCATCCCTATTGACCATCACTCTTGGCAAGTCCTCAAGACAGCATCCAGTGTCCATTCAGAGCTGATGAATGCAAGTTTTTGCTGGTGTGTCTATGTGTAGAAGTCCATAGGAAAACGTTGCTTATAAATTCATTCTTTCTTCCCTAGCAGTGCCCAGCATGTTTTGCTTGTCTTACTTGAATGGTTTGTGAGATGAGAGGTAAATGTCCATACAGCTGCTCTCTTGTAGGGTGCTACTGTTACGATTTTATAGGCCATCCATTAGGCTTGAAGCAAGAGCGCTTGTCCAGTGAAAATCCTTGGTAAAGAATCCTTTGGTTGTTCCTTGGTGCTCCTCAGTATTGCAAGTCCTTCTTCAATGATTGCAAATGGACGTCTCTCAGTATCAGTGATTAAGTAGTCAACCAACCACACATTCGGGCTATTGATTGGCTGAGGTTTAAACCATGTGACCTCGCTTAGTCTATAAATTTAAGTGGTGTATTGTAGCAAAATATTCCAACAGCTACTTTCAGAATTTGTTCTAAACAGTATGCAGCATTCTTATGTAGTTTCTACTTTATTTTTTTCCTCACTCTTGGCAAGTCCTGTAGATGTCATCCAGTGTCCATTCAGAGTTGATGAATGTAAGTTCTTGCTGGTGTGTCCATGTGTAGAAGTCCATAGGTGAACATTACTTATAAATTTGTCCTTATTTCCCTACCAGCGTCTTGCTTATCTTACTTTGATGGTTTGTGAGATGGGAGGTAAATGGCCTTACAGCTGCCATCTTGTAGGGTGCTGCTTTCAAGATTGTTCAAAACATCTTGCAACATTCTTGTATGGTTCTCATCTAGCTTCTATCTCCAGGCATTTCATTAGATTTCAAGTGGTGCAACCATACAGTAGTACTGACACAACTACAGCATAGTTTAATGGATAATGAGCTTGTCTCGAATATCATTACCACTGTGTATTTAATTTTGTCTTTGCTAATTGCTCAACATTTGTAGCCTTGTGCCAAACTAACCAATGTGAGTAAATGCTTAATGAGTTGACTTGTCATGGTGTAATGGTTACCCAGAACTTGTGGCTTTTGGTTGAACTAGCTAAGCTTTGTATCTATTGATTCTAAATGTATCTACAGAAATGTTTGCTAAATATACAGAGTTGAATTAACTCTGATTTGATTACAAAGCTTGCAATTGATTCTATACTACTACTATCACAACTACTACTACTACTATGTGACTACTACCACTAATATGACAACAACAACTACTTTAAACTGTATTAAACTTTAAACTAATAGTGAAGTTTCAATTCTGGAGCAGTGGGAAGTGTGGAGTACCCCTTCAATGCCATTACTCCCAGGTCCGCTATGACCTGGAGTGGTAGTACCTGTTAGGGTCCCATCTATGAGTTGAATAGATCAACAAATGATACCCAACAAGAATGAATTTTAAAAATTGTCTTTGGCATAAGAGAGTTGATCTGCCCTAAAATCAACCAACCAACCAACCGAGCCGACTTTGCTAAAAGTTTTCTCAATTTTTGAAGGATTGTAATAATTTAGGCTATCACATGCCTGCCCCCAGTCAAAGACTCCAGTTACATTGCTGCCAGGCCTTTATTTGGACTAAAGCAAAAAATGATGAGTATGTGAGTCTCATTAATCTTCTACATCTGTTTATTGTTGTTGTAGTGATTGTCTGCCCTTGCTGAGATAGATTTGGTCCAAAAGGGTTATCTTCCCTTGCTGCCAGGTTTTCGCCAATAGGTGGCTGGCTATTTAAACACAAGCCAGGGAATTCTCACTCTCTTTCCCATGGTCTAGCAACCACTAAACATGTGCTAGACACTTGGTGTCTCTGTCCCTTAAGTGGAGGGCTTTGCCCCCCCAACTATCAGTAAGTGAATTCTCCATGAACTCTTTCTTACTTCTTTAGGACTTTATTCCTATTTTGTTTCTGTATCTTTTGTGTATTCTCTTAATGTATTTCATGTATTTGTTCTTCGTCCATGTGCTCAGACAATAAAGTCTGCATTGTTATGTTTTATACCTTTGTGTGGATTATTTTTATGTACATGTATGTGCCTACGTTGGAAGGTTACTATGAGCCTTCTAAAGTATTATAAGAACCCCCCATCATATTCTTATATTGTCTTTATTTTTATAGGTTACAGCATCCATGAAGAAGATGACCACTTCAAAAACAGAGAATGTACCTGCTCTTGGGTTATCATGGGCCAACCATGTAACAACTCGTATTGTACTGTCAAGGACTGATCAGATAGCCCACCTGAAGCTCTGCCTGCCAAGGCTGGCCAAGGAGCAGCCTGTCACATTCTCCGTAACCTAGAAGTAAAGTTTGCTCCCCATCTACCAATGATAACTGTGCCTTATTACATTGATCAATCAGGTGTTCAGGGTCTGAGCTGCAAATTCTAAATATTGGATGAGTTGCCTCATTTTTCTCTGAATGTTTGAGATGAGGCTTGATGATTAGTATTATCTGCATTATTCGGGCTATTATGGGTTCCAATTATGACGAGTTCAAAAAGAAGGTTCCCGAGTCCGAAAAGAAGGTTCCCGAGTCCGACAAGAAATACCTGAAGAAGGCCGGAGGGCACATCGGCCGAAACGTTGTACAGATAACAATAAAGATGAGGACAATAGTCCAAATAACGCAGATAATACTTGCCTCATTTTGAAGAGAGGTTTAGATTTGGCATTCTAGCCATAAGGCATTAGAATCTTTCAGCTTTCCATACTTAGTAGGAAAAAAGATGTCTGCCATTATCCTTAATTTTGAAGGAACAGAGGAACAGTCAGGAACAATGTGAATTGGAAATAATAAAGGGTAAAGTCTCAGTGTGTTCAGGGTGTGAGCTGCAAGTTCTAATGTTATATACCCACTTTATATTTGGTATATAAATAGTGAGAGGAGAGGGGAAGATGAGTTCTTACTTGATCTACTTCATCGCTAGCCATTTTCTTCTGGGGTTATTTCTTCCTCTGCTCGACTGGGTTGTGTGTGCTCATTTCATTGTTAATAAATAAACAAGACTTATTATTTTTCTTATTATTTTTCTCTGTTCTTTATTCAAAACCCAGAGCCCCAACTGCACAATGAGAAGTTGGCATCTTGCGAGTGAAGGATCCTCATGCTTGCTCCTTCTGACTAACAGCCAAAATCTAACTAACTAAATCAGTCACTTTCTCATGTTTGCCTTTAGCCAATCAGCATCCAGGTCAGAGAAGGTGAACTGCCTTGTCAATCACCTATAACGGTTAATGGTAAATTTCCATTTACCATCCTGTTATTTGAATTTTTATTACACTTACAGACATAATTCGTAAAGCTACCCACGAATTATTTAACACTAAATATTGGATGAGTTGTCACATTTTTAAAGAGAGGTTTAGATTTGGCTTTCTAGCAATAGGGCACTTGAATCTTTCAGCTTTCCATACTTAGAAGGAAAATGATGTCTGCTATTATCCTTAATTTTGAAGGAACAAAGGAACAGTCAGGAACAATGTGGATTGGAAATGATAAAGGTAAAGTCTCAATGAGATCTGAACTCATGCTGCTATTGCCTCAAGGCGGCCTGAATAAATGCACCGGCTTCCTTTACTAATTGAGCTACAGAGAGTGATAGGATTTTAGAAGCTCAAATTAAACCTATAAACTCACCCCTTATTTTGTTTCTTGATCCCTCTTGGTACCATTTTTTTTTTCAGGTGTAGTATCTTTTTTTTCTTTCATTAGTTACTTGAAAATATAATTGCTTGTAAAATAGGAAAAGAAAAAAAAGGACTGACTTTGGTATTAAATAACCCAACAAGAGTTGACATGATACATTTTTTACCCTATATAATTGGAGACCCTAATTGTTAAACTGACTTTGGCATAAAATAACTGAACAAGGGTTGACATGATACATTTTTGTACAGTATATAATTGGAAACCCTAATTGTTAAACTGACTTTGGCATAAAATAACTGAACAAGGGTTGACATGATACATTTTTGTACAGTATATAATTGGAAACCCTAATTGTTAAACTGACTTTAGCATAAAATAACTGAACAAGGGTTGACATGATACATTTTTGTACAGTATATAATTGGAAACCCTAATTGTTAAACTGACTTTAGCATAAAATAACTGAACAAGGGTTGACATGATACATTTTTGTACAGTATATAATTGGAGACCCTAATTGTTAAACTAATTTTGGCATTAAATAACCCAACAAGGATTTATATGTCATAAAACCAACCAACTAACCAACTTAGGCAAAGAGAGATAGGAGCTTTAATCCAACCAAGAGATTATCCATTATCATGCCTGATCTGTATTATTCCTCACTGTTGGAGATTAATGACAAAAATCAGTTGCAATAAACACTAGCAAACAAAAATTAAAGATGACAGTTGACAATATTTCATTTAAAATGAAAATGAATAAAAAGATGTCTGTTTTGAACCTAAACAAAAAATCTTTACCTTATAAGTGACTAGAAGTGTCTACCCGGTGTCACCTTGGCAGATTTCTAAAAAGTCACAAGTGAGATCCTCACTGGTTACCCCATAATAATACCCATGTAAATATATAACAATATAGTAAGATATTTTCATTCAATGATTTACAATTTTTTAAAATAAGATATAAATGAAGCGATTAATTCAATCAATCAGTATTATATTTCAAAGCAGAAAGAAAAAAAAAACATACAAAAAAAAAAAGAAGATAAATAAAATAACACGCTAATGATGTTCCCTTCTGTTACTTTTCAAATTTGAATTTTTAAATATCTTCCCAAATATGAATCAAATTTTCATTATTTTGCACAAAAAGCAAGCTCTACTGATAGTGAATATGTAATCATAATTACTCTGTTGTTATTTTATTTTTGTAGTTTCCTCCGGACATACATACACACAATTGCCCTTGTATAGATATAAAAATTAAAACCAAAGGATTTTATTTAAATTGCCCTGTTGACAGGGCTTAAAATACACTACATGTATCCGCCTGCAGAGGTTTGGAATCCCCTTCCCAAAAAGAGGTGTCATGGGTATGACACTAAACTGCATTTGATTGTGCAGATCTGGACAATGTTGGATACTCCTGCATTGCCATTACTCCCAATTTCATGTTGACCTGGAGTAGTAGTATCTGTTAGGGTCCTATCTATGAGTCAAATAGATCTTTTTAAAAATCATTTGTATTCAATAAGAATATTTAATACCATATAACTGCAAATCATTTGTATTAACTCTTTGCCTACTTTAAACCACTCTCCCACCACTGTGATAGCCTTCAAAAACAACCCCCAAAGCATACATATATATATATTTTAATGTTCTTATTTTTCTAACATTAATATTCCATATGATATACGACATATCTTTATTAACTTTTCGTTCTCAGCTTATTCATGTTAAAGCATGCGCCATTATATGTTCTTCGCCTTCCATTTTTGCACATGCATTGATCACGTCATTTGCTTTTCGTAAACAAACGCGCATATGAAAATTAACGGTTAACAGCATCAGATTCACAACCACTATACACTTAACATCTTTCATTTTGTTCCTCCCTAACAGTGTCCTGAAGATGGTATAAAATACCGAAATACTTAAGTATTGACACTAAAAATTGTTTTCCTGATCGTAACATCCTGTGTTTGTTATATTTTTTAAATATTTTCTTTTCATATTCTTGGATTAATTTCATCATCGTATTTCCATATATATATATATATATAGATAGATAGATATAGATATAGATATAGATATATGCTCCCTTCTTGGTAGAGCACCCTAGGGGAGAAATTAGTTGAACTCTCACTGTTTAGCATAACACATTTACTTGCCTGTTCTTTACAGACTTGTTTCTCTGGTGATTGTAAAAACATATATCCTGTAAGTATGTATCAATTATTGTTCACCCCTAACTGATAGTCTCTGTTGCCGAAAGGGTAAGGAGTTTGGCAGACAAAAATTCTGTCGGGTTTCACTCCTGGCTAGAGGTAGCTATTAAATAAAGTCAAGCCACACTGATGAGACGTAAACGTCGAAACACATATCTGTGGATAACTGATATATATAATCAAAAGTTATTATAAACAAGCTGCTCCAATTAGCAATAAGAAAATGTCCTCCGTTCCATTACAGCAAAACTAATATCTATGAGATGAGCTTATTTACCATGCTATACTTCTAATCCTTTACTAAATTATACTATGATAGAGGATGGGCGTCTCATTATGGTGTAAGGGTTAGCAAGAAAGTGTAATATCTATGGGGTTAGAAGTAAGCATATGGTGGCAAAGGAAAAACAGACACAGGTTGAAAGTTTAAATTGTAAATTTTAAATTGTATTAAAAAAGGAAAAGGTTGTAGACTTTAGCAGCGTTGCTAGTAATATCTACGGAGTGGGTGGTAAACTCGGTTTTGGTAGCCGAAATCGGTAGTAACATTCGCCGAATGTGATGGTGGTTTGAATCTCAGTATGCGATAGTTGATGCTGGCAGTGCTGTGGGCAGAAAGTCTGATAGTTGGTGGTCGAGTCGGTTGTGGTGCTGGCAGTGATAGGGGCAGAAAGTTGATAGATGGTAGTCAAGTCGGTTGTGGTGTTAATAAACGAGATGTGGTTCGAGCCTCAGTGATATGAAAAGGTCTGATTTTATCTTGATAATTTCTTTTCAAGATTCCTGGGTGCGTCAATCCATATGCGCAGAGAAGAGTTTTTTTTTCATTTAGCCAAATGTCATGGCACTGGCAACATCCGGTCGTATTTTGTATTGTGGGTGTGTTGGGTTTATTGAATTTTATGAATCGGGAGATGTCTTTATTTCTGAATATAATACTAGTTAAAATGCAACACAATGTCACAAGTATGGGGCATCCAGTGAGGATGAATACTCCAGCTATGGATAAATAGCTGGAAAGACTGGGCTCTTTAACCTTGGTATGACAACCAGTCTAGGAGAAGGAAAACTAACTTAAAAGTGAGTTAGTTAAACTCCATTTAAAAATTGATCTTGTGTCACATCGTGCTCATATAAAAGGGTTGGGTAAATACATGCACATCAATTTTTATAAAGTAGTAAAAGTATTAAAATAGGTGAAGTGGCCTATTGTTCATCCAGACAACAAGGGAGTCTATCCCTTTTTACTAGCACAAGACCAGAAAGATTGTTTTTACATCTGAGGTGGAGTGCCACACCTACCATCAAAGTTCACAGAAAATATATGAAATCTGCCTTTCTGAGACCCCCAAGCAGGCTTCCCTTATTGTCGGGGAGTTTGGGTGTTCTGCCAGCCAGATTTGACTCTGCATATATATAAGCCAAATGCTGTTATAATTAAGAGCTCTCGAGTTTTGGCTAATTAAGAACAACAGTTACAGTAAGCAACATTACGCTTGGGCTGTTACTAGGGTTTCATGTCCTACTGAATCAATGATATGCCCCCACCTCATGTAACCCCCCCCCCCCCCGCTGAGTCCTATATGGGGATGCCACTCTACTACATGTCAATTTTTATAAAGTAGTATTCATAGAAAATATATGAAACCTGCCCTTCTGAGGTCCCCAAGCAAGCTTCCCTATTGTCGGAGGGTTTGGAGGTAGTATGTGCTGGCCCTGACTGTGTGTATATAAGCCAAATGTTGCTTTTCTAATCAACAACTCTTGGATTTTGGCTACCTAAGAACAGCAGTTATTGTAAGCAACATATATATATATATATATATATATATACAGGGTGTTTGGGAGAAATTTGACAGTTTCATAAGGAAAAAGAAAAAGTGCTTGGTAACTACAAAATTTGATGGATTGTAAAGAAATTCAACAGGCATGGAAATTACACTACTGTCAACAAGTTTCATTCAAAATAACCACCATTAGCATCGATCACAGCCTCAATCCTGCTCCAGAATCTGGAGCAAGCTGATGTTACAGTTTCCCTGGGAAGAGTCTCAAAAACTACCTTAATTCTGTCGATTAACTGGGCTTTTGTACTTCTGGCACGGCGATTGGTGTCTTTCTCAACAGCACCACATACATAATAATCTATGGGGTTAAGATCTGGGGAGTTTGGAGGCTAATCATTGGGACTGGTGTAGTCCTAAAAATTCGCCAACAACCATTTTTTACTTTTCCCAAAGGTGTGGCAGGGGACTGAATCCTGCTGTCATACATATGGCCTACCATTGGCTACCCTTGTTATCCAGGGCTAGACTACAATGTTTAGCAACTCCACGTAGGCATCTGAAGGTCCTCCAATATTTTTTTCTGCAGATTTCTGAGGAATTCTGCTGTACGAACACAATCAGATCATCTGTTATGTTGCTTTCTTCTAGCAACAGCTTCATAGTCTCCATTGCAATTCTCCAGTTCATGCCTGATTGTTTTTACAGTTTTCAGGGAGCATTGGGCAGCAACCATAATCTCCTTATTTTGATGGCCGGTGTAGATCATCATGATACAAGTTATTCTCTTCCATGATTCAGGTGGGTTCCAGTCATCCATTCTATCTGTCATCACTTATATGAATGAAAAAGGGTCCAAGCTTTTGTAGTGTGCATCAATACCTCCAATCTATGGAGAAAAATAACCAAATATAAATATGTCAAATTTATCTATATATTTATGTGTATATATACAGTTAATGTAAGCAAATATATATATATATATATATGCATATATAGAGAGAGAGGTATTTTGTAAAACCTGTCTGATGAGGCGAGAACCCATTTTTGAGTCTCTGGTTAAAATAAAATATAACGGGATGACGGTTTGTTGAGTTTTTCTTTCTTTGGTAGTTAAATATTGCACTGTATATAATCTTATTTATTGATTATTATACATGGAGCTCTTTTTAGGGATTTATAAAAATCCTTGTATGAGTATATTGTTTGCACCTACAAGAGCATACTGTATGGTTGTACAGTGAAATTTCGATGATCCCAAATAGAATCATCCCTTAGTTAACAGTCATTTGGATTACCTTATATATATATATATATATATATATATATATATATATATCATTATAATGGAGAATGTGTGTTTTTCTGTCTGTATCCGAAACTATATTCCTACTCAAGTCACAATTCTCTTAGTTATGACATCACATTCTCGATGATTTTACTTACTTAACAGTCATTTGGATTACCTATATATATATATATATATATATATATATATTCATTATAATGGAGAATGTGTGTTTTTTCTGTCTGTATCCGAAACTATATTCCTACTCAAGTCACAATTCTCTTAGTTATTGACATCACATTCTCCATGATTTTATTTTTATCTAAACCTCAATTATTAATAAAATTGT
>CM042168.1:29564705-29712205 GCA_023376005.1 Doryteuthis pealeii
CCTTAAGCAAATTTGTAAAAAAAAGCAACTCGAGTTACAAGAGAGATTGCTCATAAAACTAAATAGGCCATAACAATGTCAGCAGGACCTAGAATACTCTAACTGCATTCTCTGCAGAGGGGTAAGACCCACCCAAAAAGAGTATTCTAGGTATGATACTAAACTGCATCTGGTGGTGAGGCTCCAATTCTGGAGCTTTAGAGGCTATGGAGTCACCCCTACTTTGCCATTACTCTCAGTTCCACTGACACAGAGTGGTAGTATTTGATAGTCCCATCTATGGGTCAAGTATGTATTTTCTCAATCCCTTTGCCATGAGCAAGATGTAACACACGGTCAGTTTGTTAAGCAGAATACAGCTGGCTTGAATTCAGAGTTTTCCTTCTCCTAGACTGGTTGCCAAACTAAAGCTAAAGAACCTAGTTTGCCCTACTATTTACACATAGCTGGGAGGAGAACAGATGGATTCAGGGTTTTCTCGAGGGCATTAGCACAAAAGGAAATGCAAACAGACTCATCTAGGATTTAAACTCAGGGTAATGTCAATTTTTAGCTCTCCAAATTTGAGGGGGGTCACAAAAAATGGCGACTTTTTGTAATCTACTTTTGTCTATCTTTTTGTAGAAATAATGTTCAATATATGTGAAATAATAATAGAAAAAATTTTTGTCAAAAATGCAGTGCCACATCGGTATATTGATCTTGCTATAAAAAAATCAGAAATCATTAATAACTTAAAATTGATTGACTTTAAGACTTTTTTTATAGATTCCTTGGTCAAAATGCTTTTATAAACCAATTTTTAGTTGTAGGGAAGCTCTTGAACTCATTTTACAGATAAAATAGGTTACAAAAAGTCACCATTTTTTGACCAAACCCCACCAAATTTGGAGAGCTAAAAATCAACATAACTCGACCAATTTTTGAATTGGAAGTTCAAATTTTGGGGATTGTCTAACATTAATATAGTCCACACTTGAAAAAAAATTCAGAAAAATTAAAACGGGTGGGTGACAATTTTTTTTTTTTTTCAGGATGGTTTGACATGGAATTACCCCTCAGTCACCTCATCCCATTTTCTATGACAGTAACTGTTACACGAAACTTACCTCCTTGATGGGTCAGGTAGATATGTTTGAAATAATAAAGTGTTTACCTGTTTAAAATGATTGTGAAGGTATGTTTTTGTACTGCATATAATTGGAGACTATAATTGTTAAACTGGCTTAGTTATAGTAGTTAAGTCGGCATAGTGGCCTATTGTTGGTTTCAGCCGGACAGAGAAAGAGTCTATTCTCTTTTCATTATCGCTAAACCAGGGAGATTGTTTTTGTGTCTGAGATGGAGTGCTACACTTTACTCCACAGATCCATGCTGTGCTACTCATGCGCTGAGTTGGCAAGGGCCAGCAGGAAACCTGAATCTTGTGGTTCCTAGACAGATGCTCTACCAACTGTTTAACCCATTCAAAAATGAAGTCATACATGTGATGAGCACTCCCATTTAAAAATTTATTAATACCACAATTTTTTTGTTTCCACAAACAGTACTATGGCATGTTCTTGATAATGACCAATAACGGTTGAAAATACTCAGACTACATACGAGGTATGTCAAAAAAGTTCCAGGAGTGGTGCCACAAAAAATGTATTTCAAATCCAAACTACAAAATACATCCCCTTCAAGTAATCCCCTGGAGTCTAATGCACTTTCCTATCCTTCTCTGTCACACTTGCATGCACTCCTGGAAGGATTCTTCAGGGATTCTCCGTAGCTCTGTTGTCACAGCCTTTTTGATGTCATGAACATCTCAAATGTTCCCTTGATGGAGGAAAAATCACATGGAGCCCAATGGTAGAAAAGGATGCTCCAGCACAGTTAGTAAACCAAAAAAATAAGTTACAGCCAGATTCATACCTTTCCCAAGGGTATTAGTCTGAAAGTGAACACTATAGTGCAACTGGAATTTGAACTCACTACAATATCACAATCTGGGATGAACAACCATTTTTTTTAAAACATATGAAATTATGTCTTCTAATTCATTAATACAGATGAAGTGAATGAAAATTATTTCTAGCAGTTTATTAATGCATATGAAGTTAATGAAAATAAGGTCTACCAATCTATTAATACACATAAAGTTAAGAGGCAGTTCCCATGGTGTAGTGGCTAAAGTTCTGGACTGTGACATTGTAGTAAGCGAGTTCAAACTCCAGTCTTGCTATTACACTCACTTTTGGACTAATACCTTTGGGAAAGGTATGAACTCACTCATCCCCCTAGCTATGGCTTAAATAGTACCAATACTTTTTTCTACAAATTTGGCTTTGGCATTTGTCATATAATACCTAAATAATGAGAATGGAACCATCCGTTTGTTTTTTTTTTCTTATAAAAAATGTCAGATGAAACCTCGGAAAGGAGAAACAACAAGCTCTCATGGGATTTGTTAATTCAACCTAGCATTTACTAATTACTCTGTTCACCTTATATCTTTGCTGGATAAACCTTTTTTCTCTATCCTTAATATTCATTGAGTTTCTTCCTATTATTTCTCTGTTAACTCTGATACTCGAGTTACAACAGCATTAAATAACCCACAAAGATTGATATGCCATTAAATTAAAGAAACCAATAAATAAGATTAATGAAAATCATTTCTAACAGTTTATTGATACACATGAAGTTAAAGAAATCATATATAAAAAAGAACAAGACTTGGCATTAATTAAACCACAGGGGTTGAAATGCCATTAAACACCAACTAACCAACATACATAGCATTATTGCTTAATGAGGACTAAAACACAAAGGACAAAGACAGAACACAAAATGTTTAAATCAATAAATTTCATGCACTTCCGGTTGTTTGTTAGGGGTTAGGGTTAGGGGTTAGTTTTATAAATTGAAAAAAAAATCTAAAAATCGTCTGTTAAAACAACCGGATATTGACGGTGTAAATGAAAAACATGTCCTTTCTTAATCGAGATCAAAAAGGGGTGCCTAAAGGTCATATGGTCCATTTTTTTTTATATAGCAATACTAATTCGCACAAGATGATATAAAGAATACAATAAGTAAATCTCTTTTTGTTATTGGAGATTCACCTTTTATGTGTGTCTGGAGGGGGGTTACTGCAACTGCACATACACATGTTTCTGATGCACTTTCACATGAAAGAGTTTATCATCAACTGCAAATGTTTTTCGTGTCTTTGTTAATTTTTCATGTCTTTCTTATATTTTTTCTGTGTAGCATGCCCTTTTTCTCCCCTTTCTTTTTTTATATAAAAACGGAATGGTCCATTATTTAGCTGTTTCATGTCTTTTCTCGCTTCCCTTGATTGTTTCTCTCATGTGCAAATCTGGTTATTAATTTAAATTAATACATTTCCCGCAGCAACATGGCTTCTAACTGATTAATGATTGAAACTTTAAATTGATACAAATAAATTAATACATGGTGGAGGGTTCCCTGTGGTATAGTGGATAACATGCTAGACTGCAACATTCTAGTAAGTGAGTTCAAACTCCAATCACAGTATTACGTTCACTTCTGGATTAATACTCTTGGAAAATGTATGAAACCTCCTCATCCCCCTTCAGCTATGGGTTGAATAGTACCATTACTGTTCTTCTACAAGCATGGTGCTGTGTGTGTGTACATACAAGGATGTGTTGAAAAGTTAATGATGGTGTCATATCTGGTGTTGTTGACATTAACCAATGGTGATCCAAACACTGCAAGACCAATTGAAGTGTGTGGACTGCAAGAGAGGAGGATGGATTATCTTGAAAAATAAACCTTATTTGATCACATTCCAGGAGAGTATCTTGGTCAGCCTATGAATCTTTCAGCTGACCCATATATATATATATATATATATATGGTGATTGCCACTTCTTCGCAGAATAAGGCCATTTCTACAAGTAGTTCGGATGTGTGCACGCCGAGGGTCCAGTGATCCAAATTTGTTTGTTTCCTGTCACACATGAACCCCTTTCTTGGTTTCCACTTGCATGCGACCATACATGACTGAGAAGCCCAACTCTCGACAGGCAGGCCCTGCCACACAGGTCACATATGTGGTCAGTCTCAGTCTTAAATGTAGAAGATGTGTCCATGCCATCCATCATGTACTGCTTATGCAGAGGCCGCTTTAGAATGGAGTGCTTGAGCAGCCTTACCTTAAATCCATACAGCTACCATGGGCCTGCTCGAGAGTTATATATATATATATATATATATATATATATATACACACACACACACACAAATTTGTGTGTGTGTGTGGCTCTTTGGTATAGTGTAATGGTTAGCAAATGAAATTTGATATGCCATGAAACAAAGAAGCCAAACCAAGATCTATTTAACACATAAATAAGACCCAAACAGGTACTATCGGTTTGGGTCAGTGTGAAGCTAGGAGTAATGGCCAGAATATGTGACTCCACACATCCTCGATCTTCAAAACTAGACTCACCAGAGAATGAAGTTTAGTCTTATGCAGGATACTCTTTTTTATTTTCATGTTTTTTTTGTTTTTTTTGTGAGGTGTGTCTTATCCCTCAGCAGGGGAGGCAATTGGCATATTTTAGGCCTTGCCAACAAGGTAGACATATAGTTTACAAAATTACTTTGAGGAACGATCACTTACTGCAATTCATAGCTGTTCATTTTAAGTTTTTGTAGAACAGCCACTGATCTCGACTTGCATTTAAGCTGCAGCTGCACTTTAGGGCCAGTATAGCTCAGTCAGTAGAGCACTTGCCTAGGAATCACCAGGTTCCTGGTTCGATACCGGCCCTCGCCAACTCAGTGTATGAGTAGCACAGGGATCTGTGTGGTAAAGTGAGGAACTGATGGTAGGTGTAGTGCTCCACCTCAGATGCAAAAACAATCTCCTTGGTAAAGCGCTAGTGAAAAGGGGATGGACTCCCTCACTGCCTGGCTGATACTGACATTAGGCCACTCTATTGACTTTACTTTACAAGATAAAATATTGTGACGTCAGCTGACAGGGTGTTTTTACATCCGAAAGTCACATAAATTCGAGTTTTTTCTTCAAATTCCAAACTTTCGGAGCAAATCCCGAACCATTTAGCAATCTTTAAATTTTACAAATTATATATCAAAATAATTCTGAAACTTTCTAATATCATGGACATTGTGCTTTTTTTTTTGCTTCTCTGATATTTTTTAAACAAATAGCCTTCAACTTTTCCCTCTCATATTTTTATTTCCACGGGTCCTAGAAACAAAAAAAAAGAACCCGTTTGTACTTCCAGGTGTCTTCTAATTGAGTGCAAAATTTCAAGAATATTGATAAAGATTAGCCACTTTGATTTTGAAAAACAAAACAGCATGTAAAATTTATTCTTAAAAAAAAAAAAACGGTCATAATTTTGTTTTTAGCTGTTCGACCGAAAATAAGGTTTTAACTCACTGTAAAAAATTATTCAATTTATGAAAACCGATAAAAATTACATATTTAGAAAGATTATTCAATTCTCTTTCCAACCATATAAATATTTTTAAGATTGGTTAAGAAATACCCAAGAAATTGCAAATTTAACTGATTAAGGTTGCAAATTTGAAAATGTCAGCGTTTTTCAGCTAAATGCTTGTAATACTACAACCAACCAACCAACCAAATCCATCATTGAGGCCACCATGAGAATGCAGTCTCTTGTATTTCTATACAATATGTTAAAAAATTAATATGACGTGATTTTCTAAAAAAAAATTGTTATATTGTATCTCTCACTTTCAAGAAGGACCTACCCTGAAAATTATAGACCGTTCCTATTTTTGTAAGGTGGCAAACTCAGAAAATCATCAGGGGATGAAATACGTATTTTCCCCACTGCATATAGATTAATAAAATATCTTTATATATATATATGCTTTTATCATTTTTTATTCTTTATATATTCTTGTTTTTAAGTTGATTATTTCAATTTTCTTATTTGTATTTTTTCTTTTATTTGTTTATTACCGTATTTGACGGCATATAAGACGCACCCCATTTCAGCAGGTCAGATTCAGGAAAAAATGTTTTTAATGTATTTAAGCATATATTGTTGAAAACAGTCTAGCTGTGCATTACACATGCAGAAACATAGCTGTATAAAAGCAAATTGGCAGTACAGGCAAGCAATAAGCATACACAAGACATCTTAATAGCAGGAAATAATAATAATCCCCAAAAAATGCCTACAGAAGGTCTCAAACTTCACCTATGATGTATAAGATGCAAGGCAATTTTTTGAGCCAAAATTTTGGAAAAAAAGTGCGTCCTATATACCGTCAAATACAGTATTTGTTTTTTTGTGTTTTATCCTTTATTAATTTGTTTTATTTTTTAACCATTTTTTAATTAATCTTTTAATATATCATTGATTTATACCCGTATTTATTTTTACTTAGCTTTTCTTATGGAAAATGAGGGGTAAAAATTTTTAACCCTCTCTCAAAAATAGGGTGTAGATTTTATTGAACTTTGGTCTTTGCTGGTCTCCACCAATTTTCCATTTGTCCTTCTTTTCTTCGCTACTTTTACAGAAGATGATTGGATGAGCTGTATTTCTTGGCTCCACCTATTCAAGAGTTTCCAGATTTAACTCATTTTGATGTCTCAAGCAAGCAGCATCTGTCCATTCCGAATCTTCCCCCGCACCAGACACAGCTGTTCCATTCCGACAGTTTATTTCCAAGAACATCAGCACTGTGGATGAAACTTGAATTATTTCCTCCCACTTACAATGTTGGGCATTTTAAGTACAGGGTTAATAAGTGTCTCACTCAGTCTTAGTTTGGAGGAGTCTCTATGGCGTAGTGGTTAACATGCTGGACTGCAACATCATAGTGAGTGAGTTTGAACTTCAGTTGCACTATTATGCTCACTTTTGGACTAATACCCTTAGGAAATGTATGAATGCCCACATCATCCAACTATGGGTTAAATAGTGCCACTACTGTTCTTCTACAAGGATGACTTCGGTATTAAATAACCAATGAAGGTTGATATGCCATTAAACAAAGAAACCAAACTGAACTCCATTCACACTATTATGTTTACTTTCGGACTAATACACTTGGGAAAGGTATGAACCACCTCATACCCCCAGCTATGGGTTAGATTATACCACTACAGTTCTTCTACAAAGATGGCTTTGCATTAAATAACCCACAAAGGATGATATGCCATTAAACAAAGAAACCAAACCAGTGTTAGTTTAGATTTCTGCTTTGTTGTCCCTTTGTAAAAACTCTTTTGTTACATCCTTTATTTGTCATTTTGTAAGCAGTTACCTATAGTGACCCACTGGCCTTGTTTAAGGCTGACTTAAATTGAATTTATGCTTTGTTGTCCTTTTGTCATATTCATTCATTAATTTTCTTCCTGTGAAATTAGTTGAAACTTGTCTCTAAATCAGAGGAACAAAAAGGAACCTCTTGAGAAACAACATAAATATAAATATACAATGTAACACTGTTTACATTTGCACTTTTTTCAATGAAATTAATAGTGATGGGTCATTGCAATCATTTTGTTACAGGGTCAATGAATTGATATGCTTCACAAATGTTCAAAGAAATAGACAACAGCAAAAGCAAGGAGAACAAAACAAAGAGATCAGGTTAAAAATCGCCTAATTTTATTTTGGCTATAACAAATGAAACAAAATAACAATCTATGTAAAAATGATAGCAAAGTTCTTGTGTGTGTATATGTGTATGCACATATAAAGTAAGTAAAGTCGTCGGGGCGGCCTAAAGTCAGTATCAGCCGATCGGCGAGGGAGTCTATCCCCTTTTCACTAGTGCTAGACCAAGGAGATTGTTTTTTGGTATCTGAGGTGGAGCGCCACACCTACCATCAGCTCCTTACTTTATCGCACAGATCCCTGTGCTACTCATACGCTGAGTTGGCGAGGACTGGAATCGAACTAGGAACCTTGTGGTTTCTAGCCGAACGCTCTACCGACTGAGCTTACACATATTTACACATTTACACATATAAAGTAAATGCAAATCATTTACACATTTTGACATACGCATTTACACATTCATGAAATACAATCTATTAAGTTTATTAAATATTGAATTTTAAATTTATTCTAAAATTAAAACATAATTAGAAATTATATTAATTGAATATAAAAAGAAATACACATAATTAAAAATCAAAATTTCATTTTAAAATCAAATACTAAAATTAAGATTAAATATTATGCTTATTAAAATCTAATGCAAGTAAATGCAAATCATTTACACATTTCAACATATACATTTACACATATTTACATTTACACATACAAGTTCTTGTATGTGTGTCAGTATGACAATAGTAATTCAAAAACAGGGAAAGGAATTGAATGTTCATACAGGCAAAGGTTGTTAGCTCCAAGTAGTCTACTCACAAAGTGAGTTTTCCTGCAGAAGAAAGGGTTGGCTTTATATATATTTACCAACCCCTCCGCATGAGCAATGCGACACAAGGTCAATTTCTTAAGCAGAGTTTAACAGGTTTGAATTCAGAGTTTTCCTTCTCCTAGACTGGTTACCTAGCCATGGTTAAAGAGTCCAGTCTGCCCTGCTATTTACCTATACGGAATGAGGGAGGGAGGGAGAATTTGATTCATACCTTTCCGAAGGTATTAGCACCATGTGAAATGCCAATAGCTTCATCCAGGAATTGAACTCACATTGACGAGTCCATTTCCTACCACTCTAACTATCAGACCATGCGCCTCCAAGGTTTGGCTTTATAGTTGGTCCTATAGCATGGCAGCTGTTTGGACGTTGATGAGCTATTGACTCCAGTGATGAGGTGAAACCAAGAGTGATAAACACATTTTGGGTTTATTTATACTTGTGGTGTCATCAAAAGTGGATCCGATTCTAATTATTTTACTTGCTGGTTAAATGATATAATTAATTTACCAAAACTTAATCAGAATGGTACATTAGCCTCTTGTGCACAAACATTAGATGACTTTTAGCCTTTAAAGTGTTAACTTTCTGTAGACTCTCACAAATCTGTAGTTTTTAGTGGTATGACACTACGCATGCTGCACAAATGCTATTGGGTGCACGTGAGGGAGCAAGTGTGTGTGTGTGTATATAGGGGTAGTATTAAATTAGTTATATAGATAAGTGGGCATATGAGATTAAGGTATAATATATTTACCAACCCTCCGCACGAGCAGGATGTGACACAAGGTCAATTCTTAAGCGGAGTTCAACAGGTTTTGAATTCAGAGTTTTCCTTCTCCTAGACCGGTTGCCTTACCAAGGTTAAGAGCCAGTCTTCCTACTATTTACCCATAGCTGGAGGGAGAGTAGGATTCATAACCTTTCCCAAGAGTTTAGCGCTTAAGAAATGCAATTAACAGTCCAGGATTTGAACTCGGGGCGAAAGTCCATTTCCCATGACTTTAACCATTACACCACGCGCTTTCTACAAGGCCCCCATATAGGTACATATATGTGTATGCAGTGTGGATCATATGTGTGTGTGTATATATATGTATATAGTGGCAACAGTGGCCTGGGTTTTGGAGTACTTTTGGTAGCGAATATTAGCTAGAGGTTACAACAATTTGTTTGCACATAGTTATATGGTTCCAAGTAACTAATAATAATAATCTTTAGTAAACAATTATAGTGTCAAGTAACTATTCTTAATACAAATAACTTACACACAGTTATTTGGTATCAAGTATTCCTATCTAATAATAATCATTTGTATGGTTCCAAGTAACTAATAATAATAATCCTTAGTAAACAATTATAGCGTCAAGTAACTATTGTAAATACAAAAAATGTACACAGAGGGAGTCCCCATGGCATAGTGGATAACATGCTTGACTGCGACATCGTAGTCAGCAAGTTCAAATTCCAGTTACCCTATTACGTTCACTTTTGGACTAATACCAATGGGAAAGGTATAAACTCTCTCATCCCTCCAGTTATGGGTTAAATAGGAACACTACTGCTCTTCTACAAGAATGGCTTTGGCAGTAAATAACCCATGAAAGTTGGTATGCCATTACACAAAAAAATCAAGCTCAAAAAATTACACACAATTATATGGTATCAAATATTCCTATCTAATACACATAATTGGTATAGTACTAATAATTTATACACAATTATATGGTTTCAAGTAACCACTTTTATTTGATAATACTCATTTGTTTGCATGCAGTTATATGGCTTCAAGTAACTAATAATAATAATCCTTAGTAAACAATTATAGCTTTAAGTATTTATTCTAAATACAAATATATATATATATATATATATAAGACACCGTGTTTCGATGTATCACGTCTCTTCAGTGTGGCTAGACATTTGTAGGCTACTTCCAGCCAGGATGGAAACCCAATCGAGTCATATTCAGTCAGGCTGCTTAACTTACTCAGCCATCATCACCTACAGTATGGGAGGAGGATTTTAACTGATAAATTTCACACATTTGTATATATATATATATATATATATATATATGAGAATAAACAAACAGCATGTTTGTGATATGGCTATTTTCATATATGTATATATATTATATATATATATATATATATATATATATATGGTTTGTTTAACTTCATGTGTATTAATAATTTGGTAGAAATAATTTTCATTAATTGATAAATTCATGCATTGATAAATTTTGTAGAAATAATTTTTATATTGGTTGGTTATTTTGTTTAATGACATATCAACTCTTGCGAGTTATTTAATGGTAAATCTTGTGTGGGTTTTTTTTAATTAATTTCAGGAAAAAATGACATTGTAAACTTTTAAGATCTCAAATTTGTATTTAAAATTTACGATGTCATTTTTCCTGAAATTCTACATGTTGATTTATAAGAAGAAGAAGAAGAAGAAAAAAAAGCCAATAGTTTCTTCTTTTCATTTAGATGCTTCAATGCTGACTACAAATTAAGGCCAAGAGGTGACCTACATTCCACTGAAAGGTGCTGATAAACAGTCAGTAAAAAAAAAATGAGATTATCAGACACACTTTAAAATTCAGAAATAAACCATCTTGCTGAGTCTTTTATCACATGTTTAATTAACAGCTATGTTAAAAGCGATTCTGCCAAAGTAAAATTGGATGCCATAATGGAAGATATACAGTGTACCAATATTGGGTTGGTTGGTTGGTTGGTTGGTTGGTTGGTTGGTTGGTGTTTAATGACATATCATACCTTGTGTTTTTTTTAATGCCAAATCTTGTCCTTTTTTATATATATGATTTTTTTAACTTCACATGCATTGATAAATTGGTAGAAATAATTTGTATGTTGGTTGGTTATTTTGTTTAATGGCATATCAACCCTTGTGAGCTATTTGATGCTAAATCTTGTGGGTTTTTTTTTTAATATATATGATTTGTTTAACTTCATGTGTATTGATAAATTGGTAGAAATAATTTTCTTTAACTTCATGAGTATTGATAAATGAGTAGAAATAATTCTTATGTTTGTGGGTTGGTTATTTTGTTTTATGGCATCTGTTTGCAAGTTAATATAAATTATTTCTATGAGTTTATTGATACACATGAAGTCAACCCTTGTGAGTTATTTTATTTAAATCTTATGATTTTTTATATATATGATTTGTTTAACTTCATATGTATTAATAAGTTGGTAGAAATAATTTTCATTAAATTCATGTGTATTGATATATTGGTAGAAATGATTTTCATTAACTTCATATGTATTAAAAAATTTGTAGAAATAATTTTCATTAAATTCATGTGTATTACTAAATTGGTAGAAATAATTTTCATTAACTTCATGTGTATTACTAAATCGGTAGAAATAATTTTCATTAACTTCATGTGTATTACTAAATCGGTAGAAATAGTTTTCATTAACTTCATATGTATTAATAAATTGGTAGAAATAATTTTTATTTTAGTTGGTTATTTTGTTTAAGGGCATATCAACCCTTGTGGGCCACCCAATGTCAAATACTGTCTTTCTGTGCATATAATTTATAAGCAAACAGTTTCTTGGTAAATATTTTGGTTTGGTTTGGTTTTATAAACTGGCAAAAATAATTTTCCTTAACTCAATGTGTATCAA
This sequence comes from Doryteuthis pealeii, assembly GCA_023376005.1. Lineage (NCBI taxonomy): Eukaryota > Metazoa > Mollusca > Cephalopoda > Myopsida > Loliginidae > Doryteuthis > Doryteuthis pealeii. The sequence goes on from CM042168.1 coordinate 29,576,816, forward strand.
TATATTGACAGAAATTATTTTATGTTAGATTTTTCATTTTTTTTTTTATAAACAAATTGGTAGAAATAATTTGGATTAACTCCATGTGTATCAATAAACTAAAAGAAATAAGTTCATGTGTATTAATAAACTGGTCATGTTAGATTTTTCATTAATTTCATGTGTATCAATAAACTGGTAGAAATAATTTTCATTCATTTCGAATAATTTGTAGGTAAATATTTTTTTTTTTTTATAAACTGGTAGAGATAATTTTCATCAATTTCATATATATCAATAAACTGGTAGAGCAGTCAATAAACTGGTAGAGATAATTTTTATGATAGGTTTTTCATTAACTTCATGTGTATCGATAAACTCATAGAAATAATTTATATTAACTTGCAAACAGATCTGTTGCATCCATAGATAGGACCCTAACAGGTACTGATACCCCGGGTCAGAGTGAATGGCAATGAAGGGGTACTCCACACTCTCCAGAGCACCAAAATTGGAACCTCACCAGTTTAGCATTCCTCAAGCATTACGAGTTTAGCATCATACCCAGGGGACATTAAATTGGTAGAAATTATATTTATGTTAAATTTTTCATTAACTTCATCTGCATCAACAAATTAGTAGAAATCATTTTCATTAATTTCATGTGTATCAATTGATTAGAAGAAATAAATTCATGTGTATTGATGGTTGACCCTCAATTACCACCTTCTAGCACCTATGTGATAAAAAGTGTTTATTGTTTGCCATAAGAGCAATTTGAAGAATATGGTTGGGACTTAATGATATAGGTGCCAGGCCTCAATAACCGCCTGTCTAGCCCAAGTAAGGGCTAAATTAGTGTGTTGCATATCAGATAACCGTTTCATTATCAGGTCATGGACCGGTCAGCTACCAGGATCCCTTCCTCAGGCATTACAAGTTGCCATCCACTGCCAACAGGTGGCCCCATTGGTGGTGGGGTCTTATCTCTCTGCAGAAGTGCAGTTGGCGTATTCTACATCTCCAGCCAATAGGGTGGTTGGTTATTTGTCCCTCGTCCTTGACCATGTTTTTCTGCAGAGAAGGGTAAATGTCCTTTAATATTTCTGTTGTTTTTATGTTCAAAAGCTGAAATAATTAAGGAAAATTTGAAATGGAATATTTGGAATGGAAAATTTTAAACAGAAAAAATTTGGTATGGAAAATTTGGTCCCCTACATTTTGTAAGGGTCAGTTTAGCTCAGTCGGTAGCATATCTGCTTGAGAACGACAAGGTTCCTTGTTCGATACCAGCCCTCGAATGAGTAGCACAGGGATCTGTGCGGTAAAGTGAAGAGCTGATGGTAGGTGTGGTGCTCCACCTCAGATGCTAAAAAACAATCTCCTTTGTCAAGCGCAAGGGAAAAGGGGATAGACTCCCTTGCTATCTGGCTGATACCGACTTTAGGCCACATTGACGACTTACTTTACATTTTGTACTAATTTATATATCCCATTTACTATCATATGCATATTCATTTTTGTGGAAATAAATAAATAAATAAATAGCAGCCAATCAGCTGTATTGAATATTAGCATTATAACTGGTGGCAATCACAACTTTCTCTTTTGACATGCAGTGCCTCTCCCTCAGGATATAATGACTCTTTTGAGTCTTGGAGTTTAAATCCACTGTTTTAATTGGTTGGTTGGTTGTTTTACAGTATATCTTGGAAAAGGTATAAATCACTCATCTCCACAGCAATGGTTTAAATAGTATCACTACTGTTCTTCTACAAGGAATGCTTTGCCATTAAAGAGAGAAACCAAATTAAACTCTAGTCACATTAATACGTCCACTTTCAGACTAATTCCCTTGAGAAAGGTATGAAGCCCTTCATCCCCCTCCCCGCAGATATGGGTTAAATAGTATCACTACTGTTCTTCTACAAGGATGGCTTTGCCATTAAAGAGAGAAACCAAACCAAACTCTAGTCACATTATTACGTCAACATTCAGACTAATCCCCTTGGGAAAGGTATGAAACCCCTCGCCCCCCCCCCCAATATGAGTTAAATAGTACTACTGTTCTTCTACAAGAAGAGCTTTGGCATTGAATAATCCTGAAGGTTAGACATCCTGTTGTGTAATGATTAGCAAGCTAGTCTTGCAAATCCATTACTATTGAAAAGCGAGTTCAATCCTTGCTTGATGCCCCATACTTATGACCTTGTGTCAAATCCTACCTGAAAGGTAAACAATTTTTTAAAAAATAATCCACGAAGGTTGATTTGCCATTAAAAAAAAGAAACCAAAAACCTACAGTTATTTTTTTCTTGATGTAGAAGTATTTGAAAATCATTGAGTTTTTACCAGTGTCCTCAGGTGACTAATATTTTATTATAAATCATCGTCTGTTTAATTCAGTCAAACTTATCTGGCAACTTTGTGTCAGGTGGTAAAAGTTATGACTCATGTTTGAATAGCAATATTGAGCTTGGTGAACACAACCTCAAGATTTCGAGTGTAGTCTGCCCTTTTCTCTGCTTTTTTTTATCTTAGTCATTTGCTTCTTCTTCTTCTTCTTCTTCTTCTTCTTCTTCTTCTTCTTCTTCTTCTTCTTCTTCTTTTCTTTTCTTTTCTTTTCTTTTATTTGTTTATTTAAGGCAAATAGCTGTAAAAATAGATGACCAGTTATCTCAAAATTTTACATTTAGAAATTATAAAGCCTGATATCTCTAACTATTAACACCTGGTGAAATTATTCGCTACCCCCATCCCCTGCTCTGCGTAGAATACACTGATTGTATACCCTGCTGAGCTGTAAGATTCCCCCCATAAAAACAAACAAACAAAAAAAACAAAACAGAGGTGTCCTGCATACGACACTAAATAGGACACTGCATCTGATGGTGAGACTCCAGTTCTGGGACTCTGGGGAGTGTGGAATACCTCTTATAAAGAGGTAATCCACACTTCTGCATTACTCCCAGGTCCACTCTGACCCAAAGTGGTAGTACCTGCTAGGATCCCATGTAAGGGTCAAATAGAGCTGTTTAAAAATTATTCATTTTTTATAGTATTATGTGTAAAAAAAACAAACAAATCAACCTCTTAAGAAACAACTAAACAAAAAGTGTAAATATGAACATACAATGAATATGATTCCCTAACCTCTAGGCATAAAGTAACCCTTGACAGGTTGACATGCCGTTTCAATTGATTAATCATTTTTGGAATAAAAATGTTCTCTTTTTATTAGAATGATATTTTTTAAACTCAAAATCACAATCTAAAATGTTTTGCTGATGTATCATGACATTAAGTTGGTTGTTTATTTTTAGGTCTCTATCTAGGATTTACCAATACATTTTTAGGGCATCGGTTATGTATTATATATACTAGCAAATATATGCACCCTCCAGGTGCAAGTATTTAAGTTTTAATGAAATAAAATATCATGTTAACTTAGAAAGGGTAATGGAACTAAATAAGATGCCGATAAAAAGATTTGAAACAGAGGGGGAACAACTAAAACTTGCTTTTTCTTCCCTCCCGTCTTTCATTGCTAAATTTTCATAATTTAACTATTTAGTTAAATTAGGAAGTAAAGAATAGAATTGCTGTTAATATTGTTAATGTATTTATTGGAGAGATTTTTGCTCATATTCATTAAGATAAAACCAAACAATTAGAAATCAATAATACTGAGCACATATTTATTAAAATTGAATTTTTAATATCAATATGCAAATTAGCCTATCCCTTCATACTGCAAACCACTATATTTTGTATATATAAATATGATTGCATGTTAATAATATGTAGATATGGTCAACAGTATTAATAATGTAAAACTATTTTATTAATAATTGAGGTTTGAATAAAAATCAAATCATGCAGAATGTGATGTAAATAACTATGTGAATTGTGACTCGATTAGTAATATAGTTTCGGTTACAGACAGAAAAACACACAATCTCCATTATAATAAGGTATATATATATATATATTGGTTGGTTGGTTGTTTTTGGTTAATGGCATATCAATGCCAAATTACGTCATTTTGATAAGTGGTTACTCACAGTACCTACTATTGCTTAAATGGTCACTCATCTAAGTACTGAACAGGCTCAGTGCTGCTTAACTTTGGTGATCTAGCGGGAACCAATGTTTTCAACATGACTCGACCGTAAGCCTATATATATTGGTTTGGTTTCTTTGTTTAATGGCATATCAACCTCTCATGGGTTATTTAATATCAAATCCATCCTTGTAGCAGAACAGTAGTGGTACTATTCAACCCAGAGCTGAGAGGATACCCAAAGGTATCAGTCCAAAAGTGAATGTAATAGCGCGACCAGAGTTTGAATTTATCTACCACAATGTTGCAGTCCATCACTTTAGCCACTATGCCATGGGGACTCCCTCATATATATATATATATATATATATATATATATATATATATATATAGAGAGAGAGAGAGAGAGAGAGAGAGAGAGAGAGAGAGAGAGAGATAATACTGTTGTTAGTTCAACAAGAGATGAATTGATATTTTATGATAAAAATAATTTACTAGTGATGACTAACAGGGAGCTGATGCAGAGGTGCAGTCAGCGTATTCTAATGCTCCAGCCAACAAGGTGGGCACTTAGTATATAATATGACTGAAGCAGCTTAAGTTATGATAGGTACCCACTGTGTTTGGTAGTATCATGGTAGTTTGTGCATTGACACATTGTGCAATTTGAAAGTCACACAGATGAATGTGCAATGTAGTGGGACATAAAACTGGAAGCAACTAAAAATACTTGGTGCACAAAAGGTGAAGACACAGTTAATCACAGAAAAGTAACAAAATAATTCCAGAAATTTCACTTGTGTTGTAAAAACCATGATGACAAGGTAAGGTCAGGTAGGCTAAAACTGGATTTCAAGACTGTGCTCAAAGCCATAGAAAGTAGCACTCAGATTTTTTGATATTAAAAAAGCTCCTGCATAGAATCCTTCCCACCACTAACTTACCTTGTTAGTTTTTTATATATATATATATATAAAGTTGGTGGAGTGACCTATTGTCGATATCAGCCGGACAACGAGGGAGTCTATCCCCTTTTCATGAGCACTAGACCAGGGAGACTGTTTTGCGCCTGTGGTGGAGCGCCACTCCTACCGTCAGCTCCCCACTTTACTGCACAGATCAGATTAGCCAATCTGTGCTACTCAGGTGCTGAGTTGGTGTGGACCAGCATCGAACCAGGAACCTTGTGATTCCTAGGTGGGTGCTCTATCGACTGAGCCAAATCAGCCCTTAATGTATGTAAGGGCTGGGTTAGCTCAGTCAGTAGAGCGTTCGGCTAGAAACCACAAGGTGCCTAGTTCGATACCTGCCCTCACCAACTCAGCATTATGAGTAGCACAGGGATCTGTGCGGTAAAGTAAGGAGCTGATGGTAGGTGTGGCGCTCCACCTCAGACGCTAAAATAATCTCCTTGGTCTAGCGCTAGTGAAAAGGGGATAGATTCCCTCGCTGCATGGCTGATACCGACATTAGGCCGCCCCGACGACTTATATATATATATATATATATATATATATATATATATATATATGATTTGTTAGCGTAATGAGTTTTGGCCTTAATTAATATCCATAATCATGTCAGTAACCTTTACACTTGAATGATTGTAAATGACTTTCTCTAAGTAAGACGTCATGAAAGAAAAAAAACAACTTGTTTGTACCACAGTCACTTGTCGATTATGTTTCCTCATAAATTGCACATGTTTGTTATTATTCAAACCAGCTGGTTGTATATGAAATAATATATATATATATATATATATATATATATATATGGTATTTGTGGAAAAAGTGACTTACCGGTGAGAATGGTCACAGTGGTTAGTTGATTCAACTTTCACAATGATAAGACAGCGCTATAACAAATATAAAGTGCTCAATACATTAGTAGAGCAAATTTATTATCATAAAGGTACACGGTAATAACCTTTATTACCTTTATTACCGTGTACCTTTATGATAATTAATAAATATATAATATATATATATATATATATATATATATATATATGGAGGCGCATGGCATAATGGTTAGAGTCGTGGGAAATAGACTTGTCGACCCGAGTTCAAATCCTAGACAAGGCCGTTTGCATTTCACATAGTACTAATACCCTTGGGAAAGGTATGAATTCATATACTCTCCCTCCAGATATGGGTAAAATAGTAGGGCAATTTTGACTGTCGGCAAAAGACAAAAACCAGATGAGTTGAGAATTAAATATTGGAAAGTGCTCAATAGGTAGACCCGGTTCAGATAAAGAAACAGCGACATTAAATTTAGCAGAAATGAACTACCCAGGCTTCACCAAAAGGATCTTCAGGATAATTCTTTGAATTATATATGCTAGCAAAATAAAAAAAACGCCTTCTAGGCAATATAAAAATACATTTTTGAAAAATATTGCCTGGGTTGGGTGGGAGTTAAAAATTCAATTTCAATAAACTAAATTTTATTCAGTTCAATTTTGTAGAAAAATAAATTCTTAAAGAATTGTTTTCAATAAATAAAATTTATTAAAAAAAATGTTTATATAATCAATGAATGAAAGTAATATATGTTGTTACTCTCTTATTTCATTTTCTTAGAGATATAATAAATTTCATGTTTATTAACATATGTTATGGATCCCATCTATGGATCAGATAGATCTGTTTAAAAATTGTTTCAATTGGACTCATTTTGTTTTTAAAAAAAACTAAAAAAACATCTTAAGAAACAACTAGACAAAAATGTAAATACGAACATATAATGAATGCAATTCCTTAAACTCTAGGCATAAAATAACCCTATATGGGTTGACATGCCATTAAAATCAATCAAGCAATCAATTATACATATCTATAGCATATCTATATAATAAATACATTGTGAATCAAGTTTGGTACAGAGAGCAGAAAGCTTTATATTAATAAATTTAGCTTTTCTCTATGAATTTTCTATGATATCTATAGCATATGATGAACAAACTGTGAATAAAAGTTTGGTACAGAGAGCAGAAAGCTTTATATTGATAAACTTAGCAAAGGCATTGATCTTAAAGCTTGACTCTAAATCAGTCTAGTAATCTCAGAAAAATCTATGAGCCTATTGATTGTTAAAAAGAAGATCAATGAATCACAGAATCAATCAGACTTGTTGATTTTTGTTGGCACCATTTATATGTGGAGCTGATTTTCACCTACTAAAGAAAATATAACTTAGATTGTTTTAAAAAAAAAGAAAAGATGGCAGATGGCAGAGATTAGAGATTTAGATCACTTTAAATTAACCACTGCTCGTAATAAGGAAAATTATCCCTGCAAGAATTGTATATATAATTTCAAATTAGATATCTTATTGCAACTTGAATGCTATTTACTGGGGGTAAGAATAAGTGGAGCATGAAATAATTTTATGAGGGTGGGATGACTATCATGCTTCATAGATAACTGGATAGCATTTCCCAAATATAAATAATTTTTAACCTAAATGCATGTTTTTTATTTGCTTGTTACCACCTATATTATCTCGCATATAAATGGCATTTTCTATGTATAACATATGTATTATTGAAATATATAGATGTTTTATTCAGAATATAAGCATATTTATTAAAATCACTATATTTTTGTTCTATTGGGTTCTATAGATTTTAATTTTTACCTTTATTCTATTTGATCTATGTGTTTAGTAATTATATTCACTAACTCATTATAAACCTTTGTTCTATGATTCTATAGATTTTAATTTTTACCTTTATTCTATTTGATTCTATGTGTTTAGTAATTATATTCACTAACTCATTATAAACTTTGTTCTATTTATTTGATTCAATCCTTTATTCTATCTATCTTATCTATTAGCTTACTATAACTTTTGTTCTATTTGCTTCTATTATTTTATCTGTGCTTTGTAATTGTATCCATTACATCACTATAAGTGTAATTGTATTCATTTCTATCCATTTTATTCTAACACTTTGAATCCTTAGTAACTCACACTTATTAACCACCCTGTTGGCTGGGGCGTTAGAATGCACCGACTGCACCTCTGCAGAGGGGTAAGACTCCCTTAATGGAGCCACCTGTTGGCCGTGGGTGGCGACCCGTGATGCTTAAGGATAGAGCCCAGGTGGATGAGCAGTTCATGACATGCAATACTCCACTTTGGCCCTATCTTGGGCTAGATGGGCGGTCAGAGAGGCCCCCTCCGATCAATCGACTGGTCACGTCAAACCCTAGCACCTATATGATTTTCCCAACCTATTGCCCTTATGGCAAGCCCCAACCCCTTTTTATCATATGGGTGCTAGAAGGCGGTGGCTGCGGGTCTACATGTCCTGGGAATGACGTTAAACTCAATCTGATGGTGAGGTTCCAGTGTTGGAGGTTTGGGGAATGTGGAGCACCCCTTCATCACCATTGCTCCCTGGTCCACTCTGACCCGGAGTGGTAGTACCTGTTAGGGTCCCATCTATGGGTAAAATAGAAAAATGTATTTATAAAAAAATTGTATTATCCATTAAGAATTGATTTATTTCAAAACTTTATCGGCATTAAATGACCCATTGAGGTTGATATGCCGTAAAACAAAACAAACAAACAAACAAACACTTATTAACCCCTCAACTCTGGAATGCTGGCTGAAAAATGGCTAAAAATATAAAATGTTGAAATTTGTTATTTAACTCTTTGCCTACCAAATTTCCTTCATGGCTGTACCAAGATGGGTCCTTTCATGTCCTAGAAGACTGTCAACATGATCTTTACTGATTGCTGTGCCCGGAACTTTTTCTTTACCTATTTCAAGATTAGGCTTGATAATTTGTATTATTTGGACTATTGTTCCCATCTTTATTGTCCAATTGGACACATGGTGTAGTGGATATAGACGTTGAGATAATACAGTTCTAAGTGACAGTTATCTCTAGGCTGCAGGATCAGTCCTGGTCAAGGGCGACAGTAACATGGAATAATTAACACAGCTTAACACTTGTACCTATGGTTAATGGAATGAGAACAGTCTACACCCGTAGATTGAATAAAGGGTTAAGTTTGAAGTTCCGTGAAGGCTCCCGATTATGACAAGAAGGTTCCTGGGATTGACAAGAAATACCTGAAGAAGGTTGGAGAGCACATTGGCCAAAACATTGTGCAGATAACAATAAAGATGAGGACAATAGTCTGAATAATACAAATAATAAACATTTTTCTTTACCGTAAGAATCAGTGTGTTTCCACTCATGGACTATCTTTCTGACTCAGGCTCGTAGTGGCAAACCTATGTTTAGCCCATTTGTAAATATCTTTTTGACTAAAACATGCTTCTCCATCTATACATATATAAAGGGCAGTTTGTGTGTATGTATGTATGTCCAGAGGAAACTATGAAAATAAAACAATTAAGGACAACTTAAATAGATATACACATTCACTATCACCAGATTTTACTTTTTGAGCAAAAATAATGAAGATTTAATTTATATTAACTATTAGATTATTAAAAAAAAAAAATTAGATGATAATAGCATGGAATTTTTTTTGCATTTTATATTTTAGATAGGAGACATAAATCTGCGAGACTAAATTTTTTATATCCCCCCTCTACCAATGCCGGGTAGCTGCTTCTAGCATATATATAATGGACATTCGATGTCTGTCTGTAACCAAAACTACCTCATTGCTTATGTCACAGTACCCTCAGGAAAATTGTGTAAGTTTATCAATGAGTATTTATAGTCAAAATCATTAATAAATAGAATAAAGAACAACTCTGTATCATATATACTCAGAAATTAAGTATGCAAAATTGAATGGTCTACATTGTTTATTAAAACAAGTTTTAATAAATACATGACTGGTATTATTGATTTATATATAGTTTGTTTTATTTTGATATATATTTAAAGTCGTCTAACATATAGAGTTTTATGAGAAAATTATTTACAAACAATAAGTCATCACATAATCTTCTTCTACAATAAATTTGAAGATGTTTGTGTATTTATCTGTATCCGGTTTAGGTTTGCACATGTCCGTTTTTCATTGAGGTTTCAAAGATCTGTTTACATTTTCTTTTACAAAAGAGCGTGCCAAAAAAAAAAATCCTTCTACGTAATTTTGGATGTCGATAAAATTGAGATAAAAAATTTTTAAAAGTATTTTTTTTTTACACTAAAATTAAAATATATATAGAAAATAATAAGTTTTTCCTAATTTGAAAGCAATAAGATTATTTTTCTTTTATATTTTTAGGTTGATAACTAAAATTAATTAAAATTCTACTAATCAATGTTGATTGATCACCAGTCAACCGCACCATCAAACACTGATCAATTCTGACAAGGATTCTTATTTTGTCATATGTTCTTCAGTTTATGAAGTGACCATTCAACTAGAACTAGACCACCAGTCAACTAGAACAGAATTCATCTTCCACAGTCACTCAGTCATCCAAAAATGCATTGTATCCAAAATAGAACTTGATTTTCATAGGGCCTGTATTTTGTTAAATGTTTCTATTGCCTTTTGGAGGCATGTGGTGTAATGGTTACTGTCGTAGAAAATGGACATGGCGAGATGAGTTCAAATTCTGGATGCAGCTGTGTATATTTCACGTGGTACTAATACTATTGGGAAAGTTTTGAACCCAACCATTCTCTGTCCATCTATGGGTAAATAGTAGGGCAGACTGTCCTTTTAATCTTGGAATAGCAACCAGTTTAAGAGAATGAAAACTCTGAATTCAAACCAAAAAGGCTCTCTTCTTGTTAGTCAAGAGTACTTTTGTTACATAATTGATATGTTGCCTACAAATTATGTATGGTAGTGTAGAAATTAAGAACAAGAATAATTCTGAATCATGGAAAAAAATGTATAAGTAATTGGCAGGACTTAGCCTTTTACTAACCTTGTAGCTAGTCTCTGAGCCAAGTGTGAGAACAGAAAGATAAATAGAAAGCCAGTTTTGGCTGTATGACTGAATGGAACAGATGCAAATGGTATCTGCCATCCATATGCCATTTCTCCATGTGTATTGTTCTTACTTGGGTTGAATAAAGACGTCTAAAAAACAATATCAAGTCTTGTGTTGGTTATGACAAACAGAAACGGACACAAAGATGAGAATTCCCAAGAAATCCCAAAGAGGAAGATCAGAAGAACTGAGAGAAGCTAGCCCAGATCCATACAGAGAAGAGACAAACCGATCCAGCTTAGTAGTGGTACAACAATAACAGAAGATATGTATAATAAGATGGTAAGAAGAGAAGATTTTAAAAATATAAAACAAACTCTCATTAATCATGAGTTTCCTAACTCAGTGAACAAATTAAACATGCAATTAAAAATTCGAACCAATAAAATAAAAACTGCCACACTTCACCCATTAAACACACATTTATAAAACTGTTTTACTGCAACCAGATGCGCAACAATTATGAAATAGATGAAAATATTAAAATTTAAAAAAAAATAAAACGTTCAAATAAATATACTCCTGATTGACCCTAATAAATAAAATTAAACTTATCATATTCTACAAAAAATTAAAAACCTCTAGCTTGGTTATTAACAATAATTCCTATGCGATTGAAGTTTTGCAATATCAATTCATATACTAATTTCACTGTCCTCTGGAAGATTGTATCTCCGAAAACAAAAATATATACGTAGGTTTAACCACAACAACTCTGTCAAGATGCCTCACCATGCATCTTTCTGACAACAGCTTAATAGCCCAAAATCTGAAAAAGCATTCCTGACCTACATCCAAATTCTGGAAAATTCTCACTGATATTAGAACAACAAAATAGCAAACAGAGACTACAGATTCTCAAAGCCCTATACAATAGATGTAAAAGTCCCAACATGAATAGAATTAATTTTGAATCTAGCACTAACATACTTGAATGTCTTTATCTATTCCTCCTCCTCCTCCTCTTTCTTATTTGCTATTTGTTCTGAAATCAAATACACAATTTGATTCTTCTGATTAGGTATGGCCAAAGTTTCACATGTTTTTAACCGCACACCTCCATGAATTATTATTCAACTAAACTTGGAAAAAAATGAATCAAACTCAATGTAATTTTTGCTGTATTATGAAGCAGAAGGATTTTTAAAGAAATCACATGTAAAAATTATTTGTTTTACAGTCTTTAAAAAAGGAGAATTTTATAAATTAAAATCCGCATGTCAAATTGGCACATTTTTATAGTTTGTTTATTTCTCTCTTGAAGATCTGTTTTTTTTAACATGATTTATTTCATTGTTATAATTAGCACTTTGCCTACTTTAAGCCGCTCACACTACTGATGGTTAGTTAATTATAATTGAGCAGGAGGACTCAGATTACAATGATAATAGGACTTCATTTGAATAGAATGAGTTCTGAGGTGAATAGATAGCGAACTTTAAAATATCCCATAATACAGGTAAAAAATACCAAGAAAACTTGGCACAGCTGTAGGGGAAATTTGGTAGGCCAAGAGTTAAAAAAATTCTATGAATTTTAAAAATTTGTTATATGTAAGTGTTGTAACTCAAGTGTCAGAGTTAACAGAGAAATAATAGGAAGAAACACAAGTATTAAGGATAAGGAAAAAGGTTTACTAAGCAAATATACAAACTGAACAGAGTAATTAGCAATTGCTAGGTTGAATTAACTAGTCTTGTGAGATCTTTAGGTACTTTATGACAGTAAGTTTAGACTCTGTTCTTAAGGAAAAAAAAAAAATAAGGGGACAATTTATAATCTTAGATATTTTATAAAATTCTAAAGAAAGAGGGAGGTGCTGTCATATCGAAATTTTGGCCATACCTAATATTATTCTAAGATTATTCTGTTGGAATTCTGAGAGACAAACATGAACCAAATGTTTTCCATATGTGTTCAAGGTCAGCACTGATCAGATGATTTCTAATTAGGGTTGCCACCCTGAAAAATAAATCATATCAAGATAGACCTCATATGTTTTTTGAAAGTTATAAATATTTGACTAGATTTTAACTTATAATAATAGGTGTTACCTATTGGAAGTGCGTGGTGTAATGGTTAAAATCATGGGAAATGGATTCGTTGACCCGAGTTCAAATCCTGGACGTGGTAATTACATTTCACTTAGCGCTAATACTCTTGGGAAAGGTATGAATCCTACTCTCCCTCCAGCTATGGGTAAATAGTATGGCAGACTGGGCTCTTTAACCTTGGTTAGGCAACCGGTCTAGGAGAAGGAAAACTCTGAATTCAAACCTGTTGAACTCCGCTTAAGAAATTGATCTTGTGTCACATCCTCCTCGTGCGGAGGGGTTGGTAAATATATAATAGGTGTTACCAATTTCTAGATAAAAAGGGAACAATTCTCTTAGGATTGTGGAGTATCCCTTTATTACAATTACTCCCAATTCCACTCTGACACCCAGAGTGGTAGTACCTTTTTGGTTCCCATCTATTGGCATATCACCCTTCATGGGTTATTTTATGCCAAAGCCATTTTAGAAAAACAGTTGTAGTACTATTTAATTTAGAGCTGGGGGGATGAGAGGGTTTATACCTTTCCCAAGAGTATTAGTCCAAAAGTGAATGTAATAGTGTGACTGGAATTCGAACTTGCTTACTACAATGTCGCTGTCCAGCATGTTAGCCACTATGCCACAAGGGCTTCCCCTGGTTTAGAATGAATCTTTGGAAGACAGGAATTTAGTTGTACCATAGGGCCGTATAGTGGTGAGAAGTGATGAAATCAAGGAAGTAAAAGGGTATATTTACTTAGAAACGATAGTTTATATGTGCCAAGACATGGATATGGAAATCTTGCAGAGAATAAGATCAGGGTAGAAGGCATTTACCATAATAAAAGATGTATTCAAGGTAAATCTGCACTCTACATGCCTATCTTTTCAATAACACCATAGATTAAGGACAAAAGTGGGCTACTTATTTTACAGTTGGATTGTATTACAAATAATTTTGATATTTCATATACACTTTTTATATAATTTTACACTTTTTAAATAACTCTACATCAGACTTTTTTGAGTCTTATTTTATAACTATAATGCTTCTGATTATTTTTAAAATTAAAAATAAAATTCATTTTATTTTTAATATAGACAGCGCATTTTTTGATTAATTCCAACTTTGACTAGCAGCGTTCTGTTTTTGCTAATGGTCATTTTTTTCCCGTCTTATGTTTGTTGATGACCGATCCACGTGCAGTCGATGCATGATATTGCGAGGGTCCTCACATCAGTGAGGTAGGGCCGGTGTTGCTTTTTAAACCGTCGAGAGGAAGGCCCCGAAACGGTTTGTACATTCTCTCCTGATGAGCCCATGCATTTGTAAACATCCTTAGTTTTTTCAATATATCATATTCACATTATATAAGTAAAGTAAAGTCGTCAGGGTGGCCTAAAGTCAGTATCAGCCAGACAGTCTATCCCCTTTTCACTAGTGCTAGACCAAGGAGATTGTTTTTGGTGTCTGAGGCAGAGCGCCACACCTACCATCAACTCCTCACTTTACCGCACAAATGCCTGTGCTACTCATATGCTGAGTTGGCGAGGGCCGGTATTGAACCTGGAACCTTGTGGTTCCTAGTTGGATGCTCTACCGACTGAGCTAAACTGGTCCAAAGTGTAAGTAATCTTACTTTAAGTGATAATCTCTCGTTTCCAGCTACTTGTAGCCCAAAACCAATGATTAACTGGTGACTGGTCCAGTGATCCTTCCTCTACACACAGCATCTCTCCATTGCACTATGCAGTATTAGAGGGTAAAGTTTGATGTACATGGCAATAGCTAAGGGAATCAGTCAATTTCTGGATGACCCAATGTGTCATAAATGCTATCTTGCGTATTAGTGTGGCCTAAACTCAGTGTTGTCGGTGTGGCCTAAACTCAGTATCAGCCAGACAGTAGGGCAGTCTATCCCTTTTCACTAGTGCTAGACCAAGGAGATTGTTTTTGTGTCTGAAGTGGAGCGCCACCATCAGCTCCTTATTTTACTGCACAGATCCCTGTGCTACTCATGTGCTGAGTTGGTGAGGGCCAGTATTGAACAAGGAACCTTGAGGTTGCTATGTGGACGTTCTACCGACTGAGCTAAACCTAACATCCACATCTTTCATGTCATTGTCAGGTGTCATAAATGCCACCTTGCATATTGGATACGATGTTGTATGCAAGGGAAACTCAGGTTACCATAAAGAAAGAAGAACAGCGACTGGTTATGACAAATTCTGAGAATATTGTTGTTTGAGCACATCTGAAGCAAGGTAATTCAGGAGTGGAGTGAAGGACATGATCATGAAGTACTGTAAGCAGAAGTTCTACTGGGTGGATACCCAACAAGATTCACAGGCAGCAGGTGGACCAGTGAAGTTTTCAAGTGGTACGTAGTGGTTAGGATGTAACACGTGATCACAAGAATGGGGCATCCACTGAGGATCAAACTCGCTATCAGTAGAAATGGATCTGCGAGACTAATCTTGCTATTACATCATGATGGGATGCCCTGGTTGATCAGTGGTATCCAAGAGACTAGAAATAACCACTCCATGATTATGGGAAGATGAAATTGTCAAGCGATTTGGCCCAATATGGAGAAGAAGAGCTAAATCAAGAACAAAATGGAAGTGTATTATAGCCAGCGATATGGAAAAGATCATACAACCTAGGGAATAAGGGAATTTGGTTTGGTACATTACAAGATAAATTACATTAAATATCAGGAGAGGAAGGAAAACCTGTTTTCTGGTTGAAATAAATATTTTCCACTTTTAACAGAGTTCAGTGTCTGAGCCAAAGTAAAAGACAAAATTTCAAATGCTGATTTTTTAAAGTTTTTGTGCCTATTTCATGTTACATTGGAATGATATTGTTCCTGATAGAATTTTCAACCCATAGCAGTATTGATTTTCTATTCAGAACAGCATCATTCCAATGTAATATGAAATGAGCACAAAAAGCCCTCTGTGTAGCAATTACAAATTTACCAGTCTTAAAAAAAATGATTCAACAACAAATTCATGGTGTGCACTAGTCTAAGCCATGATCATAACTGATTGTATCAGGAAAAAAATAGTAAGATGGAGCTACCATTGCCACTTGCCTAAGTTCACTTGCACCACACTTTAAAATGTGGGAGGTATTTGTGATCTGAGTCCTTTTGGAGTCATGGTTAGGGTAACAGTTATCCTCATAGGAAATGGAATTGGTGACTCGAGTTCAAATCCTGGATGAGACTATTTACATTGCCCTACATGCTAATGCCTTTGGGATAGGCATAAATCTATATGTTCTCCTTCCAGCTATAGGTAAATAGTAGGACAGACTATTTTAAAAAAAAGTTTTCATTAGGCAACCAGTCTAGGAGAAAGAAAACAGCTTTACTCTGATTAAAAATTGACCTAGTGACACATCCTGCTTGTAGCAGAGAGGTTAGGTAAATACATACAACCAGTCTAGTTCAAAAGAGCAGGAGGAGAGGAGAAGGAGCTCTCAAAGACCGGTTGCGTACCAAGGTTAAAGATCTTAGTTTGCCCGACTATTTATCCATAGCTGGAGGCAGAATAGTTGGATTCATATCTTTCCCAGGGGTTAGCGCTATGTGAAATGCAAACAGCCTTGTTTAGGATTTGAACTCGCCTCGCCGTGTCCATTTCCTACGACAGTAAACATTACACTACGCGCCTCCAGCTAAAGTCGATAAACTGTTGCTTAGGGGCTCGTGGATGCCAAGAGGGCATGTTGTTGTTGTGAGTTAATATCAACTAATTATACTCGTGCAGTAAAGAAATGTCGGCATTTACAATAAAAGCTTAGGTATTTTTTTTTTACCACAAAAGGTGTGTGAACGATCAAGCATTGACACTTGTCAATATTGCTTGCGACAGTGAGAAAAGGGGGAAATCAAAATTCTGTTTAGGGCTCCATAAAAGCTTCAGCCGGTCCTGATTACAAACTACCAGTTTTCAACACGTTCTCGTAAATTTTTCATGAGATCACGTTAAGACCGACAAAAGGAATAAAAGATGACAGAATTTGAAAAAAAAAAAGAGTAATAATTTTGGTATTGACGATTTTTAGTTATTACACAGGGACGCATTGCATTGATTACCAATGTAGGAACTTTTTTTTTTCAAGGTCGTTTAAGTTAACAAATAAATCCAAATTTAATGGAAACGAAAAATGCAAAATATTTTACGGGCATGACTTGCGTTCATGTTGCGTCAGCAGTAAAATAAAATCAGCAATGATTTGGTGAGTAGGTGTGTTGTGTCTGATTAAATGACGCACGATAGTAGTAGTAGGTTCTTCACCTTTTCCAGGTGAATTTTAAAACTCCTTCTTCCTTCCATTTAATATCGTTCCCTTTTCTTAGGATTTCATGAGAGAGAGAGAGAGAGAGAGAGAGAGAGAGAGAGAGAGAGAGAGAGAGAGAGAGAGAGAGAGAGAGAGAGAGAGAGAGAGAGAGAGAGAGAGAGAGAGATGGGTGGACCCTTGACCCCCTAAAATACTATCAGTATAGAAATGAACATATCATTTACTCAAGCTTACTGTATAATAATATTATATAAGGCTAAATGTTGGGTAAGAAGATTGTGTTGCGACGAGAAGGGGGGATACTAAACTTGCTTCAAAGATTATTTGAAATCAAAATCAACGATAATAATTAATAGTAAATAATACTGATTCACTGGGGTCAGGTGAAAATACGTGGTTGTATCAACTACATGGAATAACGACAATTCAAAAAAGGGAGGAGGCAAAAATAATAACAACTCAAAAATCAAAACAAGGGGATTTTATTTTATTTTAATTTCTATTTTACATGACAAAAGCCTTTTGTCAAAAGGTCTGGCGATTTTTAAGTATTACTATTGCCGTTCCCATTTTTAAATTTATAAAATTCAGACTCAGTTGGGAGTGACCTCCCCTTGTTTTTTTTATTTTTTTTATTTTGAAATATTTTAAGCCGCCTTTTAAATGAAATAAACTAAGAATGGAACACAAAGAAATGCATTATAATTTTTCAAGGATAATTTTACTTCCACTCTATAGAGAGAAGAATAAACGATGTACAGTGAATATTTCGCAAAAAGATTTACGAAGTCGTCATGTTTTTACTTCTTTTCATTTCTTCGGAGATTTTTTTCTCATGTGTAATGACTTATTTTAATCAATTTCTTTTTCAGAAATCTTACTGAATAGTCTAAATTATTAGTAATGAAAGCGGTTTAATCTATTGCCCAATTAAATTTGCGTTTAAAAAGAAGGTGGGAATTATGACAGATCTTTAGATATAGGCATTCCACTTCTCCTTTTCTCCAGTAAAGGATAAAAAATTAAATTAAAATATATTTGTTTTTATTGCTGGTGTTAACATAAACAATACAACGTATAGCCACGAACGATTTTTTTTACTACTACAATTATAAATGAAAATATTTCTCTTCTTTTTTTTTTAATAAAAAAAAATGAATTACGTTGAGCTCAAGAAAAAACACCCTAACTTGTTTTTAATTTTTGAGTATTTTTTTAAGAAATAAAAGAAAATGAACGGTTACAGAAAGTCATTTTGTTCATCTTTTTTCTAAATCTTAAGTTTTGCCTCTAAATCTTATTTTCATGGCCACAACGACCCAATTTCGAAACTAACTTCGTGATTTTTTGATCACAATCAAAAAAAGTTTTAAAAAAAAGATGAATAAATAAAATTAAAAAAACCAACGTATTTTCCTATTTGATTTTTAAAAAGTTTAAAATTGCTTTGAAACCATTATCTCCGACTGTATTGAAATAACGAATTTTAAAAATGCCCGCTTTAAATTAGGCTAATTAATTTGAATAATATGAATAATATATTTTAGCTTAGCTTATCTTTATTTATTTATTAGCTGTTAGAATGATCTTATCGTATATTCAGTGTTAGTTGTTGTCATTTAACGCATCCTCACAAAAAAATAAACAAATAAAAATCGAGCACAGAAAGATAAAAGAAAAATAGATTTTTATCTTATTTTTAAAAAATTCTTTAAATACATTTATTTTATTTTATAAAAGCGAGCAACTTCTAATGTGAAGCTTAAGGTTTAAACTTAAACTATATAATCCTGTATTATTACACTGTAAGAAAGTTATAAGTTTGTGACGTGAGAGTGAGAGAATTTAAGGACCAGGTCATTATGAGATTCACGGGAAAGTTCATTTTGAGCAGCCAATAGCTTAAGATTTTCAGCTATGTTCGAAGAAATAAATGAAATTAAAAAAAAAAAACTGTACTTAATTTTTGAGATTTCCACTAGTCTGGAGAAACTATTTTTCTATACTTGGTTCATTTGGATTATTATTATTATTTTATTAAAAAGACACATTTCCACTCTAGTGAATGCTGATTTTACCCATTACAGATGGTTTCGCCTTAAATTTACTTCCTAGTCTTATGAAAGTTTTTTGCTTTTCATTTTACGGTCCAATTTTTTTTGTTGTTGACGAAGATGATTAACTTTAATCATTATCGAGTTTTAAATGCTGGAAATGATAATGATTAATTAACTAGTTTTCGGATAATTAATTCGAGAATATTTAAAAAAGAAAAGAGAAAAGGAAAGAAAGAATAATATCCACATTATTTTTTTTTTTCGTTAAAGAAAAAAAAATGTCAACCAGAGATAACAACAGGGAGCTGAAAAAGAGGCGATCAATCCAGGTATGGAAGATTGTTTTTCATATACTACACTAACATGTGATAGATTTATTTTTCTTTTTTATCTATCTTCTCTACTATAAGTAGATTATATAAGTGTAAGTAAACTAAGTTTAGTCTGTGGTAATCTCCGGTTTCTGGCTACTTGTAGCCCGAAACCAATAATTAACTGGTGACTGGACCGGTGATCCTTCCTCTCTACACACAGCATCTCTCCGTTGCACTATACAGGATTAGGGGGTACAGCTTATTGTACGTGGCAATAGCCAAGGGAACCGGGCAATTTCTGAATGACCCACTATGTCATAAATGCCATCTTGCGTATTGGATAGGTGTACCCACCCATATACTTTTTAAAAAATACACATCTTTCTTGTCAAATCGGGTGTCATAAATGCCACCTAATGGATAAGTTTATCCACCCATATTAATATACATACACTTTTTAAAAAATTCATATCTTTCTTCTCATTATCAGGTCGAGTGTGTTGAACACATTTTCTAAGTGATCCTCACCGGGTGCTTCATAAATATTACTGTTTATTGGGAGAAAAAAAAACTTTATAAATAGGGATGGATAGGCTTTCCTTTAGTACCGTAGTGACGCTCAAGTAATGAAACTAAAAGTAATAGTTTTTGTTTTATTAGGACCCAAAGTGAAAATTATTTTTAAAAAAAGTGCTGGGATAACAGCAACAGTTAGTTTCGGAAGTATTTAAAAAGATCTTTTTAATTTTTTTACGTGAAGCTTAAGTTGTACTATAAGTCTATGATAAAGGTATTATTAGTCCACTTCAGTTTAAAAAAAAAATCTTTTTAAGGAATTTTTTAAAGAATTATATATGGCCTTGACTTCTCTAAATTAATCAACTCTTTAATTATACGACCAGGTCACGTCGGCTTAACTAAGCTTTAAACGGAGGTTGGTGGGGTGCAACGAAAAATATATATATATATATATATATATATATATATATATATATATATATATACTCATCTTAAACCCAGATACACTCTCCCTCCCTATCTTTTCCATGATCTCTATAGACAAGTGGAGGTAATTGTTGAGAAATCTTCAGACGATCCAATATTCAAAAAAAAAATTATCTCTAAAGAAAAAAAATAGCTTAAGCCATATTTTCGTTATTAAAATTATTTGAAATAAAATAATTTAAAAAAAGATAAAAAAAAACTGCTATTAGATAGAAAGCAGTATCAGTCACATATTTCTTCTTTATGTAGGTTCCTTTCTTGTCAGCAGTGAATGAGTTTTTGTTCTATTTCTATGTTCTGTGATTATTATCCATCTCCTCCCGAGAAGTTGTCACTCCTTCTGATGTATGTCTCCTTGCTCAACTGCATGTTGCGAGTTGAAATTCTTCTTCTACCTGGGTTCGCATATGGACACCAGTTTGGCCCAAAGAACTGAAAACTTCCAACAACACTACGCACAATGGAGAGGAAGAAGGTAAGGTTCTTTGGAAGGGGACATCGTATATTAATGAATGAAAACCAGAAAGAAAACCAACTAGACGAGATTCCGTTGTCGGAAAAAGATAGTGGGTTTCAAAAAAAAAAAAAATCTTCATTCATTGAGATAGATGGGGGTTGGCCTCTTTAAAAGAAAAAAATGGCTAGATAGTTTAAATCAGGAAACCGAACGTTTTCTTATAATTTAAAAGGAATGATAATTATATAATACCCTAATTAAAAAAAAAAAATCCTCCGGTATAAGAATACGGCGTTAAAAAAACCCATGTTGCTAGGGGTAAAGGTGTAAAACACACCCCAGTAGAAGAAAGCCGAAATAGAAGTGGGGGTAGTTCAGTGTACTTTTTTTGTTTTTTTTTGTTTACTAACAGTCATTAATTAGTCTTATTTTGTTCAACCTTTTAAGTCCTAATTTGACATTAAATCGCGACTTTCGATAATTCCAATTTAAATTGACCTAATTTTATAATTTTCTTGTTTTTACTACCTGTCCCATAATAGTTGTTACATTTTGTGTATAAAATATACATGCAAATGTAACTTATTTTATAGGGCAGATAAAAATAAAACACTGGAAAAAGATAGAATTTAATTATGTAGAGAGAGAGAAAGAAATACTCGGGTGTACTATGTATATATATATTTTTTTAATTAATAAATTAATTAAAGATGTACCCCCCCCCATTTTTTTTTTTACTTGTGTGTTTGTGTGAATCGAACTACATAAATCCCAAATCGTTTTTTTTTTGTTTTTTTTCAATTTTTGATTTTTAAGATTTAATTTCAAGCTTAATTAAGACTACTTTTTTGATACCATTTTTTTTTTAATACGTGGTATTTAAACATCTGAGCTATTTTCCTATTATCTGCTGGAATGTGATATTCTCATTAAAAGATGTCAATTTGTATATCTTAAAGACAAAGAAATTAGCACTTTTTAAATTTTTTTTTTAAAAAGGAAATTATATAGCTTGTTTTGGTAAAAACTAAACCTTTCTTGTTAGGCTATGTAGGGTTAGAATTTAAAATAATTTACACATAAGTGTTGTATTTTCCGCACTTGATCATCAGACTCGTTCACTTTCATTGCTTGATCAGTGCGATGCGCTGGTGAATAAAACTGCAGTTTCAGTCACCTTTCTTTTTTTCCTTTGATAGCAGCAACATTTTCAGCTGGATTTACTGATTTAATACTACTGCTACTACAACTAATACGAATAATAATAATATAAATCAGTTTTAGTATTACATCTGTCTGCGATTAAGAAACGTAAATTATTTAAAGACATTCTTCCCTTGCTACCTATCGGACACCCCACCCTTTTAGATTTTGACGTTATTATACTGTTTGTGTGTGTGTGTGCACAAAACAGCAATCACTACCACTGTCAGTGTATTTATTTTGTCTTATTTTTTGTTTTATTTTATTTATTATTTTGTTGTTGACATTTTCAAACTAATGTAAACCTTAATTAATAAGGCCGTGCTTAGTCAACAAAACTTAACTTTCGCAGTGTATAATAAATCTATTTATAATATGATAACCTTTTATAAAAGAAGCAATTATATCATACTGACAGTAGTCCCCTTTAAAAATGCCTTCTATTCGCTTGCTCTATTTTATTTTAGGCAGTCAAGTTTTCATTTGATTGTGAAAACCTTAATGCAACAACATAATTTCTCACTTTTGTGATAATCTTTGGGCATATTTTATAGAATTATTTTCTGAATTCTTAATCTAAAACCTACTCATTTACACCATTTTTTTTACCTCCCATCTTTCTCTAAACTACTAGCAATTAAATAGTAGTAACCATTTATTTCTGTGACCATCAGAGGTGGCCAACAATACGAGTTCTATTGCACTAGTAATAAACCGTTTACCACTTTATACTGCTGTTACTACTAATTATATTGCATATGCAGTTAAAGTAGAAATATTGTACAATAGCAGTATTTATTGTGGATTTAACTCGTCCTACTGTACTTGTTTATAGTCAGGGGGTTCTTTATAATTGGTTTCAAGTTCTTCTTTACCAGCACGACACTTTGTTCAAAACCTTTTTCTTCAACATTTCAGATCTTTAAGACCGTAATATTTTACGAAGGAATGTTAGAACGACATTTTTTTCTTTAAGATTATACAAATTTTACATACCTATTTCTTTCGTAATAGTTGTTACATTAGTGTATGGAATTTCTACATAAATATCTGGGACACTTTATTTAAAAAAAAAATTCAGATACGAGCCAATTTCATTGATTTAACAAACACATCTTTTGTGAATTTAATTTTTTTTTCTATGGTGAAGATTTATTCGTTATAAAACTATAGGACAGAAACTCAAGGTCTGAAATTCCATTCTTTGTGTAAGGTTATTTGTGACTTGTTCACACACACACACACACACACACACACTTCTCGTAATAAACGAGTGTTCATAAAATCCTACCTGTCCCATAATGGTTGTTACATTTTACATGTACATTTCATGGGCTAAATGTAACAACTATTATGGGACATAGATAGTATTCAGTATTTGAAAGGGGTGTAACCAACCTTTTCTTTCCCCAACTACACTAACGAGTATTTATTTTCTCTACATATTTAAGTGTTTACAGTTTACACACTGTTCAGTGCTGTATTTATCGTCATACAATGTACAACCAGACAAGTCAAGTTCGTGGATTTTTTTACTTGCAGATAGTTTTCTCTTTAGTACCGAATTGATAAAGAAAGGCCGCAATCTAAAAGCTGCTGCTGCTGCTACTACTACTAGTAATGACTATTATTAATTCATATGGTGATTACATTTTTTTCGATTAGGTAGCCATTTACATACTTGTAAAATTTATGGTGACTATTAATTAGTGCTTTTGTAATAAGGGTAGCACTGGTGGTACTACTAGCATTTTTTTGTTCTGTTCTATTGCCTTATGCAATCTACACATGGTAATATACTCAAACCCAATTGATGTGTGTGAATAACTACAAGAGTGGGAGTAGTAGTGCTACAATTATTTTTATCAGTGTTAATAATCTAGGTCTTAGTTGGATGGATGGATATGTTGGTTACTTTTTATCTCTTGATAAATTCTCTAATTATAAAATCAGCAATTGCCAACATATATTGTGGATTTTAAAAGTAAAATAGTAAGATTAGATATGGGTGATCTTACAGACTTTACATAAGTTCTGGTTTATAATTAGAAAAAAAAACCCCAAAACAACAAATCTACCTTTTTTTTTTATTTTTTATTTTTATTTTTTTTAAGACCTAGTATGCCTATTGCTTTGATTTAATATTAAGTAAAATTATTGCAGTGTGTGTATATATATATATATATATATATATATATATATATATATATATGATGTGAGAGTTATAGAGGCCAACCAGCAAAAAGTTATATTGATCAGCTCCGTGTGGATACTAGATGCTGTATGGAGGACTTGCCAGGGGTGATGACCGATAGGGATGGGTAGTGAAAGAGTCATGAGAATCCGTGCTGTCAGCAGGATTTGATGATATATATAAGCATATCTTAATCCTTTCTTAGTGGTCAGTTTTGTATATAAACAGCTGTTTTTTGTCTTCTGCAAGCAAAACAATAAAATCTGTCATGAGTTCAACTCCTGGTTTAAGTAGTGCATAAAAATGTCATATATTCTAGATCCATAGGAGGTACCCATGGCGTAATGGTTATCATAGGAAATGTTAATGCGCCAAACCGAGTTCAAATCCTGGACGGGGCTGTTTGCATTTCACATAGGACAGTAGAATGAGAATGAATGGTAACCATTACATACAAAGGTATTAGTGCTATGGGAAAGGTATGAATCCAATTATTCTCCCTCCAGCTATGGGTAAATAGTAGGGTAGACTAGGCTCTTTAACCTTGGTTAGGTAACAAGTCTAGCAGAAGGAATGCTCTGAATTTAAACCTGTTAAACTTCAAAATTGACCTTGGGTCACATCCTACTTGTATGGGGAGGTTCGTATATATATATATATATATATATATATATATATATATTATTCTCTAGATTTATTCAGTGAAAGAAATGTTAAATTGAAATCTCAAGAATTAGTTTACTAGAAAAGTTAACGAATACAAAATATCTTTTTCAACATATGAACCACAGAATATGAAAAATATGTCCTTGTGGATTGAATAAAAAGGGTTCAATACAAACAAGATTAAAAAAAAAAAATTTGGAAGATTATTTAATCACAATGACACAACCCTATTAATGTTTACTTGTTTATCTATTTGCTGATCTAATTAAACTAGTGTTTTCATCTGGATTGTTGCTGTTGTTATAGTCACAAAATTTTGGCAGTTGTACTCTCTGGTCTTCTTAAGGGGTTTACTGTAGTTGGTAACCTGGGAATTTAAAACAAAACCATTTAAATACATAGAATATAGAATAGAAGGAGGAGGAGAGCCCCCCCCCCAAAAAAAAGTTTTGACTAACGAGAAACCCTTTGGTTTGAATTCTGTTTTCCTTGTTCTAGACTGGTTGCCATACCAAGTCTACCCTACTACTTACCAATAGTGGGAGGGAGAATAGTTAGATTTGTACCTTTCCCAAGGGTATTAGTGCTATGTGAAATGCGAACAGCTGTGTTCAGGATTTGTTTGCTGTGTCCATTTCCTAGGATGGTAACCATTACAACATGCGCCTCCAACCACATGGGGTTGTTCATTCTCATTCTACTGTCTTTGCTTACAGGATCTCTCTTATAAGTTCATATACTGTTAAATGAGAACAATCTAACCCTGTGGATTGAATCAAGGGTTAGGTTTGAAATTCCCAACTATGGTGTCGGCTGGGGCTGTAATCCCCCACTCCGCCCATGTGGCGACCCGTGATGCTTAAGTACAGAATCCTCGTAGCTGAGCTGTCCATGACATACAACTTCACTTTGGTCCTTACTTGGGCTAGACGGGGGGTCAGAGAGACCCTTTCTGATCAATCCGCTGGTCATGTCAAGTCCTAGCACCTATATAATTGTCCCAACCCTATTGCCCTTATGGCAAACCCCCAACCATTTTTATATGTGCTTGAAAGCAGGGTCTTAGTGTCCTGGGTATGGCATTAAACTGAATCTAATGGTGAAGTTCCAATTTTGGACCTCTTGGGAATGTAGAGTACCCTTCATCCCATTTACTCCTAGGTCCATTTTGACCCTGAGTGGTAATACCTGTTAGGGACCCATCTATGGGTTAGAAAAACAAGTTTGAAAAAACATGTTAAAAAAAAATTTTGAATAGCCATTATGAATGAATAAAAAAGAATGTCTTCGGCATTAAATAACCCCAAAAGGGTTGACATGCCATAAAATCCAGCCAACTATGGCATATAACTAAAGAACTTACAATCACAGAAACATTGTAACTAAGATGAGGACACTAGTTCATCAGTCTATAACAATAGGTATTTACCCAAATCCTCTGCCACGAGCAGGATGTGACACAAGGTCACTTTTTTTTAGCAGAGTACAATCGGTTTGAATTCAGAGTTTTCCTTCTCAACCAGTTGCCACACCAAATTTAAAAAGCCCAATTTGCCTGACTAATGATTGAATTCATGTTTGCTTAGGGTATTAGCACTGTTAAAATGCAAACAGCCTTGTCCAAGATTTGAACTCTGATCCCTGTGTCCATTTTTATAGGATGATAACCGTTAGACATGAGCACCTCATCAGTGTTTCACAATAATTCCTCAGAAATTCAAAAAATAAACTAAAAATACTCCTAACAGACCAGGTTAAAAGCACGGTAAGGATAACCCAAAGCCGAAAAAAAATTTTTAGGTTTTATTTTTTTGATGCAGGTATCATTGGGGAATGTACTAAAGCCTGGCCTGAGAGTTTTGGTAACCAAAACTTTCTTGTTCCCCAATGATACCTGCATTGGAAAAATAAGGTGTCAATAAAGTTTAGCTTTGGATTAATACGCTTTTAACCTGGACTATTAAGTGAATTTTTCTTTTTCTATAGTCTGTACACGACAAGACCTGTTCAAATCCTGGACGAGGCTGTTTGCATTTCACATAGCACTAATACCCTTGAGAAAGGTATCAATCCAACTGTTCTGCCTCCATCTATGGATAAATAGTAGGGCAGACTGGGCTTTTTAAGCTTGGTTAGGTAACCGGTCTAGCAGAAGGAAAACCATTAATTCAAGTCTGTTAAACTCAACTTAAGAATTTGTATTATTTAGATTATTCAAACTATTGTCCTCATCTTGATTGTTATCTGTACAATGTTTTGGCTGATGTGTCCTCTGTCCTTCTTCAGGTATTTCTTGTTGGACTTGGAGCTTTCTCGAACTCGAGAACCTTCAACTTAAGAAATTGACCTTGTGTCACATCCTATTCGTGCGGAGTGATTGGTAAAGTAGTCTGTATTGGGTGTGTAAAATTCACATCCTAAATATTGACTTATTTTAGTGATACATTAATAATTCTATCTTGTTTGATCCTTTTTTTTTTTTTGTATATGAATATTTTATTACTCCTCTGTTTTAGTTTTTGTCTGAAAAATAATTGATAGTATGAGACCATCAGTATAAATTACTTTTTAATATCATCTGTATATTATAAGTAACTAGCAAATATATGCACCCTCTGGGTGCAAGTATTTAAGTTTTAATGTAATAAAATATATTAAATTAGAAATGCTAATGAAACTAAATAAGAATGCAGATAAAAGATCTGAAACATAGGGTGGGGTATAATCGAAAAATAGAACAACTGAAACTTGCTCTTACATCACTCCTGTCTTTCATTGCAACATTTTCCTAATTTAACTATTTAGTTAAAATAGGAAGTAAAGAATAAAATTACAGTTATTTCTTGTTGTTAATGGATTTCTTTTAAGATTTCTCTGAGATTTTTGCTCATATTCATTAAGATAAAACCCAACAATTAAAAATCAATAATACTGAGCACATATTTATTAAAATCAAATTTTTAATATCAATATGCAAATAAGCCTTTCCGTTCACACTGTAAACTGCTATTTTGTAGTAAATATAAATACAATTACATGTTATTAGTATGTAGATATGGTCAACAGTATTAATAATGTAAAACAATTTTATTAATAATTGAGGTTTAAATAAAAACAAAATCATGGAGAATGTGACTTAAATAACTAAGGGAATTGTGACTTGAGTAGTAATATAGTTTTGGTTACACACACACATACAATCTCCATTATAATAAGATTTCATTTTTAAATTTGTTGTGACTAGTTACTTAATAAAGTTCATTAAGAGATAGCAATGACCTGTACTTTTGGAAAATTTCCATCTTTTGACAAAAACTAATAAAATCACTTGTTTTCATCAGTTTTCATAAAATCTATATCATTAAAAAGATGAAGAATTGGCGAAAAATCTTTAAAAGTTTCTTACATTACATATTTACCAACCCCTCCTCCATACAAGTAGGATGTGACATGAGGTCCATTTCTTAAGCAGAGTTTAACAGGTTTGAATTCAAAAATTTTTTTTTCTCCTGAATGGGTTGTCTAAACAAGGTTAAAGAGTCCAGTCTGCCTTACTATTTACCCATAGCTAAAGGGGAAAATAGTTGGATGCATACCTTTCCCTAAGGTATTTGCGCTATGTGAAATGCAAATAGTCTTGACCAGGATTTGAACTCATGTCCATTTCCTATGATGATAAACATTACACCATGGGTGCCTCCACTTACATTATATATGAGGATGGGCTGAAAAGTTCATAGGTTGATGTGATATCTGCTTTTGAAGACTTTTTTGACGAATAGGATCCAAGCACTGCAACACTGATGGAAGATGTGTGTGGATCGAGAGTGGGACTATTTTGAAAAATAAATGTCATTTGGTCACATTCCATGGGAATATCTTGGTCAGTCTATGAACTTTTCAGCCAATCTTCATATATGGTTTAAAGTAAATGTTAATTTAGAAACATGAATTAATTTACCTGAGATCATTTATATATGAGGATAAGCTGAAAAGTTTATATGGTGATATATCTGCTATTCACGATTTTTTTTTTTTTTTTTTTTGACCAATGGGATCCAAGCACTGCAACACCAATGGAAGTGTGTGGGTTATGTTGAAAAATAAACCTCATCTGGTCACATTCCATGGGAGTGTCTTGGTCAGCCTATGAACTTTTTCAGTTGACCCTCAGTTATTTGGTTTTGAAATTTGCTTATATTTGTAAAATAAATTTAAAAAATAAATTTAAAAACCAAATAGCTCTAATGCAAGAAAATAAATTTATATAAGATTTTACTTTTCTCTTTTTCTTCTTTTTTTTTTATAAAATATGAATTTTGTGAAAAATGTTGTTTTGTGATAGAATGGTTATGTTGTCAAAGAGTATCAGAAGGTATAACAAGTCCATTGTCATACCTATATTAAGATACAGCTATTGTTTTAAGATACATCTATTGTTAAATCATCTTAGGTCCTGTTATACAAATAAGGTAACCTCTTTGATTATTTTGATAAAATCAATCCTTTAAATGGTTCAAATGACTTAAGAATTTTTTAATACTACTTCAGTATCACTAAATACAATGTGGTTATTTTTCTCATTCCACAATTGTATTGTAAAAATAAGTGTCTTTTCTCAAGACTTGTAAAATCTACAATACCCACTACCACTTAATAATGCTGCAGTTAAGTCATTATTATAATACCACTTTTATTGGGCTTTTGTGTGACCTTCTTTCCATTGTGGCTAGTTCTGTATTTGATATGTAACTTATGATTTTATAAATACTACTACTACTAAATAAAGGTAATATTACCATTTTGTTTTGTTAATATGATCTGTGTATGGCATAAGGTCACATATGCAGCATTTTATGAGTTCCATTCTTATGAGTTAACAAGGCCAACCTGCTATAGTGAACAGATGGTTTAGATTATAAATAATAATAATAAAGCTAACAATCTTTTGCTTAATTTAAATTTAAAAAAAAAACATTGGTAGGAAAGAAATTTTCTAGAAAGCATTGGTCTTTTATTCTTAGGTTAGTGTTAAATCCAAATTGTTAATGGTCAGTGGCAAAGTTCCAAAGGACTCTCTCTCTCTCTCTCTACTGCAGTTACCTTAGAAGCATTCCTGTTCTTCCTTGTGGAAGCAGTCTATTACTTTTAAAATCCACAATAACTAACTGGTATAAATCTGACTAATACTAAATACTGTAGCGGTTTAGTACGATTAATGGAGAAAAAAATTAATATTTTGTTGTCGTGATTCGGTTATTTATTTTTTTTTTTTTACTGTAACACACAGTAACAAAAAGTGTTGCTAATTTTACTAACCTTGGTTTAGTCTGGTATAATAAAGCAGTCGGAAGGCACCTAGTTAGGACATAACTCAACTAGTGTATTGGCTAACCATAGGCACATGTCCTACTTTGGGTATGCTTACCATTCTTTAACGCCAGTGAGTCTTGTGAAAAATCCATACTTGCTATATTTATGGCTTATTTGAAGCTGTCATAGTTACTCTAATTATTTTTAGTATTGTTTGCTAAGAAAAATATTACCGAGAAAAAATAAAATGCGCTGGGTTGGGGCAGTCAATATGTTGTCTAATTGATTTCTCTATTATTACTTGCCCCACCCTGTAGATAGTTTGTTCTTCGAATCGGCCCTTCTTGTAAATAGTAAAATCCACAACAAACCAAGGTGTTTGTTAAAATTAGTAAATACTAAATAAATAAAATGCTAAAAGTAGAGGTGGGGGTGGGGTCATTTTTTTTTTCTTTTTTGCACCCTGCGAATTTGATGATCTTGTTTCTTGCGTTGAATGTAACAAAATGACGCTGCTGCTATTGAGGTGTCAACTCTTGTTTTTGATGCTATTTGCTTGTTTATTTTTCTATATCTATCTTTCTATCTACCTACCTATCGCTACCCATAGCTCTCTCTGTCTCTCTCTCCCGCATTCGAAAAAGCCCGAGCTTCCTTTCCAGCTGCTGCTGGCTCGTCGTCGTCCATTGATGATGTCATATTGGTGCAGCGGCGACCAATGAACAGCGCACAATCTCGCATTACACATACACAACAACCAACAGAACAGATAATGCGGCGGCCATGTTGGCTGTTGTCGGCTCTCCGCGTTCGCCTTGAAGAGAAAAAAAAGAGAGAATAAAAAGAAAGAACAGAATAACAAATCTCCCCTCCATACACATGCATACACCTACATACATACACACATACACATACACACATGAAGGAGTCATTGTTTAAGAAGAAGAAAAAAAAAACAAAAACAACTACCAAGGTTGGATCGCAAACGATGAAGTAGGATTTTTTCAGTTTACTTGCTGAGCTATGGATAAAACACCAATATTTCCCTCCTGAAAAGAAGGAAAGGAATTTAAAAAATATTTTTTTTTAAATTAAAAAAAAAAAGGGAAATTTAACACACTACAAGAAGAGGGTGATTTACTAAACGGCGAAAAACGAAACCAACCAAAAAAAAAAAAGAAAAGAAATCTATATATTCGTTTCAGAAGACGAAACGAAACAAAGAAAAGAGAAAACGCCCGATGTGAATCTTTTTTTATTTATTTATTTATTTAATTTTTTTTCATAAATAATTATAAATAATATAACGCCAAAGGAGGAAAAGTTAAAAAATTATTAAAAAAGAAAAAGCTGTGTAATAATTTTTCTCTTTTTTTCCCTCCGGAGTCGTCGTCGCAAATGCCTTCCTATCACACACTGGACCTCAGTCCACTCCTATTGGACCGAGCTTTCTATGACCTATTTCCTTCTGTTAAGAAGGAATCTTTGAGGGAACCACTGGTTATATTTGCAGGATAAAAAGAAAAGAAAAAAAAAAGATATATATATATTTATACATATATATATACACATATACACGCACACGCACACATACATATATATAAATAAATAAAAAGGCCTCTTCGTCTATTTCGGATCATCGGCTTTTTGAGGGTGGACGAGAGAAGAAAAATTATCCAAGTGAAAGAGTAGTGAGGCGGGGGGGTCGCTTGGCCGCCGAGGCAGGCTCTTTTTTTTTCTTTATTTAAAAAAGAAAAAAGTTGTGTATGTAGAAAAAGAAGAAAAAAAAAACAAAAGAGGAGAGAGGAGGAAAAAAAGAGGGCTTGTCTGTGTCTCTCTACCTTTTGATTATAATCTGGTGTGTTGTTCATTATTAGTTATTCAACATGTCTACCAGGCCCATTCTACAGACGGTACACGAATCGGTGACAGTTGATCACCACCATGTAAGTAACAAAAAATTAAAAAAAATACTGTTAAAGAAAAGAAATTGTTCATATGTTATTTATCTTAGTACGTACGTACACACACACACACACACACACACATATATAATATATATATATATACATACATACAAAAACCAAGTCCCTACTCTAAGTGTGTGTATATAATATATAATGTTTTATGCATATATATACGTGATTTTCACGATCAATTTTTTTATTTAATTACTTATTTTGTTTTAAATTTTGTAGTTAGTATCTTTTTTATAAATACTTATTTTTTAAAATTGTCCCCTTTTCCGTTTCTCGTATGAAAGTTTTTTATTTATGTATTTTTTGTAATGTTTATCTTGTTTCTTCTTCCTTGCTTGCCGGGGTCTTGTCTACCTACCTATGATATACCAGAGTACCGATGACAACGCCAACCCTCGGATAACCTCCAGGAGTCGCACGTCGGATGAGCCTCACATAGGCAAATATCGTCTTATGAAGACGATAGGCAAAGGGAACTTTGCTAAAGTGAAGCTCGCTAAACATGTGCCAACAGGAAGGGAGGTGAGGACCCCTTTTTTTTTATATTGCAACCACATTCCTCTCATTTTTCTTCGTCTTGTGTCTGTCTTAACACCTTTTTTTGTAATAAAATATCAGGAAGCCGTTTTAAAATAGAAAATGGTGATAATCTACAATAAATATATGTATTTTACCTCCAATCTAGTCACTAAAAAGCATACGTAAGAGCATAGTATGCACTAAGAGCGTATATGCACTAAGAAGAGCACTAACCGCAAAATAACGACTGTAAAAGTACTATACATGCATAGACAATATATTAAACGACAGATTGCTGCCTAAAATGTATATTAAGACGTATATTTATTTAGAAATATTTCAATGTATCTGGTTCCCTTAATTTGTTTATGCCCTTTATTATGGTGACATAATAAAAATTTACACCTGGGCCATTTTGACAAAAAAAATCCTAAAAGAAAAAAGCAATGCAGTACGTGTAACTGTTAACTAGTTGGTCTCATTTTTCTTTTTTATTGCCTACCTACTACTGTCAATTTTCTTTTGTGTGCTTATATATATATATATATATATATATATATATATATATAATGTGTGAGTGTGTTTGTTTGGTACAATATGAAAGAATGATCAGCTGGGACTGAGTAGTTAGTTACTCTCCCTTTTAACGTACTGTGCTACTACATTATATATATATATATATATATATATATATATTTCACCCAGTCATCTACATAAGTTTATGAAGGCTTTTAAAAAATATCTGTATTATATCAAAAGGTCATACTTGTTTTGCTGCTATATGTAAAATGTCTAAAATTAAAAGAAAAAAAGACGACCATATACCTGATCGTCTCTCTTCTCGTTTAAATCTTCTGTTGTCGATAAAGACAAAAAATCTGCTCCATTCCTTTTTTTTATACAAATTGTTTTTACATTTAAAAAAAGAAAAAGAAAAAAGAAACCAGTCTTATTTTTGTTTATTTTATGTAATACGCTCACAATTCATTCGTGCAAAAATGCACCATTAACAGCCTATATATTTCCGTTCCTCTTTCTCGCTGTTTTTTTTTTTTTTTTTTTTTTTTTTCTAAAATATAAAAATTTCTTAGATCATTTTCATGCAAAAAATTATAATGGCTGTTAAAGCTTTGTATTATGAGTTAATTATATATATATATATAATTTTTAATTATTTCACTCCATTTTTGTTGTTGTTGTTTTCTATCACGAAGTCACTTCTATAAATCGCTAATGTCTACTTGGTATTTTTCTCTTAAAAAAAAAAATAAAAAAGATAAAAAAAATTCATTTTTTCCTTTTTTTTTTTTTTTTTTTTTTTTTTTTTTTTGTCAGTTAACTAGAAATAAAATTAAAATCTACAGGTGGTGGGTTTTTTGGGTTTTTTTTTCACATTTTTGTGCTTATTTTTTCTGAGAGAAACCAAAAAGGTCAAAACTGTGTTACAATGAAGGACGTTAAAAGATGGATATATTGAACTGTTTCCGTCTTTGTTTCAGCTAGTGTTCAAGTTGTCAACACATTTTCTTTTTATTCATAAATATATTGGTTTGATTGGGTTGCATTTTCATATTTGTCATACTTGAGGTGATTATTCTGTATTTGGTTTGTTGAACGAATAAATGAATTGCTAAATCGACAAGCCTAATAATCCCTGAAGGATATATTATTCATCTCTTCTCGGTAGTTATGGCATTTTAGATTGTCTTGTGTAACAACGATCAGCTTTAAAATTTACTCTTTTATTAATACTATAAATGCGAGAAAAATGTTTTTTCTAGGTTAATATATGTAAAAAAAAGAAAATAATAAAACAAAAAACGTATCTACCAGTATTATGTAATGTCATTGGTTTGTTGTTTGGATTTAGAAAGAATTCTTTTAACACTTTAACAGCTAACACGTTGCTAAAGTTAAAAAAAAAATTGAATTATGTCTTTTATAAGAAAAAAGAAATGGGGTCCAGTATTTCATAAGAATGATTTCTTCCCTTTTCTGTTTGTTTTAAATCATTAATAAAACAAGAAATTAGGGTAATATGATTATCAAGTTTGTCCTTGTTATTGAATAATTTGCTCTAATAATGCGGAATGATAGAGAATTTAATCCAATCTTTTTTTTTTCTTTTATCAATCTATTATCGGCATTGCAATATATACATTTTTATTTTTATTTTTTTTACTGTTATAGCAGTTTGAGTATTTTAGACTATTATTCTAATCATTAAAAAAACAACAAAAACCACGGTCACATTATTTTTTTGCTCTCCCCGTTTATTTTATTTTTTTTTTTTTTGGCAATTTATAGACAATTTTAGTGTAATATTCTTGGCAAGATTTTTTGCTTTTTTCTTTTCTCTCTATTTTGCTTCTTTTTGTACGTTTTTTTTATGTGCTTATTTATGAAATTCTCTTTTCCCCGATGCGATAATTTATTGCCAATTATTTAAAATTGTGAATTACAATTTTCTTTTGCTTATAAAACTCTGAGAGGTATAGGATGCATAAATTTTTTTTCTTAAAGCCTAACCCTGCAATTTGGTTTTGATTTTCCTTAAATGTTTTTTCATTTTCTTTTGAAGACATTTTTTAGCAATTTGTGATTTCTTTTCAATAATTTGTTTTTGTAAGCAGAAAATAATTGGTTTGGTATGTAAATAGAATGGCCTTATTTTACTATGTCCCATTATAGTTACATATAAATGTATATGTTTTTTTAGACAACTATTATGTGACAGAGGTATTTGTTACTGTAAATCTCTTTACCAAAGTTTAAGTTTCAGCAGTTAATGTTGCATTGCATTTTAAAATTGGCAATTATATAATTTGAGTTTATTTAGCAAAAGCGCCCTTTATTATTATTATTATTACTGAAGTAAGTTTTGAAAGCAGTTATGACACGCATATCTATATTTTACTCTAATTTTATTTGAATTTCTGATTTTTTATTTCAATTTTGTATACTGTCCTTATTTCAAGTTTACATAAGTATATTCGATGTATTGAACTATCCGGCTATAAAAGAGAAAAATAATAATTTTCTTTACAATTGGTGCTATTGTTATAATTTTAAAAATTTTAGTATGAAGCTGAAATTTATTTTATTTGCTTATAATTTTAAAAAATGTCTTTTGGTTAATTTGCTCTGTATTTTTTTTTTTTTTTTTTTTTTTTTGTTACAATGAATTAATTTTTCTCTGGAAAAAAAGAAAAGAAAAAAGGTTTCTTAAATGGAAACATCCATTTTAGATATATGCTTACTGCTCATTATTCTGCCATGTGTTGAGAAATTAATGAACTGGTTTTGAAGATGAGTTTTTTGTTTGTTTTATGCCTTCAGAAATAGAAGTTGAATGACCACTGAACAGTTTTTTTCTTTTGAAAGTTGAGAAAAGTTACAAAAGTTGCCTAGGAAGATGTGAACTGTGTAACTTAAAAAATGAAAGTTATGTTTTCCATTGATGTGACTTGATTAGAGAAATCTTTAAAATTATTAATAATGTAAACAAAATATAGTTTTTGATGTTTATAAATGCATAAAGCTATTTCTAAACATCAACAACTCTTTAGAATTTTGTTTTTATTTATTTAAATATCTATAGGTTTTCATTTGTGTGTGTGTGAAAATTGTCTTAGATTTTTAAAGATTTACATTAATTAAAAAAAAAAAAAAAAAAAAAATTAGTTTAATAATATTTTTTTGCAAATCATTTTATTT
This sequence comes from Doryteuthis pealeii, assembly GCA_023376005.1. Classification (NCBI taxonomy): domain Eukaryota; kingdom Metazoa; phylum Mollusca; class Cephalopoda; order Myopsida; family Loliginidae; genus Doryteuthis; species Doryteuthis pealeii. Next base: position 29,613,590 of record CM042168.1, read on the forward strand.
AAAAAAATTTTTTTTTTGACTCCTCACTCCTTATGAATTCAAATTATTTGCAGTTTTCTTTTCACCTTTCTGCTGTGAAACAATTATTACTGAACACATTTTTATCAGCTGATTTAATTTTAATTTTCTTTATGTAATTTATTTGTTTATTTGATTGCTGTTCATTAATATCATGTTCAAATCAACTCCATTCAGAACACAATACTTATTTTTTCTAATCAAGTAATGAAATTAAGTTTAATATTTTTCAAGCAATTATTTATTATTTAAATTTATTTATTTTTATTTTTATTTAACTTTATATTAAAATTTATTATTTAACTATATAATTCATATACTAGATTTTGGTGGTGTTATAATTTAGTACTTAAAAACACATGAATATATCTTTTATGGTTCTAATGATTTATTATCATTTAATTTTGGAATGTTATAAATTTCAAATAAATCTTTCACAATTTTCTTGAAAATGGCTACTGAGATGTTAAGAAATTAATTACTAGCCTAGTTTTAAGATTAAAATAAGATTAAACCTTTTAAAATAAAAGGTTTTATTTGAAAAAGACCAAGGTAAAGCTTTGAAGTCAGTTGTAAAAAATCTTTTATTTATAGCTGTTATATCATTTACTCATGTCTTTATCAGGACAAATTGTACTTTTTATTTCTAATTTCAAAATTAAATTCTGTCATCTGAATTTTCTGATTTAAATTTTGTTATGTGCAATTTGATTAAGATTGCATTTGATATTTTAGTTTTCTCATTAATTACTTTAAGTTGTGAATTGTTGAATTAAAAACTGTTTTCAAAATAACAATTTTTAGAGGTTTTCAGATTTCAAAGTATTTACATTTGTAAAAAAAGGGGAAGAGTGAAAGTTAAAAATAATGCAAAAAATGCCTACTTTCTATTAGGCAATTGTGTGATGCTTAATAATTTTTGCTTTTGAAATTTGTCAAAAATAATTTGGTATATTCAAAAGAATTCAGTTAATGTTTAGTAAATTTAGATAATAGAAAAAGAAAAAAAAACCCAACAACTTTAGTCTAACAGGCAAATGTTAGTGAGTTCAATTTTCACTGGGTGTCCCATACTTTTGGATTTTGTGTTAAACTAAGCTAAACTTAGTAAATGACTATTTGATGACTGAATTGGTGCAGTCAGTCAACAACCTTTTTGGTGCAACAGCTAATGTCACTTTTGTTGATTTTTAAATACCTTTGGGGAAATCAGAAATAGTCTCTGTGTGTGTGTGTGTGTGTGTGCGCGTGCGTGCCCTATCTTATTGCAAGTTATTTCAGTCTTATGTAACTAAGCTAGTCTTTCTAGAAAGGAAATTGCAAATAGGCTGCTATATCTATTGTCACTCATGAAGATGGAATATAGTTTTATATTAGTTTGTCCATTAAAAATGTTTTTGAGATTTTTTTTGAGGATACATAATTTTGGTGTGGTGCAATGGTCATTGTAGTAGTAAATGGACATAGCAAGAGATTTCCAATCCTGGACAAGGCTGATTACATTTCACATAGTGTTAATACTCTTGGGAAAGGTATGCATCCAACTATTCTCCCTCTATCTATGGGTAAATAGTAGGGCAGTTTGAAAAGCAGTCTAGAAGGGAAATTCTGAATTTAAACCTGTTAAACTTTGCTTAGGAAATTGACCTTGTGTCACATCCTACTTGTGCGAAAGAGGGGTTGGGTAAATATCATTTATGCAGAAAAGTTCTCCTGTTGACAAGAAAGGCTCTAGGAATATTAGATATACATGCTATTGTTCTACATATTCATCCTGCAGTTCAATGTACTTGGCACATTGTTCTTCAACCCTTACCAATAAAAACCCAAATCCATTAAGTCATTTCCTTTTTGGTTAGGTCAAGAACTTTTCAGAATCCTTCCAGTAAAATTTTTTAGATAAGTATCACGTGATAGGTATATTGGTATTAAATGACAATTGATGTATTTGATGATGGATTTTGTTGAACTTTAAGATCTAATCAAGTATAGTAAAAGTAAGGTTGGCGGAGTAGCCTATTGTCGATATCAGGCAAACAGCGAGGGAGTCTCTCTTTTTTGCTAGTACTAGACCAGGAAGATAGCATTTGTTGCGGTGAAGTGCCACACCTACCGTCAGCTCCCAGATGCTGCTTTACTGCAAAGATCAAATTACCCAAACTGTGCTACTCATGTGCTGGGTTGGTGAGGGCCGGTATCGAACCTGAAACCTTGTGATTCCTTAGTGTATGCTCTACTGACTGAGCCAAACTGGTCCCTTGTGGTTAGTCTCTCTAAAGTATTAAATAATTGACTGAAATCAGATGATATTTGTACCAGAAAGTAAATGTGAGTAGTTACTTGAGTAATTAATTTCACCCATTTTAATTGTTTTCATACCTTAATGGTTAAAGCCAAGCTTTCCAAACTGTGACACTTTAGTGCAGGTATGGACATTTTTTGAGAAGTGGTCCACATGGCTACAAAAAAAAAAAATTGATTTTTTTTTTGTAGGTACTTCTAACCATTTTCACTACAGAAGACTATATGTGTAAGCATCTGCCTTAGAAATAGGGAAATATTGATTTAAAAAAAAAACCCCAAAAAACTCCTTGAGTAAAATATATCTTTTCTATAAAAAATTGAAGTCTTGTTTTAATATCACTAATATCAATGTGATTTCTGCTGCCATAATACATTATGGAATAAATATTTGAAAAATCAATGTATTCAATATTTATATGATCTGTATATTAAAAAAAAATTGAATATTTTCATAATCTGAGGATCAAAATTTTATTAAAACTATTTTCTTTAAGTTACAGGTGCATATTTAATAATTGAATAATTTAATTTATCACTTTTAAATTTAAAGGTAATATTTATATAAAAATACATAAGATAGTAAGATTGATTTCTAATTCATTTATTTAACTATATGAAAAAAAAAATTTCTCCAGTGAGAGAGAGAGAAAAAAAAAAAAAAAAAAAATGAACATTTCTTGTTTTAAAAAAGCTTTTTGTTTTAATAAACCTTATTTTCCATGTGAAATTAGGTGGACCAAATGCATCCCACAAGTTGGTTTGCCCGTGACTGCTTTAATGTGCTGCCATGATAGTCTTAGTGTGTTTAAAAATTGTCAAATATGAATAATTTTTACAAAATATTCCTTTTTGAATTATATATTTGGCTTGGCTAACAAAGCTTAAGTAATCTGGTCTTTTTTTAAATGTGTGGTGTTGCAAAAGCTTTTTTTTTTTTTTTTTTTTAAATGTGGTGTTGCCAATGTAAGTGTTTGAAAAGCTCTGGGTTATATCATTTCTGATCATGTAAATGGTATGGATTCTTTTTCAAATTGATTTATTTTTCTCTTATGTCTTCCATCCTCTGTTACTTCATATCTTTAATGTTTTTTTTTTTCTTTCCTTCTCAAAAACTTTGTTTTCCTGTTTATTTTTCTGTGGTGGGGTTTCTTATGTCTTTCATTTATAACTGTTATTTATTTATTTATTTATTTCCTTAATGCCATTAAACTCTTAGAAACCTGGAAATTTAATTTTATGGTTATTGCAAAAAATGGTATAGATATATAATTAATCTTGTCTCTGAATGGAAATTCAAGAAAATTGTGATTGAAACAAATGAATCTGAAAACCTAATAAGCTTCAAACTAAGAAGCCCAGTAAAAAATTTTTGCCACATGGTGCATATCCAACTTTTTTTTGCTTTAAAATAAAATTACCCTTTATGTTATAGCATGGAGGTTGTAATTTGACGTGACTAATATCACCCCTCTCCTCATTTAGATAAAATATTTAATTTTATTCATAGCAACAGTACCTAGAAAGCTGTTACCAAAACCTTGAAGGAGGTAGTTACAAAAAAAAAAACAAACAAAAAAAAAACCCCCCAAAACCCCCAGTTCCCTCCTGAAATATCCCAAATAATAGCTATGTATTATAAGCTACTTGTAGGCTTTGACAGAAAATGGGCATTAGTTAATTTTGTGCAATTAATTTGATGGTTCCAATTGCATTTGAAAACTATCGCAAATGACAAAAACATGTCTACAAAAGACAGTTTCAAGATTTTATTCATAAAAACAAAAAGCTATTGACACTGACAATATGGTTTTGTAAAAAAAGACTTGCAGTTTATTACTTTAACTTATTGAGAATTAGACAATGATAAACCCATCTTCATGATGCTTCAGCATTTCTGTACAGAAATAAGTGTTTTTTTTGTCCTAGTCATTTTGCAATAACAGCCATTTGCAAGGAATCATTTTCAACCATTTCTCTGTCTTGAGAATGACACTAAACTGCATCTGATAGTGAGGCTCCAGTTCTGGAGATGTCTCTTCATTGCCATTACTCTCAGGTCCACTCCGACCTGGATTCATAGATCTGTTTAAAATCTGTTCGTATTTGAACGGACTGGACAAAAATCTAAAAGAAAAAAAACAAAACTCCATAGAAACAACTACACAAATATGGATGTACAATGAACATGATTCCCTAACCTCAATGTATGAAATAACCCTGGTGAATTGACATACCATATAAAATCAATCAATTCAACTATTTGGACTTTTCTGTGCTGCATAAGTAACTAACACAAACCTACTCCAAATGCTTTTTTGGATTGAAGATTTCCCAAGTCATGTACACAGACATACTATTGTTTCAAATTTCTTGTTGCAAGTTGTGGATGGATTGTTTAATTGGTGACTTCCTGAAAGATTTTGAAATGCTGTTGCATGATGGTAATGGAATTTATTCTGCTTAATTCAAGCATACAAAATGCCTTCTCAACAGCTATAGTTTTTGGAACATACTGTGCTTTCAAAGGCCTTAATAATAAACTTTAAATGTTTCTTTACAAAACTGTTTTGTGATTATCAATATCTTAAAATTGTTGTTGAATAAATTTTTGAAACTTTCTTTTTCTGGTCTTCTGCAGTTTGCTAAATAAACTAAGTTTTTTTTTTTTTTTTTTTTTTTTTTTTTTTTTTTTTTTTTCAGTATGAAATGAAAAAGTTAAAAATTGATTTTAATTAAGCAAATGTTTTTATCTGAATTTATATGAAATGTGTGGCAAGGATATTCACCTGCATTTACCCACCACTCTGATGTAAGCAGACACTTAAAAGAGCACAATATACTTGCTTTTACTGTGCTTAAATCATCCAGTCAGAAGGCCAAGTGTAGATATTAACATATGGAAGCCACTAATTAAAAAAAAATTAATGTGAATTAGATGTTCCATAAATCTCTATCTAGAAAAAATGAAAGTGATGGGAGAAGCGAGTCTGGTTTCCTGGAAGGTCCTGAGGTCAGGTGGTGTTATGTAGAAGGACATATAGATAGCAGGTAATGGGGAAGTCGGTTATGACAACTTTCAAGGAGAGGTTTATTTGAGAGGAAACACATTCCAAGACAGAAAAATGTGGTTAAAGAAAATTAGTCTGAATAAACCAAATGTCATAAATTTTTACACAAATTCCTTTTATATTTAACTTGGCTGAGTTCAATGTCAAGTCATATCCTATTTATAGAATTTATATTATTATTGCCAAGAAGTAATTAGTTTTTAATAGTTATCTCCCTTGAGAAATTATAACCCTTGGGGTGAGCATGAATGCAGACTACACTATTTTTAAGATGAAAATTGTTTTATTTTTTAAGCGAGATTATTTTTGCACTAAAATCAAATCTTGCTATGATGTTCCATTTTTGCTGTGTTACAGTAACATAAATACAAAAACTGGAGGTGCTTTTGCATCAGTCATAGGAAATGGTATCGACTACCTGATTTCAAATCCTGGTTGAAGCAGTTTGCATTTCATTTTGCACTAATGCCCTTTGAAAAGGCATAAATCTATTTATCCTCCCACCTATGGGTAAATAGGAAAAATTAGGTTCTTTAGCCTTGGTTAGTCAGTCTAGGAGAAGAAAAACTCTGAATTTAAACCAACTTTACTACACTTAAACATTTACCTTGTTTCACATTCTGCTTGTGATGGAGGGTTCAGTTAAATGTGTCCATAGAAAAAAAACAGATCTTGTGTTATATATATATATATATATATATATATATATATATATATATATAATGATTTTTTTTGTGTGTTTATGATCAGTTGTTTTTAGTTGCTAATACAAGTTTCTATTTTCTGGATAGGAATTAAGTTCATATGGAATTCTGAGATTTTTATACAACAATCTGTATTTAATGACAGTCAAATCTTAACTTGTTGATATTAATGAACATAACTTTGAAATTTAAGTATATCAGACTTTGCAATTGAATTGATGACTTTTTTTTACTTATTTTCCAAATGATTGTTGTCGGGTTATTAATGATATGCAAATGCATTTTGTCATATAATAAATTTCAGCTCAGTTTTCAAGAAATTTAATCCAAAAGTATTTCTTGGAAAGTATCTATACCAAGAAGAGAGTGAAGAGAATTATTAATTAAACTTTTTTTTTTTTTCAAAACGTTAGTCTAGATTGTTAGGATGGATAATGCTATGTAATTATTTTATATCTCCAGCTTGTAAAGCTGTCTATAAGCCAAATTAGTAATAATTATTTAAGTAAGGTCATTTAATTTTTTTTTTTTCCAAGTTTGAAAATTTAAATTCTATATCTTGCTTAAATTTTATTTTGCAGCAACATGGCTTCTGCTCATTGTTTATTATTATTGAAGATCCCCTCCTGCCATTCTCAATGAAAAAACAAACTATTTTTTCTTGAGTTCCAATAAGTATGCATACCAAATTTGTTGGCCACATAGTTTATTATAGAGCTATCTATTTGTAGAGGATTGACCAATTCTTACTCATTATTAATATAGAGCTTTTTCACATTTTATAATTAGAATAACAAAAGTATAAGATTAGCAAAGAATAAAGACTAAGGATTGTAATCAAAAACAATTAGAACAAATCTTTGTTGTATTTAATAAACTAATAATCATCTGAATAATTGTCAGCCTAATGAAGTACTATCACCCTGTCAAACTTTAGGGTGACAATGCTTAAAGAGTATGTGTGTTTGTGGGTGGTGGGGGGTGTTAGTAGTTAACATGGGGACTGCAACACCCTAGTAAGAGAGTTTGAACTCCAGTTATGTTATGTTCACTTTCAGACTGATATCCTTGGGAAACGTATGAAACTCTTTATCCCCCAACTATGGGTTAAATAGTACCACTACTGTTTAAAGAAACCAAATGAATACTTCAAGTGACCTCTTAAATTGACATATGGTCTTTTAAAAATCCCTATTATTATGACTAATACTTGCCTGGCTTGTTAGAGAAATATTGTAAAACTTTTGGAAAGTGAATAGCTTCTTGATCAGCATCTGTTAATAGAATTTTGTATTTATGACTTAATTCATTTCTAGTACTTTGAATCTATTTATTATGAGTTCTTCATTTTATCTAGCTTCTTTTACCAGGAAGATATATTAAAGTTCATTATGTGCCTTTTGCTCCTTTTGTTTCCTTGAACAATTATCCTTTGCTGGTTTACTAAACTTGTCATAGGTGTCTTTCAATTTAGTTATCCTTCTCTTAGAGTGGTTGCCAACCAAGGCCAAAGCTCAGTCTGCTTTATTTTACCGATAGACAGAGAAGAGATGGGCACATTCATGCCTTTCTCTAGGGCATTAGTGTGGAGTAAATGCAAGCAGCCTCAAAACTGGTATTTGAATTTTGCTTGCTGGTTCCATTTTCTGATTTGATAACCATTATTAGAGTTGTATGGTTTGCCGATTTTGGTATTGACCCCCCCCCCCTTGATACAGAGATTTTTTTTTGTTTTGGTTTTTAATTTAGTATTTTTTCTTTCTAAGAAAGCCATTCATTATCTTGTGTAATGATGATTAGTAGGTATGTGCAATTTTACTCTAGGAATTATATAAGTTTATGAATGAGTATTTAACCTATAGTCAAAATCACAAATACATAGAAAAGAATAAATCTTATTTATTAACAATGTCTCAATGAAAATCTGTAAGATTTGCCTCAAAGCAACCCATGTTATTAGTGTTTAAAATCCTACAATGTGTTGTATATAACACTAAGAAATAAAGGTTTACATAATATATGGTGTGCTTAATTTGCATATTGGTTTTAACAAATAATTACTAAGTGTAATCTTTTATATGCGTTCTTATTTAATTTTGTTAGTCTTTCTAATTTAATATATTTCATTATATCAAAACTTAAATACTTACACCCAGAATGTGCATATTCTTGCTAGTACCTAGTAATCATTACACAAGAAAATGAATCCTAAAAAAAATACTAAATTAAAAACTGAAACAAAAAAACTAGTATCAAAAGGGTCAATATCAAAATTACCAAACCGCCCAACTCTACCATTTGGTCTAATTCTTTAACCCCTCAGAAACTAAAATACAACTCTGAAGTTCACTTTGCAGATTACTTGTGCTTCTAAATATGACGCTTGCAAAATGTTCTCTCCTGTCACATAAACACTCCATAAAGGCTGTCATTTTGGATGCTTGCACTTCTGTCAACTTGTGCGTAGGGATTAATGTTAAATTAAGGGTAATAAAGATTTAGTCATGTGTAAAGACCAGTGCACTGAAAACCGAATTAAAACGAAGGGTAGGTAAAAAGTAAGGATTATTCACCTAAAGTCAGTTTTTAGTCTTTAAAGGTAATTTAGTCACAGAAATTTGACTTAGATTTAAGTTTGATTATTTAACTTTTGAATAAATTGTCAACTATAAATAAATACCATATTTATTAATTTTGTAAAATACAAAAATCATTGCATAAACTATCCATATTTGTTTGTCCTTGAATAATACATTTTGGAGAGAAAAACTGAAATTAAGAACTATTTTAATTATTCTTACTATCTAATTTTAGGTACATTTTCTAGATAAAAACTAATAGGTTTATAAAACAAATTTCATTTTTCTTGTTTACAACAATTTTATTTTGTGATTGGCGTATTTGCTTACCAGAAAAGAATTATTCTTAAAAAAATTCCAACTTGTAAAATTTAACATTAACTACTTTTTATGTTTCATTTTTTTACTTTTATTACAAAAAGTATTTTTAAACATTTAACTTAGATAACTGAAGCACACAGATTTCAGACATCATGTTTTATCCTACCTTTTTTTTTTTTTTTTTTTTTTTTTTTTTTTTAAACATTCTATGCTAAAATATGAAATGGATTCCCTAAGTTTCATATCTGTCTATTTCCTTTTTTTCTTTTCATTTGTTTTGTAAACAAATCGATTTCACATTTATTTTCTAAAAAATAGTCAAATGTTTTTATATTTTTGTTCGATCTTTTCTTCTTACAATAGTATAAATGTTGATAAAATTTAATTTCATCAAAATCTGAAAGTCTTTTTAAACCTTGTTTTCTTGGATATGGTAGTTCAGTAGTTATAGCACTACATTGAACGGTTTTGTAAAATATTTTGGTGTGATATCACAGTATGAAGATGAAACCGAGAAACCACATTTTTTTTTTTTTTTTTTTTTTTTTCTTTTTTCGGTTTCAAACTGCCCATCTCTAACCATTATATCACTTTCATATTTCCCAATTCAATATATATATATATATATATGGTATCCAAATGACTGGTAGTAAGGGATGATTCCACCTGGGATCCTCAAAATCTCACTGTATAATCATACTGTATGCTCCTGTAGGTGCAAACATATATTCATACAAGGATTTTTATAAATCCCTAAAGAGATCTCAATGTAAAATAATCAATAAATTAGATTAAATACAGAGCAATATTTAATTTTCAAGTTTTTTCTTTCTTTGAAAATTATATATATATATATATATATATATATATATATATATCTATATATCAATTACCTCCTAATAAATGTAGATTACAGATCATGTCTCTCAGAAAATTCATATACACTTGAATTAAATTTGAATGACATTTAATATTTGAAGGTTTTAGATTTCTTGATGCGCATTTTTGTAATATTTTCCTCTGCAAGTATTTTCAAGTATTTGGAGATACTGTTTTATTTTTATTTATTTTTATTTTTTTGTACATGTCTGGTGACTTTTCACAAAACTTCTAATTGAAACTGAGAGAGCTCTTATAAGTCTTTGAAATAAGCCACTGCCATTCTTATCATATAGCAATTAAAATAGTTGACCTTTTTAAAGCTGTAAATAGCATTTTCATAATTATAATTTTTGACTAATAAATGAACATTAGTGAACAATTAAAATTTAATTATTCTAATTGATAGTTTTAGAATTCTTGAACGAGGCTGTGTGCATTTCACATGGCGCTAATACCCTTAGAGGGAAAAGGTAAGGCACTTCCCATAGTGTAATGGTTAGCAAGCTAGTTTAACTGACCATTGTTAATTAGTTCAATTTTCATATTTCTGGTTATGTGCCACTACTAAGCTAAGCTTAGTAAATAACTACCCTTGGGAAATGTATGCATTCAATGATTTTACCCTCCAGCTATGGATGAATAGTAGTGCAGACCTTAATATGGCAACTGGTCTTGGAGAAAGAAAAAAATTCTGAATTCAAACCTGTTAAACCATGCTTAAAAATTGATCTTGTGTTGCATCCTGCTCGTGTCGAGGGGTTGGGTAAATACATAAGTAAAGTTGGCAGGGTGGCCTATTTTCAGTATCGGCCTGATAGCGAGGGATTCTATCCTCTTTTAGCTAGTGCTAGACCAGGGAGATTGTTTTTGCATCTTAGGTGGAGCACCTCACCTACCATCAGCTCTCACTTTACCATACTTAATCGCATGAGTAACACAGCTTGATTATGAATGAATAGTTCAGCCTACATTTGAGGGCCAAGAACCTTGTGGTTACTAGGTGGATGCTCTACTGACCGAGCTAAAAAAAAAGATTACTCTTTGTGACTCCTTGGCATTCAAGTAAATTTAGTTGATATTATTTTTCAAATTGATTTCTTAAAAATAATTTTATCTTTTCTGAATTATTAATTGAAGAAATTACATCTTCAATTTGGTGCACAATTGAATTTGCTTTAAATTTTTATTTTTTTGATGAAAATTTGCACAATTGCACATGTAACCACCTTCCTTTCCTGTGAATGAGAAATATCTTTCTATTTGATCACTGTGTAACAGTTTCTCCTGAATTAAATTTTTACCTGCAACTGATAGCTGATAGAAATCTCTAACACATTCCCACTGAATGACAAATACATACTTTGTTAGTATATGATTAATGTAATTGCTTCTACTTATATCTGTCTGAAGAAATTAAAAAATAGACTGCTGACACACACACTTACATATATATATATATATATATATATATATATATATATATATGTGTGTGTGTGTGTGTATATAATAAGGGTTAGTTGAAAAGTTCAAAGACTGACTCTCATGAAATATGACCAAATGAAATTTATTTTTCAACTTAGTCCGCCTTTTGGTCCACACACATCTTACATTTGTAGTGCAGTGCTTGAATCCCACTGGTAAAAAAGTCATCAAGAGTGGATATGTCAAACTTTTCAGCTCACGCTTTGTGTGTGTAGGTATTTATCCAACACATTCGCTTGGGTTAGGATATGACACAAGGTTGCAAGTATGGGATGTTCAGCGAGGATCGAACTTACTATTCAATAATGTATCTGTGAGACTAGCTTGTTAACCGTTACCCCACAATGGGATATAGATAGATAGGTAGATAGATATATATAATTTAATGCTGAAAGTGTTTTTTAATCTATAAAATCTTTACAGTGCTTAATGCACAAAAATGCAGAGCAATATCATATTTCAAGTATAAAAACCCACTGCATGTAAAATTTAATGTGTATTCATAATTACATGAATGAATTGACCATGAAGTATCAAAAAAGGCTTTTGCCCAATGTTTACAAGTAAATGATTAACTATACCCATGTTGATGTGTTGAATACTAGCTCACCTGAAGATCAACAATGTAAAAATTTGAGTTGTGGGTTTTTATCCTGTTTTTATTACCTTATTTTATACTTGAAATAAATATATACAAGGGTGGACTGAAAAATTCATAGGCTGAAAAGTTCTTATGTCATATCTGCTGTTGATGACTTTTTCATTATTTTTTTTATTAATAGGATCCAAGCATTGTAACACTGGAAGTGTGTAGACCTCAACCTCATTTGGTCACATTCCATGATAGTATCTTGGTCAGCCTGTGATATATATAAGTGTTCATTCTAATAAGCAAAGAATTAAAACCTTCTTTTTTTTTTTTTTTTTTACTTTGGTTTTCATTAAATTTATTTGGTATAGAGAGTCATGGACATTTTCATCTGGAAAGATGTTTGTCTTCATAGACAGTTTGGACTTTAAAGTCAGCTTTTCCCAGTTTTTAGGCTAAAATTAAAGTGTGGTATCTGTTCATCTTCTTCAGCTGTCTTATTTTCTTTTGGCAGTACATAGTCTTTTTTTTTGTCCTATTGTTCTCAGTCTTTCAGCAGCGCCTCTCATTGCATCAAAGGGGACATTTGGAGTTACTTGGTGTCTGTTGTGGAATGTGTAATTTTTGTCCTTGCTTGGGCAACTTACCTCCCATCTAAAAAAAAAAAACATCCAAGTAAGACAAACAGGACATACTGGGTACTGCTGGAGAAGCAGGAATGAAATCATAAGTGACGTTCTCCTATGGACTCCTACACAAGGACACTAGCAAAAACTTACATCTATCAAGTCTGAACTGATACTAGAGAACCTACCAGGAGTGATGGTTGATAGGGACAGATGGTGAGATAGTCAAGAGAATCTGTGCTATTAGCATGACTAGATGATATATACAGACATTGGCTTTTTTGTTAACTCTGTGTGTGACCTAAGAGGGAAATAGTTAATTATTTATTTGTAAGCATTGGGTAAAAACCGTTTTTTGACCCTGCATGGTCAATTTATTTGTAATTATGAATCTGCTTTAAATTTTATTTTTGATGAAAATTGACAATGAATCTATTGTCTGCACTAATGTTTCTCAACCTTTTTTCTTATGACTCATTTTTGGTTTCAAAAAACATTTCAGGGTCATATAAGCACAAAAAGAAATTCCATTTAACAGAAATAATTTTATTTACAAAAGCAAAATGTAATGGAAAATATAAATCCTGGCTAATGACTACTCTGATCATGGTGTCTATCTATTGGCTTGCCAAGTTGAACTTTCAAACCTTGGTTCAGCAGTTTGTGTTTTCATAATTTTATGCCAGTGGAAAGAAAAAGAAAGAAAAAAACAGAATTTCAAAGCTCACCCATTATCTTTAGGTAAACTCCAGGCCCTTTATGAATCACTGGTCTATATGGTCATAAATCATTAAGAAAAAAATGTTCTAATATAAATGCAATCTTGGTCCGAGGAAAACTAAATAGAAAGTTGTATTGGTAAATAGTTTAATACAGCAGTCATAGTTGATTATTTGTAGTGATGAAACATTACTTAAAAAGAAAAACATGTCTAATCTCTTGTACATGATTGCCTTAAAACTTTAAATGAATAGTCAGAAGTTGAAAAGATAATGCATTAGTTTTTGTTAGATAATACTGCAAAGGATGAAATTCTCATCTCATTGCCCTGTTATCAGTGAAGTAACATCAAATACTAAGATAGAATTTTTTAAATTTATTCTAATCTGATACAAATTGTTCTGTTTTTTGACAGTTGTTTTTTAAATTTTTGTTATATATATATATATATATATATATATATTCCGCTGAAATGTTAATCAATTTAAAAAAAAAGTTTTACTGAATCCTTTATAATTCTGCTATATTCATTCCTATTTATAAGTCATATATTTTAGGAGATTAGCTTTAATCTCTTGAACGAGAATGTCTGAATGGTTTTAAAATATACTGAATTTATCTACTCTTAACCCTTTCACTACCAAATTAGATTGAGATTGTTTTGCAATAATTAAAAAAAAAAAAAAAAAAAAAAAAACATCTCTGTGTTACTAACCTTTTATAGATAAGCTCCATCTTTAACCCATTCACTAGTTTTTTTTTTAAGTTGTGGATATGCAAAATTATACTTTGAGTATGACATTTTAAGGGTTAAAATGAAAATCGACTGGTGGGAGTGAAAGGGTTAATATATTTTGTCTGTTCTAAAAAAAAAAAAAGCCTATAATATTTTAGGGATAGTGAAGCTTCCATGGAGTATGAATAACTATCTACATACATATAATAATTTATTAGCCAAACCAAAAATGTTTTCAGTAATTTGATTTATTTATGAAATTGCAGTTAAATACCAACTGGCAAACACATTCAAAATTCTGTCAAAAACCATATAGATAATGGTACATTGGTAAGGTTAGTTTTTCTAGAGATAAATGATCTTTTTAACTTATAGATATCATTAGTCAAATGGATACTAATATCACTGTTGTCTCTCTAATAGAGCATGATTTAAACTTTTTAACATTTTTATTTGTGTTAATTATTTTTCATTGTAATATATGAAATATATTGTCTCCATTTTATATTAGCAAGACCTTTTTTAAGGTGTGGTTTATGACAATGGTTTTCAAGCATTTAACTGTTTAGTTATCTGTATTTAAAATATCTTAACATTTAACAGCATTGTAAAATGTTAAATTTCAACTTAAAAAACTTTGAAACTAAAAAATGTATTATCTAAAAGATTCTAAAGCTCTTAATGATCTCTTTATTTTATTTCATTGCAAATGGTATATTAAACCAATGAGCACTAAGTTTGCTTTATTGTATTTTTATAATTGGATATTATGTTTATAAATGAAAGTATACTTAATGTAGACCACCTTAATAATAATAATAATAATAATATATATGCATTAAAAAATCTTAACCATCTTTTATGTTTGTTTTTCTTTTATCTAAAAATAGATTTTACTCGTATTGAAAGTTCTTATGCTTCCAAGGGTTGGGTGTATGTTATAACAAATCATACTTGTATATTTGTATAAATTTCGAAGTTGTTTTGTAAATAAGTAAGCACTACTTTTATAGGCTGTTTTAGAATTTTATATTGATATGTTTATTTTATTTTTCTTTGTGTCGAGAACCCCATTTTGTGAATAATTATCTTTTTGTATAGTTTAGTAATTGTTTTAATTTAAACTTCTTGAGTGTTAAACAAATGTGGTCTATTGGAATTAAGCTAAAACTCAAGAATAATTAACCAAAATGTCTATTTTAGCTCTAAAATGATTTTCATTGTCTAATTTCAAACAAAAACAAATTTCAAACAAAAAAAGTATTTTATAGCTGATTCTCAAATAAGTTTGTTATAAAGAATTAAAAAAAATGTTAGCTTGTATTTTGTCATGCAGATTTAATCAATCATTTGCAAATCTAGGATTTTTATTTGAAATTTCTTTTTACAAAGATTATGAGAACATTTTCTTGTCACTTCGTTTAAAATAAAAAGAAAAAGGATCATGAATATAGGCCATGTATCAGCTTAAGAGATTACGTAGCTTTTAAATTTAATTATCAATTAAATTGCTTGCTTTTAACATTCTGCGAAAAATGTTGCATATTTGTTGAGTATAAGTATATTAAATAAGAAATTAATATCATCAAAAATATATTGAGTTGTGTGTAAAAATTGGGTGCTGACATTACAGCAAAAAATGTATGGTATTTATTTATATTTCTAGAAAATAATAAGCAATACATAATGATTAGGTTTTACTGTATAAGAAATAGGTGGAGTAGTCTCTTGTTAGTATCATCTGGATGCTTTTTACTAGTGCTAGACCAGAGAGATTGTTTTTACTTCTGACGTGGAGTGCCACATCTACCATCAGCTTCGAACTTTTCTGTGCAGAGTCAAATCCCAAATCATGCACAGAGTTGGCGAGGGCCGGTATTGAACCTGGAACCTTGGGGATCTGAGGCGGATACTTTACCAACTGAGCTAAACTGGAAACCTGTTCATAACATTTGATCTTTGTAGACTGTTAAATCAAATACCAAATTGAATCGAATCATAAGGTGTTCTTTACTTACCAATGAGTTAACTTATAGTAATTTGTTCATTATTTATATATATATACGTAGATGGATTACCAGGTAAATTGGTAAAGAAAAAGTTAGCAAACTGATGAAACTCGTAGATATATACAGATACCTGTGGGTAGAAATAGATCTATAACTGCAAAATGACCAATTTTTAAGCTTTTTTCTTCATATATTATATGTGTATGTGTTTATCAACCTCTCCGTCTGAGCAGGATGTGACACATGGTCAATTCTTAAGCAATATTTTTTTTTCTTTTTTCCCTTTTAGTCTTAAGATTAGTTTTGAGCCAAATCCATTTTTATTGGAAATTAACCTGGAAAAAATGTCGACATATTTTGACCCTCACACTTAATATATGAACTATAAACTTTAACTTTTCTCATCCTCCTCTTTTGTATCAACTACAATTTTCTTTTGTCTCTTAAATTCTGGTTTCTATAATATCTATTTTAAATAGCAGTGTCAGTATTTTTATTTTGTTATTTGATACTTTGAAATAATTTTAAAATAAATGGTTAGGTATCTGGAACTTCTGAAAAAAGATCACTGTTAATTGTATGCTAATCCTGGCACTGTCATGAGTGTCCTCTTTTACTGAGAATTACATATTTCATTTGGAAATAATAATAGTTCAATAGGTTATTTATTTTGTTAGCAACTTGTTTATTTAAACTATAACATTTTTTTTAAGTGATTTTGTAATGTATTTTCATACTTTTATGTACATTCCTATAATAGCTGAAGTGATTGACATGATAATAGAATTTAGTATTTTAAAAAATATTCAGATAAGGATTTTATTGCTCAGTTTGATACAGGGGTGTTCTCCATAAAAAAGGAAAGAAATCAAAGCAAAATTTACAGAGCAATTTCTTTAAAAAAAAAAAAACCCTGGTTACTTTATATATTACTAGAAGTGGCTACCCGGCTTTGCCTGGGTAGAGGGTGGGTTAATAAAAAGTTAGTCTCGCAGATCCATTGATTGTTTTGGTCTTACATAATTGATTTGTTTTAATCATGAACCAACCAATGACTTTCTTTTTTCATGCTATTCAAATCCTAGTTTTTAAATATCTTTCCTGATATAAATAAAATCTTCATTATTTTGGTACAAAAAGCAAGCTCTGGTGATAGTGAATGTGTATATATATATTTATTTACATTGTCGTTAATTGTTTTATTTTGGTAGTTTCCTCCGGACATAAATATACACAACTGCCCTTTATATATGCATAGATAGATAGCTATAGATGTATATTTTGAGTGTAATTGCCTTGATTCAAATTGAAAACTTTAAATTTTATTATTTTTATATGTGCCATTTTGGTCATTTGTCTGTTAGGTTTGATGCAAACTGGTTTAAGTTGGGATACCATAGTTTAACAGACTAGATGTATTGATTTAGGGAACAAACTCTATCCTACTTCAATAGAGATATAAGTTTTGGGGAACAAAGTTAAGTCTGAATGTCTGGGCTCAAAATGAGCTGTATCAAAATCATTACTTAGCTGCAACAGATATATTTGAATACCAAAGGGTGCTAAATGTACATTTCAATAAAAGTAGTTTTTATTTTATTATCTGCATAAGCCCCCTCCCCCCAAGTTCCTCCATTCAAGACCTTCATTTTGTCCTGTCTGTTCTGCTGTTTTTTTTTTTTTTTTTTTGTGCACCCTCTTATTTAGGTCACTACATTGATTTAGTGATTGTCCTTTCGTGGACATTCAGCATGACTAAGCAACAAACCTGGCAAAGGGCAGATGAGATCAGCTCGATCCAATGGACACTCCTACCCTGGAGAGGAGTAAACCTCTCTTCAAAAATTACAACTTGCCAGCAGTTTTGTACATATCTGAAGTGTACATTGACAAACTCATCTGTTGTAGTTTAATGTAGTCAAACTTTGCATATATCATCAAATCTTGACACAGGTAAAGCTGCACATTTTGATAGATATTAAATAAGGTCTATATTAGATTGCAACCAATCCTGTCACTATTATGTACATACAATGAGTGAGGAAGAAAATAAGAAATGAACTGGGAGAGTCAAAGAGGAATAAGTTATATACTTCCCCTTTTATTTATTTTTTTTTTTATATATATGTAAAATGAATACTTAATATTTTGATCATAGAAATATTACTGAAGTAGTTACATAGATACTTTCTTGTGTATATATATATATATATATATATATATATATATATATATATATATACAAGGTATAAGTAAAGTAAGGTCGACGGGGTGGCCTAAAGTCGGTATCAGCCAGTCAGCGAGGGAGTCTATCCCCTTTTCAATAGCGCTAGACCAAGGAGATTGTTTTAGCATCTGAGGTGGAGCACCACACCTACCATCAGTTCCTTACTTTACCGCACAGATCCCTGTGCTACTCATACGCTGAGTTGGCGGGGACCGGTATCGAACTAGGAACCTTGTGGTTTCTAGCCGAACGCTCTACCAACTGAGCTAATCCATATGAATACATTTAAAATGTCATATTTTCATGAAAATAATATAGAAATGAATTTTGCTTTAAAAATCCTAATAAAAAGAAGTTGAGCTTTTTAATTATCTTCATTGTAGTCTTCAGAGAATCTGTAGCTTATATTTTTCCTGGAATATTCTGTAAAAGTTATTTGAAATAACTGTTGTGCTAAAACAATGTAGGTCAAATATAGATTAATTGATTTACATATTCTGGAAGCTGATTCAGAAGATTTTAAAAGAATAGTCGACATATTTATTTAATTTAATTTTTAAATTTTAATTTTATTTATCCCCCCCACCCAATTTTTACCGTTTTCGGGCTTGTCGGAAAATCTAATGGTTCATGTTTTGAAAATATTTGAATGTTAAGCACAATCTTTTTAATTCAGTCTTGTAATATACAAATACAATTAGTAATATAAATCTTTGTTTTTAGATCTGTAATTTAGCTCGGTTGGTAGGGCATTTGCCTAGGAACCACAAGGTTCTGGGTTCAATATTGGCTCTTTGCATATGAGTAGCACAGCACGGTAAAGTGGGGAGTTGATGCTAGATGTGGCACTACACCTCAGATGCAAAAAAAGGTCTCTGGTCTAGTGCTAGTAAAAAGGGGATAGACACCTGGCTGATACTAACAATAGGCCACTGTGCCAACTTTTTACTTGTAATGTTAAAAAATTTCAAGTTTAAAAAAGAAGTTATAATTTTCCAATATTCTTAATAGATTTGTCTTTTTAAATATTTACCTAATTTCTTTGCTAATAGTATGTGACACAAGGTCAATTTTCAAGTGTAATAGTATTAGTTTTGGATTTGGTCTTCTTTCATCTAGACTGGTTGCTGTACCAAGGCTAAAGAGCCCAGTCTACCTATTATTTACTCATAACTGGGATAAGTCTTTTCTAAGGGCATTAGTCTGAAGTGAAATGCAAACAGCTTCATCCAGAATTTGAACTCTGGTCGTCATGTCCATTTCCTAAGACTATAACTGTTACGCCACATGTCTACTCTTTATACATATTCGATGACAATAATTTCAGAGTGCAACACTATTTTTCTTTTTGAATGTTTATTTTTCTGTAGAAAATATTAAGTATATAAAACTAAATAAGAACTAAATTTGAAGTGCTTTTTAATAAACTTTAAAATGTCATAGATACTTTGCAACTACCACTAGACTTCCTACCATAGGATCATTTGAATGTTTGAGAACATTGCTCAAAAGTTTTCATTTGTAGATCTAGCTTAACAACTTTCATATAAATTGGATTTGGAAAATCACTTTTGTCTATTTTAAGGTGTTGAAAATTGCTGTTGCTTCAAATTTTCTGTTGGCAAATAGTGAAGTGAATATATATTGGTGTTTTTTAAGGGTTAATTCCCATTTTTTTTATTAATTTATGGTTTTTTTTTTATCTGTAATGTCTCACAAAATTTATTTTTATTACTGAGCACTGAAACAATTTGAAGTCTTCGTGTATGCTTCTAAATTATTTAGTTAAGAATTAATGATAAATTTTTTCCTAAAAAGGGAAAAAAAAAACATTTTAAGAGAAATCTTTTATTTTTACTTGATTCTTTTGAAGCATCAAATTACTATGTGAAAATATTAGGAAATTGAGAATTTGAAAATCAAAACAAACTAGAATTAAACGGATATGTTGCCTTTGTATATATATATATATATATATATATATATATGTTTTAGAAAACATTGTGACAAATTATCTATTTACTTGAGCAACAATGATAATGTTGTTTGTATTGTATTCAATGAACTTAATTACCTGTCACTGCTACAGGAACTTCTTGGACTAATAGACTTGGTGGTGTCATATTTTACAAATAAAAATTACTTTCAAAACATAACCACTAGGTTTGTATATAACAATTTGTGATATATATATATATATATATATTGCATTTATTTGTCTTATTGAACAATTGTATGATTTAATAGGGGTAAGAGGAAGAGTTTATTCTAAGAACAAAAAAGCTAACATATTTCTTATGACAACAACTGAACTTCATTCATTATTTCTTTATTTGAACCACAAGTTTTTCTTTTTTTTTTTTTTTTAAATAATGCTTTATAGTATTACAAGAAATGTTTTCCTTATTCACCCACACCTCCTTATTCACTAAGGCTTAAGATATTCCACTTATGTAATGAAAGGAAGTTATTCACAAGTATTATGAATAAAAAGAATTTGGAAGGACACCAGATATTTGATGAAATAACAATGTATTATATATATATATATATATAATCATTTTAAATTGGGAGACCCTTCACAAAGGATTACATTTATTGCATTAAAAAAATTCTAAAAATGTGTAAACTTAGAGCCCATTTGTTTTCCCCTATCCTATTGGCTATGTCATATTCCATTACTTTCAGTGGTCTATTTTCAACATCAAGGATGGTCTACATCCTCGATGTTGAAAAAAGACCACTCTTTAATTTAAGGAGAAAAAAATTTGAATTTTGCCTGAAACTAGTTATTTCTATATTATGTAACTTATAGTAAAAAAAATTAATTGTCCATTTTCACTGAAAAATGGATTTGAAACATCTAGCATGTAGGATATTATTTATTAAACTAGGGCTTGTTTAGAAGTGTATCTGGAACTCACTAACAAGTCTGCTAGCCTAGCTCTTTAACTATTACACTACAATAGGCAGAGTTAAGTTTATGGCAAAGGCCCCTGCTTCTAAAAAAAAAAAAAAAAATTTAACAATTTTGATTGACCCTTCTGATTTGTGGACAAAAAGAAAAAAAATTAGCAAATAGGTTCACAGGGGAAATGTTTAACCATTAGGTTCCCCATTTAACAGTTGTCCATGATATTGAGGTTTCTATTTAGAAAGTAGTAAAAGGTTTTAATTAACATCTAATAGTAATCTGTTATTGAGAATTTGCAGGATTTAAAAAAATTAGTGTGAAAACATCTCTCAAAATCATTTGGTTCATTTAAAAAAAAATTTTTTTATATTTATATATCATTTAAAAAAAATTTTTCATATAATTTTCTTAAAACCCTATTAGGGTTTTAAGAAAATTATATGAAAAAGTATTTAAAAAAATTTCTTGATGCACATTGTGTATTGTATGTTTAATGTTAATAGTTATAGCTTATTTTGTCAAATATGGGATGGACTACATATCTGTTTTTGCAAAATGTTTTAATTGGTAGTTTTATTCAATTATAATATTCTCTGGTCATATAACATAAAAAAAATAGTGTTTGGCAATGTATCAGCATTGCAGACTTTTGTATTTATATCTGTTTTGTCAATAACCTTGAATGATTGTATAAAAAGTTTCTACTTTACATTAATTTCAACTGTTCTTACTTGAAATAGCCTGGAGGCATGCTTAGCATAATAGTTATCATTATAGTCAATGAACTCTGCAACCCAAGTTCAGGTCTTGGGCAAGGCTGTTTGCATTTCATTTTGTGCTAATGCCCCTGGGAAAGGCATGAATCAATCTGTCCCCCCCCAGCTATGGGTAAATAGTAAGGCAGACTAGGGTCTTTAGCCTTGTTTAGGTAACCAGCCCAAGAGAAGAGAAGGAAAACCCTGAATCAGTTATACTTGGTTTAAAAATTGACCTTGTGTCACATCCTACCTCGTGGCAGTGGGGTTGAGTAAATGCATGCTTGAAATAGCCTAACTGAATACTATGATCAACAAATATTTTCATGACTTTTTTCTTTTTTTTTTAATTACAAACTTTATGTACTTTGTTGTTAATAGTTGAATTATTTCCTATTTATTTAATAAAGGTTTAAGGAATTTAGAAAATTAACTTTATGAAAATTAATTCTGGTTGATTAATATTTGTTGTATTTAGCAAAAGCTGTGCAAGTTTGTACTATTCTCTTAATAAAAGGTTAATTTATATTTGTAATAACATCTGGTCTCATTTTTGTATACATTTCTGAGGAAATTTCATTGATGTCCAAGTATATTGGTGCATAATAATCTGGTTTCATATTATATGCTCACATAGGAAATGCTTTTCATTTTGCATTGAAAGTGACTTTTGAATGTGTGTATGTGGGGTGGTTAAGCAAGATTGTTTTCTCTGGAAAACCATATTAATGCTGAAAACAGATTGATATTAAAATATTTTATTTCTAATATAAATCTTTAAACAGAAGCACTCATGGCATGATGGTTATCATTGTGGGGAGTTGACTTTACTATCAGAGTTCAAATCCTGAACGAGACTATTTGTATTTCACATAGTACTAATACCTTTGGGAAAGGTATGAATCAAACTATTCTCCCTCCAGCAATGGAGGAATAGTAGGGCAGACTGGGTTCTTTAACCTTAATATAGCAACTGATCTAAGAGAAGGAAAACTCTGAATTCAAACCAGTTATAGATCTAGAGGATTGGGCTCCATCAGGCTATGCCTGCCCAAAATAAATTACATGAGTAGCGCCTACACAACCAAACCAGTTTATGAGACCAGGGGAGTTATTTGCTTAACTTATTTGTAGCACAAGGCCAGAAGTATGGGGCACCTAGTTAGAATCAAACTTGCTAACAATGGTCTGCTAATCGAGCTTCTTAACCATTACACTACGTACAGAACATGGGAATGAAAATGAAATCTTTAAGCTGGAGTACATTTTTAACTCCAATTCCATGTCTGTAAGACTCAAATTTTGTAAGTGGTTAGTGTGTGTATGTTAAATATATGTATTTGTGATTGTGAGCCAAATTTTAGTTATTCCCATTGTCTAGTTTATAATTAATACCATAGTTTATGGTTGTCTCATTGTGATGTAATGGTTAGCAAGCTAGTCTCGCAGATTCATTTCTACTGATAAGCAAGTTTGATACTTGCTAGATGTCCCATACTTTTGACCTTGTCACATCCTACCTGAATGGGTTGGGTAAATACCTACCCTGGTTTATAGAAGGTTATCAGGATTTAAAAAAGAAAATGTTTAAAGCTAGAATTTCATCAATTTCTAATAGCAAATGTTGACTGGTTAAATTTTTCCAAAAATTAATTTTGAATCTTTCACAACTACCTGGTGTCTCTATCTTCATACTGGTTAAAATATCTTAAAACATTGACATCACCCTTTTAGAATTTAAATTTATTAAATACATTTTGAATATTTAAAGAAACTGTTTTCTTTTAATTGTGTAAATACTTCATTGATGTTTTCTTGTTTTTATATTACGGTATTTTTAATGACATTACTTTTTTTTAATAAATGTTGTTGCGTGCTGTTGGTATTACAGTAAATCCATTAACTACTTAACTGCTCTGTATACTGGATGTAAATATTGAATGAATTGCTTATTTATTGGAGGATGTCCAAACTTGTGTTAGTAATTTGAAAAATCTTCTTTAGAAAATCAATAAAATGTATTGGAGAATGGTGGATAGCATTAAAATACTTGGATTAAGTTATTTTAGCAGCAGTAGCAAAATATTTTATAGTAATCCATTTAAAAAAGATAAATGAAAACTGAACAAATATTTGTTAACATGCTTAAATGTCGCCTTTGGTTGGCAGCTTTTAAGCTCTGTCATATCATATTTATAGAATTTATATTATGATTAATTGCAAATGAAGAAATAAGAACTATTCTACAATTTAGTTATCTTCCTTGAAAGTGGTATCAGTGCAAATACCGATTTTCATAAATATTATGAACTTGATTGGAAATTTTCTAAATTAGAGAATTTTAATATTGTGCTAATGAAAATCTTTTTTTGTGAAGTATAACATGCATATAAAAATCAAATCATAATATAGATTCAACATTATATATATGGTGTCCCAAAAATTTGACATAATTTCATAAAATGTCATTTTTTGGGGACACCCTGTATATAATCAACTTTGAATCTGTTATGATTTTATTTTTTAATCATTGCCCAATATTTGATTATTAAGTGTCTCTATTGAGCACTATAAAATAAAGAGAAAAAACTGAGTTTTTGATTTAAAGAGTATAAAAAAAAGTTTGAATACTGTTTAGATAAACGACTAAGCAAAATTAAAGTATTTATTTTTTTTTCCTTTTGGATATGTTTTAAGTTGTATATAAAATCCTTGTTGGATTAGTATAGATGAATTAATTAATATGGACTTTCATTCATATTAATGGAAAAATATTTATCAAGTTCTTGCTAAGAACCAATATAAAATATTTAACAGTGGACATTCTTGATTTGTTACTTGATAGTTTCTGCAGAAATTTATCAAATTCAGTAATCCTTTGAAAACCCTATTTATATATGCTTATGTTAAAAATCAGTGTATTATCAATTAATTGAAATGACATTTTCTTTGTGTGTGTGTGTGTGTATATATATATATATACGCACACACCCCAACCCCTCTGTGACATGAGGTTAATTTCTTAAGTGGAGTTTAACAGGTTTGTACTGTTTTCTTTCTCCTAGACTGGTTACCTACCCAAGGTTAAAGAGCCCAGTTTGCCTTACTATTTACCCATAGCTAGAGGGAGAGTAGTTGGATGCATACTGTTCCCAAGGGTATTAGCATTGTGAAATTCAAACAGCCTTGACCCAGATTGGAACTCGGATTGAGGAGTTCATTTCCTACGACTCTAACCATTACACCACATGCCTCCACATTTTCTTTGTATATTGTTTGGTTTCCTAAAGCCAAATTCACATCTTGAAATGCCTGTATAGATGTTCCTCTATATTAACATATTTTGGAGTGAAAATTTGAAATTGATAAAAACAAAATTTTAAAGAAATGTGTATAAAATTGTCTGTACTTACTTTTTTAGTAATGTTCTTTGGATGTTAAAACTAAAACTTTCATTATTTATCTTTCTCTCTCTATTCATTTAAATCTGGCTTTCAAGATAGTCTTCACTATTTTTATGGCTTTTTATTCTTTTGATATAAGCAAATCTCATAGATATAGTTTTGGTTACATATAGACACAATGTCACCACCGACATCACAATTCTCAATGGTTATTAAATAAACATTATTTAATCTTAGTTAGCATCTTATTAACAATGTATGTTTGATTTGCCTCAGAACAGCCCATGTTATTAATGTGTTTAAAATTTTGCAATGTATGCTAAAAATCACTAAAAAAAAATAAAGGTTTACATATGGCATAAATGATTTGCATACTGGTTTTAACAAAATGGTGTTTAATAAATAATTACTTGGTATTGATTTCTTATTGTTTTATTCTCAAACATATTAAAAGCAATCCCATGTATAATTTTGTATGGAAATTAAAATAAAAATGTGTAATCCTTTTGTGTTCCTGTAAAGTTTTGTTAGTTTTTCTAATTTAGTATATTTTATTACATTAAAACTTAAATATTTGCACCGGACTGAGGGTACATATTTTTGTTAGTTGCACATAATGTTGCACAGAAATATAAGTTTACAAAAGGAAGTCATGCCACATTTGTTGTTTCAAAAACAAAACAGAATTACCTATTACACATTAATTACCTGGACAATTTGTCTATAGAATAAGAAAGTAACTTGGTCCAATTTTGGGCTGATTTGGCCTAAAATTATCTATAAATTTTCTTTTCTTTTCTTAAAGTTAATTTAGGACAGAGCTGTTAACTAATTGTTAATTTTTATCTTTTCTATCTACTATCACTCGTTCCTTACACTCCCTCTTATAGCTGTGCATGCTTTTAACTTTTCAACACCATCTTACTTGAGATTAAATTACAATTTATTACACTGATACTTTAGCACTAGGAGAAATAATGCTATTAAAAACTAAGATTGCCAGGACACTCGGAACTATATAGCAGGATGAAAATCTCTGTAAAATATGAGAATAAATTAAATCTTTTAAGCAATTTTTTTTCTTTTAATTGCTCTAAATGAAATTCTTAAATTTTTTTAAAACATAAAATTTGTTTGAATTTAGTCCTAAATTCAGTATTGTGACATTCTTCATTATTATAAGGAGCTAAATATCTTCACTGTTTGTGGGATTTTATGCTAATAATATCAAACTGTTTTTGAGAGTAATTTTAATAATTTGGTTTATAAACATCTGTCAAGATGGTTTCTTGTTGGTCATTACTTGCTCTATGATAGCAGTAAACAAAACAAAAAGAAATTGTCTTTATTTTGTGACTTGGAAAATTCATAGGAAAAATGGTTATAACTTTGGTTTATGGCTTTGGTTTTCAGCTAATTGTCTACTTTATATGGTTAAAGAGAAAAGCATTCTCTATCACTAGTCCCATAAACTGGTTTGGTTGTGGGGACACTAATCATGTAATGTATCTTGGGCAGTTCCTCTTCAGATCTACAATTTGTTTGAATTTTAGAGATTTCCTTCTAGAACGGTTGCCTTATTAATTTTAAAGAGCCCAGTTTTCCCTTCTATTTATCTAGAGGGAGAATAGTTGGATTAATACCTTTCTTAAGAGTATTAGTGCTATGTGAAATGCAAACTGCCTCATTCAGGATTTGAACTCTGAGTAGCTGAGTCCACTTTCTACTACGATAATTGTTATGCCACATTGTAAATTGAATACTTTGAACATAGTTTTTGAAAATTAAAAAAAACAAAAAACATGCCAAAAGCATGCTGTGAAGTCCCATTAGTAAAGACAGAATTTAGTGAATTTCACCATCCTTGAGTTATTATATAATGACAGGCAGGACAAAGAAAATATTTGGTGAATTATAGTAAAATAATTAAATGTTTGAGTAAACTAAAAATAAAGAACATTTGATGATTTGAATGTCTTTTGGATTATTTTTATTTTTTTGGCCGAATTTGAATGCTTTTCAAGCTTTTCATATTAGGTTCTTCTAATAACCCACTTGAGCAGCCATCTGATGGTTGGGCTAGGCAAATAGCTACTGAACTGCTTCATTTGTAATTCCTTCCTAATGAGTTTCAATATTGAAGAAAAAGCTTTTGACATGTCATTAGTGAGGAGTGGCTTATCTGAATTTAAGTGTTTTCACATAATACCTTGTGTGTGTGTGTTATACTTTATTTTGCTACATTTTACTGCTAATATTTTGAAATCTGGTCCAATTATAAAATTGCGAGCAATTATATAATTTCCTTTTCAAGAAAATATCACTTTTCACCATTTAAAAAAAAAAAAAAAAAAAAAAAAATCTTTAAATTCTTCAAACTTTGTTTATTTAACCTCCTTGTTAATTTCTAAATTGCTCAAACATCTTGTTTATCAATATTAACATGTTTTGTTTTATCTTAAACTGAAAAAAGCATGCCTAATTATAGTTTATCATAGTTGCTTACACTTAAGTATTTGAATTGAATTAACCTGATAAATCAACCAACTTGATTTGTAATAGCCCACTTTTTGTTAGATAAAGCATTTAAGCTTTTTCTTCAAATTCTTCCTCTATTAGATGTCACTTGTTGATGTTTTTTTTCTCCCCTTATATTAAACTCTTTTTGTGTCTTTAATTAATTTATAAAAATACTGTTTTTAGTATTTTTAAGCAGTTTAAAATCTTTCCTGCTCAAAGTTATAATTTTAAAAGCTCATTTAACCCTTTCACTACCAAGTTAGATTAAGATTGTTTGGCAATAATTTATTTAAAAAAAAAAAAAAACTTTGCTGCTAGCCTTTTACAGATAAGCTCCATCTAATCCTTTTTTTTTTTTTTTTTTTTTTTTTTAATTATTAAAAATTTTTTTTTGGATACGCAAAATTAGGCTTTGAGTACAGTATTTTAAGGGTTAAAATGAAATTGGGCTGGGACAATAATGTCCCAGTGAGGGTGAAAGACAAACCTAAGAATCTTTATTAGGGTAAAACTAATTTTTCTTTTAGATATTTATGAACATTTTTTTATTTTTAAAGTCAAATTGGATATTTAAAAAAATCTTTTCTATATAACTTGTCCTAAGTATATATCTTAATATTATGTTTTATGACTTAACCTAGTCGGCATGAACTGCTGATCAGATTAGCATAAAATCTGTATAGTTCTTTGTTCAAAAACATTCAGCTTATAGATTTATTTTTTATTTTTTGTCTCTGTTTATTTGCAAGTGTGAAAGATGAGCCACAAAAATTATGTTTTTAGTAGCTTATTACCTTTAAATCTGCTAGTTTGTTTTAGGATTGAATGACAAAATATATATTTGGTAATATGCTGACTTTGCAATGTATACAGTGTAATTTTATTTTTTTAAATTTATTATTTAGTCATTTCCTTCAACTCATTATTTTTCTCATAGTTTACCATGAAGTACATTTTTTTAAAATCATATATATAAATGACCTTCATTTTTATATACTTGATGGATGTACTCATTGTTTTTCATTCTCATTTTTACAACTCTAAGCTTTGTGTATTTTTTAAAAAATTGATATTGTTTTGCTTGGAATGGTCTAGTCATTTGTATTGTTTAAAAAAAAAATACTTTTATCAAATCTAGTGTCAGTTTTATTAAGTTAATTTTATTTACTCAGATGATTTATTTCCTTTCTTGTCTATTCTATCATTAGTAAAATATCCAATTTCATTTTGGACATAAGTTAAGTTGAATTAGGTATTGCTAACAATCTATATGTAATAAAAGGCCTTGGTATGTAGTTGAATCCAGATAAAAATAAGTCACAGGAAAAAAACAAAAGTGTTTACTCGATAAATCCCATGCATCTTGCTTGAATTAAAAACATTTCTCTACAAAACTTAATCTTAACCCTAACTGGTCTCGATAAATTGACTTTAAGAACTTTTTAAATCCAAAATTGTGACTCCTCTCCCCCCAGCAACAATGTAATCATTACCTGTAATTATTTGGTAAGTTAAACATTGAAGAATTTAGAAAAAATAGATTTGGTGCAACATATCAAATCTCTTAATAGGCAGCAGATTAAAATTTTTGTCTTTATAATCAATTAATCATTTTAAAGAAGCTTTGTTAAATTTAATGATTTTAATATAATTATACAATTGATTTTTTTTTCTTCAGTCATTATGGGGAAACTGATAGTCTATCTATCTATCTATCTATCTCTATCTATCTATCTCTATCTATCTATCTATCTATCTATCTATCTATCTCTATCTATCTATCTCTATCTATCTATCTCTATCTATCTATCTCTATCTATCTATCTCTATCTATCTATCTCTATCTATCTATCTATCTCTATCTATCTCTATCTCTATCTATCTCTATCTCTATCTATCTCTATCTCTATCTATCTCTATCTATCTCTATCTATCTATCTATCTATCTCTATCTCTCTATCTATCTCTATCTATCTATCTCTAATCTATCTATCTCTATCTATCTATCTCTATCTATCTCTATCTATCTCTATCTATCTATCTCTATCTATCTATCTATCTATCTATCTATCTATCTATCTATCTCTATCTATCTCTATCTATCTATCTCTATCTATCTATCTCTATCTATCTATCTCTATCTATCTATCTCTATCTATCTATCTCTATCTATCTATCTCTATCTATCTATCTATCTCTATCTATCTATCTATCTATCTATCTATCTCTCTATCTCTATCTATCTATCTATCTATCTATCTATCTCTATCTCTCTATCTCTCTATCTATCTCTATCTCTCTTCTCTCTATCTCTCTATCTATCTCTATCTCTCTATCTCTCTATCTATCTCTATCTATCTCTATCTATCTATCTCTATCTATCTCTATCTCTATCTATCTATCTATCTATCTCTATCTATCTATCTATCTATCTATCTATCTTCTATCTATCTATCTATCTCTATCTATCTCTATCTATCTCTATATCTCTATCTATCTATCTATCTCTATCTCTCTATCTATCTATCTATCTATCTATCTCTATCTATCTATATCTATCTATCTCTATCTCTATCTATCTCTCTATCTCTCTATCTATCTATCTATCTCTCTATCTATCTCTCTCTATCTATCTCTATCTATCTCTATCTATCTCTATCTATCTATCTCTATCTATCTATCTCTATCTATCTCTATCTATCTCTATCTATCTATCTCTATCTATCTATCTATCTATCTATCTCTATCTATCTATCTATCTCTATCTATCTATCTCTATCTATCTCTATCTCTATCTCTATCTCTATCTATCTCTATCTCTATCTATCTCTATCTCTATCTATCTCTATCTCTATCTCTCTATCTATCTCTATCTATCTCTATCTCTATCTATCTCTATCTCTATCTATCTCTATCTCTATCTATCTCTCTATCTATCTATCTATCTCTATCTCTATCTATCTCTCTATCTATCTATCTCTATCTATCTATCTATCTATCTATCTATCTCTCTATCTCTATCTATCTCTATCTATCTATCTCTATCTATCTATCTCTATCTATCTATCTCTATCTATCTATCTATCTCTATCTATCTATCTCTATCTATCTCTCTATCTATCTATCTCTATCTATCTCTATCTCTATCTATCTATCTATCTCTATCTCTATCTATCTATCTCTATCTATCTATCTCTATCTATCTATCTATCTATCTATCTATCTCTATCTATCTATCTATCTATCTATCTATCTCTATCTATCTATCTCTATCTATCTATCTCTATCTATCTATCTCTCTCTATCTATCTCTCTCTATCTATCTCTATCTCTATCTATCTCTATCTCTATCTATCTATCTATCTATCTATCTCTATCTATCTATCTCTATCTATCTATCTCTATCTATCTATCTCTATCTATCTATCTATCTATCTATCTATCTATCTCTATCTCTATCTATCTCTATCTATCTCTATATCTATCTCTATCTCTATCTCTATCTATCTCTATCTATATCTATCTCTATCTATCTCTATCTCTATCTCTCTCTATCTCTATCTATCTATCTCTATCTATCTATCTCTATCTATCTCTATCTATCTATCTCTATCTATCTATCTATCTCTATCTATCTATCTCTATCTATCTATCTCTATCTATCTATCTATCTATCTCTATCTATCTATCTATCTCTATCTATCTATCTATCTATCTCTTTGAAGTTTGTTTTTTTTTATATATAATATATATATATATATATATATATATATATATATATATATATATATATACATACTTTCATGTCTTGATTAATGATCAATCTACTTTTTAGTTTTACAAAAATTACTCAAATTAACTGATTCAACTTTAAGTTCATTTCTTAGTGCAATCAGGCTTTTAAGTGAATTTTGCTTCAAATCTTTTTTGTTCAAATCTTATAATTACAATTGATTTTTTTTTTTTTTTTTTTTTTTTTGAAAAGTAATTATAGATGATGTATTAACTCTTTGCCTACCAAATTTCCCCCAAGGCTGTACCAAATTTTCTTGGTGTTTTTTATACTGCTATGATGGGATACTTAAAAGTTCACTATCTATTCACCTCAGAACCCATTCTATTCAAATATGGTCTTATTATTGTAATCTGAGTCCTTCTGCTCAATTATAATGAACATGTGTGAGCTGCTGCTAGCGGTTTATGGTATGATCGCAGTGGTAGGAGTGTCACTGAGCGGTTTAAAGTAGGCAAAGAGTTATGGTTGTATTTGTGATTTTTCTAAACATGGCATTTTTTCAATTTTTCTATGACTCTCAGAAAGTTTGCTGTTTTTATATTTTTTCTGTGCATTTTTTTCTCTTCTAGTGAAACTAATATAGTCAAAACTGAGTTTTTGTCATTAAAAAAAATCCCCCCCCCAAAAAAAAAGCACTGAAACTTCTCCCCCGATAATAAAACCTCGGCCTATGTTGGCAGAAGAATGAGAAAAGTAATAGAACGAGTGCAAAATTGGCAATGCACACCTTATGTTTTTAAGCCTTTTTATTTGGAGAAATGGTGCTAGTTATATTTAGGTAAATGATTTTGTTTGTTTTTCCAATGAACTACTACTACTACTACTACTACTACTACTACTAGCAAGCAAGCCTCTGTCTTGAGCGTACATACTGCTATTAGGTAGAAATAAATGTGGAAGCAATTTCACTGTAAAAAGTAGATTTATAGAATATAAGCACCTACTCCAAATAAGTCTTTCACATAAACCACATCAGGTTCACTAACACTGCTGTTAATTTTAATATTAGATTTTTTTTTTAAATAACCAGGAGGAAATATATTTATGTAGTTCTTTTATTTTATGGCTTTTCTTAATATAATTTATGAAAATAAGTGATAAAAGCTTTCTTGACCACTTTCTTCTACCTTGGCTTCTGTTTAATTCACCTCCATGTACATATTAGTGGCACCTACCCAAAGTAATTCTGGACTTTTATAGACCTACACGAGAAGGTAGCAGCAGCAGCAGCATAGGGTGCACAATCATATAATCCTTTTACTTCAAATGTTCAGTATTCCTTTTTATTTTCTTAGGTAGAAATAATTCTGGTGTCACTTAGGTTTTAAAATCAGGATTTTTAATAAGTTGTATTAAGAAAGGCCATAAAATAGAATAGACATTTAAAAAAAATAGAAATTTTAATTATAAACTTTATTTTTATTGTTTTATAAAGTGATTTTACCAGTCATGTTTTATTCCTCTTTATATGAAAACTGTCATGAAATTTTGCTCCCAAAATGTTAAGAGGAATGTAAGCAGATATACTTGTTTATAGAAAAGTGTGTATGAAGGTTCAGTAAGAAAATAGTTAGGTTTTTATGCATTTTTTTCTTTCTGAAATGATAGTCCATTTGAAAGTTACTCAAGTGTTTAAAATAGATCACTAAATGTTGTTGGTGAAAATGTTTATTCAGGCTATTTTTTATTTACCGTATATACCACTGTATCATGCGTCTTTCTGGGACCTAAATTTTAGCCTAATATATGTGAAATACAAACTAGGCATCACCTTGGCCAACTATTTACACTCAGTTGGTATGGTGCAACCTCCTAATATTAGGCTAAAATGTAGGGTTCAAGAAAGTATTAAGGCCATGATATGTGAGTATATGCAGTATTTTGAAATTTGTTATACACCTAAACATTATTTATTTGTTGAAATAGCATTCTTATTTTTCTGAAGTTAGTCTCCTTGTACACATTTTATTTTCCTAATAAAAGATTATATATATATATATATTTTGTTTTTTTGTTAGTACTTAATATCGAGTGTCATTAATAGAATTATTGGATGTTTTGACACCTTTATACAGCTTCAATAATAATGCAGGAATTTCTTTGACTAAATGGACACATCACCATTAATTTTGTCACATCAGTAAAATGTTTATAATATGATTGATATCTATCAATAATTAGAAAGAAAATATAGAATATCATCAGATACAACAATCAGCAATTAAACATTTTGGTGACATTTAAAGTTTTCTTTTAAGTTTGTTTATCTAAAGTAAATTTATTTGTAATACTCTCTTTGTATGTACAACTAGCAAACATGCGCTCTCAGCCGTGTTCAAGTATTTAAGTTTTAATGTAATGAAATATATTAAATTAAGAAGACTTACGAAACTAAATAAGAATGTATATGAAAAGATTACTTATTTGAATTGATTTTTAAAATAAAATTATACATAGGATAGCTTTTAATAAGTTTGAGAATAAAACTATTGGAAATCAAAAACACTAACTAATTTATCAAACAGTTTTTCTTAAAACCAGTATGCAAATTATTCATTCCATATACTATGTAAACCTTTATTTCCTAATTATGTTTAGCACACATTGCAAGATTTTAAAGGCATAACATGGTCTGTTTTGAGGCAAATCTCACCCAGACTTTGATGGACATTGTTAATAAATAAGATGGTAATTAAGATTAAATAATGGTTATTTAATAATCATTGAGAATATAACGTAAATGACTAAGAAAATTGTGATGTAGTTGGTGATGTAGTTTTGATTACAGCTAGACATAATCTCTATTATAAGATTTATATTATAATTTTCAATGTTATTTTCTTTTGCAGGTTGCTATCAAAATCATTGATAAAACTCAAATGAACCCTTCCAGTTTGCAAAAGGTAAGAAAAGATTTGGGTTTAAAATTTTTCTCCAAAATTTGATTTTTGTAATTTAAATTTTTCTAAGATTTTTTTCTTTCTTTTTCTTTTCTTACATTGATTTTATGGTTGTGACATTTTATTTTAATGCAGGTTAAAATTACAGTAAGGGTAAACTGAAACTGAACTTTTTAGACCTTATTTATCCAATGCAGGTATCATTGGAGAACGAGAAAAGTTTTGGTAAAAGGGCCAGGTTTTGGCCTGTTTACTAAAACTTTTCTCATTCCCTGATGATACCTGCATTGGAAAAATAAGGTCTTAAAAAAACTTCAGCTTTGTGGTTATCCTTACCTTGTTTTCAACCTGAACTATTTACCATATCATGGTACCAAAGGAGTTAGCAGATTTTGGTATTTAAAAACACATTGAACTTGTTAAATAAAATAATTTAATTAAGTATGATTACATGTAAATAATTAATCTTTAACTAACAAAGTTGATCCCCTCTCCTAAAGATGTTGATAATTGGATGCTATTAGATTTTTAAGATAAAAATATATCACAGGTGCATCATGTTAGAAGAATCATTAGTACCTACTTGATATGAATAGTTTTTATTGCATATCAACCCTTTTGTAGTAGTCATCTAATGTTGAAACTACCTGACATGCTGGGAATAACTGACAAAGCTAAGAGTCGGCTCCATGAAGTATTTTGCAACATATACCCATATCCCTTAGTTGTTACTGATGAAATGTTCCACTAGAATCTTATCTTGGTTGTTGCTGGAAATTTGTTTGCAGGGTGGCTGGCTTAAAGAAAGAAGGAAAGAAAAGAAAAAAAGTGGGCTCTATGAAGAAATTTGAATATTTTATTATTAAAAAAAAAAAAAAAAAAAAAAAATGTTATTCTATTAAATGATGTTATGATTTTAGTTTCTGCTGTATCAATTGGTTCTTCTAGTTTTATATATATATATATATATATATATATATTTATTTCAATTAATGTTTATTGAAAATAAAGAACTGAAGAATATCAACATTGGTATACAATGTTTAAAAAAAGATAAAAATCCTAACTGCTAGAATATAATTTTAAATGTTAAATTTTGGATTGATAAGTCGTGTTCCTTTTTAAAAATTGGCAATGTTCACTCTTTTGCTGATATGCATATCTTATGAGGGTAAGATTAAAGGATATACATTTTTGTATAGATTTTGTTATTTTTTTAAACATGTTAGATTTAGAATTGAATCATTTAAAAAAAAAAAAAAAATTATTTTTATTTTTTCTTGGCTAACTTTTTTTTCCCCCCTCTTCGATTTTCAAGAGATAGCTCGATCTAATTTGTTCTATTATAAGCTAGATTTTTTTTCCCCATTTCATGAAGCAAAATTTTTTTTTTTTTTTTAAGTGATATCCAAATTTTCTTGTTTTGGCATGGATTTTTAAAATTGAAATTCATTTTTTCCCCTGCTATTTGAACGTTTTATAAGATGATAGTATTTTCTTAATGATCTATTGATGTTTGATATTTTTACCTGGTAGGTGTTTCAATCTTGAAATAACTACTGTTCTGTGTTTAAAAAAATACTTAGAATAGAACTGGCATAAATTGGCAATTCAACTTTAACAGCGAATAGTCTTTCTGTTTTTATTGTTCTTTTACCCCTCTCCCCTCCCCTCAAAAAACCCTTTATCTCATTAACCTTGTTGTTGGGTGTGTTTTCATAATCCTTCTATTTCTTCCTTATCTTTTTTTTTTTTTTTTTTTTTTTTTTTTTTTTTTGTAAATAAATAATTTTATTTATTTTATTAAATTTCATTTCTAAGTTAGTCCAATTTTTTAAAAGAAAAAGGCTGTGTTGTTGG
Source organism: Doryteuthis pealeii (assembly GCA_023376005.1). Taxonomy (NCBI): domain Eukaryota; kingdom Metazoa; phylum Mollusca; class Cephalopoda; order Myopsida; family Loliginidae; genus Doryteuthis; species Doryteuthis pealeii. Next base: position 29,650,004 of record CM042168.1, read on the forward strand.
TGGGTCGTTTTATTTTACGGTATATCGACCCTTTTCAGGTCATTTAATGCCGAAGCAAGTCATTTTGATATTCGGTTTCTTGCAGTACCTGTTGCTTGCTTAAATGGTCAACCATCTAAGTATTAAACAGACTTATTGCTGCTTTTGTATTGAAAAAAAAAAAAAACATGGATTTTTTTTTCAGTTAAATTATGTACAAAGAGATTTATTTACTTAGGCTGTGTGTGTGTGTGGGGGAGTATTATATACTTTTTTTCTTTTTCTTTTCTTTCTATAAAGAATCTTCAAATATAGTGTTAGGTTCACTGCATAAAGAATTTCTTTCCCTGAAAAGTGAAAATTTATTTGGAAACAATAGCATGATCCAGAAAGCAAAAGAAAGCTATTCTAGCATAAGATCTATACTTGATCTATTTGTAGCATTGTGAAAATGTTAATATTTATGATTTGTTTATTAATATTTCAAAGTGTTTAAAAAGAAAAAATAAAGTTAATGTGTAATTCAAATTTATGTATTTTATTGATAGTAAATTATTTGGGTGTGTTTCAGGAGTATTCAATATCAGTAGAGAATAGAAATTTAATTTTTTTTTTTATAATTGACCTTCTGTCTATAGAACTTAGCAAATTTGTTAAATATTTTCAAGGTGGGAGAGTAGAATTTTAGTGGTTGAGAAATACATTTTGTTATTTTTAAAAAAAAATCTTCAGTTATTTTTGCTGGATAGTGTTCAGGATTTTACTAGCATTTCAGCTTAGAATTGAACATTAAATCTAACATCCATTTTTTTCTCTGCATTTTATACTCTCTGTATACTTTACATTTCTTTATGCTTTCACTTATATATTCATTTTAATTTGATATTCTTTTCAATTTTATCTTTTTCACTCGTTTTTTAAATTTTTTTTTTTTTTTACTCTATATTTAAACATAATTACTGTAGTTAACAAATAGGAGGTTATTTTTGATGTTTGATTATTATATTAAAAAAGGTTTTTTTTTTTTTTTTTTTTTTTTTTTTTCCGGCTAGGCTTGTTTATGGATCCATTTATGTAGTTTTTAATACATTGGAGAAAATTATCTTATTAATTATAATTAATTTGTGTTTAGATTCTAATATTCTATGCAGTTAATTTTTAAAAACAAAAAAACTCTTCAACCCTCTTGGTGCAGAGAGCAATTCTAGTTGCCCAAATGCAATTTTAGTCCATATTACTTTAAAGTTTTGGATTCCTAATGCCTCTTATTAGATATACCTGGCCCTAAAATTAAACTATGAATATTTGCTTTTAGTTAAACAGTTGTTTTTAGAAGTATCAGTAAATAAAAAAATTTCTTATGAACACATTTGTGCTATATAACCCCTGATTGCGTAGGAAGCGCGTGGTGTAATGGTTAAATTCATGGGAAATGGGCTTGTCACCCCAAGTTCAAATCCTGGATGTGGTAATTGTATTTCACTTAGCGCTAATACCCTTGGGAAAGGTATGAATCCTACTCTCCCTCCAGCTATGGGTAAATAGCAAGGCAGACTGGGTTCTTTAACCATGGCTAGGTAACCAGTCTAGGAGAAGGAAAACTCTGAATTCAAACCTGTTAAACTTCGCTTAAGAAATTGACCTTGTGTCGTATCCTGCTCGTGCGGAGGAGTTGGTAATATATATAACCCCTGATGCCAATAGTATATTGTAATTGAGAAACCCAATAATGTTTTTCATTTTCGAGTCAAAAGTGCATTCTGGCCATTAAAGTTGTTGCCAGATGCACAGTGCTAAAGGAGTTGATATTAAATATCATCAATTTTTCAGTTCATTGCAAGACATGGGTTAGAGGGAAGGGTTGTGATAAGTTTTATGCTGCTATGTTGGCAGGAGGTTTGAATTCGTTTCCTTCTCCTAGCCTGGTTGTTCCATCAAAGCTGAAAGAACTCAATCTGCCTTACTATTTTCGATAGTTTGGGATGGAGAGAGAGGAGATAGAATCTTTTTTAAAGGCATTTGTGCAAAGTAAATGAAAACAGCCTTGACCAGAATTTGAAATGGCTTTCTGATTTCATTTTCCCATGCTGATAACTGTTAGTTGCATATGCCATGTTAAATATAACTTTAATTACATTCTTGTACTTATAACTTCAGAGTTATGAAAAATTGAAGATTATGCACTTTATTTAGTAAACTTTTGAAAGTTTTTAAAAACCATAAATTTCTATACCTAATGTTGACTGAATTTTTTCAAATAAAATCTGTAAGGCTTAAAGAAGAATTTTCTCTAAATATGTAAAATGTTTTTAATGAGAAAAAAAAAACAATACAAAATTTTTATTTAACAAATATGAAGGAATATTTTTACAGTGCTTTTGAAGTTAAGAGTTAATGTATGAAATCTAAACTGAAACTACAACTGACTGTTCCTATAGATATATTTAGGGTTTATTAAACTTGAGAAATATGCAAAGATTTAAGTAGAAAATTATTATACTGAACTGTAGTGACAACTTTACATTTTGAATATAGCATTGGAAAAATGCAATTGAATTAAAGGCTAATTAAAAAATCTTTGATTTGTGATGTTTTACTATTTTGTTGTGACAATAATTAACCTTTTTTCAGGCTAATAGTAAAAAAAAAAAAAAAATGTCACTTTACTTTTACGGAGACAGAAATGACTCTGCAAAAAGGGTTAACCACTTTATTTTTAGAATTGTAAACTTTTATTTGCACTGAACTTTTTTTTTTCCCCACTTGCTTTGGACATATTTAGATAAATGTTTATTGAAAAATTAAGAAAAAAAACTTATTTGGATAAGCTTTAGTTTGACTCGATCACTAAAATAGATTATATTGCAAAAGTTGAACATTAGTTTCCTGTCCTGTTAAGTTCCAGTCTGGCATTTAAGCCCACATTCTCTTTCTAGTAGTTGATGATTGTTAATAATCTTAGTAATAGAACTTTTAATGTTTGTAGAATGTTATAGATGCTTTTTAAGCTGAATATGATTGCTATTACTCTTATAAATGTTGGCTTTTCCCTCTGTTGAATACTATCATGTCATGATGACTAATGAAAAGTAAACTGATATTTTACTTTTAAGCAGAGATGTATACCGTATATACTCATGTAAGTTGACCATAATTATGGTCAATCATGAAGTTATTGAATTAATTTTTGAAATCAAGGACTCTTTCTAATCCTTCATATTATATTTGATTTGCAACCATACAAAATTTAAGTCCGTATACGTTGCCACTAATTTTTCCCCTAAAAATTAGCTCTTCAAAATTCGACCTATACTCAAGTATATATGGTAAATATTTTTTTGCTGTAACTGTGTTGACTACATATAAATTAGCAGTTAGTGATATTAGAACCCACAATTATGCAGATAGAGGATTTAAAAAAGAAATTTTAATTTGTTTTTAAATCTTAAAATCTTTGCAGCCACACAGCCTAATTCATTTCATCTTGATACTTTATACACACACCAATTGTGGGATGAATTAAATTTGTCTTGTAAGATTAATTTTCTTAGCAATGTGGATTTGATCTTCCCTGGATACTCTCTGCATGTTGCCTTGTGCCAGACTAGTCCAAAGTAAATTCTAGGGTGTCTTGCTGTGGAATAATGGTTAGCAAACTCATGTCATTATTACTGTAATAAGTTTGCTCCTAACTGAGTGTTTCACACGCATACACACACCCAGTGTTATAAATATCATCTGACTACTGTACTTGATAGTGACACCAGTTTATTATGAAAAAGAAAAGCTGATGAATTTGTTGGGGGTCTATACACTCTGTTGACAATTTATTTTTCAATGTTCAAAATCATAACTTGTAAATAAATCAGTAGCATTTTTTTAGTGTTATAAAAAGTAAAGTTTTCCCCTTTGTCCTTTGTTGCCTTTGGGCAGATATGAATTAGTATATAAAAATTACAAAAATGTTGCATAGTATTGAATATTATATCACTCATGAATATTAATGAGATGATCATGTGACCTTTCCCTCTCTCTCTCTACTTGAAATAAAGAGAAGACAACCTTCTCTTGTACAGTAAACAGTTGAATATAAGCAGTAGTAGGTCTTGCTGTACAATATTGAGCTGCAGCAAATTTTATGTAGCCAGAGAAATACAAATATTTTCTACCACACATAAGTACTTTTCTGTACTTGAATGAGCAAATATTCATTGGACCAACAGTTACTGAGAAAAAGCTTAGAGAAGGTTGAGTCTGAGGATTGAGATAGTGCTGCTCCTGCTGCTGCTGTACTACTATTACTGCTGCTGCTGCTATTTCTTTATGGTAGTGCATGGCCTAAATATAGCTGGTAGGAAATCTTAACAGAAGCAGCTTATCAATTTGAGGGAATTGCCAGTGGAAAATAGCAGCTGGGATTATTGAGTTAAGGGCTGACTTGAATGCGAAACTTATTTTCAGTGGAGCAGACATGTAATCTGAAATGCTTTTTTTTTTTTTTTTTTTGTAACAACTACAGAATAAATATATCTTAATTACATTGTGGATATTCTTTTCTTCAACTATATAACAATTAAAACAAAACCTTTTTAATATATTAAAATTTGTATAGAAATTAGTTACATAAATTTTGTTCTTTTTTTTTTTCTTTTAGTGTGTGAATCTTATATTTCTTTCTAATGTAATGTTATATCAAAGGATATAATTAAAAAAAGAAAAAAGAGAAATCTGCATACAGGAAGCAGTTTTAAGGTATTCTAATGTTTGTAACTTGGTCATATGTAGTTTTTTTTTTAAATTTATTTTATTTTTATTTTTTTTTATAGAAATGCTGGCTTGATAAGATTTTAGTATTAGCATAAGTGTTTCTTATAATTTAGCTGTAGTTGTAAGTCACACCTATTCATCAGAGCTATGGAGTTAGATCACAAAACCTTTAGATTCCGACTCCTCTATTTTTGGCACATTCAACTCCTCTTAATGTATAATTAAGTCATTACAATTCATAATAAATATAAAACTATGATTTTTTTATAATCTATTAAGGAGTGTACACTGTAAAGTATAAATTCGACTGGAGTCGGTATAGTTTTTCCGACTCAAGTGACCCCCTTAATAGCTTCTGACTCCAATTACAGCTTGGTTTTAACCTTTTTGAACTTGTTTGCAGACTAGCATATATGCATAATGACTGAGATTAAAGAAGAAATTTAAAAAAAAAAAAAAAAGTCTGCCAACACCTTGATATACCAGGGTTGGCTGAAAAGTTAATAGCCTGACCAAGATACTATCATGGAATGGTTAGCAAGCTGGATTAGCAAACCATTGTTAGTGAGTTCCATTTTCATTGAGAGCTCCATGCTTGTGGCCTTGTGCCACAACAAAGCTAAGTTTAGTAAATAACTACTATCTTGGATTGTTACCAAATGAGGTTTATTTGTCAACAGTCCTCATTTCAGTTCACACAATTCTTCCATTGGTGTTGCAGTGCTTGGATCTCATTGGTCAAAAAAGTCAACATCAGATATGTCAACATGTGTACTTTTAAGCCTACCCTTGTAAAGTCATTTTAAATATTGACTCCCCTCCTCCCCACTGACAAAAATATTAGAACAAGTCTATGTGGACTTTTTCTTTTTTTTTTGTATTATGATCACATCAAATTAACAATTTCAACTGATGCCCTTATGGCCACAGTCCAAGCTGATACCAATGAACTATTGCATCTAATAATTAAAAAGAAAATTTTATATTTAAAACCAATTTCTCTCTCCTTTATTCCTAGTGGTTTGTCACTTTGTTTATAAAAACAATTTGTACTCTTGAAATCGCTAATACCAATGGATTCCGTTTGGTTCCTCAGCTTCCTTGTTAACTAGTTTATATTTTGAAATTATAATTATCTATTTAAAGTAGATGTTTTACAGATGTCAATTGCTATTTTAAAAAGTTTTTGATTTGAGTATTAATAACTTTTGAAAAATAGGCAAAAAAGATAAAAATGTGAAAAAGTGTCCAGTATCATTTGACTTTTGAAATACTATTTATTCCTATATTTGATTATGAATTAGATTTTGTCATGATATAAAACTAGTGGGGATACCCAATATTGACTGTATAACAACAAATTAACACTAGTAATGTACAAATCTTTTTTAAATCATAAAATAAGTATAGGATGGACTATATTTATTACAATTTAAAACAATTTTGATTTTCATTTAATTCATTTTTTTGCCACTTTCTATTAAAAACAAAGATGAAAAGAATTTATTTTTTCATTTATTTTTTTTTTTTTTTTTTTTTTTACAATGAAGTTTGTTTATATTGTAAGTAGCAATGATGTAATTAATATATAAAGGAATCGGTAAGTATTTGTCTAAATAATTTTAACTTAAAAACAATCAAGTTGGTTAATTTATGGATTATTTACATGTGATGATAATGCAAAAACTATATATATATATATATATATATATATATATATATGCACCCCTCCTACTTATTACTATGCAAGCAAAAATATATTCCTTTGAAAATCAATCTTGTCTTCTGAATTTTGTTTGGTTTCGTGTGACTTTTTTGTAGATCCTACTGTATAGGGTTGGGGGAGCAGAAATCCTAATCGTGTTCAACTTTATCCAAAGTGTGAAGTACCAGTAATAGATCTTATTTTGTAGTTAACAAGCCACTGATTTTGAAGGCCTACTCTCTCTCTCTCTCTTTATATATTATATATATATATATATATATATATATATATATATAAATGTGTGTGTGACCTTTCTGGTGATATATTCTGATTCCACTAACCTTCTTTCACATACTTGGTAACCTCATAAAAATTGTTATTCAACACTTATATAATAGGTGACATTTTTGTAGAGGACCTTTTTTTTTAGTGTTTGTTTGCATTTTAGTAGGATTTAACTTTAACTTATCCCCCCTTTTTTTTTTTTTTTTTTTTTTTTTTTTTCTTAAACATATTTTAGATTATTTAGAAAAAACAATTTCATGTCTGTACATGCCATTTAAGACCACACCTAATTATATGGATAAAGTTTCTGACTTGTTATAGTTTGTGTGCAGATTTCTGTTTTTAAAATTTTTTTTAGCATGATCATGGTTTATCAATATCTCCACCTCTTTGGATTTGGAGGTCCTATTGTCATGACTTATATATTTCAACTGTTTCTAATTTTAAAAAACAAAGCAAGATTACACTATTTTACTAGCAATGTTAGAATGTTTTTGAATCATTTTACATTTACATATTAGAATTGTAAAGGCTTAGTTTGCATTTCCGAGTAAACTTTGTGTATGTATGTATATAAAGGATAAAAGTAACTCTCAAAACATAGTGACCAATATTAGATTAATAAGATATATTGGCATATATGCTGGCAGATATATCTTAATCGATTATTGATTTATCTAGAAGTATATTTTTTCAGCCATCTCCATTCTTTATTTAAAAATCATCTAATGGGACAATCCTGAAGATAATTTTCAGTAAAGATACTGGAACAAAAACAAATTGGAGAATATAAAATATTTTATTCTAATTTACTTCATGTGATACCAATTCAATATTTGTTAGATTTACAAATCCATATGAAAGGATTTGTTATTTATAAATTAGTTTTTTAGCTCAATATTAACCTCAAAGGAATGCACCGTTTTAACCAAAGTGTTTTTAAAGAAATTGCCAAAAGTAGTATTTAGTATTAGGTAGAATCTCTAGTAATATTTAACATTGTGGATCTATTTTTTAAAAATAAATAAAAATATTAAAAGTACATTTTGCCACTTTGACTATTTTTCGTTAAGAGTAATAAGAACTGTTAAAAATGTTTTTATTTTTGCATCCGTTTTTAAAGGAGTAAGGTAAAATTCTAGAAATTTTTGTTTTTGTAATTAGTTATTTGTTATTTATAAATTATTTTTTAGCTTGATATTAATCTCAAAGAGATGCACCTGCTTAAACAAAGTATTTAATGGAGAAATTGCCAAAGTTAGTATTAATATTTAGTGTAATCTTTTGTAATATTTGACATTTTAGATCTACTAGTATATTTTGCCATTTAGACTATTTTTCATTAAGGGTCATTATCATCAAGTCGTGCTGACAACACAGATTAAAATGTTAATAAGAACTATTGTAAATGCTTTTATATTTGCATTAGTTTTTAAGGTGGAAAGTAAAACCCAAATTTGAAAGAGGGATAAATAGAAATAAAAAAAACTATTAAAAATTGAATCCACAAAAGAAAATTACTCTAGTTTTGCATAATGTTTTTTCTGATCTATAATATATGCTTTTAATAATCTCTACAAAATATTTTAATTATAGAAATATATCCACATGGTTGTTTTTTGTTTTTTCTTTTATGAAACCCTATACACATTGCTTTTGCACAAAGAATATTTTGGTATTAAAAAAATATATTAATTAGTCATAAAACCTGTAACAAGTCCTCTTCTTTGTATTCAATGTGTTTTTTAAATACAAAATGATTTTTGTAGAATTTATTTATGGAAATTAGCAGCTGGCTTATATATATATATATATATATATATATATATATATATATATATATATATAATATATATATATACTATTAGAAGGGTTAAATGTGGGTTGATTTTTTTTTTTTTCTTACTCTCAAGGCTGAGCAATTAAAAATTTTATTTCTTAGTCAAAGGTTAAAATGTATTCACATGTTTCTATGCTTGTTTTTCTGCTTGGGACCTACAAAACCTGATTTTATGAGATTTATTTTAATGACTTGAAAATTACTTTTCAGCTTTTTTTTTTTTTTTTTTTTTTTTTTTTTTTTTTCCTCCCTTTAATTAAGAAATTAATGTCAAGGTGATTCTAAATCTAAACTGAGCGTGCTGTTATTCTCAATAAGTTTTCTTCCCATACTAAAACTGATTCAGGAAATATGAACAATAATGAAGAGTTGCAAATGTTTTACTGTGTACAATTTTTTATTTATTTATTTTTTCATGAAAATATAGCTTGGTTAATTTTTGCAAATCAGATTTTCTCACATTGTTATCTATGAGTCAATCAATTGAATGTTTAACTTGAGCCAACTTTGGTACAAGGTCATATTCATGCAGCAACCAACAAGGAACAAACTGTAGCTTGTTAGACTAGTACACTTCTCATTATGAGAAGTGATTTTAATCCATATTCATTGGAGCAACAAAAGAAATATGACTTTAATTTCTTTCTGAGGATTACAAATAAAAGTAGACAGAAATATTAGATTTTATTTGTAACAACATTTTTGGTTGTATTGTTTTATTTGTAATGTTTAACGAACCAGGTTCTGATCATTTTAGAATTCAAAAACGAAATATGATTATAAGAATGCTCTTTATCAGGATTAACATTTTCAAAAATTGATCTTGTGAATTGAGTATGTTGTAAGTAAGTAGTCATAGTAGCTTGTAAATAAAATTTGTATAAACAAATTATCCATGGTATATTGATTTTATATTGATATGGTTGATATTTATTTTATTTTTTTAATTATTTTTAGTATTAACCTTTTTGGTTTGTTTTTTTAACATGATTTAATGTTAAATGTGATTTGTATAAGAATAAATATTGATTATTTATATTGAATTAAGATGTGTTTTTTTTTCTGCTTTTGCAGTTATTCAGGGAAGTAAGGATAATGAAAATTCTTGACCATCCGAACATTGGTAAGTCATTTGTTTTCATAATACATCAGAAAAATGAATTCATGAGTTTTTGTTTTTAAAAAAAAAAAAATTTTTTTTCTTTCTTTCATTACCCCAATTATAGACTTTAAGTGGCATGTATTCAAAACTGATTATATTATGAATACTTTAAATTAGCTTCATTAGGCCTGGATGAATGATAATTGATAAATTTTAGCTACAATTGTGTTCATAAATTCTCTCTCTATCTCTAGGGATAAACACTAATACTAAAATTCAAGGGTTTATCCACCCACACTGTACCATCCCATTGTACTTAAAGGGGGTCAGGTTTAGTACCTGAGTTGCCCCTACAGGAGAATGTTGAAATAAAACTAGGTAACTTGTTTCCTCAATATAGAATTAAAAAACACTTTATTTCGTATCTGACCCCTGTGGGAAGTTTGGTAAATAATGTATGAATTACTCATAATGTTGACCAAAAAATTAGCATCTAATATGCACAATCATCACTGTTAAATTAAGTTATAGGCTTAAAGGCAACAATTATTTTCATTTTGTAGAGATAAGATGTTCTTAAAACATTTTTAAATGCTTACTGTTATGTGTATGACTTCATACTAAGAAATTATTTTGTATGTTTATTTACATTCTTCATTCAAAATTTTAAGACAGTACTTTCTTTATCTATTTGAAGTTTTCAGTAAAACACTAAATAAGCATGTGCCTATACTTTGGTATAGTGGTTATAGTCATAGGAAATAGACTCTGCTACCTGAGTTCAAATCCTGAACAATGCCATTTACATTTCATATAGCATTAATACTCTTGGGAAAGGTATGAATCAAACTATTCTCCTTCCAGCTATTGGTAAATAGGGCAGACTGGGCTCTTTAACCTTGGTATAGCGACCAATCAAAAAGAAGGAAGACTCTGAATTTAAACCAGTTGTAGCCCTGGAGAGAGATGGACTCTGCCAGGTTATTCCTGCCCAAGACATGCTACATGAGTAGCCCCACCCCTTATGACTAAATGAGGTTATGGGTTAAGTCACTAAGAAAATGTAAATTGAATCCAATGATGTTAATGCCTTGCCAACTGATATTTTGGGAGGAGCTGAATTTTACCCTAGACTCTCAAGGGTTCGTGGATATGGACAAAATTGGAACTATTGATACCCTTGGGAAGGGCATGAATGCGTTTATTTCTCCCCTCCCCCCTCAACTATGAGGAAATTATGCATACTTGGTAAGGCAACCAGTCTAGGAGAAGGAAAACTGAATTAAACCCTGCTATACTCTGTTTAAAAACTGACCTTGTATCACATTCTGCATGTGGCAGAAGGATTAGGTAAATACTTTTTTTTTACATTCTATTGCTTCTGTTTCTGACAAGTACAATATCAAAGTTACTTGAAATGTTCAAATGCATTGCACGATGAAGAAGTCATTGTGTTTCAATGGCTGATTAACCTTAAGCTCTCCTCCATAAATTGTCCATTGATGTTTTAGTCATTCATATAGCATCATTGAAAGCTGTTCAGAATTATGAGTAGGGGGAGGGCGATTCATTTGCATTGAAAATTTAATGTAAACATAAACTAGTTATGATAACCTGAGACCAAAGAAATAATGGTGAAATGAACATGCTTAAATTTTTTACTCTTCATGGAATTATCTGAAAACTATTGGAAAAAAAAGTATGTTCTTTTCTTGGCATTGAAGTTAATCTTAAAGTTATTTAAAAAGATAAAAAAAAGGTTGATAGTAAACTTTATGAATAAAGTATATGATTTAAAAAAAAAAAAAATTTTATTAATCAGACACTAGTTCATTAGATGTACACTCTCTCTCTCTCTCTCTCTCTCTCTCTTTCTTTTTCTTTTTCTTTTTCTTTTTCTTTTTCTTTTTTTCCCCCCCACTTGGGATTTAGGAATGGTGTCTGAATCTTGATCGTGAGGCAGCACACCCTCATTGCATCAAGTAGGAGGGTGTTATAGTCTGAAACTTTTGTGATATTGATTGCAAGGCCTGTTCAATTTTTATCCTTGTCCATGTGTCCACCCCATTAAACTGACCATGTGTTGAAAACTACAATCATTTCATAAGCTTTGCTACCTTAAATCAATTCTCAGAATTTTACTTCTCTCAATTTATAGGTAAGTAATATTAAAACAAGTAGAGGAATTTTTCATTTTTCATTAAATGCCACAACTAAGAATGAGTATACATTTCAGATTGAAAATTCATCAAATTTATGAATCTGATGAATTTTCGATCTGAAACCCTCCTGCCTCTAGTAGGATGTGATACAAGGTCAATTTTTAAGTGAAGTACTTCTGGTTTTTCTTCTCCTAGACTGGTTTCCTAAGGCCAAAGGACCAAGTTTGTCCTTCTATTTACCCATAGCTGGAGGTAGAACAGATGAATTCATGTCTTTCACAAGGACATTAGTGTCAAGTGAAATGCAAGCAGTCCAGGATTTGAACTTGGGTGGCCGATTCCATTTCCTACAATGATATGTTAAGAGCGCCTCCATCAGATTATAAAGTATACCCAGTATAATTTATCGCTTGTTATTTTCCCAGTTGATATTATACACCCTATCAAATTAGTTTTAATGACCTTACTGGTCATTTAAGAGGTTAAATTCTTGTGAATTATACAGAAAGATTTTGTTTTTACAAGCATGGATTTTTATTTTAAATTTTATTTTGGCTTGAATAATATAAACTTTCAATCATTTTTTTTTCTTTTTTGTGTATTTATGATTTGATAGTGCAGAAAGAATCTTCAGAGAAATGATAGGTTTTCTCATAAAAATATTAACTTTAAAAGTAGTATTATTAGATGAATCATAATAAAATTGATAAATTTGTAATGTAGTTAGCACTTTATAGAATTTTATCTTTGAGTTATAAGGGAAAACTGCTCTTTGTAAATTGTAGGTACTGTAATAGAAAACTTGTTCTATTCAAAATGTGGATATTGGTTATAGTAGATATTTAAGTAGCATTCAAATTAACTTGTGTTTTTAATGTTTTGTCATTTGTTCATATAGTTATAAAATTCTTAGATGTTTATGAAGTATGTTTGTTTGTATCTTCAATTTCAATCTGAAGGTAATATTCAACTTCTGTAGGTGTTTGCACTGAAATGGGCAGCTAACCCTGTTAGCAAGGCTTGAAATAAACTATGTATTTTATTTTTTATTAAAGACAGTATGACACTAAACTGCATTTGATAGTGAGGCTCCATTTCTGGGGGACTCCCAGATCGATTCTGACCCAGAGTGGTAATATCTGGTAGTGTCCCATCTATAGGTCAAATAGACCTTTTGAAAATTTCTATTTTATAACCTGGGCATAAAATAACCCTAGATGGGTTGACATGCTATTAAAATCAATAAATTGAAATAGACAACTTTTAATTATACATTTCAAATTCTTCACTCAGTTCATTGAACAATATTAACTTGTTCAATGTATTTTGATTGTAAATCCATAATGATGATTCTGTAGTTTGAGTGCAAGAGTTGAATAATATTTATAATATAGATGAACAGATTCTTACAGTAGACATTTTTAGTTTTGTACATTGTACAAGTAGAAGTTCTTATTAATTCCAGGAAGAGGCATTGGTTCTGGAAGATTGATCTTATAACAAACAAGAAAATATTGATATTTGTCTTTATTTCTGAAAGAGGAGAAACCTTGAACTTTACAAATTGGTTGCAATATACTTTCAATGTTTTTTTTTTTTTTCTCTTTTCTTTCCTAAATAATTAAAGTCTTTTTTGTAAGATTCAACAGTTCAGCCATTTTAATTGTTTCAGAAATGTTTACTTATCTCCTTTCTAGAGCATTCTCAATTTGTTGAATTAAATCTATTTAAGACTAGTAGGGATATCTGATACTGGTCAAGGAAAAAGACAATAGTCTGATGAAATAATTCTTTGATTTTTGTGAGATTGTATGGAAACATACATATACATACAATATATATTTAAAAAATGTTTTGGTTTTTGCATCAATGACAAACATTAATGAAGTGGCAGCTTACCACCCTGTTGGCAGGGATTGGAATATACTGACTGCTGAGAGTGTAAGACTCATACACACCCTGGTTTTGGATATGACCCTAAGCTGCATCTGATAGTGAGGGGCCAGTTCTGGAGAACTGGAGAGTGTATGTGTGTGTGTGTATATATATATATATATATATATATATAGCTTCATTGTTATTATTCCCAGGTCCACTCTGACCTTTAGTGGCAATAGGTTTTAGGGACCCATTTATGGGCCAAATAGATCTGTTTAAAGATTATTCATATTCAATAGGACTGTGCCAAAGAAAGAAAAAAAAAACTCTTAAACAACCCTAGTAACCCTAGACTGGCTGACATGACATTAAAATTGATCAATAAACTGAAGCTTAGCAAATGAACTACACAGGTGAAGTGTTCAAGCTTGTGTGGATACTTAGTATAGAAGGGGGGGAATATATGGGGCGAAATAGACCTTTGAATCAACAAGCTCCCGCCGAGGGGGAACCAAAAACAAGCGAGTTCTCCGTCTTCTCACAAACCTGCTGACTGCCTAGCGCTCGACTCACTTGTTATTTTATGGGCATATTAGCCAAACATCCGGGCACATCAGTCAAACCTCGCGTCCGTCCAGTTCCTACATCGCATCTGTTTTCGCATGCAGGAGGACGCGGGTTCGATCCCGGCAGGCAAGACAATGTTTTGCTCTTTTTCCTTTCTTGTTCTCCGTCACACTTAGCCATTCTTTTTGGATGAGTTGATAAAAGAAGAATGTTCCACCAGTGTGCCACAGATTCTCTAAACAAAATTCCTCAAATTTTGAATTCAGTCTTCCCTTTTAGACTGGTTACTCTGTTAAGGTTAGATCCCAGTTTGCTCTACTGTTTTAGCCCTGGAGAGGGAGATGAATACATGTCTTTTCAAAGGGCATTAGCACAAAGTGAAACACAAACAAGCCTCACCCAAAACTTGGCTTGCTCATTGGTAGCCATTATACCCACCCCACACCTTCATACACAAATATGGACATGACCTAGATATAGTTTCAAAGAAAAATTCTGATTTGTTTCTGAGAGCTTCTTTGTCACAATATTTCTTGTTCTACAAATATGTAGTCCTTTTTCACTACTTGTGAACATCCAACATATGGTTTGCCATGTGAAAAACCTGGATCCGTCCAACTATTTGAGGAAAGAAATATGGTACTTAGATCAAAGTTTCTCAGTCTATTTGGCTTCAAATGGCATATTTTGCCATCTGATGATCTCCAGTGACCTCAAATGACCTTGGAGGTCAATCTTGTATAGTCTGTTGGAGCTTGATGTCAATATCAGTGCCAAAAATCAGGTCCCTAGGACTTATTTGTTAGTGATTCTCAGTTTTTATTATAAAAAATCTACATGAATCTTTTTGCTAAAAGTTAAGATATTTTTCTTTCACCCTTTCAGTACCAACTTTTTAAAGTTCTGGATATGCAAAATTATGCTTTGAGTACAACGTTTTATGGGTTAGAATGAAATTTACTGTAGCACTGGTGTCTCAATTGTATATTTGTATTAAGTTTTTGTTTTTGTTTTCTGCTTCTTTACACTGTATACTTTAGGTGTATTCATTTAGGTCTTGGTATTTTTCTATTCAGACTGTGCAAAATCTTTCTTTTTTTTTTTTTTTTTTTTTTTTTCTTTTTTTTTTTTTCCTATTTGTCGCTCTTATTGTTAACTCCTATTTCTTTTATTAAATGTAGTTAAGTGGTATGACTTTAAAAGATTTTTATAAGTATTTACCTTACCTATAACAAATAATAGATATTAATCTAAAATGAAACGTATATATAGTGTATGTGCTTTATAATGACTAATAGTTTTCTCACTTATAAGTTATTTCTTACAAAATATAGTGTCACCAAAAGAAGAATATTTTGAAAATTTATTTTTTAGAATAAGTATTTCAAATATTGATATGCACAATAGTTTTGTCAAAAACAATCAGACCTCCAGACTTAATTGCTAGATGTGTTAGTGACATGGCTTATGTCAAAGGGTAGTCAATTTCTTGTCAAACTAGTGTTAACAAGTCAACTGTACCAACTGACTGTTGGGGGGGGGGTGCTGGGCATGACACTAAACTGCATTTGATGCTGAGGTTCTAGAGATCAGGAAAGTGTGGAGTGCCTATTTATTGCCTTTACTCCCAGATCTACTATGACCTGAAGTGAAAGTACCTATTACAGTCCTCCATATGTGGGTCAAATAAATCTGTTTTTAAAAATTATTCTTATTTGATAGGACAGTGTGCAAAAAGGGGGGGAGAAGAAGAAAAAAACTCTTATGAAACAGCTACACAAAATGTAAACATGAATGTACAATGAATACAATTCCCTAACCTCTAGACATAACCCAAGATGGGTTGACATGCTGTTAATGGATGTACCAACAGCAGTTGTACTATATTTCAGATGATCATCTAAACCCATCATGGGCAAACTGGAGTCCATGGTGCTTTCTGAATGGCCCACCTCAAACTTTAAAAAAAAATTTTTTTATAGAAAAGATCTTCGGTAAAAATACCGAAGAGAACACAACTGAACTTTTGCCTATTTCTATGTAAAATGCTTATGTGTATGGTCTTCTGTAGTGAAAATGGTTGCAGTACCTTAAATGAAAAATTACCTTGGCCCATCTGATAATGAGTAATGTCTATTGTGGTCCACTTAAAAAAAAATGTTGACTGTGCCTGATTTAGATTAACAGGAAGGGACAAATAACCTCTGACTTATCCACTTATCAAAACTATATCATGATTTTGGAGATACCCTGTAGTTGATAAAAAAAAGATTCTTAGTTTTTAAGTTTCAATAATTAACTGATTCATTACTTATTATGAACTTGTAGCTTTAAAGGGGTTATTACAGTCAAATCATGTTGAAAAGACTGATTCCTACTAGATCACCTAAGATAAGCAGCGATGAACCTGTTCAATACTTAATTAGGTGACCACTTAAGCAATAGCAGGTACTGTAACCAACCTGAATCCATTGTTTATCAAAATGACTTGGTTCAACATTTAAATGACTCGAAAAGGGTTAATATGCTGTAAGACAACTAAACAACCTTTAAAGGATTTTTTTTTTTGTTTCTCTTTATATGAAAAAATTCTTAAAGGCAACTGAAAATGACAAATTTAATTTTTATACATTCTCTAAAGTCAAATAATGAAAAATTATCTCAATATATTTGGGTAATGCAGAGTACTCCTTCATTGACATTACTCCCAGGTCCATTATAACCCAGAATGGTAGTAACCATGTATTGGTCAAATAAATGTTAAAAATTATTTGTATTCAATAAGGCCGTGTGGGGGGGAAAAAAACTCTAAAGAAACCCCTACATAAAAATGTACAATGAATGCAATTCTCTTATGTCTAGGCATAAAATAACCCTAGACGTGCTGACATGCTGTTAAAATCAATCAATTCTTTGTCATCTGAATATAGAATATTTGCAGCTACAACATCTTTTATGAAAATGTTATATCTTTTTGAATATTATGGATAAATAACAAATTATCTGGATATTATGATTATGAATGTTTATGACCCCCACCCCTACTTCTAAATTTAAGCTGTGCATTTTCATGATTATATTACAAGATTGATTTACCATTGTTTTGTTTGAGTTACTATCCTCGTGTCATATTTGTCTTTGCTCTAATGGGTCATTGAATCACTTCCAATTGTCAATAGTGGTAAACATAATACGTTCTGTTTCAATGGGAGGTTTCCTTTTTAGCATATTGCAGTATAATTTGACATGTTACAGCGGTCTGTTGATATTGCTTATTATAAAGTGAGTTTTGCCTAATAAGGATCAATTTTTTAAGATACTTAAAAAAAGAAAAAAAAAAAAAGTAATTGATGTGTAACTCCTGTGATATTTTTATATTCTTCTTATTCTAATTATATGAATTAGTCAGGTGTGACAACTTTAAAGTGATGAATCTTCAAGTGATGGCATTTTTATTAAAATTTGAAAAGGTGTTTATTTTTAAATTGTTGGCAGGTTGATTTTCTCACTAATTACAAACCAATTCAAGCAAATAACCATTTTTATTTCTATTTTACTTTGCATTGGTTCATTTTCATTTTTTTAAATTTTATTTTATTTGGTTAAATTTAGTAATTTCATAAGACATCCCGGAATTTATGAATGAAGCTAATTAGAGGGCAAAAAAGTGAAAAGCTTTGCACTGTTATTGTAAATTAGCTAATGCTTAAACCTTTTCCTGTACTTTATAATAATTCTTTCTTATCAACACTGCACTTTGCATTATATCTTGGAATTTTTGTGGTGTACTGGCTATTGTCATAGGAAATGGACTCTGTGACCCGAGTTCAAATCCTGGACAGGGCTGTTTGCATTTTACATAGTGTTAATACTCTTGGGAAATGTATGCATCCAACTATTCTCTCTCCAGCTATGGGTAATTAGTAGGGTGGTCTGGAATCTTTAACCTTGTTTAGGCAACCAGTCTAGGAGAAGGAAAACTCTGAATTCAAACCTGTTACACTGTTTAATAAAGTGTCACATCCTCCTCATGCAGAGGGGTTGGTAGATATATCATAGGAATTTCTGTCACTGTACGTGAGATAAAAACTAAGCTTAGCCTTGGCCTGCTATTTACACAAAGTTTGTATCTCACGTATGGTGTAACCTTCTCATATTAGGGTAAAATTTAGGTCTAAGAAAATTGCGTAATATACAAGTAAATGTCAACCAAATGAGTGATTCAGTGAACTTAAAAGAATATAATTGTTAATTAAATTTTTTTTTTTTTAATTTGAAAATATATCTACAGGGTGTCCCTAAAGTTTGAACACAGGTAAAATGCATATTTTAATAAATGTTTCCACATTTTATCTAATTGGAATATTAATAACATCTTCAATGTGATTTCCAACATTTGTGATGCAAACTTCGATGTGTTTTGTGAGATTCATGTGAGCCCAATGCGTTAACTCCATATTAAACTTTCTGACCTCATTGTTGAAAAGCCAATTGAGGCTCTCCTGGGATGACCTGCATTAAACATATCATTTGATATAACCATCTTTCATGTCCACTGAAAAGTACCAGTTCAATTTTTCAACACTCATTTGTAATCTGTGGGGCGTAAAATTTTTAATTTTTTTTTAGTTAGTGCTATTTCCTGTGTGTTCCTGTTAATTTTAGTCAGTTAGTTCAAAGGATGTTAAAATTATAGGTGATAAGAGGTTAAATACCATCATGTTTTATTTAACCTCCCCCATTAAGCAGGATGTGAGACAAGGTCAATTTTTAAGCAGTTTACAAGTTTGAATTCGGTTTTCCTTCTAGACCAGTTGCCGTACCAAGGTTAAAGAGCACAGTCTACCCTACTATTTACCCATAGCTTGAGGGAGAATAGTTGGATACCTACCTTTCCTAAGGATGTTAGCGCTGTGTGAAATGCAACCAGCCTAGTCTAGGATTTAGACTAGAGTTGCCGTGTCCATTTCATCTGATGATAACCATTACACCATGGGTGCCTTAACATCATGTAGCAACAAATAGATTTTATTTTTCTCTAAAGAATATTTCTAAATAACAATAAAGTATTATGTAATCATAATTGGTATCTCATTTTCATAATCTTATATCCAGATTATTATGATATAGAAAATTTGATAAATTTAATTCTTGTTTTGAACTTTTTATGGAAAAGGTTATTTTAATAACTAATGAAATGTAATTGTTTCTGTAAATTTGATTTTTCAGATTATTTAGTAGAAATCAATTGTTCAGTTGTAACAGCTGAGGTTCATGTGATTTCTTTACATTAGAAAACTCTCAGTTTAAGAATGACTTGTAGACACTTGGGTTAGATAAACCATAAAAGTTTATAACTATTTTATTTTTGTTATCAATTGTTATATTAATTGTTTTGACCATTTTAAAGCAAATAACAATTCTATTCCAATATTATCTGCATTATCACCTCACTTCATAAAAATACAATCAGTGAAATTGGCTAAACATCCTGAGTAGATTGATAAAAAGCATCCAAAAATGTTCCTATCATTGATGTGTCATTATCATCTATTGAATTTCCCTGTTGATGAGGCTTAGAATATGCTGTGTCCCCCCCCCCAAAAAAAAAAGGAAAAAGAAAAAACACAAAATATTAAGATGGTTCTATGCTAACAGGTGAAGATGGAGATTCTTACTAATGATTATTCAATTTATTGGATTCATTAGGAAAGATTAACAAAACCACTCCATTTGGCAGAAGCAAAATCTTTATGCTGAAAAAAGGACAAAATCAGAACTAGTGTCCCAGAGACAATTCTAAGGGTGTGCTCTAATAAACAAATAGCAGCTAGAGGTGATAAATAATGGAGAACCTAATCTATGTAACAAGACAAAGGTTGTGCAGTTTGTGACTCTCATTAGACTAGATATTGCCCACATGCTGAGAAAAGAAAAACAAGAGGATAGCTTAATTTCTGACGCCAATATTATGTCTAACAGCACTAAGCAGTGTTGTGCAGTGTAAGTGTGCTTGGTCCATAAACTCAAATGCATATTGTGGCTCTGATATCCCATGTCTCAAGGCCCTGTCTGGTCATTTGAGGTGTCAATGTTTGCTGAGTCCAGCAATTTGTACCACTTCTTGTGGCTGGTTGTATTCGTCATTGATGGATGATCTTAGAGATCTCCAACACAGGGCAATGGTTAGATCAAGAACACATAACAGTGGTCTGTAGAAGTAAATATTCAGCTTCCCAAAATGCAGATAATCCTTATCAAAATATCAGTAATTTTCTGGCTTTCCTCATTGATATATTGCTTAACCACAATGGTATATTCACATCAACAATATCTGATATAATATCAACCCCGAGTCCACTTATAACAAAGGTTACTCTTTTTTTCTCTCTCTTTTCTTTTGTGGACTACTGTTTTTAAGTGTTTTAGGAATTGATTAAATTTTAACTGTTTAATATTTAAGAATAATTTTAAAATAAACCTTTGACCCCTCCCCCCTTCTTTCCCTCATAAATAAATAACCTGAGGAATAGACAACATTTTACATTCATATTTCATTCAGCATATGCTAAATTTGAAAAGAATTAAACTCTTTCTTGTACTTTTGTTGTCATAACGCCTTTACCGCTGATACAAAGAAAAGGTAGGGAGTTGATATTTTCTGGTTTATATAGTTGAATAGTTCCAAACTATCTATTAAGCTGGAAATCTTGAAACTCTTTCTTATAACCAGGTTCCCGAGTTCAAGAAGGCTAGAGAGCATATTGACCGAAACTTTGTACAGATAACAATGTAGATGAGGAAAATAATCCAAATAATTCAAAATGACGGTTGATAATTGATATTTCCTAATTGTTTTATGATATTGGTTTATTTTGAGAACATTATAGTAAGCGAGTTTGAACTCCAGTCGTACAATTACGTTCACTTTTAGACTAATACCCTTGGGAAAAGTACAAACCCTTTATCCCTCTTTCAGCTATGGGTTAAATAGTACTACTACTGTTCTTCTACAGGGATAGCTTTGGCATTAAATAACTCATGATATTTGATATGCCATTAAAAACCAAGAAACCTAAAACAAGGTGTCCTATAAACATGAATAGTGGAATCAGAAAAATCAATCCTCATGAATTGAATAAACAATTCAGTTTGAAATTCTCTTTAGATTACAGACTACATCAAACATAAGAAGATTATAACAACAATAAAGGTGAAGACAATCTATATATATTTATATTTAATAAAAAGAACTTAAACAGATGCTGATAGGTACGCCACCTGCGTCCCTGACACACAAAAATCTAAAAGGACACAGTAAAATCATATTCATGTGTCCCACTGTTATTTTTTTCTTCCCTCACCATTTCAAGCTAATCGTAAATACATTTCAATAATTTCTTAGGAATGAATTACACAGGATAGATAACAAGGTAGGAGTTTGATGGCTTTAGTTGTTTCCTCAGATCATAAATAAAAACATCTAAAATCTATTAAGAACTTTAATTGGGGCCCATAAATTTTCCTATCAGCATCACTGCTTTAAAAAAAAAAAAAACTTTATAAGAGACTTATCCCATAACATGGTTTCATTGTGGGTGTGCTATTCATGTAGTGTCTCTTGAGCAGGACTAATCTGATGTAGCCTATCCATCTTTGAATTCAGTTTTTCTTCTAGACTGGTTGCCATACCAAGGGTAAAGAGCCCAGTCTGCTTTACTATTTACCAATAGCTGGAGGGAGAATAGTTAGATTCTTACCTTTCCCAAGGGTATTAGCACTATATAAATTGCAAACAAGCTTAGTCCACTTCCTACAATAATAACCTTTACTCCATGAATGCCTCATGCTAAAATAGTATAAATATTTACTTACATTCAATAAAAATCTGAATTCCTTTGAGGTCAATTTTAAAGCAGTTTAACAGGTTTGAATTCAGTTTTCCTTCTAGACTGGTTGTTATACCAAGATAAAAGAGCCCACTCTATCCCACTATTTACCTATAGCTGGAAGGAGAATAGATGGATTCATTACTTATTCCCCGGGTATTAGTGCTATGTGTAATGCAAACAGTCTTGTTCAGGATTTGAAATCTGGTAGTTGAATCCACTTCCTACATTGATGGTCATTATGCCAAGAATGCCTCCACAGTTTTCATAAATAAACTAACAAATCTAAGTATGGTGTGTTTTGGGTATCACTAAGCAAATAAGATTTACAAAATAATTTTCTTTTTATTGAATTAATTGTTCATTTCAGTATTAACATTGTTGATTACAATAAGAAAATTATTACAGCTTAAAATAATTGTGGACTTAAAGCAACATTTTATAACATTTTTTTTTCTGGGACTTTCAATAGAAATAAAAGAAATGAATGTTTTTACTTAATTCTTTGAAGATTAATACATATAAAAAATAATTTTAGTGGAACATAAAAAAGGAATAATGGCCAAACCTCATATTTAGATCTCATCTTTCAAATACACCCTTTTCTTTTAGGTGCATTTGTTTTAATTTAAGTGCGTAAATAAACATTGTGTTTATTTGATATGGCTTTAAGCCAACAATTTTTGGAAGATATGTGCTTAATTGAAGTCATACCTAATTTTTGAAAATTAATTAGTTAATAATTAATGAATTTAGGTGGGCATATATGTTCAAATGTAAGGCTAAACAGATTGAGAAAATGTCAATCCCTAAATGTATATTTCGACCTATTATGTCTCATCAGCAAGGTTATAGACATGGGAGACTGCTCCATGTGTGACTCGAAACCTGTCAGCTTGGCAGTCGAGGTTTCGAGTCACATTCAGGGTTTGACATTTTCTTGATCTGTTTAGCCTTACATTTGAACATATATGCCCGCCTAAATTCATGAATTATTAACTAATTAATTTTCAAAAATTAGTTATGACTTCAATTAAGCACATATCCTCCAAAAAAATATATATACACACACACACACACACCCCCTACCAACCCCTTTGCATGAGTAGGATATGACACAAGGTCAATTTCTTATGTGGAGTTTAACAGGTTTGAATTCAGTTTTCCTTGATTAAAGGTTAAAGAGCCCAGACTGACCTACTATTTACCCAGAGCTGGAGGGAGAGTAGTTGGATGCATACCTTTCCCAAGGTGAAATGCAAACAGCCTTGCCCAGGATTTGAACTCAGGTCAACAGGTCCATTTCCTATGACTCTAACCATTACACCACACGCCTCCATTTACCATATATACTTGCGTATCATGCGACTTTCTGAGACCTAAATTTTAGCCTAATATTGGGGTTGCACCGTACGTGAATGCAAACTTCTGAGTGTATTTAGTTGGCTAAGTTTAGTTTGTATCTTTGGGACGGTAAAGTGTATCTCCCTTAATTAAGTAACTGTAAAGTTGTCTGGGTGGCTGAAAGTCTGTATCAGTCAGACAGTGAGGGAGTCTATCCCCTTTTCTCTAGTTCTAGACCAAGGAGATTGTTTTGGTGTCTGGGGTGGGGTGAAGCCCGGCATCAAACCCAGAACCTTGTGGTTCCCATGCGGACGCTCTACTGACTGAGTTAAACTGGCCCTTTTAATATTAGGCTAAAATTTAGGTCTTGGAAAGTTGCATGATGTGTGTGTATATACAGTACTTTCGATACAATTTCTCTATTCAGCTGTTTTTTTTCTTTCTTTTTTTTTTCTTTTTTTCCTTAATATATCCCCTATCTTTTCTATTCTATTGTTTAAAGTAACTTACATAAGTACACAATCATTTTGATTTTTACCTCCATCTTAGATCTGGAATTGTTATCTTTGACATCTACATTGGCTCATCTCGACTTTCATTGTTTTTCTCTCTATTGTTATATACTTTGTGCAAGAGCAAAATGTCTCTAATTTAAGTTTAATAGCTGTCTAAACTGGCATTAACTCAGGAATTTTTTCTATGGTTGTTTACTATTACCATAATCATTTGTATACAAGACACACTATTTTTCCAGAATTTTTAGCCCAAAAGTTAGGGGTGAATATTATACACGAGAACTATATAATTAACTTTTTTTCCGGCCACATGCTTCACCATATTTGGGGTGAGTTGACCAAAATTAAGTTATATCTATAGTCCAAATTAGTGTGTTTTACACCATTACAGAAAAATATCCACTGGAATATGTTTGTTGATAATTTTATGCTTATTTTAAGCTTATTTTCATTGCAAGCTGGTTGAATTTTTGTGTGAACATGTCCATGTGTTTGCTCTAAATACTGAGGAAATTTTGTGTTGTAAGATATGTAAACTAAATAATTTTTAGTCAGTACAAACTGATAAAGTTGAACAAATGCTAAATTTAGGTTAAATTTAGCTGCTACAAATTTTTAACAGCCAGTGTATACATGGAAAATATTTTTTCCAGAATTTTGTGATCCAAAGTTATGTGTGTTATACACAAATAATTACAGTAGAAGCATTTGTAAAACAAACACACCCACAACATTATTTGAATTGATATTTTCAAGTTAAATTTTGTTATATACAAAAAATTGGAGATTAGATTTAGCAGATGTTAACATGCACATTTAAATTTCATCTTAGAAGATTATATACGGTTTTCTATTTTTTAATTTTGGATTAGTTTCATTTGTGGAAAAAAAAAAAAAAAAGAATAACTTCATGAATTTCTATTTCATCCTCTTTCAGCCTCTCTTTTATAAAAAAAAATTTAATGTATTTCGAATTTTATACCTTTCCATCCCTACCTGCCTTTTTAATTTTTCATTCATTATCTATTGGTATCTAGCCAGCAAGCCTCTCTTTTGTCTCTCTCCCTCTATGTATAAGTGTATGTGTATATGTGTGTTTGCTTTCACTTTGCTCTCTCTTTCTCTCTCTCTCTCTCTCTCTCTCTCTCTCTCTCTCTCTCTCTCTCTCTCCTCTTCTCCTTTCTTTTCTTTTCTTCTTTTCTCCCTTTCTTTTACTTTTATTTTTCAAATTCCTTCCTATTATGTAGGTTTCTTGGTCACAAAGCATAAGTGATTCCAGCTCAGAAGCTTCTCCTAGGTAGAAAAGTGTAACGATCACACCTACAAAGAAGCAGAATAATAGTTGTTTGGTGAAAGTCGGATACACTGCCAATTTTCCTTTTGAAGAAAGATGTGTGTGTAATATATACGATGAAGGAGACTTGTACATCATCAGCTCCTGCTTTGTGTGTGTATATCTTATTGTATGTGGGTGACAAGTCTGTTATCCACAAGACAATTGCTGATAGAACAAGTATTAAGGAATCAAATCAGCCTTTATTTTTCAAGTCATTATCAACTTATTGGAATTTGTATCTTATTGCAATGACGACATTAATAAGTCAAATTGTGATTCCTTTATTTATCACTGGCTGATAAAAAAAAAAAGATTAATGCTCTTATAGGAATACATTTATATAATTTCAAACAGTCTCCATATATTCATCATCCTTTTCAATACATTATTGGAATCTCCCACAGGTGATTTAAAAAAAAAAAGAAAAAAGAAAAAAAAAAGTCAATATTTCTGTGTGTATCTTTATTAGAAAAACAGAACTGATATTACAGAGACCAGCTTGGTAAGATTCCAATAATGTGTTGGCAGGGATAATGTATAGGTGGAGACTTCCATAGAAATGTTTTTTTTTTTTTTTTAACACCCTGTGTTCATATTTATGTTGTAAACAAACAAAAGCAATATCTGAATTTTTAGAGGAAAGATGGATATTTTAGTTAATATTTTAAAATAACTTAGGGTCACTATTGTGGGTAAGCTGTTTAAGTACTTTGTCATAGATGAGTGTAAATGCAATTTACATTCACAGTTCTGAATTGACTAGTGGATACTAATAGTTTACAAGTAAACTTAGGCTTGTAGTAGTAATTTAAAAAAAAATGCTGTTGAAAATTTAAACCAATTCCTTGATGGGAAACTTGTCAGTAATCAAAATAGAAATTATGACATCAAAATATTGTAAAAATGCTATCACTAATGTATAGATAAAGCCAAATGCCTAAAATCATTGAACATGTTTTTAAAAGGATTTTAGCCAGTGCATCACGAATCTGTTCACAGAAATGTATCTACTTCCATTTTTAAAAAAAATTTTTTTTTTTTAATTTTTTTAATAGATAATTTTGTAGAAAATGAACACAAAACTTAATGTTACAAACCACCAAAATACAATTCCCGAGAAAATCCTTTTGATATCAGTTCTGATAAAAATCTATTTGGCTCTGCAAACTTCAATGTGGATAATTTCTCATTTAATCAGCCTGCTGCCAACTTTGCAACCATTATATACTGGTGCCTTTTGTACTATACACCTTTTTTTTAATATATAGACACCTCATAGATATTGTTTTGGGGTATAGCACTAAACTTCATCCGCTGGTGAGGGTCCAGTTCAGGCCATTACGTCATTATCATTAAATAAGAGTTATTTGAAACAATTGCTTGCAAAGAAACTTCTGCATTAAAGAACTCAACAAGGGTTGACACAAACACACCACCAACCAACCTACCTTTATTGCCATTGCTTTGAGCTTCACTTTGATTTGGGGTATTTGTATCTGTTAGGGTCTCATCTGTGGGTCAAATAGATCCATTTGAGATAATGTTTAATTAAATAATGTTGAACTTTATTAATATCTTAGCTCTTAAAACATTAATATTGCAACTAAGCATGATGTGTTTACCTGTTTAAAATGATTTTGAATTTCGTTAATATGAGGTTTGGGAAATAATGTAATTTTTTTAAATGAACTTTTAATTTTGAACTAATGAATTTAAACAGTATTTTAATTATTCAAAAGATGATACCTGAACATCTATACATTTCTACCATTGATTAGTAAGGTTATTTATGTCTGTACAATGCCAAGAAATCTTTAAATACAGTTTCTACTTCTCTTGTAGATTTTTAGTAGGTGGGTGAGAAATCAATATGGATGTGGCAAACTGTCTTATATCCCAAAGTCAGTGAGATTCTACTGTATCACATCCTAGC
The DNA here is from genome assembly GCA_023376005.1 of Doryteuthis pealeii. Lineage (NCBI taxonomy): Eukaryota > Metazoa > Mollusca > Cephalopoda > Myopsida > Loliginidae > Doryteuthis > Doryteuthis pealeii. Next base: position 29,677,306 of record CM042168.1, read on the forward strand.
AATATGTGGCTGAGCATTGTCATGAAGCAAAATTATAACTAAGTTTGAATTTATGCAAAAAATAGTAAACACATCACTTTTTCTTTTTTTTCTTCTTTTTTCTTTCATGTACATGACCTTCAAAATCAAATTTTGAAAAAAGTGATAGAAAATTAACAAAGAGGAAAATTTAATCATTAGGAATGTGTCCTTTTTTTTATACAACTACTATTAAAACAATATTTTTAGAATTTAATTGTTTATATTAAAATTGGACAGTATTTTCCGAACAACATATATATATATATATATATATATATATATATATATATATATATATATATTGGCACTTGAAGCATTGATATTGCAAAAGATGTCAAACTTCCTTGAGTCTCTATTTTGTGTGTGTGTGTGTGTGTGGGATGTATTAAAATTTTACTGGGAGTCGGGTTCAAATTTACAATCATTATTATAACCAGGATCAGTTAATACCCTAGGTGTGGGTGTTATAAACTTAATTGTATATGTAACAACTCCTAGGTGATATATATATATATATATATATATATATATATATATATATATATATAAAGCAACTAAATGTGTTGAATGCCACCAACAATCAATAAAGAGGAAGTGGTTATATTCAGGACTGACTGAATATTCTAGAGACTCTTGGGATTGATTCAATTGGCTATTGGCAACAAAAGTGTTGGAGAAGAATTTTAAACCAGAAAAATGTGTGAATCATTGGTGATTCAATGTATGCATATGTGTTGGTTCTTTTAGATGTTAAAGGTGTAAATGGGGATTTTTGTAATTTCATAAAAACTATTTCATTGCATTCTTTTTTTTTCTTCTCTCTTTCTCTCTCTTATTTTCTATATTGGGAAAGATTCTAATGAAAGATAGCTGAACCATTTAAAGATAATGTGCTGAATAAAAAGATTATTATTATTATTAAAATAGGCTGTTGATTCTGAAGAAGGAGCAAAATATTAAAATAAAATATTTATATAATTTATTTTTCTCTTTTAAAAAAAAATCTAAACTAGTGAATCTTACCATAATTATTTGTGTATAACCCTTCCCCCTAAATTTGGGCTAATAATTCTGAAAAATAATAATAAAAAGGCCATCTTTTTATATAAATAGCAGACTTTTTTGAATTTGTAACAGCTAAATTTAACATTTGTTCAACTTCTTACCTGGTTTGTAAATATTTATACAGTTTACTTATATTTTGAAACAAAATATTTAGAGCAAGCACATGGACATGTTCACACAAAAATGCAACAGGCTTGTGTCAAAAATAAGCTCACATGAGGAGAAACAAAATTATAAACACACAGAGGAGATGTCCTTATGGTGTAGTGGCTAATGTGCTGGCCAGCGGCATCATAGTGTGTTTAAACTCCAGTTGTGCTATCACATTCACTTTCCGACTAATACTCTTGGGAAAGGTATGAACTCTTTATCTCCCTCAAACTAGGAGTTAAATAGTGTCGCTACTGTTCTTATACAAGGATGGTTTTAACGTTAAATAACCTATGAAGGTTGATATGCCATTAAAGAAAAATTAACCATAAACAAACATTCATTCCAATGGCTATTTCTCTGTAGTAGTATAAAACAAGTGTTTGTTACACATTAGTTAGTTTGGATCTTAGATATAACTTACATTCAGTCATACCATCTTTAATATAATAATGCATGTAGCTGGATAAAAAAAAAATTTTTTTTTTTTTTTAAAAAGTGAGTGTTATACATGAATGATTATTGTAATTTTGGTGACTTAATGCTTTGAAAAGTTTTAAAACTCCCAAGTGTTAAAAAGTGGAACAGATAAAGTGATTTTGTTACTTAGAATTCAGAAGCTACTTTAAAAAATATATATACAAAGTTGGTTATTTAATATTTAAATCATAAACAGCCCATTTAAAGATATGTTTTGACCACAGTCTGCCTGAGAATAGTGAAGCATACTTTACTGAAATGAATGAGAAAGAACCCATTTAGTAGCCAAATCTTTAAAAAATCAGTAATATTATTTCTTCCAGAAAATATTTGCCAATATGTCCACTCTCTCTTTACTTGTTTACATGTAAAAATAATTGCAACTGGTTTGACTTAAAAGAAACATGAATGTCCATCACATCGCTTAATGCTTGAAGATCTTACTGATCAAATTGAAAGATTAACTTTTTTTTTCTCCTTTTTTATGTCATTCTTTTAACAAGCTAAATTTGTTACTGCTGGGGGTGGGGGAAAGATATAATCTATTTGACATGGTAGTACCCACAAACAGTTAATATTTTCTAAGAAAATTTTTACTTAAACTTTGGAATGAAGTTATTTTCCTTCCACATAAGTACTAGGATGAGTAAAAAATTTTGCAATATTTTGGTATGTGCTAGTTTGTGGCACTTCTAACACATGAATGTAGTTACATTTAGCTAAAAAAAATAAATAAATAAAAAAAATAAATTAATAAATTTGGTATCATCAATTAGAGAATTTCCGTTTTATTTTTGCACAGTTTTCGGTGATTTTTATGTTGATTTGAAGTAGTGATACTTTTCACATTTCACATTTTAGTCTTAATGAATACATGCATCATTGCAATATTTATTAAGAGTGAAAGTAATGCCTCCTACTTATTTTCATTAAAGCTACAACAGAGACAGGTGCTTATGGTGTAACAGTTATTATTGTAGAAAATGAACATGGCGACTCGAGTTCAAATCCTGCATGAGGCTGTTTGCATTTCACATAGTACTAATACTCTTGGAAAAGGTATGAATTCGACCATTTGTTTTCCAGCTATGGGTAAATAGTAGGGCAGACTGGGCTTTTTAACCTGGGTTAGGCAACCAGTCTAGAAGTAGGAAAACTGAATTCAAACCAATTTTACTCTGCTTGAAAATTAACCTTGTGTCACATCCTGCTTATGGCCACGGGTTAAGTAAATACATGTATCAAATACAGATAGGAGAATGATACTTGGATAGAACATGTTTTCAGCTATAGAACACTATTTCTTTTGGCAATCACCATGGTTGGCTCTGCATTTTTGCAAGCGATGAACACTTACTACTCATAAAAATCTGCATTAATGGAGGTGATTCACCTTTTCACAGCAGCAGTGATGGTATTATCAAGAAAATGTTATCTCTGTAGTTCATCTTCTCATAGGCCCAACTAAGCTGATTGAAATGTTCTTGGTTTCATGGGTTCACAGCTGTGTTGAATATTGCTTGTTACTCATAGTGATGTTTGCCACTGTTGAAACTCTGTACCCACCACCTGACTATTCTCACATTCACTGGTCTTTGAATGTTAATAAGTCAGTGGGTTCAAATTGAATTTAATGACACACCTGCATTTGTGTCAGATGTTATTTTACCAGACTGCCACTCAGCTGCTATCTCAAAGTTAGCAAAAAAGGGGGGAAATCCACAATCCACCTGTTGTATTATGTGATCTAATATAATGAAATAGAAAGCACTATTTTTGTATTGACAATCATGTATGTGGCATGCAGGCCTCTATTCATTGCTGGCAAAAATGGTTATGAAGAGAAAAAAGTGTCTTCTGGCTAAAAACTTCCTCTTTCCAATGGTTTTATTGTGCTCCCTTTGTTTCCAGAGAAATAAGTAGGAGACTTGTTTTTCATAGTGCCTCTCCTCTCAAATAGAAAGTATTTTGAAAGGAAAAAGATTTTGAGTCTTTTAATTTTATCATTAAATTTGTTGATAAAATCTGATATCTTTTATATAGGCCTGGTTAAAAGTGTGGTAAGAGTAACCCAAAGCCAGACGTTTTTAGGCCTTATTTTTCCAATACAGAAATGATAGGAACAAGAAATTCTGGTAAACAGGCCAAGCTTTGACCTGTTTACCAAAACTTTCATTTAACTTAGACTAATATAAGATTAGATTAATCTAGACTTAGATATATCTCTAATCAGATAAATGTAATAGAATTTCTTTTTCTTTTTCATATCTTCAGAACCTTTTTAATTAAAATAAATAAATAAATATATATATATATATATATATATATATATATTAAAAAAAAATTTTTGTGACTCAATTTAAAAAGAAATTTAATTCTACTCACCCTCCAAAAGTTTCTGAAAACTATATTTTTAAAATTTACTTATGTGCAAGGAAAATAACTTCATTCCAAATAGAATATTTCATTGATATAACATGAAAAAGTTTATATTTGCTATTAAAATGATAGCAAACAAGAGTCTGAAAATTTCTACAACAAATGTACATTTTGACAATTTATTGGGGAGGGGTAGTTAAAGTATTATTTGCTTTAAGAATTGTAGTGAGGTTAGTGAATATTTAAATATACAACCTCCAAATTGTATCTACTTCAGTAGGTGTGTACCTCTTAAATGAATTACTCTAAGGATTATATCATGTAGCTGGAAAGAATGAAGAAAAAGTCAACTGATATTTAATCTTGGTTTAGGTATTCCAGATGAATGTCATCAATAACTAAATATAAACACTGGGTTTGAAAAAGTTGTTAAAATGTAAGTTAGTGTGTTTATGTATATACCATAATTATTTGTGTATAACATGCATTACTAACTTTGAGCTATGAAATTCTGGGAAAACAAAAACAAAACATCTTGTGTATAATATACACTGACCTTTTAGAATTTGTGGTTGTTGAATTCAAACTAAATTCAATATTTGTTCAACATTGTATCCGGTTCATATTGATTGAAAATAAGAATTTATGTACTTTATGATATTTTGATACAAAATTTACACAGTAAAGAAGAAAGACACTGATATGTTCACACTAACATGTAACCAAACTCTGTTTTAATTGACTCAAGTGCAAGTTTATTTTCTGTAGTGTTATAAAATTTTCATAGATAATTAACACTTTTGATTAGTTTTTAGCATTATCATAAAATGTCTTTAATGGAGTTTCATCCAAATTTCTTTGTCCTGAATATGACACTAAACTGCATCTGATGTCTTAGTTATGACGTTAAACTGTGTCTAGTGGTGAGGTTCCAATTATGGAGCTCTGGGGAGTGTGGAGTACCCCTTCATCGCCATTACTCCCAAGTCCACTCTGATCCAGAGTGCTAGTACCTGTTAAGGTCTTATCTATGGGTTAAATATATCAAAATGAGTTTTTTTTAAAAATGTGTTTAAAAGAAAAGATTTTTTAAAGAATTGAATACCCAATAACAATGAATAAAACAAAACATCTTTGGCATAAATTAACCTAAGGGTTGACATGCCGTAAAATCCAATCAACCTAAACTGCATCTGATGGTGAGGCTTCAGTTCTGGTAGGGTAGAGTACCCCCTTCATTGTCATTATTTCCAGGTCCATTCCTACCCAAGTGGTAGTACTTGTTAGGGCCTCATTTATGGGTCAAATAGATGTTTAAAAATTATTTGTATTCAATAAAGTTGTGTGCAAAAAACACAAAGCAAAAACTCAAGAAATTACACCAAAAAAAAAAAAATGTAAATAAGAACTTACACTGAATATGATTCCTAACCTCGAGGCATAAAATGACCCTGACATGTTAGAATCAATCAATCAAAATTCTAGTTTTTCTTGCTTCAAAGGAAAGGACAGGTGAGCTTTATAATAACTGAATCTACCTTCTTTATTACATTTAAAGTCTTGTGGGTATAAGTAATCCTTGCTTAAAACAAAACATCCTCTATTTTTGTTATGGAAGTAGTAGCACATTTCTTAGTATGGTGATTATACCACTGGTATATAAAGCTCTTAAATGCTAAAGATAATCTGATATCAATAAAATATATTTAAAAAAAATAATTTTTTTTAATGCTTCAAACTCAAAAAAATTTCCTTGTAGATGCAAATTTCTATGCAAGCTGAAGGGTTACTTACACCCTGAATATAAATCTTTATAAAATAAAGCCACAAAATAATCCTTACTCCAGATTTCTTTTCATTAACCATTATTTTATATAAATTTCATCCACATTTAGGCCTTTTATGATTATATATAATCTTTAACTGAAAATTCTGTTTAGTTCTTAACTCTTATAACCTTGAACCTCCCATGACTTTACGTCTCTAACTCTGGGCTTGAAAAATAGCTGAAAATGTAGAATGTTGTAAATCTGTTATTTAAGTGCTTTACAGGTTGTTAAATGGTTACAACATTCTATAGACTATTTAAAATATATTGAAAAATCATATATAAAATTGCAACATTCAGTTAGCAATACAATGTAAAAGTGGGGAATCCATGGTTTATGTACTTCTAGTTAATGGAACAAATACTGGCTAAAAAAAAAAAAAAGAGAGAGAGGAGAAAAAGTGTACAATTATTTTGATGAAATATTAAAATTTATTTGCAGAGTTTTGGATTTTGATTTCACCTGTTAAACTTCATTGGAACACGTATCATAGATAAATTCTCTACTTGTCTATCTTCTTTTGTTTTTTTCCCCTTTCCCTCACCCTCTCTTTTTGGATATGTTGCCTTTTGTTTCAATAGTGTATGTGCGCTCTTTGAAAAATATTAATGGTAGATTTGATTTTTCTTTTCTTTTTGCAGTAAAGTTATTTGAGGTTATTGAAACAGAAAAAACATTATACTTGGTGATGGAATATGCCAGTGGAGGTAAGTAATATTATTTATTTTATTTATTTATTCATTTATTTTAAATAATGTAGCCCATGTTGATTGCCTTTATTGTAAAGACAAGACTTAAATATAGATTTATAAAATAGCTGAATTGTTGTTAAAGCAATTGAGTTTATCAGTTACTTTTGCAGCTTATCTGTTTTTAAGATAGTTTCAACATATTGATTTTGTGACACTAATCCAGGTTAAAAGCATGGTAAAGGGTAACCCAGAGCCAAACTTAATTTTTTTTTTATAGACCTTATTTTTCCAATGCTGGTATCATTGGGAAAGTTTTAGTAGTCATACCCATTTAACAAAACTCACTGTGCTTTTTTTTTTATCTGGACTACATGTTTTGCATATGTTTCCTCATTGTCTAATATTAACAAGTAGTGACTATATACAACTTTGGCTTTAGGTGCATATTAATGTATAATAGAGAAGGAGATTCATTTAGTTACCATATATCAGGATTGGTCTTTGGGTTACGTGAGGCTCACAAATTTTTACTTATGACCTGAATTTTCATTACCAATATTTTCCCAAAATTTGGATGTCTAATTATTTTTCCTATTTTATGTTTGTATAAACTCATAAGTGATGTTCTCCTATAGGCTCCTATATGGACACTGGGTGCCATCTAGAGGACTTACCAAAAGTGATGGATGGTAAGAGGGGTCAAAGGAATCTGCTGTTGGCACCCCATGATGATTCAATTTAGAATTATAGTTGGTGGAAATAGATCTCTTTCCTCTCCCACCTCATTTTTGGCTCCCTGTTCCTCTTTCCCCAGGGCATAATAATAGTCCTTGAATTTGAGGCCCTTTCCCAGCCTATAAAGATGAAATAAGAGCTTTTTTTTTTTTTTTTTTTTTTTTAGTTTCTTTTTGTGTTGGGTTTTATATTTTATTTTATTTTTCCCCTGAATTAAATATAAATTAAGACTTTTAAAAGTCTATGAAAATATAGCTGGAAATATATATATTTTTTTTCCCCTCTTCAAAATATATAAGTTAATACCCCCCCCCCAAAAAAAAAAAAAACAAACCCTGATTTTTATTCTTGAAAAAGATTAATGATGCACCTTGTCATGTGATTGGGGATGAAGTAAAAACTTTAAAAGAATTTGACCTGTAATTGCAGTTTTACATAATTGCTAAAAATATTCTACTGAATGCTATTGAAAAAAGTATTGATTTTAATTTTATAGGGTTGGTACTTTAAGCAAAAGTGGATGAATCCAGTCTCATTAAATTCTAATTGTCTTTTTCATTCAAATATATATTTGATAACTAACAGTAATCTTAGTTTGTTAGGAATTTTCTTTGGGTTGGGGAAGGGGGAGAATTATTGAGACCAGAATTAGATTAATTTGAACCTGTAAAACTTTTTTATTTTATTTATCTCCTTTGTTAAGGATTATCTTAAATTGATTAGGATTCAACCTTACAGATATCTTGTTTTAAATCAGTTGGGATAAAGTTTAGATTTTACAAGGGTTAGCTGAAAAGTTCATAGGCTGACAAAGATGCTTTAATTAAATGTGACCAAATGAGGTTTATTTTTCAGTATATGCTCCCCTTGTGACCCACACACTTATTTCATTGGTTTTACAGTTCTTGGATCCCATGGGTATTTAAAAAAAGTGAACAGTCATAAGGTCATAAATTTTTCAACTCCACCTTGTAGGTGAAATATATCCGAATTTGTTTATGTGAATTATTTTTATACTGCTAGAAACTTAATTAGTAACATGGTGGTACTATATATATTTAAAAAAAAAAAAAATTATAATGCTAATTTGAATTATGAGAACATAAGTTTGTAATCAAATGCCTGGCACTGTGTGTGTGTGTGTGTGTGTGTGTGTGTGTGATAGAACATGTATACCTAAGTTAGGGTAGCAAAGTCATGAAGTCAACAGTGCTTGGTAATTGAGATATATATATATATATATATATATATATATATATATATATATATACCATTTTTTTAAATTGGAATACTTTTTCTTTTTTTCTTTTCTCTCTTTTAAGTTAAAAATAGAGGTTACTTGTCCAATATAGTCATTTTATTTGTATTTTCTTGTATTTATATTTTTAATTGAAAAACGTGTTCAGCTTGTTGAAATGTTTAATATGCTTTGCTTTTAATTATAAACAGAATGCACAAAAAGTTTGTGTTTTTGTCTGAATAGTTTATAAATGAAAAACAAGTAAATGGCAACCATTATTTACAAAATATGAACAAAATCTTTTATGTTCAGAAAAGGTCTTGTATTTTGTTATGACTATGAACATTATTTTAATAAATACACTACTGTACAATTGATAATAACTTAGGAATGAATTCAATTACTTTATATCTGCACATAATAGGATTCTAAATTTATTAATTATACTTAGATTAAACAAAAGCCCTCATTAAACTTTTTATAATCTTCATAAAAAGCCCAGTTTATTTATACACGGTTGACTGTAATATAAATTCACTCTCCCATTATTTGACAATTAATGTGTGTGTATAAAGTATTTAGTCCCAGTTAAAAGCACTGTAAGAGTAACCTGAAGCTGAACTTTTTTAGGCCTCATTTTTCTGATGCAGGTATCATTGGAAAAAAGTTTTTGTAAACAGTTCAGGCTTTAGTCTGTTTACCAAAACTTGTCTCATTCCCCACTGATACCTGCATTGGAAAAATAAGATCCAAAAAGAAAAATAGTTTGGCTTCAGGCTACCTGTACTGCACTTTTAACCTGGACCAATTTACATGAATTAAATTAAATACCTACTTATATGGGGGTGGGAGGATACCTACTTATATGAATGAAACAAAAAAAAATGACACTGAATTAAGCAAGTTGATTGTGATGGCCAACATTTGATTTTCATGTTATCTATTGAAAAGTACACACCAATCACAATTGAAGTACTTGAATGTTAACTTGGGCATGAGATAACTATGCCTTTCCTCTATATCCTTCCTTTTTGTAACATGCTGTGTCAGAAAAAGGAAGACAACATCCTATAAAGATATTGAAAAACAAACCACTTATAGCTGCTCTTAAAGCAATTCATTTACAAAATTAACAAAAATAAATCTCAATTTTTACTTTATTACTGAATTGAACAAGGCAATTTATGAATAACACCTGTTGTTTTTTGTTTTTTTTTCTCAACTATATTTTGTAAAATCTTTAGTGTGTTAAAGCTTTTCTTTTTTTTTTCTTCTTCCCTGCCCCTATCTAGCAAGCAGAGACTTGAAAAGATTTAATCCTCATTGTTAATGTTATTATCTAAGCCCCATACCCAATACACTAAAGAGACAAAACCCAAATAGAATTATATTTCCTTTATTCCTCAAACCCCTATAAAGCCAATTTTCCTATCTTGAAAAGAATCCTTTTTAGTGAGTAGAGTGAGTATGCAGATAACTTGCAAGGGTAGAGAAGAAGCTACAATAAATTAACCCAACTGAACATTTAAATGAGTAGCCTGTCTATATTTAGATTTTTTGTCTGTTGAGCCAGTTGACTTAATTATCTGCCCTCAAAATTTCTTTTTTTAAATAGTTCCGATTAAGCTGCCAGTTTAGACAGAAAAATAAGTATTTTTATTATAATTTTTACTTTTTTGTATAAAAACCTATTTAACTATTCTCTGCATTCAAGATTTACAGCTATATTTGATATAGAAGCTGCACCCCTCCCTCTCCTTTTCTCGCTCTCATATATATATATATGTATATGTTACTATTAACACTTGATGGCACATGCTAAGATGTTTTGTGTGTGTAACTTTACTGTTCCTTTTCATCCTGTGACATATATCTATCAAAAGTAAAGTATCTTCTACATAGATTGCAAGGTTACAAGGGATTTTAAAAAATATTTTAACACTTCTAATACTAAAAGCTTTTTATATATATTATGTGTGTGTGCATAGTGTAAAACAACTTTTCTCACTTTCGTGCTTAGGAAACTATTTTACTACTACTATTACTGCTGCTGTTGCTGCCTTATAGCTTTACTTTCCTTCACTTTATAGTTTACAGGCCAGCTAACTTCCCATTTCCTGTGGCTTGCCCTCCTTTCACACCAAGCACTTTACTTTGCATATGATTTGGCCAACACTTACTGGATTTCTTAGATAAGGACAAAGTTGAAAACTTTTCCTAACAGCATATATATATATATATATTTTTCACACACACACACACACACACACACACTAAAAAGCAATGGGTTTATTTGAAAATTCTATTTAAGCTATAATAGACGTTTAGATTTTTTTTTCATATATTTTGGAGTAACGAATGTAGTTTTTTTTTCTTTTTAGTATACAGTAAGCACAATTAATATAAAAAAATTAATCTAAAGTTTAAAAAAAAAAAAAATTTTATGTTATATTTAGAAGTGTTAATTGTCCAAGAATCTTATTAATCAGCTCCTAAATTGTTGCTTATTAACATTTATACATTTTTCCATAATAATAGTAATAATCCGTAATTAAAAAATATTTGTAGTGGTCACTTAGCATGTGTTTTAACTCAGTTTTTATAATTGTACATTACATGTGTATATTTATAATATATGCACATGGATATACCACAATACATACAGCTGGTATAAAGATGAAATTTAATTTCAGGATTTGATTTTGACTCAAAATATACTTATAAATTGCCTAACCAAAAGAAATTTAGGTCATTATTAATTGCAATTTAACCGAAATTTGCAGACATCCCCTGCCCTGATGAGTGCCTCTTTAGATGCTACTTTGATATTAAATTGATTTCATTGCCTGTCAAAGATCACTTTTTAAAAATTTTTTTTTTAAAGATTACTATCTATTTCTTGTTTTTCAATTGGACCATATAACTGAAAGAATTAAGTTCCCCCAGCACCAACAAAAAAGAATTTGTTCTGTATTCAACATTTTAGGCCTATAACAACTATAAAGTAAAAATAAAACATCAAATATTTGTTGTATTAATTTGAAAACATGTTGAGTTTTTATTCTTTTTTATCTGATCTTTTGAGAACTGATATAATGAATATCAGCCTTTTTATTAAACAATTTAAAATCAAATATCTTAATTATAATTGGAGAAAACAGTTTTGAATAAAGAATTTTCATCTAAAATTTAGCAATAAAGAAAAAAATATGTAATTGGCCTTTACTGCAAGAGAAACTAGAATAAACTCATAAGTGATGTTCTCCTATGGACAGCTACATCAGTGTAGGCCAATAAGCAAAAACCTACATCAATTGGTTCTGTGCAGATTCTAGATGTTGTGTGGAAGACCTGCCCAGAGGCCATGACTGATAGGGACGGGTCGCAAGTGTCATGGGAATCTGTGCTATCAGCACAACCTGATGATGAGTTTAGGTTCATATAAATGTTGTGAAGTTCTTCCTTCTTAAAAGCTAAATTAGAAAAATCACATTCAGTACTCAGTTGTTGGATTGAGTTTTTGTTGTGATGTTTGAATTCTACAAATCCATGTATATAATTATAAGACTACTCTTATTTTAATGCAATATTCAAATTTAGGGCTCTCTCATATTCATTCTATATTTTGTGTTCTATAATTTCTTTCTTTTAAATTCAACATATACGAGTAATATATATGACAACATTGTCATGATTATATCAAATGAACATTTTTATTTCCATGGTGGCTGTTGTCAGTCTAAATTTGAATTTCAAGTGATTATATGAATCTCATTAGATTTTTTTTTCTTTCTCAAGGATAAAAAAAAAATTGACTTAAAAGCTCGATCCCAATTCAGTAAAATTTTATAATTATTCATCTGTGAGAAAAAAATATCTAAAATCTATTTCAAGTATTTGCCTAGCAATAATCAATGAAATATTAGATTTAAAAATGATTAGGTTTATCTAATTTGGTTATTTAAAAGAAAAATAACATTCAACACATTAGATACTTGAAATCTAGAAAGATAGCAACTGTTAAACTAAGCCTAGTAAACCTCAAAATAAAATGCTGAGGAAAGTTATAAATACAAGGGTTGATTGATGAGTAAAGTTTTCTATTGTGTGTTGTTAATAACAGTTGAGATTTAAAAAAAAAAAATTTAAAAAAGCAATATGTGTAGTATATATTGGTTTGTTTAATGGCATATCCCCCCGTGGGTTATTTAATGCCAAAACTGTTAGGTGAGATAAAAGTTGGTACTTAAGTTTTCTTTACAGGATGTGTTTAGTAGATAGTTTCATGGATGTATTTTTATATCTGATTCATAATTTTTAGTATATTTCTATTTCTCTCAAGGATAAAATATCCATGTTAGTATTCTCAAAAAGATCCCTTATATTATTTACATTGAAATATTTCTTTCTGATTGGAGTGAAAGTATATGTAGTATATATGAAGACATGTTTAAATGTGCTTAGTGTCAATATGCTGTCTGACAACATTGAGTTATAGTATTTGTTAATCATGAATACTTCATCAGTCATGCTAATTTTATGCCTTATACATAAGTTTTTCACACTAGAAAGTTTCATGCTAATTAAAAATATATAAAAGCAATTTATGGCAATAGTTTTATGGATGTAAAAACAAATGTTTAGCAAATTGAGGAAATGATTGTATTTATGTTAAAAAAAAAAAAAGAAAAAAGTCTAGCTAATTCTAGCAATGGATGTGTGTGTGTGGGGGGTATGTCTATCCAATTCTAGCAATGGATGGGGGGAATGTCTGTCCAATTCTAGCAATGGATGTGGGGGGAAAAAATGTTTATCCAATTCTAGCAATGGATGTGGGGGGGGATATCTATCTAATTCTAGCAATGGTTGTATCGATGTGGGGGGAAAATGTCTATCTGTAAAGTTTTTAAATGCCATCCTTGGCAAGTTGAAAATGGCTTAAAGAAAGTCCTGTGTTATGGAATCCTTTGGTAAGCGTATAAGTCCTATCCTGCGTATTGGTAAAGGTCCAGTGATTTAATCCTATGTCCGTCGTCCACGAAGGTCTCAGTAAATGTTCAGTAGGGTCGGTTTAAGTATTGTATCAACCTCAGTGTACTGCCAGTGATTGGCCAAGAGTTAGATCACATGATTCCAGCCTAGTCTATAAGTAGGAGGGGATCCATCACACACCTTATATGACAAAAAAATCTCCCCCCACCCAAAAAAAAAAAAAAAAAAAATTCAGAAATATTAAATCATTATTTCATTCAGAAATATTAAAATTATTTTTGTTTTATTTTACTACTGCTAGTCCTATTTTTATTATTATTTTGTTATTCATAATCTTATTATTATTACTATTATTAGTATTGTCCCCCCCCCTGTTTTTTTTTTTTTTTTTTTTTTTTTTTTTTTGTTAATTAATTAGAAAAATGCAATACAAGTTAGTGAGTTTAATATTTGGTTGGACAAGTTTAATGTCATGTCTAAGACATCCATGGGGGGGGGGGTCTTCCCCCTCTGCATGGAATACACTTGGCCTATTCTACGGCCCAAACCGACAGGGCGACATCATAAGTTCATTTATCATACAAAACTAACGCACTCCTATATACTCAAGCAAGAACAACAACTACAATGTGTAACATGTCAAACACCTATTCATGGAATGCAGGTTTTTTGCTCACATCAGAAAACGTTATTTTAAATCAAATAATATGAAGGATCTGTTTGAAAATGTCAACATGGAGGATATTCTTCCTTTTTGAGGGAAACAAAAATATACCATAGAATATAGACATGAAACAAACCAATACCATACAACATAACCCCCAATAATGTTAACACATTGTTAAAACCAATTACTAAAAGTATATATATAAATAAACTATGTATTACATCATAACCGGTAGGCATGACAAAATCTATCCAATTCTAGCAATGGATGTGGGGAAAAAATGTCTATCCAATTCTAGCAATGGATGTGGGGAAAAAATGTCTATCCAATTCTAGCAATGGATGTGGGGAAAAAATGTCTATCCAATTCTAGCAATGGATGTGGGGAAAAATGTCTATCCAATTCTAGCAATGGTTGTATGGATGTCTGTGTGTGTGGGGGGGGGGACTGTCTATCCAATTCTAAATGGTTGTGGAAAAATGCCTGGAATTGGGTTTGATGTACCAAAAGTTACATTGTAGGCATAAATATAAATAAACACCAGGGTAACCCTGCAAAAAGCTTGAAATTGATCTGACGCATGATCAGACTTGTGTTGGTTCTCAAAATTGAAAGGTCAGTACTTTTCATCCAATGCCAAAGTTGTTGCTGTGCATAGTTGGATCAAAGGTAGACTAAAAACTTTCTTTATGAATGGAATAAAGGGATAGAACACTTACAAAAATGTCTAGCACTAAATGACAAATGTAATTTTAATCAAGATTAGTAATTTTGAAGATAAATAAATTTAATTTTGATACCATTTTCATTATTCAAACTGGCCTAAACTTGTTTTATTGGATTGTGGAGACCTTATTTATCAATTAACCAACATAATTTGGTACAATGTTATATTGAAGTTGTCTTGAAAAGTGTCTATTTGATAATCATTATTATTTTTATTTATTTATTTATCTATTTTTTCCAGGTGAAGTTTTTGATTATTTGGTAGCACATGGGCGAATGAAAGAGAAAGAAGCCAGAGCCAAATTTAGACAAGTAAGTTGAACATTTCTTTGTCTTTCCTTTTTTGATCATTTTTTTTACTTCTCTTTTGAATAATATAAATTTTGTTTTCTTTTTAATACATTACATTTAAAAAAAACATTTTTTAACTGTATTATCGCTTTATAATTTCATGATATTCATTTTTATTTAAACAAAAATTCTGAAAATTGACAAATATTAGGTAGTGTTTATTTTTATTTAATATAATCTTCTTTGTACTATGCTCATCTCCTCTCTGTGTTCTTCTCCACACTTTCCAGTTCTTACTAGTCGGATGAATGACATTTTCCTATGCACATAACCTTATTACTTCAACTTATACATACCTTGCTGACCATACACCAGTCGGGGGCCAGTTAGACCATAGATGAAAAATCAACAACTGCACTCTAAATTTCGAGGATCATTCAATCACCCGACTTCAACTCATCCAATGAAGGAACAAGCTTTAAATTGACCTTAAACTGTCAATTACACTTATTTGACTTGACAGTTTCTGCTAATGAGACAACTGTTTTAAATCTTTTTAAACCAAGTACACGACATGCCAAATAAAAGATTCAGCAAATCTATTAACAATAGTATTTTTGTGAGGAATAATTTTAACTATAGAGATTAGCCATCTTAAGCTATAAGCATATGACAGTTGGGCAGATTATTGTAACTATGGTAAGTGTTTGTAGGGTGCTGCTTCCAGGATTTATTCAAAACAGCATGCAGCATCCTTATGTAGTTCCCATCTAGCATTTTGTTAATCCACGTGGTGCAAATATACAGTAGTACTGACATGGCCATAGGTTGAAAAAAATTCTAATCCTATTTTATCAGATTGTTAACCTGTCAATCAGTTTATGCTTTACCTATATGTGTGTTGACGTCACTTTCAGTAGATGAGATATTGCTACTGAGGTATATGAATGGGTCTACTAATTTCAGAGGCTTACCATTAACAAGGAGATGGCACCATCTTGATTAAAACACATTTATGTAATGACTGCTCTAAGCTATGCAGCAGAGATTTGACGAGCAGGCATATTTGCAAGAAGTGCTAAAAAACAAGTAAGACATGCTGGACACTGCTGGAGAAGTAAGGACAAACTTATAAATTACATTCTCCTATACATGGGCACACCAGTGTTGGTCGACCAGCAAAATTCATCTTACATTCATCAACTCTGTGTGGATACTGGGTGCCATATAGAGGATTTACCAAGAGCAATGGCTGATGGGGATGGATAGTGATGGATTTAATGATTCTAATTATTCCATCTTAAAGTGTTTTTTTTAAGTTGATTCACTTTGGACAATTTTAGCTAAAAAAAAATATATCCCCAAAAAGCAACCTATACAGCCAAAATTTCTTGGTATTTACTGGGAGTGACCAGGAAATCATTTGTCCTAATTTCTTTCTTTAAACTTTTTATTAACATTTTTTTTCTTTTATCTAATAGAAATAATACAGGTATTGAAAATAGAAAAGTGTTTTACTGTCTTATGTAATTTTGATTTTCTAAAAATATAGGACATTTTACTAACCCCTACAGTCTAGATAGATAAGGTATCAGCTTTACTCCACTTGATAAGTAAACAATTATTACAATTAGATATTAGTTTAGAATTTGTTAAAGAAAATAATCATCATTCAGTTTTACAATGATGGCTTCGTCTCTTGAGTAGATATTTATTTTATTTATTTTTATTTTTGTCTTTTAATTAACAGGATAAATTCTTAGTTATCTTATGTTGAGTATTTGACGTTGACTGATAAAGATGGGGGATGAGAGTCATGGGAATTTATGCTATCAGATCAACTTGATGATGATACTGTTAACTATCAGTGAATATACTCCAACTACACTTTTAGCAAGTTCTCAAAGACAAATTAACTTGGAAGAATGCACTGATAGATCCTCAGAACAACAAAATGAGATCTATTGACCTCTGGATTGAGTGATAAGTTTACTTTGAAATCACCAGAAGATTACAACAAATACATGAAAGCCTGGGGGTACAATGGCCAAAATGCTGTGACAATAATAACAACCAAGATGAGGACATTAACCAGTATATATAGTATATATATTTACCAACCCCTCTGCATAAGCTGGATGTGACATAAGGTCAATTTATTAAGCAGTTTAACAGGTTTAAATTCCGTTTTCCTTCTCCTAGACTAATTCCCTAACCAAGGTTAAAGAGCCCATTGTCTAGCTGTATCTATTTATCCATAGTTGGTCCATAGAATCCTTTTCCAATGTGGCTTAATATATTAAGGAAAATATGTCTTAGATAAGAAAGAAATAAAAGAAGTGTGCACATAAAAAATATATTGGTATTTATTCTTTCCAACAAAAGATGTATCCATGTTTGTTCCTCACAGCTAAACTGTGTGAAACCACAACTAAAGGAGATGAGCCATCAAAAGAACAAAACACGTGGGAGTCAATGCAAACATGGCCATTGTCTTAAGAAACTAGCCAGGGGGCAATCCACCGTGGGGTGGGGGGGTCTATAAGAAAATAGCCATCAATACTATAAGGTGATGACATTGTAAGAAATTGACACAGAATTGTCTTTTGCTTTCATGTATAATGTAATTTTTCTAAATCATCAGATTGAACGATTCACACATTTTCCAATTCAACTATTTAAAGATGTTTTTTGTTTTTAACAGATTGTGTCTGCTGTACAGTATTGTCACCAGAAGCACATTGTACATAGAGATTTAAAAGTAAGTTCCAGCTTTATTATTATTGCACTTTGACTTTGTGTACTTTGATATATTTGTAGTTTTTTGTTTTTTTTACTCTTATATCAGATAAGTTATATATCAAAAGTTAGCCTTTAAATAAAAAATATATAACTTTTAATAATTCACTTGCAACTAAATAGGATGTAGGTTTGAATACTAGCAAGAATATATCTGATATGTTATTAGAAATTGTATGATAGTACATGAGCTCTAGGGTTTTGGTTTACTTTAAGATTTTAAAGTCTCCACCTGTTCCCCATCCCTGTCAACAGATTATTGGAATCTTCCCTAGGTGATCTCTGTAATATCAGTTCTGATTTTCTAATTCAGATACTGCCACAGATTTAAAAAAAAAAAAAAAAAATTTTTAATCACCTTTTTAAAGATTCCAAATATGTGTTGACAGGGATGGTGACTTTGAAATTATATCATTAAGTACTCCCATAAGGGTGTTAACATTCTTTTTTAAAATCACCCTGTATATTCAGTAATTGCCATTTTGTTTTTTCGAAGCTAGAATTTTGTAAGGTGGCATAATAGAATAATTGGTAAACTAAATTCAAATTCAGTGTATCCTATGCGAGACTTATCCCTCCACCTCTACAATGAATGACATGAAATTCATTCTTTCCCTTTGCTCTCTCGCCAATCATCTTAACTGACTTGTCATAGTGGAAGAGAGTAAAGGAGTTAGGCCATGGATAATCTGCCTTAAGTCTTTCTTTTTCATAATTGCATTTTCTGTTCGAAGAGGAGTGCCAAAATTGCTGTTACATCTATTTTCAACCTTTTTAACATATACAGTAATCAATTAATAAAATTCATGTGACCAAATGTTTATAAAGATCCATCTTTTAATTAAGTTTACAAAACTACTTTGTTGTTATGGGTGGATGAATAATGTATATCGCAATATAATATATATATTCATATAAGAGAGTTCGTTTAACCCTTTCACTACCAAGTTAAATTGAAATTGTTTAGCAATAATTTATTATACAAAAAAAAAAAATCTTTTTACTGCTAGCCTTTTAAAGTTAAGTTCCAAACAAATTTGGTAGTGAAAGGGTTAACCCTTTTACTGTTTTTTTTTTTTTTTCTTCTCCCCCCCCCCCTCCATTTAAGTTTTGGATATGCAAAATTATTCTTTTAAGGGTTAAAATAAAATTATGGAGAGAAAAAAAAATCTTTTTTTTTTTTCTTTGTGCAATTCTGTTATCTATATATATATATATATATATATATATATATATATATATATATATATATATATTACTCTCTGGTCAGTTATTTCAATATCATGAGCCTAAATGCTCACACACAACTTATCAGATATTTTAAAATTAGGATTTACATATCGTAATTCTGGATAACAATGTTTGAAGAAGAAATAAATCCATACATTTTTTTTTTTCTTGATTTATCAAGCTGAGATTATGGATTTTATTAATTTTTGTTCCTTAAATAAAAAATCTTTAAAAAAATTTTTTTTTTTTATAGAATTTCTTTACTCTTTAGCGTCAGGATGGGAAAGAAATTGAAGAAAAGATTTATTTCATTTTAATCCAACCTTGAGTAACATTTAATTGTTAGCAATAACATGTCTACTTAAAATGAAAATTGAAGACCCCTGAATCATTTAGCTCCTGGGTTGATTGAACTCCATGTCCAATATAAAAGATTTTAATATGCTGGATCCCAAGTCACATTGGAATAAAAAGAAATAGAAATTCTGAATTAGGCTTTAGATATGGTCCCTGATAAAAAAAATTCCATACAAAATGGCAACAATGATGGAATAACAACATGCAAAATAAACTCTTCTTGATAAAACCCATGCTACAAGAATGTAAACCAGCTTTCAGAAGGGAACTAGTCACTATATTCTGATTGCACATCAGTTACACAAGACTTAAACACTCTTTATACTCAAACGGGACAATAACTAATGTATAGCATGTTAACCATTTTTTCATAGAATGTGTAGATTTATCTTTATTTAGACATTATTATTATTATTATTATTACTATTATTATACAAATGATATGAAGGATCTATTTGAAAATGTCAACATAGATACCATTTTGTCCTTGAAAATAATAAAATTATACCAAAAATTATAAACATGATCAATACCATACAAAGTTATTAGAAAACAATCCCAGTGGATAACAACATATCGTTGAAACAAAATAACTCTAAAACAACTACACAAAAAATGTAAATATAAACACACTATGTATATTATTTTCTAAACTCTAAGCATAAAATAATCCCAGATGGGTTGACATGCTGTTTAAATCAACCAAAATACTGCATCTTATACAAATATACTATTGTTTTTTCATCGGAGGTATTATTTTGTCCACGTTAAATATTTGTTTTATAAATTTAATATAAATTAATTCAAATTTGGAGCACAATTTTTAATCTTAAGCTCATAATATTTTCAACTAGACTTTTGTTTTGTAAATTCATATCTTTTATTCATTGTTGAAATCAACCAGATAGACAAAAGCACCAAATTGCAAGTGTAATCAAATATTCAAACTAGGTGTTTTTACAATGTAATAGTAGAAGAATGACCTTAAAATTTAGTAAAGTCAAATCGAATAAAAGCAATGCTGCATATCTTTTGATATTTTATTAATGTTAAATATAAATACATGAATTAAAATGTACTGGAATTTTTAATCTTATTAAATTGGCCTAATCAATAATGAAGGTATATACAAAACCTTTCTTCATAAACATACATATCTGCAGGTATACACACACACACACACATAAACATACATATCTGCAGGTATACACACACACACACACACACACACACACTCATCTACATGCATAGACATACATACCACATTGTAGTAGTGAAGTTAGATGGATAAAACATGTCAAGTTAATAAATTGTTAATTTCGACAACTTTGTTTGTCTGAATTTTTGAATGAGGCTTGATAATTAGTATTTAGATTTTTCGGGTAGTTGTCCTCATCTTTGTTCATACACAACCGGAAGAAGGCCAGAGGGCACATAGCTCAAAACCTGTATATAACAATAAAGATGAGTACAACAGTCCAAAAAATGTATAATACAAATTCAGCAACTTGGTTATCATTTTTCAGTCTTATTTTTCTCAACCGCATTGATGGTATCATTATCCAAATTATTTATCATATCCCATGTATGCATGTGTATGTTTGTGGTATGCATTATGAAAAGTTGTGGCATAGCTGGTTCAAATCAATCAGTTATTTGCTGCTGCTTTGTTATCATCAATAACACTTAGGTTTTTAGAATCATTTCGGGGGGGGGGGCGAAATGATTCTAAAAACCTAAGTGTGGGGGAGGGGTATTTGGTTGGGTGACACAGGAAAATGTCTGGGAAAAGTCATGAACCAACAAATAATTTAAAACTTTAATGGTAGCCAATCTTTGGCAGACACATACAAAAGAGTCAATGGTCACCATGACATTTGTGGGTACAATTTTGGGGACCTGATTTAATGTATAAAACAATATTAGATGGGATATACAAGCTATTTAAATAAAATCTTTCTTTCTTTTTTTTTTTTTTTTTTTTTTTTTTTTTTTAAGACAATTTGATGTTGTAATGTTTTATACTTTTCTATTATTTCAGGCTGAAAATTTATTGCTTGATGGTGATATGCATATAAAGATTGCTGACTTTGGTTTTAGCAATGAATTTGTCCCTGGAAGTAAATTAGACACCTTCTGTGGTAGTCCACCATATGCTGCTCCAGAACTCTTTCAAGGTTAGTCTAATGCTTTTTTAAATTTGAAAAAAATTCTTTTTTTTTTTTTTTTTTATAACTTCTATAATACTCACTCATTATGTTGGACATTATTGCTTTACCAGTTTAAAAATTGTACAATGTATTTTTAATGTTTTGAAAATGAAATGTTTCATTTTAGAATTTAAAAAAAAAACCCCAAAAAACAGAAGCTTTGATATATTTTTCATGATTTGCAGTTAAATTCTTTTATTAAAAAAAAAACAAAAAACAAACTTCATAATTCAAATTTGAAATAAAATTTACTGGACACATTTCTAGTATGTACCATAATTATTTGTGTATACACACACACACACACATGCCCTAAGTTTGGGCTAAGAAATTCTGAAGAAGAAAAAATTCATTCATAATATGCACAGATTTTATAAAATTTGTAGCAGCTAAATGTAACTTAAATATAGCATTTCAACTTTTTATCAGTTTGTACTGACTAATAGATTTATATAGTTTACATTGTCTTAAAACCCAAAATTTACATAGCATTTAGAAAAAAGAACGCTGATGTATCAGGCTTGTGGGGAAAATAAGCTTACATTAGACAAAAAATATAAACAAATGTACATTCCTGTGGCTATTTCTCTGTAATGGCATAAAACATTAGTTTGGACTATAGATATAACTTACTCTCGATTATCCCATTCTGAATATTGTGAGGAATGTGGCAAGAAAAAAAAAAGTTCTCATGAATAATATGCATCCCTAATTTTTGGGCTGAAAAAAATTACTACATAGAAAAAATATAAAACATCTACAGATTTCCTTTTAGATTTTAGCATTTAAATTATTAGCTTTCTATTTATATAAAGTATTAAATGGGCTATCTTTTAAGAATTATGTTTCTTGATGTACAGTAAGTCTTTTTTTTCCAATTGAAAAGTAGAAATGCTCTAGATGTGTTTACACTTTTATAGAAAGAACATAATTTTAATTTTTGAAAAAATTTATCTGCTTGGCTTCCAAAATTTTCCATTAAAGTGTTTATGAAGATATGCAATATTTTCTTGGTCATAATGTATTTTTGTCACTTATTCTTTGATTTAAGTTTTTTTAAATTTTTTCTATGTTTTAATGTGGTTATTATCGCACTACTATTATTACTACTACTTCCAGGTAAAAAATATGATGGTCCAGAGGTTGATGTTTGGAGTTTAGGTGTAATTTTATATACACTAGTCAGTGGGTCCTTACCATTTGATGGTCAGAATTTAAAAGTAAGTATTCTTTTGATAATTTCAAGGTTTTAATTATTTTTGGGTAGTTATTTCACTGGAAATTATGAATATTTAAAAAGATTTGTAAAAATTGGTACTTTAATTAACATTTTTAAAAAGTAAAGTCAGCAGGGAATCTTTCCCCTTTTCATTAGTGCTAGACCAGAGAGATTGTCTTGCTGAAAGGTAGTGCCACACCTACTGTCAGCTCCCAAATGCTTTACTGCACAGATCAGATTACCCAAGCTGTGCTACTCGTGTGCTAAGTTGGCAAGGACCAGTATTGGACACAGAACCTTGTGATTCTTTGGCAAATACTCTACCAACTAAGCTAAAAAAAAAAACAAAATAAAAAAAAAAAATAAAAAAAACTTATCATAAGAAATAATATTGGTACTTTGTTCCTGTATATAAAATGACTAAACATAACTAGATGATTGATTTTAAATGAAATAAAGGTTGATTTTAATGAATTATAACTTTTATATGTGAGGAGTGTAAAATTTATTTGAAATGAAATGTATTCAGGCCTTTAGAATAATTTGAGGTGATTTTCAAGAGTCGGATCTCAATATCAAATTGATCTTTTTAAAGTACCATGTTAACTCCTCTTTTTTTTTTTTTTTTTTTTTTTTCCTTAATTAGCTAAATATAACTAATATTTCTGTCTGAATTACTAAAATGAGGGATTATTTCATCATGGCTTTGCTTCATGAACAAAGATTAAGGGGGTGGTCCATGTTGATTGCAGGCACGTTCGTTGCTGATAATGCCAGTGCAGAACAGGCAGGTACAGTCTGCTGCAGCTGAAGGTCTGGTCAGGGTTTGATGGCATTGTGTTGTGGTTCTTTCTCCTGTGCCTTTTGTCCTTGAAGATGGCCCTAAAGGTCTGCTGAAGGTCTGGTCATGGTTTGATGGTATTGTGTTGTGGTTCTTCCTCCTGTGCCTTTTGTCATTGAAGATGGCCCTGCAGATCTTTTTTCAAAGGAGGAGACAACATGGTTAGTTGTGAGATACCAGGTGTCACAGTTGTCAGCTAGAGTGGACCGTTGGCGATGGTTTATCTGACAGACACTAACGGACCCCCCCCCCCCAAAAAAAAAAAAAAAAAAAAAGAAGAAGAAAGTAGTCCTTGTATCACTTCTTTGGTGCACCTTTGTCACAGTAGCCAGTCAAGAGTTTGTTGTATAGTGTGATCTTATTATTAAACAAAATAACTACCAGAGAATGATTGATAAATAATTTTGAACAATCATATCCTGGAATATTTATTCCGTATGTAATTTAATTGATGTTTATAATTTTGCAAATGCTTTTTTATCCCCTCCTTTTAGGAACTTCGAGAAAGAGTGTTGCGAGGAAAATATAGAATACCATTCTATATGTCAACTGACTGTGAAAACTTACTAAAGAAATTTTTGGTTTTAAATCCTGCAAAAAGAGCAAGTTTAGAGGTATGACTTTTTACAATGTAATTTGTATTTAATCATATTTGAGTATATTAGTTGTTGAAAGTTATAAAAATGATTTGACATTGATAATTATAAATATCAAAAATAAATGTTTTAAGCAATTTGAAAAACTAAAAACGTGTATAGGATTTTTATTAATACATTGATTGACTATATCCTTAGATTTATTTAAAACTATTTCTTGTTTTCTTTTAGTATTTATAACTTTTACAATAATTAGTGATCAGTCTTAAGTTTCCATATGGAATTTATATAAAAAGGTAATTTAATATAAAGTTTGATCATCAAATATTACTTTTTGTGTAAAAGTCTTTATTTAAAAAAAAATGTGATGTAATATCATCCTGATTTCATATAAGATTCCATATTATAGATTATGTTCTTTAACCCTTTTGGTACAGTGAATTTGGCAACAAATTTAATGGCTGGAATACACTTTTAACCTTAAATTTAAAAAAAAAACCCTGTGGGAGGGATTATTGGAGTTTAACAATTGCAATAAATTCTAAAAAGCAATTTGAAGGGGAAAAAATTTGGATCTTGTGTGATATGGGGGTATATTGCACAGTTGTTTAAATATTTACCCAACCCCTCTGCACAAGCATGATGTGACACAAGGTCAATTTTTAAGCGGAGTTTGAATTCAATTTTACTTCTCCTAGGATGGTTAAAGGGCCCAGTCTGCCCAACTATTTGCTCATACCTGGAGGGAAAATATTTGGAGGCATACCTTTCCTGAGGGTATTAGTGCTGTGTGAAATGTAAACAACCTTGTCCAGGATTTGAACTCTGTTGGCCATGTCCATTTCCTACGATGATAAACATTACACCACAAACATATACCTGTGTAGTGTGCTCATAAGAGAATTTTTTATTCACTGATACTTCCGAAAACAACTGTTTTACTGAAGTTTTAAAAGTAATAAAGTATTATTATTAATTTTAGGGCAGTGGTATATTTAACAACAGACAATTTCAAAGGGTATATCAAACCAGAGGCACTTTTGAGGGGTGTCATGCAGAATCCAAAATTTTAAAGTAATGTGAACTAAATTTGCATCTCACACATTAAGAATATTTGTGCGACTGAGTTGCCCTTGGCACCAAAAGGGTCTACATAAATATAGTAAAAGTAAAAGTAACTTTTCAATATTTTTATTAAATTGTTCTGTGCTTCTTTATTTTATGTTACATTTTCATTATTTACAAGATAGTAATTATATATTAAACCTTTTTTTATAAAACTGATGCATTTGATTTCATTCCATTATTTTGCCTTATCATTTCATTTTTATCTGCTCTATTTTGTTCTTGTTGCTTTTTTTTTTTTTTTTTTTTAAAGATGTTTTTGTATTTGTATTTGTTTTTTCTTTTTTACTTTTTATTTGTCATAAGTTTCTTCATTCTGTTTTCAATTGCTATTTTTATATTTTTTAAAGCATGTAATAAAGTTAATCAGAACTATTATAATCTGATTCATGTAAACTTAGATATAATTTCCTAATTAACGTTAATTAAAAAAGAATTAATCTTTTTTAACAAAATCTAATTATTTTAGCTCCAGTTGTAAATCTTTTATGTAGATATTTCTAAATCTTTTATTTTGCAAACCAACCTTGTTTGAGTTCTTAACTTGTTACATCTAGTCCAGGTTAAAAGCATGGTAAGGAAGAGACAAACATTTTAGACCTTATTTTTCCAATGCAGGTATCATTGGGGAACAAAGAAAGTTTTGGTAAACCTGTGGTTATACATATTTACAGCATGAGTAGAATGTGACATTTGGTCAATTCCTTAAGCAGAATTTAATCGGTTTAATTGAGTTTTCCTTTTCCTAGACTGGTGGCTTAACCAAGGTTAAAGAGCCTGTCCTATCTATTCTGGAGGGAGAACAGTTGGATTCGTACCTTTCCCAAGGTTATTAGCAATATGTGAAATGCAGACAGCCTCATTCAGGATTTGAACTCTGTTAGCCATGTCCATTTCCTCCAATGGTATCAATTACACCATGCGCCTCCACATTAAACATATGGTTATAATGAGAGCATATCTGCCTGAAGAAAGTGCCCACACATTGTGGGTATAGATGACTTGAGCATTTGGCGTCAGGGATGCAAGTTCTCTTAACTGTTATACGCAAAATACCCTCTGCAGCTGATCATTAGGTGGCCACTGCTCTCTATAAAATCAGGCACTACTTTAGCCCTTGGCAGTTTCTCTGCACAAACTCACGGTTAGTTTGAGGCTATGCTGTCTGTTGTTCTGCCCGTTGGTTGCTGTTGTTTGTTTCCTGTTACTTTGTTGCGTTTGATATTCATCTCCCATTTAAACACAAAACTGGCCAAAGTTTGGCTTGTTTACCAAACTTTTCTCATTCCCCAATGATAGCTGCATCGGAAAAATCAAATCTAAAAAAATGTTAATCTCCTGGTTAGCCTTACCGTGCTTCTAAACTGGACTAATGGCATTTAATAAAAACTATTGCATCTCCCCCCCCCCCAATCAGTATAAACTTCAAAATCATAGCAAAATGTTGAATTAAAAGGACAGGCAGCTCTGAACAAAATTGATCATTATATTTGTAGTGATTGTACTTTTAAAAAAATATTAAAAACTATTGATAAGTTAATATTTTCCATTTCATATAAGAAATTTTTTTTTTTTTTTTTTTTTTTTTTTTCCCCTCCAGCCTCAAATAATTTTGTTGGCCTTTAATCAGTATATTTACTTTTTCATTTTGTATTAAAACACTTGCTTTACAGAAAGTTAAAAAAGAAAAAAAAAATTTAATACAATACATTTGTGCAACTCTTACGTTTTTGTCTTATTTTATAGAATATTGATGCAGATTTATTCCATCAACTTGCCTAATGACAATTTGTGGATCCTCACCCCTTAAATTTTTACCTTTTTAGTGGCATTGTATGCAGGCATCTACATATTGATATTAAAAACAAATTGAATCTATTGTATGTAAATCATCTAATAGTCAAAATTTGGATTTTGAAAAATGTTGCAATTTTTCTTTATTTAAACAGTGAAATATACTTTAATATTAAGTTTTGCTTTTTGAATAAAGCAGTTAAATTGAATGACTTGATTATGATTGACCATATTATTTTTAGCATCTTTATACATTACTATTTTGAAAGAAAAGTAATATATTCTGCATAAGTATATTCCTATTCAGTATGAGATGTAATTATTTATTTGCTTTAAACAAATGACAGGAAATTAAACACTGGTTTAAAAAGAAAACTGAATTATTAATTATAATCACTAAGTTAATAATTCCAGTTGAAAAGTTCAGTATGTCCTTGCAACTTGTATCCTCTAACTTTTAAGCTAAATTTGGCTATAATCATCCTGATGCCAACTCAAATTGAAGTTTAAGTCTAACAAATAAATGTTATATTCAACTATTTGTATTCAGGGATGGCCTAAAAGGGCTGCAAGGACCCAATTGGACACTTATTTATTTATTTATTTATTTATTTTTTATTGTTTACTT
Source organism: Doryteuthis pealeii (assembly GCA_023376005.1). Lineage (NCBI taxonomy): Eukaryota > Metazoa > Mollusca > Cephalopoda > Myopsida > Loliginidae > Doryteuthis > Doryteuthis pealeii. The sequence goes on from CM042168.1 coordinate 29,705,372, forward strand.
TTTTCTTTTTTTATATTTTTATTTTATTTTACTGAGCTCTAAGTTCAAAGCCAAAGTCTGTTGAATCTTTGATATAAAGATTATTTACTCCGATAGAATGGAAAACAATTAAAATAGGCGCTTAAAGATTACAATTGAGTTAATGGATCTGAGAACATTTTAATATAAAATTGCATACATATAAGTCTCGGGATTAACTGTAAGAATACATTTGAAAGGTAGATAGAAAACCACCTGTTTTTAGTGACCGTGAAATAATTTAAAACATTTTTTCCTAAAAATCACTTAAAATTAGTAGATTATGAGTAATGGTTATTATAACCATTTTATTTTCGTATATTTTTATAGGATTTACATATTTGTCTTAACTTTTCAGAGAATGTTTTTTCTGCTGTTTTATAATAGCATTATTTAATTCATGTACAGTATAAAGAAAATCAAAATATAAACAGTATAAACAAAATGAATTTTGAAAGATTAAAATTATTGCTATTTTCTCTGTAAAGCTTTTTCTTTAAAGAAAATATCCTGAAATTAACAGCAGCAAGGATCTGTCTTTAACTTTCAATTATAGAATTAGCAGAACTTTTTTTTCTCTTAAAAAAAAACAAAACAAAAAAAACAAAAAAACATTCTCCTGAAAAATTTGATATTAAAATTTAAAAAAATATTTTTCTGAGAAAGATACTATATATACTCATGCCTCATGTGACTCTTTGAGACCTAATATTATGGGTTTGAAACATACAAAGTTTGTGTGTGTGTGTTTATGTTTGTTTGTGTGTGTGTGTGTGTGGGCCTAGTTTGTATCTCACATATGTTACAGCCTCTTGATATTAAGCTAGCATTTAAATCTCAGAAAGTTGCATGATATAAGAGTATATATGGTAATCATAATTGTACCATGTATAATTTTTAACTTTTATTTACCATGAAATTATATGTTGAAAAATGTTTTTACTCTCTAACTATATAAGTATGTAGATGTCATAAGTAGCTATACAATTTATTAGATAACTAATATTTTGAGCAAATTGTAGGCACAATGTATACACCCACTAAAAAAGTTAAGCACCTCCAAATTTATCAAATAACTATTTGCTAGTTATGTCATCAGTGAAAGGCAAAAGGAGATGCTCTATCATGCTTTGCACATACCATGTGATAGTTACACATTACACATTAAATAAATGTATGGAAGATTCACAACTTAATTCTGTTTCAAGAGAATATTTTGTAGTTTTATTTTGTCATGAAAAGCATTTAAAAACTATTATTTTATTATACATCTGAACTCAATATAGCATAATTCCAAAGCAAAGAATTTACATATTATTGGGTTGAAAAACTGAAAGACAGCACGGCATAAATAATACCATATATATTTACCCAACCCCTTCGCCACAAGCAGGATGTGACACAAGCGGAGTACAGTTGGTTTGAATTCAGAGTTTTCCATCTCCTATACTAGTTGCCTTACCAAGGTTAAGGTTAAAGAACCCTCTCTGCTCTACTATTTACCCATAACTTGGGGTAGAACAGATGGATTTATGCCTTTCCCAAAGACATTAACATGAAGTGAAACTTAAACAGTCTCATCTGATTGCCAATTTCATTTCCTACAATGACTATATAACCACAGACCTATGCAGGAACATTTACTCTGGTGCAATGGCAGAATTGGTTGGAACATCCACTCTTGGAAAAAGGTGCACCGATCTTATGATTTTTGGTTGTATATCATTGATGGCAGAACTAAAATGTTGTGCTAGGGTAACTGTATATTAACTCAGAATAGGTTTCATTTACTGGTGGCTCTACAAAATGGAGTAGCTGCTCGGTGACCAAAGGTACCAGGAGCAAACTTTTAGTTGTATCTCATTTTGATGATCATACACTTGCATTGTGTCCAGTCTTTAAGGATGACAGTGCCTGATTCCATAGAGTATATGCAGTTATGAATATCATTGAAACTCTTTTAAAACCTGCAAGAAGCCCTGATCTTAACCATATAGAACATTTTGTGGTACATTTTGAGACTGTAAAGTGTATGCTAAATATTCATTCTATTCTTGCAGAATTCATACACGCATTACAGAAAGAATGGTACAATACTTCCAGATGCAAATCAAAAAGATTAATAAGCATTATGGGGCCATTTTCACATATGCAAGGTTGAGCTTAGTTTGCAGCACCACAGCAAAATGCTGTGGTGTCTCTATTTAATGCCATGGTGCCCTTAAAAAATCAAGCCACATCTATTTTTGTCTTCAACTTATTAAAGAAAAATTGTTTTATTTAAAAAAGAGAAAATGAGAAAATTAACTCATTTTATTGCAAAAACTTTTCTTGGATTCAAAACTGCATGCCATCATGGAAACCTGAAAATATTTATTCCATACGTGCTTGTTTCATTTTCAATCAAAACGACTGTCTCCAACGACACGCCATGCTAAAATGCCAAAATAAACAGTAATACAACAATTTCATGCTTTCTACAACATATGCTAAGCTAATAATGTTGTAATGTTTGATTTATATTTTCAAAATGTTCCACTACAATGTATCATTGCTAATAATTCTAGTTATCATAATCTGTTTTTTGTCAATAAAAATAGTTGATTTTAAAGCTTTTTTTTATCAACTTTTAAAAGTTAACATAACGTTTTTTTTAAATAAAAAGAAAACACAAGTTTTGCAAATTCTAAAAAAATTGCTGTGGTGACCTCGTTTTTTCATGGGTCCACAAAGGCCCTTCTCTTTGGCTAAACTCATCCCTGTGCATGGATTATGCATTTAATCTTTGTAAAAATCAGTGATAGGATTTTATTGAGTAAAATCTACCTGAAAGAATTGTTGGTGCTTAACCTTTGAGTGGGTGTATAGTATGAATTATAAGTCTTTATTGATATGTTAATATAAAGATTCATTCATTAAATTTAGTATATAACAAGCTTCACATAATGTTTATTTAAAAGTTGCTTCATCATTCATTATAGAATAAGATTAACAACATATATTGAAAATCTGTTATTTAAAATATTTACATAAACCTGATAAACGTGTCAAACTATCAATAAAGTGTTGTGTATCTCCAAATGCAGGAATGTAAGAAAATTGGATTAATTTTAAATACCTATGTTTTTAAGCTTACCATTAATTTTTAATATTAAAAGAAAGATAAGATTCTTTTGCATTGATCTAATTAAAAACAATTATCATTTTCATTGTTGTTTGTTTATTTGCATCATAGACATTTTTAATAATTCATTAAATGTAACTAATACTGATATATATTTTTTAAAATTAACGTTTCAGTTTGAGGATTAATTTTCCTATTTCAGATAACTAGATATGTCGGGTATTATTTATTAAAACTATAGTCACTGCATCCACATGAGCAAACTAACATGCTGAAATATATATATATATATATATATATATATTGAAGCATCAGATGATTGTTACCTTTTTAGCAGTTTTTTTTTTTTTTAAGTATTTAGAATTGAAAACCAATTGTTTTTATTAATTGGTCGAACTATATAAACACATTGTCTTGACCCTTTTGTAATTGGAGTACTAAAAATGCCTGCTACTTGAGTTTTAGCAATTGAAACACTTAAGATTTACTATATTTCTCCAGCTCAAGACAAATAATGAGGGATAGCCAAGTTATATTTGGTAAGAGGGGCAACTAAAAAAAAAAAATTAAAAAAAACTTTTTGCATGCATTCAAGCATAATTTTGGTAGATTATCAACCTGGATGATGAGAAAAATTATCTTTTTGAGCTGTTAAATATGGTAAATCTTCATTCTTCAACTGGCTTCAATTTAAAAGAAGCTAATGGCAATATCATTGGTAGTGATCTTTATTGCAGGCAAATGGTTTCTCTGGTCCTAAAAGGGTTAAGCTAGATTAGTGACACTTCAGAAGGTTGGGAAGCCAGTTTGCTTTCTCTCTCTAGCAAGAGGTTCTTCCCAACTTTATGAACTGTCTCTCTGGATGCCTGACTGTTGTTTCTGCTTCTTGTTTTTTAATGATGCATTGTTCTCTTCCCTTTTGTGTAACAGACAATTATGAAGGACAAGTGGATGAATATAGGTTTCGAAGATGATGAACTTAAGCCATATGTAGAGCCACCGCCTGACATAAATGATCCACTTCGAATAGGTAATTGTATAAAAGATGACCCAACCTGGCTTGTTCAGTTTTTGTTTCCATATCTAACTGGGGGAAGCAACATGCTGAAAAGCCAATAGTACTACTACTACTACCATTACTGTCCAACATATAATTTCTTTTTTTTTTTTTTTTTTTTTTTTAAACTTGTTGCCCTGCATATCTAGTGGCTGTGCTAGGGGACCTCCTGCCCAGGGTCTTCTGCTACTGCAGTGCAATTGTCTCTTATACAGGGACACACGGATTTCTTACCAACTGGCACCTGCCAAAGATCTTTTGCATGCTGATCTTTATCATGCAAAACTTTTTTTGGTTTTCAGAGCTTTTTTTTTTTTTTTTTTTTTTTTTTCCCTTAAAAAAAAAAATTTTTTTTGTTGTTGTCATTGTCATCTCTAAGTGGGCTTTGTGGTTGTATCTTCCACCCATTTGTTTGCTTAATTTTATTTTCTATGTGCTGAAAATCAGTTTGTCTTTTGGTCTACAGACCATTATGCGAGACCGCTGGATCAATTTTGGGTATGAAGATAAGGAATTAAAGCCTTACAAAGAGCCATGTAGAGACAAGCTTGATCCTAAGCGCATAGGTAAACCAACGTTATGCAACGTTTATAAAAATATTTGTAGCAGGGATTCTCTTGTAAATCTACATACATACTTTCTTTACTTTCTCATTTTGACAAATACTTTTTTTTAAAAAGAGAGAGGTGAACACTTGAGTAAAATTGTTTTATTTGGATTTCCATATATATTTATCTTTGTATACTTTTAAAAAAATTACACTTGGTTTGTGTTGATATAAAAACAAAAAGAAATAGTTTAAAAACAGCCATAAATATTCTGAATGTGAAAAATGAATACAGTTTTAGTTAGGTTTGATATTTAAAAAAATGAAAATATAATAATTAAGGGAATATCTTGAAGCAAGTTTCTCCTTTAGTTTTTCAATGTACATTCTTATGCATTAACCCAGGGCATTCCATCATAGTGTAATTGTTAGAAAGCTAGTCTTGCAGATCCATTACTATTGAATAGCGAGTTCAACCCTTGCTGGATACCCCATACTTGCAACCTTGTAACATCCTACCTGTGGTGAATGGGTTGAGTAAATCTGACATTCGTAGGCATTAACTCTTTCACTACCATTAGGATACTGGTCTCCCAGTCTAATTTCAATTTCATTTTAACTCTTAAAACCCACTCAAAGCATAATTTTGCTTATCCAAAACTTACAAAAAAAATTGGTAGTGAAAGGGTTTGTAGGGTTTTGCTCTAAAGCTGTATTTCTCAAATGGCACATCAAGGTGCACTAGCACACCCTGAAAGGTTTCCAGGCACACCAAGTTTTTTTGTAATGAAATATTAATTTATGAATTTTCTTTATATTGAACAAATTTGTATTTTTAAAAGGATAGATACCAAGTAAGTGGCTTTAATGTGGATGGTTGTTCCAAGATTTTATCTCAATGATAGAATTATTTTGCAATTTTATAGCTAGTTTAATTTTATTGAAATTCAAAATGTGACCCCAGATTTTTAATCCCTTGACAACTGTGCCCTGAAGTTTAAAAAAATAAATAAATAAAAAGGATGGGGTTGAGAAACACATCTAAATATTGTATAAAGTGTCAGTATATAAGTGTCATATCTACACTTTTAAGATACCAAAAGATATTGTAAAATAAAATACTAAATGGATATTCTAGGTTTTTTTTTTTTTTTATAGATATATTATGAACTGTTTTTTAAGACATCATAATATGGGAATCATATTCAAAAGGAATTGGGTAGATTGACATTAGGAAATTTATATTATTCAAATTACAATTTTTGAAGGGAGGGAGGGCAACTTTTGAATTACCTTTTTAATTAAATATTAAATCAAACATTTTTAGTAAGTCTTAAATGCTCCCCCCATCCCCCCTAATGTTCACCTCTCTTCAATTATTTAGAATGGAATAACCAATGAAATATTTTTCTTAGTTTAGGGATTTGTATGAAATGTAAAACAAGACTCCCTGTTACAAATAGAACCTTTTTTTTCTTTCTGCTACTGCTTCTCAGAATTTCTCAAAGCTTTTTCCAGCTTCTTCATTTTTCCTCTTTGTCCCAAGCTATAATAAGAGTGTTGCTTTGTAGTTTGCAAATAATTCTGGTATTTCTGTCTCTGTTTCTAACCACACTTGCTTTGCCTCCTTGTCTATTTCACCCATCTTTCTCTCTTCCTCTCCTTCTTTCTCTTTCTCTCTCTCTCCCTCTGGTTGTAGAGTCTGCATCCTTTCTTGCTCTTATCTATCTATCATTACCTGAATGTAGGTTAGGTGCTTGTGTATATAATCTTTTAAAACTAAACCTTCTGTCCTTTTTAATATGCTTTGTTCACTTTGCAAAAAAACTGGATGTTTGTAAAAATTTCTCTTACTAACCTTTTAACTCTTGGAATAGATTTATAACTGTTCTTTTTTTTTTTTTAATCTACTAATGGTATGCTTTGATATTCAATAATACTATTAAAAAAAGAAAAAAAAAACTGAGAATCTATCATGATCATCTTTTAATCTGTTGGTCATTCTTTTATATATTGAATTATTCCTTCATATCAGATAGTCATTATCTTCTCTAAGGTTTTGGTAATCTTTCATGTTTGTTAGTCTTC
>CM042168.1:29717205-29922181 GCA_023376005.1 Doryteuthis pealeii
TTAAACTCTGTGGTTTGGAAGAGTAGAATGCTTTTCACAGCATGATCATAAATGAGTGGATGTTTAAATTTAAACTTTTCATCTAAATTTCTTTGACCAGTTGAATTTTTATTCATGCCTATTAATATTATAAGTTTACAGTCATATAATGCACACACATTATTTCAAGCAGCAGATGTAAAAATAACTTGAAAAATACCAGCCACATTTAAATTGTTGATAAGCAGCCAAACATTTATGGAAAGTCATTTCTTTTTTCTTTTTTTTCTATATATATATATATATATATATATATATATATTACTTTAAATTTTTGCATATGGATATAATAAAACTAGTCAATATTTTTGGTAGCTACAAATCAAGTATTTTCTTACTAGTAGGAAAAATGTCTGCTGCTTATACAAAATAGGTTATCAGTAGTTGGGTTAATTGCCTATCACAATTATTATACTAGAATCAATAATTTCAAGCAAACATTTATACTAAACTGCATGCATGTCATCTGATGTCATCACTGGTTCAGATCTTATTGCCATTAAATTATTTTTAATTTAAAACAAAGGCTTCATTAATATAAAAAAAAGGAAAAAAAAAAACTTTAATTTTAGCTCTCATGAAAATTAACTGTCTTATTTCAGTAATTATTAAGTTGGTCGGAAAATAATATCCAATTTTAGAATTAACTTTTCTTCTTAAATTAATGAATTACTGTTTCAATTAGTAAAATATGATCCCTGAACATCTATTAGTAGGTTATCTTTGCCTGTACGATAAAACTTTGCAAAAAAATCTTTAAATGTAGTTTCTACTTCTCCTTTGAAACTGAATTTTTTTTTTTTTTTTTTTTTTTTGTTAAAAAAAAAGTGTCCACATTCTTAAAAAAAATAGTTGTTGGGTGAGAGATCAGGGAAATATAGTGGATGTGGCAAACAGTCTTATATCCCAAGTCAGTGAGCTTCTGCAGCATCACATCCTGGCAACATGTGGCTGAACATTGTCATAAAGAAAAATTATAACCAGGCTTGAATTCATGCAAAAATAGTAAACTCATCACTTCATGACCTTCAAAATCAAATTCTGAAAGAAATTATAAAAAATTAATAGAGGACACTTTAATCATTAGGAATGTGACTTTTTTTTTTTTTAAATACAACTACTATTAGAATAATATTCTTAGAACATAATTTAAACAGTTTAAACTAAAATTGGACAGTATTTTCTGAACAATACTTTCATTATTATACACCGATATACTCCGATTAATCATTTGGTATAATAATGTTTCTAATGTTATACCTTCTGGCTTTCTTTGATTGTTTGTAGTCATATAATGTCCATTTGAGAATTTTGAGTTGTCCCCTTTTGTCAAATCATGGGGATAGATGTTCTCCTTTTGCTGTATGTAGAAGGCTAGTGAGTACTGTTGCCAGAGCATTGGGGTTATATCAAACAAGAAGATACTAATCAGACTATATATTTTCCAGACCTCTCACCAGACTGGATTAACATAAAGCCTTTTTTATGTGGGGGAGCCACGCACAAACCAAAGCTCATGCAATGGCCAATGTAAAAAAAAAAAATGCATGGTCTTGTTGACATCCCCTTGACGGGTCCCTCAGTCACTGAGCAATAAACCCAGCTCTACCCCTTTTAGTACTGGGGGCAAGTGCTGGCTGTTGGGACTGCTCCCTGGACCACACAATTTATTTTACCTGCCAGAGAATATCGGTGTATAATCCCTGATCTCAAAAATTCAGATAATTACTTTCAGTTGAAAACTTGCAGAGAGTCTTTCGATAAATTGCAAAGATTATATAATAGAAACCTTTGTATTTGATATCTACTACCTCTGTCCTATAATAGTTGTTTTATTTAGTGTATAAGATTTATATGTAAATGTAACAACTTTTTATGAAGCAGAGGTAGTATTTTTATATCTGCTGTCAGAGAAAACAATACAGATGCTGTGAAATCATAATGATAATCTAATATTGTAAATTTACTCTTTAACTTGCATACCCCCTCCCTTTCATTGGCAAATATTACAATTTCTAGCTAACACATCATTTTCTTTCTTTCTTTTTTTATTTTTATTACTTCCTTTGTCCCATAATAGTTGTTGCATTTGCATATAAATTTCATACACTGACTGTATCAACTATTATGGAACAGGTAATCAACTGTTTAATTAATGCACTTGTTAGTGAAGAGAGCAAGTTGGGACTTAAAACATTTCATTATTATTGAACTAAATGATAAACCCTTTTTAATCTTGTATGAATCTTAATCTTAGTTGCTTTAAAATAACTTTTTTATCTTTATTTTTTATTGGATTGAATTGATTTAAGTATAAATCTTAGGGGAAGAAAAAAAAAAGCCTCAATTTTTAATTTTCAAATCTGGATAATTTTACAGGTTAATGTCAAATATAATGTCATAAAGTCCATAATATTCTATCAATTTATTTTTATTTTATTAAAAAATTCAATATGTCAGTCATAACTGATTTATTTAGACTGGAATCTTCTTTTTAGATAAAAACAATTTGGAAAAATTTACTTTTTTGAGATTTACTTTCTGCAGTCTAAGGTTGTCGTGTAATTTTGATTGCTGTTTGATGAAATTAACAAGAAAAGAAAAGAAAATTAAGCAAAAAAAAAAAAAAAAAAAAAAAAACTTCCCCAAAAAACTAATACACTGTAAATGTATATACACACATTTTAAATGTGTGAGTGTTCAACTCATCGAAAATAATAAACACATTGTTGTATTTTGTTTAAAGTATTTTCTACATTTGTACAAAATTTAAAGAGTAGAATAAAAAGGTTTCTTTTAAAGGTTAAAAAATGTTTTTTTACAAACCTTTATAATTAAAATTTGAGGCTTGTTTTGTGCCATATGCACAACCCTGGATAAATTTTAGTTTTTCACTTGAAGAATAGGCTTGGACAAAAAAGTATGAATGGAAGAATCCTTTCATACCAAATGTATATATTCTGTATTTTTGTCAAATTTTGTTCATTTGTATTGAATTGTTATACATTGATATTTCATGATAATTATATTCATATCTTTGTTTTAAAAAAATGTGGCAATGATTCTTCTAATTAAAAGCTATATATATTAAAGCTATCATAGTTATAAATCTTTTTAATTCACTGGATTTCTAATTTCTATAAATTTGTTTGTTAGTGTGTTTTCTTTTATTCAAAGTTTTAATTATAAATTTCAATGTGTTTATTACTTCAGTTTTTGAAGCAAAAAAATGTGCTTATGAAAAAAGTATTCTAATCTCAGTTGTTAAATTTGTGATATTAATTAGATTTTTTTTAAAATTTTACAATTAATGCTGCAAAATAATTAAGGAAAAGTAGCAAGTAAGTCATTGTTCTAAAAATATTATTGAAATCAGTATTGGGTTTACTTTAAATGTCAAAAAACACTTTAAACCTTAAGATACTTGCAGCAATCTATAGTTAGTTTTGTTTTTTGGGGTTGTTGTTTTTGTTTGTTTTTTTTTTTTCTTTTCTTTTCTTTTAAAAAAAAATTATTTCCCCCCATACCCTTGCTCTAAAGAATAGGACAGAAAGAGTACAGTAAAGTCACTCTGATCAATTTTTGATGGCATTTTATGAGTGGCTTTGTAGGGCGGTGGGGTGCACTTTATATGTAAAGTTCTGTGATCTATACTTATATTCCTTTCTGCTTTATCCATCTTCCTATTCATTTATCACTCTGGTTACTTTGTTTTAGAAATAATAAATTCTTAATATGGATTGGAAAGATTCTTAGATTTTTAGTATAATTTAGTTGGGACTTGTCTTGTTGTATAACAATGACTTGTAGACATAGTAAATACTTTTAAAAGATAAGGTTTGAAGTTTCACTACTAGCTGACTTGTTTAGCACGATTGTTCCATCAGAATTTCTATGTTCTGATTGCAGTTTATTATTATTATTACCTATTAGCAATGACATAAACTCTTTAATTTAAATATTCATTGTCATTTGATTTAAGAGCTTAAAAGGATTTTTAAAATTAATTCTGGATTATTATAAAATTAGTTAGAACTTCAGGATTGTGGGTGGGTGGTTGGTGGTCGGTGGTCAGACTATTTTAACTTATTAAAACCTTTTAGCCCTGATTTGTGGTTATATTGTGGGCCTTCCTTAATCTCACCCAACAACAATCTGACTGATCATCATTAATGATTATCTATATGTAAAAAGGAAAATTGCTATTTTTTACACAGCAGGTTAGAATGCAGGTTTATTTGAAAAATAAAAATGTTGTAATTAAATGTTTGTTACTTTTTTTTCCTTTCTTTTTCCCTCAAAAAATCTTGTTCATTTTTATTTGACAGTCAGTAGTTTGTATGCTTTTTCTTTTATTTTGTCTGCATGTTTGTCCTATAGTCTTTTAAAATTGTTCATATATCTTACTATATATATATATATATATATATATATATATATATATATATATATATATATAATTGTTTGAATATTGGAAGTTTTTGACATTAGGGTTTATTTGCATTAGATTTTACAGTGCTTTTTTTTTCTTTTTTATACATACAAAAATAAATTTGAAATCTTAAGTTTTGTAAACTGTGAGAGGAACTGTTATTTACATTATGATTTTGTAATTTAAACAACTTTGTTATTTTGTTACTTGTTACTGAAATTTTTTTTTCCCTTAAAGTTCATTTACATTAAAAATTATACATTTAAATTTGTTACTATTAAGTAATTTAATGAAATATTTTGTTGCTAAGTAGAATAATAAAGTTTTTTTTCTCTTGTATATTATATGTGACTATTTAGCAGCAAATACACTGCTATTTGTCATAAGCTGTTGTACATAAAAATTGTTTTTATTTCATTTTTAGATTCATTTAGATAAATTCTTATTAATCAAATATTTGCTAATGTTATACTTAATGTTTTTTTTTCTCTATTTTATGCCCATAATTAAATATCAATAGTTGTGACTGTTTCCTTTTATTTTATTTTTAACTTTAGACTAGAAATGTTTCTTATGAATTTATGCACAGTTCTAATAATGTAATAAGATATGCTAGCCATCTGTTTAGAGCTTGATTTTTAGTTGATAAAACTTCAAATTTGAAACATTATACACTTTTTGACCATTCTACAAACATATCATATTTTACTTTTATGTATTAAATTTTACAATTTTATAATTTTTTTCTATCATTTTTATTTTATTTTATGTCCCTTTGTGCATTTAATAAGATTTAATTTTAATTAACTTTTGACATTTAAGTTGCTCTTTTTGTTTGCTTAAAAGTATTTAAAGACCAGATTCCATCAAGTAAATAATGGGCTTCTATTATTATCATTACAATAGTTTTTTGTGTATACAGTATTAACAATTTTCCTTTTTACAAGTTCCCTGTTTATAATGGTCCTCTAAGAAGTTAATTTTTTTAAAATGAAGAAGAAAAAAAAAAAGGAGGGAATTTCCACAATGTAACTGCTAATCATAAAATTTATTTCAGAAAAAAATAATCTTTCTTTTGAAAAAACCTGTTTTTCTTTCTTTAGTGCCCTCAACAGAGACAGGTTCCAACATAAATGGGCTACACCGCTACCAAGGTGAGATGCTAAGGTTTTCATGCTCTTTCAGAGCGTATTGGAACATTGTGCAAATTTCCAACTTTGGGATGATAGGTCTTGCACTCTCTGTATAATAATAATCCTATAGATAGTGGTATTTAATTCATGATCTAACAGGCCATTCATATCCTGTTTTACAAACTACCATTCAACATTTTTTTTCTCAATTTAAGAAAATGAAATTGTTCAATGAATGTTAATGGATATTTTATTTCTTGCCTGTCAAAAGATGCTAACAGCATTTGTCCTTGAAACTGAATAAGATTTTATTTATTTTATTGTAATTAAAATGTTTAATTTTTTTTTAATTTGAGGATAACTTGTACAATGATTTCCTTACTGAATCTTGGTGCATCTTGTCATCAGAATTCTAATCAAAATATCTGACAATCTTTTACTGGGGTCAATTAAGTAAGTTTGTTTAAGCTAGATATAGATGCAATTTCCAGAAATAGATAGCTTATTCAACCATTTTAAATAAAATGAGATGATAAAGTTAATTTTTAATATGCATTTTTCGATTAAGATTGAATTTTGGCATAATTCTGTTCTTTGATATTTTGTTTGTTCAGGTTAGTAGCTGTTAGGGAGAATCTTGTTATTGTCATTGGAATCAGCATTGTTTCTTTAATACCATATTCTTTCTCTTTGTTATGACAATGAATGCAATCAATGCAACTTATTAAATTTTAAATGGGGTTAAACTCTTTATTAAAAGATTTTAAAAATCTCTATAAAATTCAAATAATTACTTGTTTATATCTCGATTTTCAATTAAAGGTGAAGTTAAAACACAATTTCTAGTAATAAATTCCATTGCTTTTTATTATTTTATTTTTTAATTTTATTTTATGTTTATTTGATTTTAATTTTTTAGCAAACCCCTCTCTCCAGATTATAGACCCATTATATTTTTGCTATAAGAAGACTAGTTGTGTTTTTTTTTTTTTTTTTTTTTTTTTTTTTTTTTTTATAAATTAAAAAAGGCCCTCTCCCCATGCAATTAAGTTCCTTTGAACAGAATTTGGGATTATATATATTTTTTATTTCTAAATTGAACAACTAAAGCTACAATGAGAAATAATTGCACCATTTAAGAAGTTTAAAATTATAAATGTTTGTTCAGATCACTGCTATAATCCTGCTATTACTGGCATTATTGGAAATGTTTTAAGTTTTGTGACTAGTTCACACGTGGATTGATTTTTTTTTAAATTAAGTTTAAAAAGAGCACATTTGTATTGAGTTTTTCTCCTGCATATTTTGTAATGATTTAGTAATATCAAGAAATGTATTTTATAACAGCAACTGTATTGTGATGACTGTTCATTTTCTTATGACTAGAGATAACAATTATCTATGAGGAATTGTTTTCGATATATCTTAAATTATGTCTATATTTTAAAACTTCAACTTTCCAATTCCTCATTTGCTTGGGTGGGGGTGGGAAATCTTTTTTTATAATATATTCCAGTTATTTGTAACCCTTCTGTTCACAAATCCTTTAAAAGCAGTGATGTCAATCAGTATTATAAGCTGCAGTTGTATCATCTATGGTTTTTGAAAGAATTTTTTTTCTCTCTTGCCATGGAGAGTAGGGGTAATAATTATGATTTGAACATTATAGTTTACTTTAGTATAAGCTTACAAAAAGTGATTTCTTTCAAAATGAGACTAATTTCTGTGGGTTTTTTTTTCTAGAATATCTAATTGCTTTGTATATGTAATGTTATATATATATATATATATATATATGACCAATTCCAACTGAATTGGTTTTGAGTTTTTTTATTTTATTTTTTTTATTAAAAAGTATGCACATTCAGTTATATTTGATGTTTTAACATTTTAAATGTGATCTTCATCTTGGGAAGCATATTTTCTCTTACATGTTTATTTTCATCAGGAGAGTGTAGGGGGGTCAAAATCATTTTGGTCATTATTGAATGGGTTTCTTGCATTTTTAAACTTAGTTTAACTGAATATGTTGTATTAAGTGAATTGGTATTGAAAAACAATTTTTGTTATTTTTTTTAATTTTATTTTTTTAAAGCACTCTTATATCTTTAATACATTTTACTAATGCTTTGTTAGAAGCTTAATGGTTGTTTGAGAGTGTTTAGAGATGATGAAACTTTTTGTTTTTAATTCTAATGTCAAAAGTTAAGCTTGGGATTATATTTTTCACCCTCATTCGATCACGTTTATTTAGTACATAGTTTTTTTTTTTTGTTTTTTTTTTCCAGTTGGATTTGTACCAGCTGCCATCAATGTTTTACACTGATTACGTTTCTAACGTTTTATTTTTAGTGATTATAACATTTTCTATACTTGCTACTACTTATAAAAATTCTAACTAACTTGGATTAGTTTGCATTTGTGCTTATAGTTAGTGAACATATTCAGAATTTTCACTAAAAGTTACAAATATATTCAGTATATTTCAAAATTTGGGGGGTTTAAGAATGAAAATATTTGCATAATTCTTTTTTTTTTTTTTTTTTTTTTTTTTTTAATAATAATAATATTGTAGATATAAGATTCTTATACTATTTGTAATATTATTAATATTGACTATCATTGGTTTTCTCAGACTTCTGGGAAATTAGATTATAATAACATAAATAGTTTCACTTTCAATAAATGACTAGCATGTTGAAGAAAAGACTGTGGATATATGAAATTACTTAGATATTTTATTTTTTTTATATTAATGTGGAAGTTAAAAAAAAAATTTTTCTCTCTTCATTATAAAAAAAAAGAAAAAAAGTGGCAGTTACCTGCAATTATTGTTTGAAATTCGGCACATGTCAAGGACTTTTTTAATATATATTTTGGGCTGCATAAAATTTTCCGTTTTATTTTAGGTGTTATAATTTTCTTGAAATTCATTCAAAAATGTATTTAAAACATTGCTTTAATCTTTCAAGACCTCCGTAGGATCGTTTATTCCATCTGGTAAATTTTTCCATTAAACCTTTCTTTTATTACCTTGTGGATGTATGTACACAGATAAAGTTGGTAAGTGAAATGAGATACTTTTAGATAACTTGATTAACTAGAGATCTATTCCTGTTTATTGTATTATCGTCAGTTTAATTTTCTTTTCTTATTGAGTTAATTTTGAAAGCTGAAATAATTTAACAAATTTTATTTATTTTTTTAAATATAATTTTTATACAGGTTTATTACAATCCTGAATATTCATAAATGGTCTTGATATATAGGAGAGAGAGAGGTGGGGGAAATGACCGATAGAAAAAAAAAATGTAAAAAATCTGCAAGTATCTGTGAAATATAAGATTCTTTCTTTCTCATTTATGTCTGTGCTGTTCTAGATAGTGGAATTTACAATTTTAAATGTTAGTCTAAGGAGTTCTTCAATCTGACTGTTCTTGCCATTTCAATGTCTGTAATATAATTAATTCAAATGTAAACTTGTATTTTATGCAGCACTGTCCTGCCACTTAGTAGCGCTGACTATATTTTATGAGTTTGGGCTGCGAGTAAGATCTTTAAAAATATTTCTCACTGATTTTAATTTCTTCACGCATTTTATTCAACATCTATTTATTTATTTATTTATTTATTCCATATCACCATTTGCTTATATTGCTCCCTTTCAGGCATTCTGGAAAAATCTACAAATATGAATGGCATTTTCTTTCTTTGACTACAATTGATATTTTAAGTTTTTTTTCTTCTTTTTAATACTTAAAGAATTAAAAAAAAAATTATTTTGATATATATAAATCTAAAAGGCATTAGCCTTTAAGTTGTTCAATCTGAGAGAGAAAAAAATATACTTCGCCAGACAAAAATTTCTGAATCTTGAAATTTCTCTTAATATATGAATATGTATAGTAACTTTTAAAGTTAAATATTTAAGATTTCAAAAAAGAAAAAAAAAAGTTAATAGGTGAATGAAAAATACATTCCAGGCTCAACTTTATTTTTAATTCTTGTAAAATCTATTGAATATTTTTCCCTCCTCCCCACAATAAATTTGCTTTAAGCTTTGACTTTTGATGTTGATTTTTTTATTTTTTTATTTGTAGATATCATGGCCAGTATGGGATATACCTTGAAAGATGTGGAGGACTCCTTGAGTCAGCAGAAATATGATGATATCATGGCAACCTATTTACTCCTTGGACGGAGAACATCGGATGTGAGTATGACCATAGTTAGTGACTACTGTACAATTTTATGGCTTTGCCACATAAGGCACTTAAAATTTAAAGCTAATATAATTGATTATGTCACTTTGTCAGTGGTGTTTAGAATATTCTGGCTGTATAACCTGCAGAGATGTGTGTGGGAGGGGAAAATTGACAATTTTTCAAATTTTTTTAATATATATATATATATATATATAACTACTCACTTAGGCCCTTTTTTTTTATATATTACTACTCACTTGGGCCCTTTATCTACAAGTTAGGTAATGATTAAAGATAGGCTGTTAGTGATGTTTGGGTAAAAAAGAAAAAAAAACTTGTTTAAAAGTAGAAATAAGAGGGTAGAACTAGTTATTAGTGCTTTATCGCGTACCATCTCTGTAGTACAAAAAAATAAATGTATGTATTTACCCAACCTCTCTGCCATGGGTAGGATGTGACACAGGGTCAATTTTTAAGCAAAGTACAGCTGATTTAAATTCCGATTTTTCTTTAATTTTTAAGTTACATCTGGTGTTTGAGTGCTTAATACTTTAAAAATAAAACTAATTCTTCCAATCTGTAGCCATGTGCATGCTACTACCACTAAGTCTTCAATGAAATAACTTTAAAAAAAGCTCAATGAGAGCTACACAAAGATGCTGTGTGACGTTTCACACAAATCCTGGAAGCAGCCCTCTACAAAACAGCAGCTGTACAACCACTTATCTCACAAACTATCCAAATAAGATGAGCAAGACATGCTAGAGAAGTAAGGATGAACTTCTAAGCGACTATCTCCTATAGATTCCTACCGATGGACACACAAATTTTGACAAACCAACAAAATCTTACATTCATCAGCTGTATGCAGACACTGGATGCTATCTAGAAAACTTATTAAGAGTGATGACTAATAGCAAAATATTCAATTGCTTAATAATTAATTTCCAGTTTGAGGAGAAATATATTTAAAAAAAAAAAAATTTTTTTTTAAAATGTCTACCATAAATGGCAAGCGTCAAGAGGATGTGTGCTGTCAGTATGCCATGATAATGATTTTGGATGATGTGATATTTTTAGCCTTCTTTTTGCACTTACAAGTTTTATCTTGTAGCTTTTAACTTCATTCAAAAACATTTGTATTGCGGCATCTGCCTAAATAGCTATTTAGTTCCTATATAGCTTTTTCTTCAGGGGTTTCGTTAGTCCAAATCATGCAACTGTACAGTAGTACTAACCTGGCTACAGTTTGGAAGAATTACCCTCTTATTTTATTAAAGAGACCAGATTTTCATATTGTCAATCTGTCAATATCAGTCCATGCCTTTCCTGTGCATATATTGACATTGCTTTTAGTAGATGAGATATTGCTAACTGCTGCATAGCCTGGTGTTAAAATAATTGGTATAATAATATTCCATCAAGATAGCACCAGACTATATACTTGTTTTGTGAAAAGGCAACAATTGTTTGGCTGGGAGTTTTCACTCCTTCACCAGGTGTTGCACCTTTTGGATTACCATTGATTCTATTCTTTTAAATGATTTGTTATTTATTTGTTTATTATGCCTCTTTGGGCAGTGCCCCTTTTTACTATCTTCTCACATAAAAAAAAATCTTTGCATAGAACATATACAATATCTATATACAGATCAAATTTTAACTAATCCATCTGATAGTTCCCAAAAATGCCTCTTAATTTCTTTTTCTTATCATTATTTCTGAAATCATCAAATTCAATCTTAACATTGTTTACACTATTGCTGTTTTTGATCTGATTAGACAATTTGTTCCAAAAATATATTACTCTATTGGCTTAAAAAAATCCAATTAGTTAATAGGCTTAGTTTTTGAAATCTGCCGTAACAGCTCATTTTCAGTTTGAGGAGAATTATTTAAAAATAATATCTACCATGATTAGAAATTCCATTAATTATTTTGAAAGTTTCAATTAAATCAACTGACATTCTTCTTTCTAATAAGTAAGTAAAGTCGACGGGGCGGCCTAAAGTCGGTATCAGCCAGTCAGTGAGGTAGTCTATCCCCTTTTCAATAGTGCTAGACCAAGGAGATTGTTTTAGCATGAGGTGGAGCGCCACACCTATCATCAGCTCCTCACTTTACCGCACAGATCCCTGTGCTACTCATACGCTGAGTTGGCGAGGACCGGTATCGAACTAGGAACCTTGTGGTTTCCAGCCGAACGCTCTACCAACTGAGCTAACCTTTCTAATAGTTAATCCTAATTCCTCCAATCTCTCGCTGCAATTGTAATATTTTACTCTTTTTATTAGTTTTGTCACTCTTCTTTGTATGCCCTCCAATCTCAATATTTCACTCCAATTTCCATGTCTAGATATTGGAGACCAGTCCTAAGTACAATATTCTATAGGTCTTAGGGTTTCATATATCTTTTAAAATATTTACCTCCCTTGAATTCTAACCGATCATTCCATTTGCCCTTCCTGACTTACAAGCTATATATAAGATCACCGGATGCAACTTAATATCCCCCCCCCTTTTTTTTTTCTCTCTCTCAAGAAAACCCATTACAAATTAACAGGTTTATGGAACCAAATGTTACTCTTTTGCCCCTGAGAATATTTCATCTGATATTAGCAGCTGTAGGTGTGCCCTTAGATGGAAAAGGCCTTAATGGCCCAAAATAATTCTCATTGAGCATTTGTTTTCTTATCTACTTTTTTTTTTTGTTAATGTAATTTACAGTTTTTGAAAAAAAAATTTATTAAAATTTATAATGAATCCATAATTTAGCTTGACAGGTAGTATAAAGTCATAGAAAGGAAAGCATTTTCATGATACTCTAAATTTATATTAACAGATTTTGCCTTAAAATGCTATTGATGATATTGATGCTTCTATTTAGAAATGAGTGAAGGTTTCTAATTAACATTTAATGGTTATCTCCATTATATTTAGAATTTATATAATTAAATATCACTTTGGGAGCAAATGCAGACCCTATGAAATCATTATCCAGTTGTAGATTAGACTGGAAATTGCTTTATTCTCTAAGACCTTTTTATGGGTATTGCTCTAATAGAAATCACACTATGATGTGCTATTTTTGCTGAAATAGTTATGTGAGCAAAAAAAAATAACACATAAACATTGGTAAATAAGTTTTATTTGTTGATAATCCTGAGTGGTTTTGATCATAGCTTAAAACCAAGAAGTGTTTATTTTAAGAATACATTTAAAAACTGATTAATCTATCAGGCTTACAAACACATTTAAAGTGAGCATTTGCATTTATGAAATCAAATGTTTTTAACATTTCATTTGACACTTAGCAATTTCTAATATACAAAGAATAGAATAGATTTTTAGCTCTACATTTGTTTGTATTTATTGAGGCATGATTAGTATGATGGTTATCATTGTAGAAAATCGAATGGGCATTCCAAGTTCAAATGCTGTACAAGACTTTGTTTTTCACTTTGCTCCAATGCTATTGGAAAAGGCATGAACCTGTATCCCCCCCCCTACACACACACACCTAGGTCAGACTGGATTCTTTAGCCTTGGTTAGGCAACTAGTCTAGGAGAAGGAAAACTTTGAATTTAAACTCTGCTTAAAAATTGACTTTGTCACATCCAGCCCATGGTAGAGGTGTTGGGTAAATACATTTGTTATAACTTTTCCATGATATTTTTATTTAAATCTAGATTAAGAAAATTCTTTTATGTTAATAATACTGTTTGCCTTATCTACATTCTAATAACATGCAAAAGTATTTATATATACAATCAAATAGTTGTTTACAGTGTGAACAAGGCTAATTTACATATTGATCTTAAAAATTAATTTTTTTTAATTTTTTAATTAATATTTGCGTGGTATTATTGATTTCTAATTGGTTTTATTTTGATTGATATGAGCAAAAATCACATTGATAAATCTTAAAAGGAACCCATTAACAAAAAGAAATAAGTAATTTTATTCTTTACTAATTTAGTTAAATGGGTAAATTAGGAAAATTTAGCAATGGTATCTGGGAGTGATGGGATGAGTTAGCATTCAAACTGTTCTATCCTTCAATTATACCCACCTCCTATTTCAAATAAGTTTAACATAATTTTAGATAATATCAAATGCTATTTTATTTTCTTTGCTTTGCCCAATTTTGTACACATCTGTTAAGAGTCTGAATGATTTTAAATATATTGGCAAAATATTTGTATAAAAATGTTTGTTTTTTCAGCTGGAAGGGAGCGATCGATCTGGCAGTAACCAATCCCTGAGGCATGTTCAGTTGACTACGAATCGACCGCCAACTGAGACCAATGCCAACACCAGCCAGTCACCTAATCGTGTCACAAGGAGTCAGTCTGCAACCAGTCAAAAGCCTCCCCGACGCTACAGCCACGGAGGTAGATTTATTTTCTATTATCAGTTTCTTAGTGCTTTATTGTGTACCATCTCTGTTAGCATGAGTGCATCTCATTACTCAGTAGCACAAGAAAAAGAAATGTAGGCATTTCTCTATAAGGTTTAATACAGATTATGGCTTTATCCTGCTTATGTCCTAGGTATCAATTTATGTCACGTTAGTTTAATAAAGTTTGATGTAAGGATTGACAGTCCTTGCAGAAAGAAAAAAATGTTGTTCCAAAGAATAGCAATGGAAATTACCTGAAATAGCCATTCCAGTCTCTCATTCCTATAGCTAGCCATCTAGCTTTTTCCAGTATTTACTATCATTTATCATCATTTATACATTTTACTGCTTTAAGATTTATAGGTCTGATTCACTGATTCGTTATAAACTCTATATTTTGTGATTTTAATAATGGGTGATTTCTTTGTTCGCCTACCTTGACAACTGAAATCAGTTTAAAAAAAATGTTTTTTTTAAATTGAAGCAGTTGATTTTTAAAAATTTTTTAGTTACAGTCAGGGTCAAGAATTGGTTTTAAAGTTAGAAATGTAAGCCTCATACAAAGCTCTCTTTGTGACAAGTACTGTTTGCTGGCTGATTAAAGAAAAAAAATGGTTATAAGAGCTCATAATATAGTGTATAGTTTGATAAAGTTTGATATTAGTGTCGGCAAATTCCCTGATGTTGCTTGTGTGGTTCCATCACTGGGTTGACCACATACATTTAACAACTTGTTACTTCATCAATGCTTTCTGTGCCCACCTTGTTTTTCTTTAGATCCACAGAATGAGGATTAGCACAACTTGGTCGGAGCACCTTTTTGTCAGGTTGGGAAGTTAGTGGAAATGAGCTGGTACAGGCAACTCCAAGAACAAAACAACTCTCTGTTAACAATAAGTTTTTATTGCTAATATAGGGAAAAAAGAATGTTTTTCACTCTTGGTGGGAGAAAAAAAAACACAGTGACGAATTGGGCTGGTGTCTTTGCTTTATGTTAATTAACATTGAGTTTTTCAGTGGCAAAGATGAACTGGACTGCATTACCTCTTTCGTCAGTAATTCAAAGTGGCATCTTTGTTTTGGATTCCCCCCTCTGTTTTTTTTTTTTTTACCAGTTTGTAGTTTCTTATAGAAGAAAGTTGTAATCCTAAACACCTATGATTAGGTAGTGTGTTCTCATATTATATTGAGCAGAGAAGAAAAAAAACATTCTTTAACCATTTTGATGTCCACTGTTGCAATTCTTCAGCTTCAAAAAAATATTATATAAGTGCATTGAACTTCTTTGCTGCAGGCTTTTTACAGTTTTAATAAACTTATCAATTTATTAGCTTCAGTGACCTTTTGATTGAATTTGTAAACTCAATCAGAAGAATTAACCTTTATCTGATATTTTGGTTTTAATGTTTTTCATTTTAACAAAATTATTTCTTCTGACTTACAAAAACAATACAACCTTTTTATTCTTGTTAGTAAATTGTGAACACGAGGAGAAATACTTGTCACACTTGAATTGGAGCAGCACTCAATTTAATGACCATTTAAGAGGAAAATAAATATAAGCTTTATTGTAATTGAACCTGAATTATTATTATTATTGCAGACAATATTTATATTCTTTTATAAAAGGATCTGCATGATTCAAAGAAACTTGTCTTTTAAGGGTTTCATAAAAATATTGTCAAAGATTTCTTTATAAACAATCTTCAACAGTTTGAATTTCTTTTATCATTTGACTTTGATACTATTTCATATATATTTTCATGTATAAACACTTTTTTGATTTTAAAGGCCCACAGGGTTCAATTTTGATGGTGTTGAAGTTTTATTTGGATTATT
Organism: Doryteuthis pealeii; assembly: GCA_023376005.1. NCBI lineage: Eukaryota > Metazoa > Mollusca > Cephalopoda > Myopsida > Loliginidae > Doryteuthis > Doryteuthis pealeii. Next base: position 29,733,257 of record CM042168.1, read on the forward strand.
TAGACTGTTATCATTCTCATCTTAATTGTTATATACACAATGTTTTGGCCGATGTTCCCTCTGGCCTTCTTCGGGTGTTTCTTGTTGAACTTTGGAGCCTTCTTTTGTATGTAACAATAAAGATTAGGACAACAGTCCGAAAGCTCCAAATAATACAAATTGTCAAGCCTCATTTAAAAAATTCAGAAAAATAAAGAAGCTTTTGTCATTTATGAGGGTTGGTTTTCAACTGTAATACAATCTAAATTGATTCTTATAGTCCCCCCCCCTACAATTTTATTATGAATATTGTAATTTCCCTTGGGTTTTCTCTTATGTTGTTTTCTGGTGACCTCAGATGACTTCAGGGGAAGTCGCCGTAACATAGTGGCTAATGTACTTGATTATGGCATCATAGTAAATGAGTTAGAACTCCAGTCGTGTTATTACATTGACTTTTGGGCTAATACCCTTGGCAATGGGGATACGCCCCCCCACACACACCTATGAGTTGGATAGTACTACTACTGTTCTTCTACATGGATGGCTTTGGCATTAAATAATCCATGAAGGTTGATATGCCATTAAACATAGAAACAAAAACATCAAATAACCTTGAGAGTGAAATCCATTGTTTATATTCTTGATCAAAAGTTAATCCTAATGAACCTCTTGTGACATTTGTAGTTTGTTTCATTTTAATTTTTTTTATTGAGGGTAAATTCAGAGATACCTTCACAAATAAGTTAGAAGTGATAGAATTGAATAATATTTTGAAATAAATAGCCACCTCAGAAATCTAGCAACTCTGTCTCAAAAAAAATTTGCTGTCAACAAATTCCTGGGAACTTATGTAGGGAAGTGTGCTATATAAAATAAAATGTCACTAAGTGCATTTGAATAAGTACTGGAATTGAAGGTTTTCTGTTATGTATTTTTATATTTATTTTCCTTTTTACCTGTGAAATCATGATTGTATTGGATGGCTAAATATGATTTTAATTTTTATTAGCCTTTTTTTTATTTTTTTTATTGTTTAATCTGTTACTTATACAAACAAATATAATTTAGGCAATAGGGCTTGGTACTGTCAGTTTTTAGCCTATTTGATATATATATATATATAATCTCCATTTGAATGTGCATTCACATGAAACTTCAAGTAATGGACTTCTCGTGTTCATAATTATATTTTTTAGGTTTTGTACCTACTTTGCTATAATTGCATCAAGCCCTTTTCTTAAGCAAACTTTTCTCATTTCCATTTCTATTTTTAGTAATTATATATAGTGTGGTGCCTCAGTCAATTTATAGCTAGTGTTGATCAATCAATCCTTGTATTGTGTATTACTGTGAATTAAACTTTGTCATAATTATCACCTTCATGTTATCATGTATAGTAAGCACTGTTATGATATTGAAAATTCTAAAATACCATACTTAGTAATTTCTATGAGAGAAATTAAGCTTATGGAAGGTTTTATCAACATTATTTCAGTCTACAGAATCGATTAAGATGTGCCTTTCCAGTGTGCTATTTTATTTATTTATTTATTTTTTTGACTTTCTCTCTCTCTGTCTGTCTGTCTGTCTGCATAGTTATTATTTCATGTTTATTTATTTCATTATTTTTCAATTCAATGTACAGGTCCTGCAGGCCCAGGTAGTGCTACTTCTTCTTCACAATCCCAGTCCTCAAGCTCACATCCGCCAAGGAGGCAAAACACCATTGATACAAATACTACAAAGGAAAGCACATTGAGTTCTCGGATGAAAACACCTTCTGGTGGGAACATGCCTTTGGAGTCTCCTAAGGTTTGTTGTTTGTTTTAACTTGTTTATATTTGTATGCGTGTGTTTTTCTCTATCGGTAAACAGTTTATTTGATTTTTTTAAAAAAAAGTCATATTTTATCAACATTTATTTTATTAAAAATAAAAACAAAACTGTATTAATGAATCCGGTTGCAAAATTTCTCACTTGTCATCTGGATGATTTTCTATTCTAGCAGAAGGAATAGATGTTGCCCTAAAGAATTACAAGGGATATTATCTTGAAACTAATCTAAGTAGGGAAGCAGTTAGCCAGCTTGCAATGCTCGCCATCTGTCTGGTCACAATACCCTGATCTGTTGGGGATTTAATATATTTTGTCTTTGTGGCCTACATCATGGTGGTGGTTTTTACATAAATTAAAAGCAGGATTTTGAATTCTAATTTTCAAGGAAGGCAAACTTTCTCTTCTTTAAAAACTGGTGCAATAGCCATCTTCTATGTTTTACTCTGCTGTGTGATCAAAGGGAAGAGGAGATTTTATAATATTGATACACTAGGCTTGGTCAAACCAAAATTCCATACTTTTGGTCTTTTTATTACCATTGGTTGGAAAATGTTTTTTAAAATCAGAGCAAATAAAATTAGTGACCAGAGTACAAATCTCACAATGAAGCTGTTTGTATCTCATTTCATGCCAATCCCTTGTGAAAGATGTGAATCCATCTGTTCTCCTTCCAGCTATGGGTAAATGGTAGGGCAGACAGCTCTTTAGCCTTGGTATGGCAACTGGTCTATAAGAAAAATTTCTATTTAAACAGCTGTACTCTGCTGAAAAATTGACACTGTGTCTCCTCCTGTGTGGGGTAAACAATTTTTCATCTTATCAATTTTGTCAACAAGCTTTAAAACAAAATGTATTTATAAAAACTGATAGACAAGTTCATTTGAACATTTTCAAAGGTTTATCTCTAGGGACAGCAACACAACCTTAATTTTTATTTTTATTTATTTAAGAAAAAATAGTACTGTATTATATAAAAACATAATAGAATGTAATGAATTATGTAGTCATATGTTTTAGTGTGTTTTTTTGTTTTTTCTCTTTCTCTCTTTGGCATGATAAATTTGGAAACTTAAATGTTTTTAGTGAACTTATTAACATAAGTATATCTGAAGCTCACTTGTACATTAAACTTAAGTAGACCACTCCCTCTGAATTTTATAATTTACAGCATACATTATTTTTTCTCAAACATCTCCCACCTTCTTAAAAAAAAATCCCCTAAAACCAACCTATGTTATAACCTAATGAGGAATGTATCAAATGAGTTGTATTGAAATGAAATTTATTTTTGTTCTCTATAGATCAGTGCAAGTCCTGCCAGAGTATCTGTACCAAAGAAACCTAGTGTACCTTCTTCTACAACCCCAAAGAACAATGTTGTAGGTGGTTCTTCACTTACTCGAAGGAGTACCTTCGGGCCTGGAGATAATAAAGCCAGTATAGAAAAAAGTAGGACAACTAATGGTCAAGATTACCGGAGGTAAGTTCTGAGACTTATTTAGTTTAGAGTTAATTTCTCTTTGATATCGAGTTATCTTCTCTTGTAGTCTTAACTTAAGTGATATCTTCAGATGGAAGAAAAAGAATTTTGATTGATGTAATTTACTGTGTGTTGAGTATTTTATCTGGATCTCTTTGTTTATATTTATTTGGGGGTAATTTTTTACAAGCCAATGTCAGTTACTCAATTTAAAAAAAAAAAAAATGCTTCACCATCTTTTAAATATTTACTCTAACTTTTTAAAACTTTTTTCTTTCTTTTTAGAATAAAAATTACTTTAGCTATTTTATGCATGTTTGTGAAAATGTGTATGTGGAGGTTTTTTCCCTCTCCCCAATACAAAATTTTTGTTTGTATAAAACCAAAAATATTTTATGTTTTAGTATTGATGAGAAGCATTACCGAAACTACTATTGCTGTGTTTTTTTTTTTTTTTTTTCCTGGGTAAATTTTGGTTGTAAACATTTTCTTCTTACATATGCTAAATCTAAAAATTTAGATAGTTATTTCTCTGTTTATAGAACTAGTAGGTGTGGTTAGTATAATGATTATTTTGTATGTGTTTGAAATCATCAAGCTAAGTTCAAATTTCAACCAAATTTGTTTGTGTTCACTTCATACTAAATACCCTTGGGGAAAAGAAATGAATCCACTCATTCCAACTATGGGTAAAATACCAGAGCTGATTTGGCTTGCTAGCCATATAAAGAAGGATAACTCTGAATTCATAAAGCCATGACCTGGGCAGCAAGAAACTACGAACCAACTTATGACTTGCCAAATTTCTGTCTGTCTGTCTGTCTGTAGGGATGTCCAAAACCGGTGCATGCAGTTTTGACCTTAAAATTTAAAACCATTTTTAAAATATCTAAATAGATTCTTTCGGGGGAAAAACATAGCCTCGCTCGCTAGATAAAAGCATAAAATTAATCACAATTAAAAGAAAAAAATGAAAAAAGTTTTAATACAATTATTTTTTCAATTTTTAAAAATAGTGTATTTTGAAAAAATCCCCCATCATTAATGATCAGTCAAACAAAAGAAAACCTAACTCTTACTCCAATTTTAAAAATCTCCCAAAAATCAATTAATCTAAATGGAAACTTTTTTTTTTAAATTATTTAATTTGATTGTCAATTAACCGAATTAAAAAAAAAAATTACTGTTTATCTTAAAATAGAAAGAAAATATATCAAATTCGAAAATATTGGATAATTTTTCATCTCCACAGTATGTCAACAAACCTCACATTCACTGTTAGTGATCATCTTTTTAGATTTATGGATGACCAAAAAGAAACTATCATCAAATATGTTCAGTTTTTTTGGTTTTTAATGTATCTACAACTTTAGGTTTATTTTATTTTTTTTTTTTTTAAAAATCTATATATGGGCCATAAAATAACTCGACTTTAAATTATGAGATCTATCTTTACAGTAATGTAAATTATTTGTTAAAATAGAGCTTTTTTTTTTTAAGTATTTGTTGGGGTCTATCGACAAAAATAAATTCTGATAATATTTCTCACACAAAAACTATTTCAAAAAATAATTTTTTTATAAATGAATAAGTAGTGAAAATTCATTAACATAGGACAATTACCTGATTTTAGATAGATTTTAGTGTGGTCAGAGGATTATATTTTGAGGCAAAAATTTCATTTTCTATTTTTTAATGGTAATTATTATGCCCCCTTCTTTTTGAGCGGTCAATACTCAAACATTATCTTACAACCCGGTTTGAGGAATTGTAGGAGATGAAAAAAAAATTTTTTTTTTTTTTTTTTTTTTTTTTTTAATATTGGAGTCTTCTTATTTATTAGATACAATGATTTTTTTCTGATAAAATAACTTTTGAAAACGTTTTGTAACTTTTCCCCGTCATGTGTACATTTATCGCGCAAAATAAATTGGACATCCCTACTGTCAGTCTAATAATGGCATAAATCGTTTATTGCAAGATAGTAGTTGAGATACCATTATGGTTATTATTCACTTAAACTGGCATTTTAGCTTGAATTGCTAGATGGGTTTGGGTCAATATTCACTAACTAAAAATAAAGTACGTAAATTATCTGTTTGTGTGTGTGTGTACTCTGAGTTGGTAGCTTGCTTGTACTTCAATATTGAATTAATCTGAAAATAATTTTCTTTTTAGTGGTTGGTTATATATAATTCAGCAAAATAGCAACTTATAAGTTTATCTACAATAGTTTTTTTCAGAAATTTTTGTATAAAGTAAATGATAGATTTTGGTTAACATCAGTAGTTAAGAGGGTTTTTTTGTTTATAAAAGGAAGAAAAAAAAGCATTTTAGTTCTTTTTTATGCTTTATATTTTCCACAGCAGTTCTTGTGATTTCTACAATGTCAGCTTTTGCCTTATGAAAAACCAATCAAAAGGATTACATATTTGTACAATGTTAATTGTGATCCTATTTTTGTGTAATCTCCACACTCACTCTTTCTTTCATTGCTGCTAAATTCTCTCTTTCAAAATTACTGTTGTCTTATTGGTGGGACTTATAATATACTGACTATATTCCCTGTAGAAAGCCCACACACACACACAAAAGGAGGGGGGTCCCGTGTGTGTGACACTAAACTGCATCTGATGTTGAGGTTCCAGTTCTGTAGGAGTGTAGAGTACTCTTTCATTACCATTACTACCAGGTCCACTCTGACCCAAAAAGTGGTAATATCTGTTAGAGCCCCCCATCTATGGGTCAAATAGTTTGGTTTAAAAATGATTAGTATTGGATAGGAATGCTTGATGCTATATAACTAGATTATTTGTAGTAAGAATAGTTACTTGAAGCTATAATTGTTTACTAAGGATTATTAGTTACTTGAAGCTATAATTGTTTACTAAGGATTATTAGTTACTTGACAGTATATAAGTGTTAAAACAAATGATTATTAAATATATAAGTTAATTGAAACCCTATAATTGTGTATAAATTATTAGTATTAGATAAGAATACTTGAAACTATCCAACTATGTGCAAATTATTTGCATTGTCTTCGGGCACTATTTTATAGTGTCCACTTGATATCATAACTGTGGTCAAAGAAACAACTACACAAAAAATGTAAATATAAATGTACAATGTACACACTTCTCTAGGCATAAACTAACCCTAGTCAGGTTGACATACTGTTAAAATCAATCAAAATTATAAACATTTAGTGTTAGGACCCCCCCCCCAATAATTTAAAATAAAAGTTAAATCTAGAAACTGATTAATACCAGAAAATACTTTGTAATAAAGATCAAAATACTGAAGTTATTTTCAAGGCGTAACAATGGGAACTAAAATGGGCCACAATTCTTTCTAGAAAGTTTTTGTTGACAATTTTCTGAAAAGTTGAGAGAAAAGAAGGTGAGGTGAAAAGATTACTCAAAAATTATGACAAAATGGATCCACATCTGTAACCTTGTACTGAAATATTTGTTTGGTTTATATTTTATTTTAAGTATATTGTGTAATCTTTTAGAAATAACATGCAACCAATTGTATTACTCTAAAATACTAAATATATTACAAATGTATGTAAACTATATAATTCTTAGTTTTCTTTTGTTTTTTGTTTTTTAACTGAGCAGGTAAATTTCTGGGGGGAGAAAAAATTGTCTTCGGCACTATTTTATAGTGTCCAGTTGCATGTTTGAGATATATATATATATATATAAACTTTAATGAAAATATTTTGTTTTTTGTGTATAAATGTGATGCAAGTCTCTAACTTCCAGTCCTCAGCTGAAAAGTACTATTACTAACTTGCAGTATGATAATCGCCTTGCTTCATGGAGATGCCTGACTTTCAATCTTTTTCTCTTCTAACTTCCTCAAATATTCTGGGAATCTTCTTTCAGTGCTCTAATAGAGCTGAACTGAAGTTCCTCTTTGCATCCAATTTTCCTTCTATTGATATGAAAATGCTGATGAAAAAGTTTAGAAACTTTTGCAAATGCCTGTGCCCTATCTTTACTCAAAGAATATTCTTTCCAAGTATCTTTATTTAAACTTGAGATATCCCAATAATGTCATTTTAAAGGAAGATATTGTGTGTATAGCTGGATTACAGAATGAAAAAAAAATCTAAATTTTAAGTATCTTCATTAAAGATTCTTCAATAAATAAACCTGTTCATAGATATATTTAAAGAATGGAAAATCACAAAAATTCCAATTTTTGTCCATTTACTTTACTGAATGTAAATAAGATTCACTCTTGACAATTTTTGAACCACTTGGTGCATTATGTGCACATGAACAAATTCAGTGAATATATTTATGATTTCCAATTCATGAACACTTTAAGAACTAAGTGTTGTGAATTTTATGACTGGGGCTGTATAATTAATGCTGCTGTTAGTTTAGATAATGGTTACAGGAAGTAAAAGAAAAGAAAATGCTTCTGACTATTATCAGAGGAGATCTCTGCAAATTATTTGCAATTATTACATCTTCTGAGTTAGATTTATGGCTTGTTTATTGGGACAAGACTGAGCAAATAAGGATTCCTGGATTGGTGGATACATATTTTGAGAAATCAAATCCTGAAAGGCATGACTTGAAACTGTTAAGTTGCTGGCCAATATATAAATCTCATCAGTGTTCAACAAATTAAAAATCTTAGAATTGGCAAGTTTTTTTAATGGTAAACAAGAAATGAACCAATCTACAATCCACAATTTGGAGACAAAGGAAAATTCAAAAGAGTTGCAGTCAGCCTTTCATTGTGAACTGCTTGGACTCCTGGCTGTGTGTCTCCCCATTAATGCCTGTCATTGTGAACCTGAGAATATGCATTTTCTCTTACAGCCATATACCAAATTCTACTTCAAATACATCTTCAGAACCCCCATCAGCAAGGCCTAAAGGTCATGTAAAGTCAGCAAGCACATCACAATCATCACGAGTCACAGATTTGCCACCTATTAGCTCAGAATCATCTGACACCTATAGGCCAACGTAAGTACAGATTGGGTGCTGCTGCTGCTGCTGCTGCACACTGTTAGAACAGCTAGTTCCTTGGTTATTATTGCAATATCTTTTTTAGCTGGTCTTTTTGTTGGATTTTTTTATCTGCTTATTTTCTTTCTTTTCCACTATTACTACCACTACTACCATCACCCCCTCAGTTCCTATTATTCTTGCTTGCTCCCCCACCCCCTTACTCTAAGTGTTGCATGACCTTCTCCAATGCTGTTATTATTGTTCACTACATATGTTTTGGGTTTTCTTTTGCTTGCTTCACTCATCATGTATTCTCATTAATTTGCTTTTGATTCAGATTTCTGTGTGTGTGTGTGTGTGTGTTTATCAGTGTGTGTATTGAGCTTTGCTTTGTGAAAATTATGCTTTGAAAGTAACTTTGTATAATTTGTTCCATCTGAGGTATATCACACTACCTAATTTGAAAAGTGATTTTCTACTAAATGTACATTTTGTTTATATCCCCCACCCTTTTTTGTTTACTTAAAAATTAACATAGTTATCTGAAGTTTATTGAAAATTTAAAAAACAAAACAAAAAAAAGACAATTGTGTAGAATTCTATAGCCTTTTTTCTCGATTTGAAATTATTTTTTCTTTGTGTGTGTGCGTGTGTGTTTTTTGGTTTTTTCTCTAATTGTTAAAAAATTTCTGTTAAGCTGCATGTATTTCAGTTTTATTATTCATAATGTAGCACTTTGAAATTTCAGTTTATTTTTTCCTTATTTATTTTTTTTGTCTATTCTATTTGTTTGGTTTATATTTTATTTTAAGTATAACAAAAACCTTGCTTAATCCATAAAAAAACTTGCATGCTTTGTTATATGGCTAGTTTCTGTTTTGTCTCTTAAATGTTATTTTGAATATTTAAAAATATTATTTAATAAGATTTAGGGACATTAAAATGTTTAACACTAAAGTTTTAGAAAAACTGGTGTGTATTCTATAGTGAATGAGATACAGTAAAATAGATATGTTAAATTGTTGGATTTCTATGAACATGTATACATATACGGTTTAGCTCAGTTGGCGGTGTATCTGCCTAGGAATCGTAAAGTTCCAGGTTCGATATCAGTTTTCACCAACTCAGTGCATGAGTACACAGCTTAGGTAATCGGATCTGTGCAGTAGAGCATCTGGTTTAGCACTAGTGAAGAGTGGGTAGACTCCCTCACTTTTCAGCCTTTACCAACAATAAGCTACTCCGCTGACTTTACTATATACATAAATAGTGCAGTGAAAGTGCATGAAACTTCAGGCATCTTTGGGATGTTCCAAAATCTTTTGTCAGTATTGAGAGGGCAGGAGATGCTCTTAGCATAACGGTTATCATCATAGGAAATAGACTTACTGACAAGGGTTCAAATCTTGGATGTGTGTGTGTTTGTTTTTTGTTTTGTTTTTTTTGCATTTCACATAGCACTAATACTCCTAGGAAAGATATGAATCCAACTATTTACCCTCCAGCTATGGGTAAATAGTAGGGCATTCTGGGCTCTTTCTTTAACCGTAGTATGGTGACTGGGCTCCTTAACTCGTCTAAAAGGGAAACTGAATTCAAACCAGACCTGTAGAGGGATGGGCTAAATATTTGACTGTTGTTCTTGCTCAAGACATGCTACATATTAGCACCCCCATGACCAAACCAGGTTACAGGATATGTTTTTTTCTTTTTATATAGAGAAAACAGAACTTAAAATCCTAATATTATGTACTTTATTTTAATCTTTATTAATAATGGTATTTATATCTTGCAATAGTTAATCATTGAGGCATAATCAAATATGTCAGTTTGCTATTAAAAAAAATTGTGAGCATTTAAAGAAAAATTATAAAAGAAAAATGATTTACTATTTAACTCTTATGGCTAGCATAATGCAGATGTTATATATACAATGAATTATTTTTATTTTTTTATTTTTTTTAATAACCAAAAACTCTTGATAAAACAAAAACAAACTTTATACAGTACTGCTTGTGGGGGTGGGGGGTACATTTATAAAACAAGATTGTCTACAGAATATACTTATAGAAAACAGGATTATCTACAAACAATCCATTTACAATTCACATTATGTTCGAAACTAGAGACTTGGTATTAAATAGACTGTGAACAAATTACTCAAACACCATTTTTATAAAATATTATCTTTGATAATCTTTTAACAAAAACAAATTTATATCAATATTTTGAAGATTTTTAAAGAATTTAGTCAATTTGAAAATATTTAAAGTATCCTTTTGATATGTTAACAAACTTCAGAAAGATAATTAAAATATTTTATCCAAACACCTGAAATATTGTTTTTTAGTTTATATATACAGAGATGCTGATAGTCCTGTGTCCCTGACACATAAAAATCTAAAAGGACGCAGTCAAATCATATTCATGCGTCCCAATGTTTCTTTTTTCTTCCCTCACCATTTCAAGCTACCTGTACATACATTTCAATAGGAACGAATTACACGGGATAGGTTACAAGGTAGGAGTTAGATGGCTTTAGTTGTTTCCCCAGATCATAAATAAAAAACCCTACAATTTATTCAACTTTAGCTGGGACCCATCAAATTTCCCAGGAACTCGTTCAAAGTAAAGGTGCATCCAAGGATGCACTAAATCAAAAAGCTATCAGCATTATTGTATATAATAAATTCAGGAATCACACAGGTGTAGGGGCTAACGTGCCGGACTGCAACATCCTAGTGAGTTCGAACTATTACGTTCATTTTCAGACTAATACCCTCCAGCTATGGATGGAATAATACCACTACTGTTCTTCTACAGTACCAGGATGGCTTTGGCATTAAATAACCCATCAGTGTTGATATACCATTAAATAAACCAAATTTATAATAAATTCTTTTTATGAATATAGATCTACAATATATTTTAACAAATAAAACTAAATGTTAAACGTTTTGTTTAATTTAACTCTAACATGCCTTTAAATTTGTGGTTTCCTGGATGTGGACATGTAGGCGATAATATAGGTAAAAGCAAGGCCAGTATATGAACTGCACAATAAGCAATTGTTATAATAGGGGAGTGGATGTATCACTACAAAGAAAGATAAAAAGAAGGATAACTGAATTCAAAACCAGGAGCCATAATCTCTAATGCAGACATTATTTTCAACCTTATTCTGGCAACTACTTCTGTGACATCACTGGTGCTAGGTTCAAACAACATGGCTTATGTGGAGAGATTGTAGGCTTACTGCATGAGCAACTATTAGTTTTTTTCATTTTGTCCTGTTTGCCTACATTCATATCCATTTGTGAGAATAAAGAATATTATCACTATAAACAACTGATGTATCAGATTCCATCTTATAAATATTATCTTTTAGAAATCTTAAGAAATATAATCTTGATCTGACAAATGTTGATATAAGTATTTATAAAAGATCTGACAAATGTTGATATAAGTATTTATGCTATTGAATCTTTTGATTTTAAGTGATAACATTTCTACTTAACAGGCATTACAAAATAAAATTCACCCCCCCCACCTCCCTCCAAAAAGTACTTAAGCATGATAACTTGTAAAATAAAAATACTTTTATATTTCGGATTATTTTCCCCATATCTTGAGACATTGGTATTGATAGGTCAGTTTCATTTTAGGACATTCAAAAATGAAGTGAACCTCCAAGGTTGACAGTGGAAAAAATAGTTCTGACTACACACTTTTACACAAAAGGGTTGGGTGTTGTCTGGAGAGATAGCTTTTAGAATTGGACTGATAATTTTTCACCAAAAATACATGCTGAAGCATATAATTTATGCTTCATTTTATCCGAACCTAAAATCGGTTGGCTGGAGCTGTAGAATATGTTGACTACTCCTCTGCAGAGGTGCAAAGACCTCTCAATGGGGCCACCTGTTGGCATCCCATTAATGCCTAAGGATGGGGTCCTGGCATGGCCCAGATATTAAGTGGTCACATAACCTGCAACACTCCACTTCGGCCTTTACTAGACGGATCCTCAGAGGCCTGATCTGATCAATTGGCTGGTCATGTCAAGCCCTAGTGCATATATGATCAAGTCCCAATCCTATTCTTAAAATTGCTCTTATAGCAAACACACACCCAACCCTTTTTAGCTTAAAGGTGCTAGAAATCAGTGGCTGTGGTTCAACCACCAGTTTATGAAAAGTTAATAAAAATTATTTCTCCCAGTTTATAAAACCAGACAAAAATATTTACAAGACCATAAGCAACTGTGAAGCAAAATTTGTCTAACTTTTATCTCACCTTTTAACAATTCATTTAGAAACAAATATTTACAAACAATACATGATTTGGCATTAAATAACCCACAAAGGTTGATATGCCATTAACCACCAACCAACCTAAAATTAGTTAAGCTTAAAATTTTGTGGTTTTTGTAACTACTTTGATTGGTGTGCTTAGGGTAATGGTTATCATCATGGGAAATGGAATCTGTGACCCATATTCAGATTCTAGACACGGCTGTGTGTGTTTCACTTTGTACTAATGTCCTCAGGAAGGGCATGAATCCATTTGTTCACCCCAACTATAGGTAGATAGTAGGACAAATAGTTCTTTAGCCTTGGTTAGCCAATAGGGAAACTGAATTCCAACCAGCTGTACTTTGCTTAAAAATTGACATTGTCTCACCCTGCCCATGGCAGAAGCGTTGGGTAATTACATGTTTTGATTAAGTTATATTTATCTATTTCTTAAAACTGTGTAAATATTAGAAAATTATTTTGCTTATTACTCATTTACTTAAGCAAGTGTCCTCCTTTTGGTTATTGTTACTTTTCAGCCTTTGTATCTTCTAGTCTTTAGATGTCTGTCACCTTATGTTAACCTAATGATGCTCCTGAAGATCAGATGGAACTGGAGTTGAAACATGATTATAGTAACAGCCAATATGTGTAGATCAGTGAATAATCTTCCATCTGAGAAATTCAGACAAGACTATTTTATGTTTTTTAGTCAATTGCTTTTTAATCTATCAAGGCCTGTTATGCTGCTCCGTGCTTAATTTTGCTTGGCTGATCAAGCTGCTTCTAGAAATGAACAGTTAAAAACATATTTTGCAGCATAAACTTTGTATTATTGTTATGTTTTAAAATGGTCAGATATGAAATGTAAGGAGAGTCGGGAAACAATCTGTGCATAAATTTTTTAAAAGTTACTTTTAACTTCATATAAATTTTAACAAATGCACATGAATATTCGTTATAAAAAGTTGTAGAATGTAACAATCATAAACTTTCCTCTTTTTTGTGACTCTAGTAATTTGGTATTGTAATTCCAAAATTAATTTGTTTACAATATCATTTGTAATTTTTTCTTTTTCTTTAAAAAAAAAAAAGATATGGATAAAGTATTGGTTAAAGTAAGTTGTACTGGTAACCTAAAGCCAAACTTTTTTAGAACTTCTTCTGATGCCGGTGTCATTACAGAATGAGCAAAGTTTTGATAAATGGACCAGGCTTCCATGGGCTATATTTCTATAGTTTAAAAAAAAAATTGATAAATATACTATAATCACATTAGGTATTTACCCAACACTTTCACTATGGGTATGATGTGACACAAGGTCACATATATGAGGCATCGAGCAAGAATCAAATTCACTAATAAGTAGTATCTGTAAGACTAGCTTGCTAACCATTACAACATGATAGGACGCCTTACCTTAATCAAAGTATGTATTTGCTCAACCCCTCTGCCATTGGCAGAATATGAGACAAGGTCAATTTTATAATACTCTGATATTCATGTGCATTTTTAAAAATGTATATGAAGACAAAGATAACTTTTAAAAAGCCGAACTTATCTATAGGTTGTTTTTACAAAACTTTTTTTTATTCTGCAATGATACTTGCCTGGGAAAAATGAGGTCTAAAAAATGTTTGGCTTTGGGTTACCCTTACAGCACTTTTAACCTAAACTATATGCATCATTTTTGATACCCTGAGTTTTATCTAAAGATTCTAAAAGATGATAAAAAAAAAATTATTTAAAGAAACCCAAAGAGCTAAAAACTAGTTTGAGCTGAAATAGTCTAATTTCTTGATATAATTATTTTTTAAATCTTTCTATGGTTGTTGTGAATGTATAAAGTTATTCCAGAAGTAAATCTCTCCTCTTTGAGGGCACATTTATGCAACTATATTTAGTACATATGGGAATTAAATCTTGTTGCACTACAAGTTCATATTGCTGAATTTTTTGTTAAGGTTGTCTACTACCTATGAATTTGAATGGATTGTGATAAAAATAACAGTAAAATACAGGTTTATCAGCTTGCTTATGATGTTTGTTGCATTTATCTTGTTGCTTACTAAGTGTTTGGCCTTTTTCAATTTCTTTATATTCTTTGGTATTGACTATTCTGGATTATTTAATTTAAAAGTCTGACTTTGATGGCTATATACGTCTTTATTGTAACAGTTAATATTAAATTGCTTGACTTATTCTTCAAAGTTTAGCACATTTTTCTTATCGGTCACTCAATAACATAAAATAATTTTGTTCAATTGGATTTAAAAAAAAAAAAAAAAATCCTTTAACCTTCATAATCTTAATTTGCGGAAAATGTGCACTTTGTTTTGTCTCCCCTCGTGTTTTTGTTTTTTGTCTTTTTGCACCGTTTTCCTTTTTCTTTCAGAACGGCTCCAGTGAAACCCTCTGTACCTGTATCCCCTGCTGTGAAGGCCCCCCTGTTCCGAGGCACAGCAGGTCGCAATACATTCCATGGGGGCCACATAAGAGACCGGCGGCAGCATACACTTAACCAGTACAACGGACCTGTTTCTGGTCATACTCAGGATACTACTGCAGCCGGACAAGCAGCTCGAATGTCTTTCCTGAACAAATTAACTTCGAAATTTAGTCGAAGGTAAGTGATATAGGGAATTAATGTCAATTTACTGCTACTGCATCCGTACAGGGAAAGTCTGGCTGGATTTGACTGACGATCTGGAACAATCCTACACAGTTTGAAATCCTTTATTTACACATACATACATACATATATATGCACATGTGTGTGTGTTTGTGTGTGTGTATATATATATGTACATATATATATATATATATATATATATATATATAAATTTTTTCTTTTCTTTTTTTTTTTTTTTTTTTTTTTTTTTAATTGGTTGAAGAATGGCCAGTCACTGCTTTGCTGTGACTGAGAAAGGTTTTATCTGGTCACTATGTGACTGCTTTGTGACCCTTAGAAGTTTTTATTAGAGACTACTGGGCTTTAGCCGGTACTGTTCATAAAGGCTTTGTACTAAGAACAATAAAGAATTTTAAAAATTACTACCTGTTATCTTATCGTAGTTTATCATTTTTCTGTTTGTGTAGTGTAGCATAGTATTGCAGATTTGAGCAAAAAAGAAAAAAAAAAAAATTCTAGTAACTTGATGTCAGTCCATCATGCATGCTGGCAATCGTATTTTTTCTTTTAATAATTTGCACTGCTCCTCAGCATTTATCAAAAAATCCTCTTGCAAATGCTTTTCTCTGTTAAAAAAAATATTTTACTGACAGTCATTCTGTAGCTTTTTTTTTTTTTTTTTTTTTTTTTACTACGAGACACCACAAGTAACTATGTTGCTTTCTCTCTCTTTCTCTCTCTCTCTCTCTCTCTCTCCTTTAACTACTTTCATTTTTGGTTTTTCTTTGAAGCTTAAAATGATACCTTTTTTTCCCCCTTAATCTGATGCTGCTTATTCATTTCATTTATTTTTTTGCAAGATTTGTCTGTAGCATAATTCTCAATTTTGCCAAATTCTCCCCCATTATTACTTCCTCCTCCTCCTCCTCTCCCAACCTTTTGTTTGTTGGTTGCTGCTTTTGCTTTTAAAAAAATCATTTTTGTTAAATATTATATTGCTTTATTTAATTTTAATTGATTTTTAGGAATTAATTCTTGTGCCCTGTAATCTGCAAACTAGTTGCTTTGCCTGCCTGCTTTCCTTCCTTACTATCTTAAATCTGTCCCTATAATTTTAATTTACTTTATAGGTTTAATCACTCTATGAAAAATTTCCATTTTAAAAGCTGTATTTTATTTCAGAAAACGTTTTACTTAAACTTATAATCATGATTATTGCTCTTCTTTTTATTTGACTAAAATCAAATATAGTTGACTTGAGTTTTTTATAAATTTAATGAATGAGTTTTCATAATACTCATAATGAAAAATTAGTATATTCTGTAAATCAATTGGTACCTACTATTGACAGCATCAATATTTTTTTTAGCCATCCATTCAGAAAATTACTACATTTGTATCATTTAATGATTACCTCCATAACTACTAACTGTGTGTGCGTGCGTGTGTGTGTTCAATTTACAAAAAAATATCTAGTTTTATTATATATTTTTTGTTTAACTTGGTAATTTTAACTCCAGATTATTTAAAGTAATTTTTATTAGTATGCTACTTCCAATGAAGCTTATCTAACCATTTACTGTTCTTCTTGCACTAATATTTATCAAATATGCAAAGTAAATATAAAGCATTTGAATCATAAGGGTCACTAAAA
The DNA here is from genome assembly GCA_023376005.1 of Doryteuthis pealeii. Taxonomy (NCBI): domain Eukaryota; kingdom Metazoa; phylum Mollusca; class Cephalopoda; order Myopsida; family Loliginidae; genus Doryteuthis; species Doryteuthis pealeii. The sequence continues at coordinate 29,750,119 of CM042168.1, forward strand.
TAAAGGTAATACCTTTTTTTTTGTTTTTGATATGAAATTTAATTTTTAAAAAGTTACTTTCTTTTTTTTTTCTTCTTTTGTTACTTTTCTGCATGCCCATCTGACTGCAGAAAAATGTTAATGCACATTTTTTTAAAAAGCAGTGCTTATTTTCATTAAGCATAGTTTACTGAGAATGCAGGTTGGAGTGAAAACAAATTTTTTCAACAAATAAGAAGTGACCAAACAGTTGCTATTTTTATTTTTCATTTTCTTAAAATCTACAGCAATCATACAGATTACTCTATACTGAATGCTATATAAACCTTGAAATCTATTTTAAATTCTTATTAATAGATATTTTTCATTAAAACAGTAGGATTGAAAAAATAAAATTTAGGTTAAGATAACTAGCACACACCGTTTTGGTAAAAAAGCACTTGGGTGGGTGGGGGGTCAACTATAAACATAAATTGGAGGTGGGGTGTCCATTCAATTAATAATCTGTTGTGTAGCTATTATAGTCTTGATGTGATATAAATCCTCTTCATTCCTTAGTTCTTTTTTTCTTTCTCTGTCTCTTTCTTTTCTTTCTCCAGTGGTCATAAATGTCTTTACTTTTGTGATGTTAACTAATTTGACATCAACAGTTGATATTCTGATGTGGCTAATTTGGTTCTTTTTCTTTAACACCTGTCATGTCACAAGGTCATACAATTTCCTGGATGCATGTGATGTAACCTCCTATATTTACCCATCTGAGAGATTGTAAAATCCATGATAACTTGAAAGGAGCTAGATGCCATGTGATTTTATGGCCACTTATTCTTGTGATCTAATAATAAAAAAAAGAAGGGAAACCTTCCTTGCATTATATCCTTACCAACTTCTATGAAGACCTACTAATTGATGAATAATAATAATGATTATAACAGAAATTATATTTTTAATTTTTTTCTCCCTCTGAGTAACTCAAAATTCAGGTAGCCAGTTTGATTTAGAATGATATGCAACTGTTGAATCACTAACTTTTAAAATTTATTTCGGGGGTAGGGGAATTAATATTTCCAACTTCCCCTCAAAATTGTGGCTTTCTATATAGAATTGAGTAAAATTCCTTCGCCATTCAAACGAGAACATAAAAATTCTTCAACTAATTTCTTCATAGAATTTTTGATTATATGAATTGTCTAAAAATGGAAAAAGGAGTTACATTCCTTGATTGAATTACTTCCCTTGGCATACAGATATATTTTGATTTTATGCTGTGTATGACCATGTACAAAAACAAATTAAAGTTCTATGTATGAAAACTTTGGAAGTTGGTGGATAAAGTTTCACATCTACCAAAATTTATTTTCACTCCACATAGACATACTCTCCCTAAAAATTGTATTTAGCTTGTGTGATGAATGACAATACTTATTTCAGGTGATATTTATAGCAATATACAATTGTCCAAAATATCAGTGGTTCATTTTAATTCTATATTGGCAATTGTATCTGAAAGACTTTATTATATATATATATATATATATATTATATATATATTATATATATATATATATATATATATATATATATGTTTTGTATTTTGAAAATACCTAAATACAGTCAAGATGAGAAAGGGATTGCCATGCCAGAATAATTCCTTTCATAAAATCTATTATGGTTGCTTGATCTGTTTATTTTTGGAATATGCATGTCTACATTTCCAGATTGGCTTTTTGTCTATCCATCTGATCTATTGAGTATCTTGGCTATTTCCAAATTGCTTCCAAATTTATAAGATAACTATTGAGCATGATTACTTACTTTAAAAAGAGAGAAGAATTGATACAATTGCTTTTACTAAAGAGCATTTCTCTTATTGAGATAAATCTTGAAAATTTTTGTGTTGCATACCACAAAAACAAAAAAAAAGGCAGATATTTAAAATACTTACCTGAAATCCACATGGCAACTGACTGACTAGAATTGTGTTAGATCTATTTTAACAATTGACTTTGTTGCAGCTCTTGTTCAAAATCCGTTTCCACATTTATGGGGAGAGAGAGAAAAAAAAAGTCCTACCTTGCAACAATTCCAGCATCACCATTTTAAACCCAGTGATTGTCTTGTTTCTTGTCTGCTTTTTCAACAACAGAGGAGAAAAAAAAATGCCAGCTTACCTTCAGCCATTTTGCTTACTCAGAGATGAATCGAGTTTGTTCTTTCCCAGCTTGGCCGCAGTTTGTGTGTATATACCTACCCAGGTGTGTGTGTGTGTGTGTGTTTCTGTGGAGGAAAGTATGTTATATAACTGCAGCTGGCTACCAGTTTACATAGAATAAAATAAAAAATGCAAAAGGATAAAAGGAAGAAAAAAAATGTTTGCTTGACCACTAGCATTCCAAATAACAATTCTCATAATGGAGCACAGCTGCAGTTTTTAAATGACTTCAGGAAACGCATCAACTGCTTTGATATCTTTTATTTGTGCATTTATTTTTAGCATTTTATTTATTGTGCTTTTAGCTATATAATTTGTAAATATTGGATTTTTTAAAGCTTTTTAGTTTTTATATAAAATGGGTATACCAATGTTTGTTTTTTTTTTCTCCTAATATGAAAATAGATGTACGTCCCTTTTTTTTTTTTTTTTTAATTTAATTTTATTTTATATATAAAATAGGTATACAAATCTTCAGCTAGAGTAAAGCGCTAATTCACTTTTACAATCTAGTAAAGTTGGACTTTTTGTATAAAAATACATTTAAGTACATTATGTCTTCAGCTATAAGAATTTACTGGTTTTCATTAGAAGAAAAATGAAAACTATTGCAGTTTCATAAAATATCAAAAAGGTTAGAGAAATGTTTCAAGTGCAATATAGGAATAGTTGGATCTACTTAAAATATATCTGAATAGGAATCTGAAGATTCTTCAGAATCCTGTAAATTACTGTTGATTTTTCTCTAACTCCTTGATAATCATATACGTTTTTTTTTTTTTTTTTAGTTTTTTTTTTAATAGTTTTTTTATTTATTTTTATTGTTTATTTTTACAACACACTATTTAAGATATATACATATAAGTAGAGAGAGAAATTTACTGCAATAAACTCCCATTGTTACAGCCCTCTTGGAGATATGAAAGTGCTGTTTATAACAGTGAATTTTATACAAAGTTAATTAATGATTATTTTAAGCCTATCATTAATTGATGACTTTTCTTTTGAATTTCTTTTCAGATTTCTTTGTTAATTTAGGCAACTTTAAGAGAAAAAAAAAATTTATTCCTTTTATTTTTTATTAAGGGTTTATTAATTTTTAGATTTTAAAATAATCATGTTGATGTTACAAACTATTCCCAGACAAGTTTTACAAGAATATAGAAACTAACATGCCATCAGCATGTCATTAAATATTTATAACAAAAGCTTCCTGCATTTGTTTTGTAATTACTTAGAATAGGGTAAATACTTACTATATGCATATTTTAGATCTAAAGTATTTTAAAGGTTAATTTTGGAAGATGAGATGAACATTTGTTTTGTAAAAATAAACAGTAATCCCTCCACCCTTTCTTGAGATGGGGATAGTGGGATATTTTAATCAGCTGTCTCAGTACTTTTTAAGTGTTCAGCTTAAGGTAACTGGAAGATAATATCAAATAATATTTTACCATTTGAACCTTGAATTTATAAACATTATTTTAATATAAGGTCTCACATAATACAGGAATAATGCACATAGGAATTTTAAAATCTCACTTCCTTCCTCACCACTTAAAAAAACAAAATTTTTACATTCAGAAGAAAAGATTTTTAAGCTATGGTAGTATAGAATAAAATTTGAACTAATATTAAGGAAATAAAACTGAATTTTAATTTTTTACCCTGAACATCATGTGATCCTTACATAGATATAAATATGTTAGTAACTTAAAAATAATAAACCTTCTAACTACCTATCCATTAAAAAAAAATCCTTTAGGTTCAAACTTATTATTTTATGATGGAATTGTTGGGTAAAGTTTTCTACTGCAAGACTTACTCCATATCGCAGGATTCGATCTTGTCCGTCTTCAAGAATGGCAGTCTTTACTGCAGAACCCTCCAGTTATTTTGGAGGAGAAATCCTGTCACTGCTGTCAGGACAGTACCAGTACACTCGTCTCATTTACAATTGATGATAACAAGAACAATATTCTATTAATCTCATTCATTGATGTAGTATTTTCTTAGGTATGATTTCCTGGAATCAGGTATCATGGTTTGAGCCAGGCAAAAGGCAGCTAGAAAGCTGAATGCTACGCACACCTAACAAATTGAAGCAATTGATTTTACTTCCACAGTTGGATGTGGCACTCAGATTTGAGGTAAGTTTCTACTGCCTAGTCGCCATAAATATTTCTTTCTATCTCTCTCTCTCTCTCTCTCTCCTCTCTAAATTATACATATTATAGGTACTTTTTTTTTTTTTTTTTTTTTTTTTTTAATTCAAGACCTCATCTCATTTTTAAACTATTCCTTCAGTTTATTTCTCTCTCCTAAACTTATAAGCATAAATTTTATTATTAGCCTAACCCTAATATTTTGGTAATGTAATCTTTTTTTAAGTGATTCTAACAAAATCACAAATCTTATTCTTAAACTTCATTCATTTCTGGATATGTATAATTTACTTAAAATATCTTCAGTAGCATTTTGTTTTTATTCTAGTTAGTTTAGTTGTTTGAATGTGGGTGTCTGTCTTTTAATATTTTACATTTTTTCATAGTCTTTAAATAAGGACATGGCAATTCTTTCGTAATCTAAGCATGTCTTGTTGGTCAGAAATTCATTTACAAATAATATTCTCAATTCTTTAAAGTTAAACAGCTATTTTTTATTTTTATTTATTTTAAAAAATTATTATTGTCAAAATTGTTCAGCTTATATTTTTATACAAAAAAAATGCTTACTGCATATTGATACCATCCGATATATAGTTCATCAAATCTCTATGTATAGAGAATCTTCCGTCTCCGCTTAAAATCTTGTGCTGTTTGAGTGATTGATTGAATGATTTTTGACTGGTTCCTTTGATGGTTACTCATTTGTTTATTAGCTAACCATATAAACAATTACTAAATATTGTAAGTGTCCATATCAGCAACTTTGATTAACTCCTATGTTCTACTTCCTGAACAGGAGTAAATTGGGCCTTCGCCATTGTGAACTGAAGTAATATGAAGTCCTCACTCATAAGATGGGTTGCTGTCACTTTTTTGTAAGTGTTAATGAGTGTATTTTCCACCAACCCTTTTCCTTTCCATTCTCATCATCATTCATTTTTCATCAATTTCACTTGTGCTGCTGAATGAAAATTTAGTTTTGAATTCTTGTCAAGCTATTATTGACATTCTGTCAGCTTATGTATCAGGCAAAAAAAAAAAAAAAACAACAAAAAAAAAAAAACAACAAAAAAATATGAATAAACAAAAACATTTCAATCTTCCCATTCATCAACATATATTTCAAAAAGACATTTGTGTGTGTTTCTTCTCTCTCTTTTTTTTTTTTTTTTTTTTTTTTGTTCCCACCCCCTTAAGAATCATTTCATTATAGAGATAATCAGTTTTTAAGAATTTGTAACCGATTTTTATTTTTATTTTTTTATATAGATCATTTCATATAAAATATCTTTTCTCCTCTCTCTCTCTCTTTCCCTTAGAACAGACTGATATTGGTTTAGCTCTCTCATTTATTGTTTTTCATTTAAGAAAAGAAGATGAAAAAAGCACAAACCTGTTGCTTTTTATAAGATTTATACCAACCATTAAGAAATTCAGATTTTTAACATTTATCATACTTTCTTATTAACTATTTTAATACTTCTGTCTTTAATATAAGCACATTATCTGATTTAAGAAAGTGTTCATTTCTCCCCTCCTCTTCAATTCCATTAATCACTCAGCAGGGAATTAAAAGAATATTTAAATTATTTTTATGCTTGTTTACATGCAGTACATATCTTTTTCTTACACCCCACCCCAAAATATTGTGCTTTTTTTTTTTCTTTTGTTAGATTTGTGGCGACTAGGCATTTGTTCCCTCTCAAATCTGGAAGCAAACACATCACACCATTCCAAGTTGGAAAATAATTTATTTAAAAAAAAACAGCTTTTTTTTTTTTTTAATTTTTTTATTTATTTATCTATTTTTTTTTATTTTTTTTTTTTTTTTTTTTTTTTTTTTTAACAATATAGAAAAAATTTGTTTTCCGGATTTTTTAAATTTTTTTTTTCCCCTCCAAATTTTTCAATTATGGGTTTCATTTAGGTATGATTTTTTTTAAAAATCAATAATATCCCAATTTTCATTTTTACAATATAGAAAAATCTAATAACCTTTACTGTGATGTTGTGTGTACTAATACTATCATTTCAAAATAAATTAATGAATTATTTGATTGGGGTATTTAAAAAAAAAAAAAAAAAATTTTTTATTAAAATTAATGAAATTTGCTTTGAATATTGAAAAAAATTATTGTAACATTTTTAAAAAAATAGTTTTTAATTTTTAAGTGCTCTCAATTTTATATCTACACTTGTTGAAATTGATAAAATGCGTTTTGTTTGTTGACTTCAAATTTTAAATACAAAATTATATACAAACATAAACTGAATGATTTAGAACAAAACTGAATATTATCTTTTGGGAACAGCATAAAACTGACAGGAAGGTTGGGGAAGATAACTATTTTATCTTTTAAAAGATTTTTTTTTCCTCATTTTTTTTAAATTTTTAATTTCTCTATTATATTAAATTATAATTTTTGATCTATTAGAGTTTGTAATGTTGTTTTGTGCTTTAATCTATATATGAACCAATTAAAAAATTTTTTTTTTTTTTTTTTTTTTAGACAATATCTAAACTTTTTTTTTTTTTTTTTTTTTTTTTAAGTAAAGACTTTAAAATATTCTATGCAATTTAACATTTGAGAGTTAAATTAGTTATGAATACTTATACACACATACTCATGAGTGTGATGGAAAATAAAATTCCAACACCCTGAAGGATGATGCTAATTTTGATCTAAGCACAGTATGTGCATGGGATCAGAGTATATTCTTTTTTTTTTCCTTTTTTTTTTAATTATTATTATTATATATATGAACTTGTGTACATATTGATCTGTATGAAGATCATTTACTATAATCCAGCAATATTATCCATGTGTTTAATAATCTTGAGTAAATTTAAGAATATATTCAGGATGTGTCAATTTTTATATCATTCATTTCTTTGTACTCTACTTACTGACTAAAATGAAGATATTCTTCCACACTTGCCTCACAAAATTGTATCTTTTTATATAAAATGTTTGTATTCTGCTTTTTTTTTTAAAATCAGTTAATTTTAAGCTTATACTATAAGATTGTGCGTGTGTATGTAAGGTTATTTATTCCTATACTTTTATCCCCCACTTTTTTCTCTTTTCTTTCTGGAATGTTTGAAATGCAGTTATTGTAAGGAAAATTAAAATAAACCCTCCCTTTGCATGCAAAATTTAGTTTTTGTTTCACCCTCCACATTTAAAAACAACAAAAAAATAATAATTTTATCTATATGATAGAATGACCATTGGAAATTCATTCTTGATTTCAATATTTATTCATTTTGCTTCTGCTTATTTGTCTTCCCTCCACCCCCAGTCTCCCCACTCATTAATTGAGGTCCTTTGCCTGCTCTTGATATTAACATTTTATTTTGGTTACAACCATTTTCTTCATTATTATTTATTATTATTATTATTGTAATATGTTTTATCTTTTAGTGTTATTTTACTCTTCCTTGATTTTTTTTCTTTCATTTAAAAAGAAAATAGATACTTAAAGGTCAGTAAAACTCCACTAATATTAGCATGAATTACAAAGAAAAACTTTGTCATATTTTCTATATTTCTGTAAAACTGAATATTATTAATTTGGTTTTAAAAAATATATTCTCATTTTGACAAGCTGGGGTCATGCAGTGTTGATGGTAATGTACTAGTTATTATGATGGCCTTAAATGGTCTTCTTCACTCTGTTTTTACTATTTTCTGATCTAAACAAACTTGAAGAAACAGGTAAGTACATAGAAATTTGTCATTATCTAGCTAAAGAAAATTCTTTTATTCCACTATATGATCAAGTAATTTAGGTCACTTTTGCAGAGTTGAGGATTTGTTTGTATTTTAATTTTATATATATATAAACTAACAAGCAATTAGTTTCATTGTAAAGTTTTATTAAATGCTAATTAAATTAAGATTATTAAACTAAATCAAATATTAAAGTTTTAAAAATATTTAAATTTCAAATTATATAATTATCTAATTATATAATTAAAAAACATAAAAATTGTTAATATAATCTTAAACTTTTCTCCCCTAAAGATAAGAACTAAAGAAATTTTAATTCTTAAACTTGAACTCTGTGTGTGTGTGTGTCTGCGCGCGCGTTTTTGTGTGTTTTATAGCTGATGTTGAGTTAGTATAAAATTTTAAGATAAATGAACACTTGATTAGTTGTTTTTTTTTTTTTTTTTTTTTTTTTTTTTTTTTTTTTTCTCTCCTTACTATTCCGAGCTAATCTCTTTGCCACTGATTCAATTACTAAATTTGCTTTTGCTTCATCAACTGAGTGACAAATTCTGTTCTTGGATTTGTCTCTTTTTCACTCAGCTTTGTTAGGTTAACCCTATTGTACATATTCTATCATTTTTGACTCTTTATAAGGTGACAGCTTTTTCAATTTCTTCCAGTGGTGACCCCAGAAGGGCATACACAGATACCCCAGGGTGAGGAAAACATTTTTGAATAGCACTAGTCCACTTTGGACAAGATATGATCAGATCTTGCTTGTCCCATTCATTTTTTTTTTTCTTTCTATTTTTTTTTTCTTTTTTTTTTTTTCTTTTTTCTTTTAAACCTTTTTAAACCTTTTTTTATTTTTTCAATTTAAAAAAAATCCTTTTTTTCCTTTTTATGCTGAACTTTATTTTCTTCTTTTAAAAAAAGAAAAAATTACATTACCACAAACTTAAAAATGTATATAATTAGTTAAATATTTTAAAATGTAATTTTTGTGAATCTGTCCCTGTCCTCAAACCAACCAAACCAAATTTATATATTCTAAAAAAAAAAAAAAAAAAAAAAAATAAAATCCTACTACTACCTCCTAAAGTACAGTGGCTTCAAATGACACTTAAAAAGCTAGTTAGCAATTAAAGAGTTAACAGAAACCACTTTGCTTCTTTTTTTGAAAAAAAAAAAATTTTTTAATTCCCTTTTTCTGAACACTAAAATATTTAATTTTATTGAGTCTTCTTTGTAGATAATTTTTATATAATGGATTCATAAAACTAAAAAAAAAAAGAAAAGTTAGGCACCAACTTATTAATATTAATTGGCCATGCCTGATGAATTAAAAAAAAAAGTATTTTTAGAATTTTTGAAGGCAATAGTTGGTATTGGCCTAAAATTAAAAGCAAAAACACAGAAAAAAAAATTTAGTGTCCCTTTTTTATCTTCATTCCTTTCTCTCCCTAATAATTTCTCACCATTTTTTTTAACCTCCTTCCTTTCCTTACCCTTCTGCTTGAAAATGTTATCACATTTGGAAGATAGGATTTGAAAAGGCAATTTTTATAGATGAAGTTTTAAATGGGATTTATAAGATCCATATAAACTTTATTGATAACTGATATTTTTTTTATTGCGATTACTTTGGAGTTGTCAGATATTCCGCTGACAATGTAGAGAATTAGTTAACATTAAAGTTGAAGAATGCAACCTTATAAAAATAAATTTTTATTTTTTTTATTCATTAAATTATAGGGTTTAGACAGTTTCTCCATCTTTTCTAGTCTTATTAATCTATATTTAATTTAATTTTTATTTTCTTGTGAGGATTTGCAATGTTAGAAGCAAAAGATATGTACAGATTTTTATATTTACTAATAACTTTTTGTCTTAGGCGGCATCTAAACAACCAAGTGTTAAAAAGCAATTTTTTAAAAATTTTGAAGTGAGGGTGGGGTTGCACTAAACAAATTTTATGATATTTTGTTAAAGAAACACCTGAAGGATTCCAGCTTCATTTTTGGATGAGTGAAGAATTCAAAATAATCAATTTCATACTTTGTATGTGTTGGTGTGTATGGAGAAATAATTTTTTTTTTTCTTCCCACATTCCTTGATTTCATGAGCCCATTTGAATTTGACATATTTATATTTAAAAAAAAAAAAATCCCGTCTTGTTAAAATGCTGCTTTTCTTGCAGTTTTTGTTTTGCATTCAGTTTTCCAATTTTGGAATTATTTCCCCACCAATGATTTGATAAGTTTCCACATTTTTAGTTTTGATTTTATTCTTTGTTCTAACATCATTACCATCATTATCACTTGATGCCTTTTCATTTCCTACATTCTACATTCATTTTTAGAATTGTCATGATACTACTACTCTGCTGAAACTCCTTAACCAAATCTATAGTTTTCTTTTTAATATTACTAACACAAATTGTTGTTTTTCTATTTCTAACTTGTATATTTTTCTTAACATTCTTATAAATTCTAAATTGCCGTATTGGTAATTAGTATCTCTTAGTAGTAGTAAAAGTAGTATTAATATTTGATTTACTTTTAATGTAAAAACTTAAGCACTGCACCAATTATGCTTGTTATTAATATTTTTTTTTTCCTTTTTCCCTCCTTAATTGGTGATATTTTTCAATGATTGCATTACTTATATTTTACTGAAAACTAATTGAACATTTTAAAATTCTTTTTTAATTTTATTGATTTTTTTTTCCTTCTATTTAGGACAGTCATTTCCTGCTACACCACTGTGTGGAATTTTAAAAAGTTTTTTTTTTTTTTTCATTTCATTCTCTCTCAAGCCAAAATAATGTTTAAACCATTTTAACTTAAATATAAAATTCTCTTCGGGTCTATTATGTGTGTTAGTTTAAAATATTTAAAAAAAAAGCTAGCCTTGTCCTTAGAACTATTTAGTGATATATATATATATATATATATATATATATATATATAATCTTGTTTACTTTTGTGTGTGTGTGTATATATGTATATGCACACACAACTCCGTTTTATTTGTATATTAGTTTGCCTTTATCAGTCCTCACCTAGCACAAGAAGTGCGATAGTTCAACCCAGCCTTATAAGAAGGAAGGCATGATTGCCTAGGACATTACCTTTATTATATTTTATGTATACTATGAGACACATGTCAACAATTGAGCTGCTTGGAAAATACACAGAAAACACTACAGTAACAATTGATCTTGTTTTTGTTTTGTTTTTTGTTTTTTTACCTATTTATTATTTAATTTTTTAAAATATGATCAAGCAAAAATTAGCTTTTGAATTCTCTTTAACAGTATTTCAGACATTTAATTATTTTAAGATTTTAAATTATTTTTAGTATATTTCATTTACAAAAATCTTATTAAATGGATAAAAAAAAGCAAACTCTCCAATTAACAAAATATAACAGTGTTCAAATTAGTCATCCTTACTGGTGTGTCTCTTTCGGTTTCTTTTGCATGAATTGTTCTGTATGTTAAAAAAATAAAAATAAAAACCCTATTAAAAAGGTGATTATCAGAAGTTAAAAATCAAATCGCACCATTTTTCACTTTAGTTTTCTCGCCCAATTTTTGTTTTTGTTACAAAATTCAGTAGGCTTGCACTTAGGCTCTACACCTTCCTTCTCAGTTTTTTTGTGTGTGTGTGTTTCTTTCCTTTTTCTTATTTATTTAATGATAAAATATTTAAGTTTTAAAATTCAAAATATTGAAAAACATTTAAACTGTTCAATGACAATATTAGGATTTTTCTATTAAAACAACCAAATGTTAAAAAGCAATTGCTAAAATCTAAATCGTTCTTTAGTATGATTCTAAAGGTTACCTTAATTTTAAAAATATCACGCAGAAGGCAAAATATTAATTGATAGAAAGTAATAAAATTTAAAATAGATCTAATTATAATTCTTGTAAGAATTTGTTTATGCATCAATATTTAATTTTATAAACACGTTCTGGATATTAAAATTTATTGTATAAATACTGGGTGGTCCGAAAGACTTGTCACTCCTATATATTTTAACTTTCATTACTTCTTGTTTCAATATAATATATAAGTTATGGGAATATTTTATCACTAAAAAATCTTTAAAAATTGAATTATTTAATTATTTTACCTCTAAAAAAATATGTAGGGGGTGACAATACTTTCGGACCACCTTGGAGATTAAAATCAGAAATATATTTGATGTTAATTAAAATATATATATATATATATATATATATATATATATAACAAATTTTTTAATGAGTTAATTTGTAAATGTTACAAAGAATAATCTCTTATCTTTCCCTAACTCATTGTAAGTTTTATTTCTATAAGGAATCATATGAGGCTGTTTTTTTGTTTATTTTTTTTGTTTATTTATTTATTTTTCCTCTCTTTTGCTTATTTATCTATCACTAATAAGCTTTACAAAAAAATAAGAATTGTTCTGAAAAAGCTTAAAATGTTATTCATGTAGTTATTTACTAAGTGTGACTTAGTTGTCACAAAAGACCAGATATATGGGGCACCCAGTGATAATCAAACTCATGAACAATGGTCTGTTAATCTAGCTTGCTAACCACATGGAATGCAACATGAATTATCATCTTAGCAATTTTTTTTACATTAAACATGTTTACTGTTCAAACCAATTTTTGTCAGTATTTTCTACATCTCCTTGGGCAGAGTATGTGACATCACAGTTAATTTAATAGTGGAAGCTAAAAACTTAAGTACATCCTTCATAGACAATGCCAAAAATAGCAATGCTCCCCATGACCTGTGTGATGCGGGCATCAGACTACTATAGGTGCAAGGGGGTTATTTGCTATATCCTGCCCCAAAGATATAAAAAGAGCTGAAGATGATCAGATACCACAGTTTAATTCCAGCTTAAAAGCTGAGCAAAAATTGAATGTGTGTAATTATTTACTATGCATTGCTTATATTTGGCTCAAGTCGACAACTGGAGGAGTATATAGTGAGACTCAAACTCTTTTAGTTGTAATTTATTTATGAAGTTTTGATGTTTTTAGTTATTAAAGAATTATCAGGTTCAAGTCAATTAAGTTTTAAACATTTCCTTCATTTCAAATACCCCACTCCTTTTATATTAGTAGTAAAAAGTAAAGTCAGCATAATGGCCAATTGAACCCGGAATCTTGTGATTTCTTGGCAAATGCTCTGACTGAGCTAAACTGACCCCTTAAAAAAATATTAACTTATATAAATATTTTTCTTTGACAACAAAAAAAGACAAACAAATATAAATGGAGTTTTAAACAAAAATTGTCTGAAAATGTGTATTTTAATCTTGTTTAAGCCTGATTGTAAAATAAACCTGTTGATCTTTGGTAATTGTCCTTTAGCCTTTTGAATCCTTGGTTGATATTATAGCCCCCACCCCCGAGAGGGGAGTTGGTATTTATCTGACCCATTCACCACAGGTAGAGTATGACACAAGGTTGCAAGTATTTGTCATCAAGTGAGAATCAAGCTTGCTAACCATTACACCATGATGGAATGCCCATTGAAGGGAAGGTGATGTAACAAATGTCCCTACTTAACATGGAGGTCCATATACATATATGTGGACAAGGGCAAAAATTTCCTGGTTTCCAGTATCATAAACAGGTCAGACTATCTTGACCCCATTTGCAATCCTGGGTCTGGAGTCCCAAGAACCAGGTTGGGGGGGGGTAGTCACTTCCTGGTTGAAGACAAAATTACAGAGATGAAACAGAAAACATACTCTTAATATCCACTGATAAGCTGGAGAATTGATTACATAAATGACACTAAATGGGTAGGGTGAGTCCCTATGGCGTAGTGGCTAACATGCTGGACTACAACATCATAGTAAGTGCCTTTTAACTCTGTTACGTTCAGTTTTGGACTAATACCCTTGGGGAAAAGTATGAACCATTTCACCACCACCCCTCCACTGTTTAGCAAGAATGGCTCTGGCATTAAATAACTGGCGAAGGTTGATATGCCATTAAACAAAGAAACTGGTAATAATTTATATCACATCAAACAAGTCATGTTTTTTGTCTGCATATCTTTATATATATTGTCTTTCATTGGTTTTTAACTGTTTAAATCTTAAATAGGATATGTTAATAATACCAGTTAATTTCTGTAACTGTTGACTGTAATAAACTTTATTTTTGAACCATTAGATCTAAAAAGTAGTGCTTATTGAAGATCTGTCTTTTATATTTAAAAAAAAAAAAAAAAAAAAAAAAACTTTGGGAAAAATCAAATCTAGAAGACTTGTTTAAATTTATTTAGTTGTAGCCTTATTAGTTGTTTCTATAGAAAATCTTGATTTTAATTATAAGATAATTACAGCATTTAATAAAAAATTAATTTTAAAAGCCCTTGCCATTTTAAACCAAATTTATATCAGATTCTTTTCCAAATAGGATCTCAAATATAACAATTTGATGCTTGAAAATTAATGCTTTTCTTTGCATTACTATTTTCTCAGTTTTTCGCATTGGCTTATTCACTATTTCTCTCATACGTACATATTTCAATACGCATACATACATGTATTTGTGGTGTAATGGTTATCATGGATGAGGCTATTTGTATTTCACAGAGCACTAATACCCTTGGAAAAAGTATGTATCCAATTATTCCCCGTTCAGTTAAATAGTAGGGCAGACCTTGGTTAAGCAACCATCTAGGAAAAGGAAAACTTGTTAAACTCTACTTAAAAATTGACCTTATCTCACATCCTTGCTCATGTGGAGGGGTTGGGTAATTACATACATCCCCTCCACACACATACATCCCCTCCCCACACATACATCCCCTCACACATACACACACACATATATATATATATAATATATATATATATATATAATCAGCCTTTATTGTATATTTATATCAGTAAAATTCCCTTCCATAAGTGGCCTGACGAAAAATTGGCAGTTTTGATCCAGGCCTGATACAGCCTGCAAAGTCTAGTCACACTGAAGTGTCATGATATGGCGAAACTACTGTATGTGGATGACATACATACATATATAATCACCATCATCAAGGCATGCCAATGGCATAGATTCTCTTAACTTTCTCTCACCATCTGTCCCTATCGCTTTTGGCAAGTCATATATATTTCACATCTATATATTAATACTCGTATTCCTTAATTGTATGACTGTTATCATCTTACATCATTTGGTTAAAAATGAGACTGTCCAAATCATCCAAGATGAAATGCAAAAATGTAAATTTTGATTATCTTGTATTGTTTATCCGCTGAATTCTTTATTCTTATGATTGTCGTCACCTCAGCTAAATAATGGACCATTCTGTTTTTATTATAAACAAAGAGGGAAGAAAAAAAGACATGCTACATAGACAAAATATGATAAGAAAGAGTAGAGAAAAGATAGTGGAGGTGGGCACACAGAAGCAATAGCGCTAATCTGTTCCAATTGAACATAATGAAAAGAAGGAAAGAAAGATAGTTAAATCAAGATTATTATACTTTTTAAATATTGAACTATTTTCAATATCTCCTTAGTAAACATCAAACGTGATAATTAGATTATCATACTGTGTCCTGCTTACACATAAGGCTTATAAATATCTGAATATGATATTTTTAAAGGAGTATGTGTTTATTTTAACTTCTTTTTTTTTTTTTTTTTTTTTTTTTACATCACACTTTATATATTGTGAAGAATTTAAAAAAGTCACCTGAATTGTTATGCTTTTACATATCTACACTCATTTCTGCTGGTTACAATCACAAAATGAAACTTTGTAATAGCTAAATAGCTTCACAGCCTTGCCATGCTACTTTCATCATTGGATTGTTTTTTTGTCATATGAAGTACTGCATTAGACTAAATTTTTGTCCACTTAACTATTTATCACTATGTTTGATTAGTCTTGATCTTTGAATTCAAATGGTTTTTCGCAGTATTTGATGATCTATAAAGATTTTTATGCTGTTAAGTTTTTTTGTTTTTGTATAGTCAATGCTATTTTAAGGCTGAAAACTTATATATATATATATATATATATATATATAGTATTTCCTGAATAGTACAGTTCAACTGAGTCAACATAAGAAAATAGAGCTTTTTTTTTTTTTTTTTTTTTTTTTTTTCCCCCCCATTGAGCTATTTATGTAGATTTGTAATACCTAACATAAGTCTAAAAAAAAATTAAAACTTTTTGGGTATTATTTATTTACAAGTTTACAGAATATAATATGAAAATGATTTTAAGGATCAAGTATCATTAACCTTCAGGAATTTGGACTAAATCTATATTGGTTTACTTTTATTTAAAAAAAAAGAAGAAAAATTGTATTTCATTCCTTCTTTTGTAAAACTGATTTACAAAAAGAATAGGAAAATCAGTGGTTATTGAAAATCTTTGACAAATTGATTTTTCATCCAAATATCTCATTTTCATTGAGAGGAGAGAGAAATGATTTGTTAAAGGTATTCTATTGAAATTATGCCTTTTTAATATCTAAATACTGATACCTTATTTTTAATCTATATGATAAAAAGAAATTAGATTTTTCTTTATATAGCTGTTGATTAAAGCTATTTTCTCTGCAATTTTAGTATTTCTATTTGCTGAAGATTTGCCAACAAAAATTAAACTTAAGACTTTATCAGTATCTTCTTAAAGTACCAGTCCAATATCGGTGATATCTGATACATGGTTTACTTTTCTTTTTCTTTTTAATTGGATATGTGAAATGGGGGAGAAATAATTGTATTTGGTAAGCAACTTTGGATTTAGTGTTTGATTTTTATATATTTTTCTGGATTTTTGACTTGATTCTCCACTTAACAATGATTGATTTTTTTTTTTTTGCTTCTGCACCTTTTTTTTTTTTTTTTTTTTTTTTTTTTTTCCACCCCTCTCTCGTATTTTTCTCGAGTCTTTCAGAGAAAAAATTAATGCCTTCCTAATTTATATATACATTGGTTGTATTAGAACATTGATACAAGACATTGACGATTTTTTTTTTTTTTTTTTTTTTTTTTTTTTTTTAAATCCATTTTAAAGCCAATTTCTTTATTTCTTGTTTAATATTTGTTTAGTCTATGAATATTGAGATTTTGTATATTTATATAAATACTTTACATTTAAATTATTGCATTTTGCATATATATATATATTTTTTCCTCTTGTAAGGCTCTAATGTTTACAGATATTGTTTGCTGAATTATTTCATCATATATAATCAAATGACAATTTGAACAATATTTCAATTTTTTTTTATTTTATTTTAGGTCTGGACTAGTGAAATGTGTTAAATCCCTTTATAGTTTTTTTCTTTTCTTAAAGCCTTTATTATGGCTCTAATTAAAAAAAACCTTTTTAATTTTTTTTTTAACTTAAACTTTTATTTTTTATTTTTCTCTTAATCTTAAGTGTTTTCTTATTTAAGTGCAATTTATAACATTTATCAAGTATTTGTGTATGTATTTTAATAACTTCTGTGTATTATGCCTTGGTTTTTATTTTTTTGTAATTTATTATAGTATGAAACTTTTTAAATGTAGATATTTTTGTAGATGTGTGTATACATGTTAGCAATCTCATTATGTTTTAATTTATAGCTACTTTCTCCCTTTAATCTAAAAATAATTTTATGTCCCCAAAGTTCTTAATTACAACTATAGAATATAGTTGAAGTGATTTAAAAAGAAAAAAATTCTTTTGTTATTGTATAGAAATCTTAAAGTATGATTTGATGAAATGTTTGTTTGAATGCTTTTTTCTTTTTCTTTTCTTTTCTTTTTTTTTTTTTTTTTTTTTTTTTTGTGTGAATCTTCCCCAACCCTTCCCTTTTTATATTAGGATTTTTGTCTGATTTTTTCCCTACCAATTATTTTTCTAATTTTCAGCAAATTGTTCCGCAGGTCAGTGAACGAGAAAGAAGATCAAGTAAAACCCCGATCCCTGAGGTTCACTTGGAGTATGAAAACCACAAGTTCTATGGATCCAAATGAGATGATGAAGGAAATTCGCAAGGTGTTGGATTCTAATGGCTGTGATTACGAGCAGCGAGAAAAATTCCTCCTACTCTGTGTCCACGGTGATCCGAATACAGACAGCTTAGTACAGTGGGAAATGGAAGTGTGCAAACTTCCCAGACTGTCACTCAATGGAGTTCGTTTCAAACGAATTTCAGGGACATCCATAGGCTTCAAAAATATTGCATCTAAAATTGCAAATGAATTGAAGCTTTGATTGTGAGCAGAAACAACAAACTGTGCAGGATCTGTTTTGGTTGATGCAGAGATTTCAATTACTGCAAAGTTCCACAACTGTTGGTTGCTCTATCGTCTTGCTCTACAGTGGATGTGTAATTACTACTAGGCAGTTGATTAATAATTCAGTGAACTACTCTTAGGAGGCTTTTATTTTGTACAATGTGTAAGAAAAAAAAATTTTTGGGAAAAAAAAAAGAAAGAAAAAAATCTAAAGAGGAAAGAAAAATTCTGTACAAAATATGGAAAAACGGGCCTGCATGTAAACCTGTAAACATTTTTAATGTAAGTATTTCACTTAGAAAGTAAAAGAAAAGCGTTATTAAATAAAAAGAAAAAAATTAAAAAATAACCTTTAAAAAAAAACCTTTAAAAAAAAAATTTTAAAAAGCGCTGGCAATAGTCGTGGGACTTGACGATGGCAAATTCTAAAACGATGTCTAAAATCTTTCAAAATTGGTAGGTAATGCTGCTACTTAAAAATGAAATGAAGAAACAAAAACTCTCTTCAAATTATAGATGATAAAGTGATTGTCTTTTTTTTTTTCTTTTTCTTTTTTTTTTTTAACAAAAAAAAATCAGAAGCACTTTTCATCATCCCCTTGGTGGGGTGGGATGGGGGATAAGGGAGGTAAATACATCCTCCTTTTTAAAACAACAAAAAAACGAAACATCAACAAAAAAAAAAAAAAGGAAAAAATGAACCTGTTCTGGATTAGACTTGTACAAGCTGGTATTACCAACACCCTCCATGTTTTTGTATTTGCACTTTTGTTTTTCAAATAACTCCACAACAAAAACAGCTACCAACCAACCAGAACAATCTGGTCTATGATAACCCATGATCTTTCTCCCTTCCCACGAAAAAAGAAAAAAAACTTGAAAGAAAAAAGAAGAAAAAAACTTGCTCCTCTCTATTCTTAACCCTCATCCCTTCACTTCCTACTGAGTAGGTTAAAAAAAAAAAAAAAAAAAAAAAAAAACCCAACCCAGCCTCTGATTGCCCAACCACACTCTTCTTCTTTCCCATTCTGATGCTATAGTTAATGTTTGGATGACAAAAGCCAATCCTGAAACTCTTTGAGTGCTTATTTTCATGTAGACATTATCAAACAAATACCGCCCTGCTAATCTGCTGCCTGTCTTCTGACAGCACGGACTGGTATTCTCGGCCATTTGATTTCCCTTCAAGCTCTCTTTCCTCTTCTCTTTTCTCTCTCTCTCTCTCAAAAAAAAAAAGTACTCTTGTACCTCAGTGGATTACAGATATATAGTAATTGCTTAGCTTTTGAACTCATAGCCAGGAAGTATGTAATTAATACCACTAGTAATACCACCAATATCAGAAAACAGCAAACTGTAAGAGCAACCATCTCACAATCAATGCTATCACAGGACATTAACATGTCCCCAGTTCATCTTCCCAAATAAACATTCTGTGAAAATGTGGGTAAAGGCAGTCAGTGTGAGATGTTTTTTTTTTTTTCTTTCTTTTTTAGTCAAAAGAAAAACCAACAAGTGAGTAAGCGAATGTTGTTTGTAATTTCATTCTACATATAACAACAAATTGCTTTCACACAAACAAACACACACACACATATGCACACACAATGTGTAATATTAGTATTCCAGCAAATTTTTTCATACTTGTAAATAAAAACCGAAAATGTAATTTGTTGCAAGTTTATTCAAAGAAGATACTCTTGCACTGTTATAAACTTATATTATTATTACTACTCACACTACCAATCAGCCACTTATGAAAGAATGGGTCTGTGTGATTAGTAATTAACATACTAAAAGCACAAGTCAATCGTGGGCATCCCTCTCCTCCCCCCTTCTCTCCCCCTTTCTTCTTCCATGAATCTTTCCCTGTTGTTTTTTCCTTCTCTCCCTTTTCCTCTGAATTGATAGCATCTAATGTTTGTAAAATTTAAGTACATATAAAATTTAGAAATTAAGTTGAAATTATTTTTCTTTTGTCTATTCCTATAAATTTGGCAAAAAGTTTTGGCATGAACTACCCACCCCCTATTCGTTTTCTTCTCTCTCTCTCTCTCTCTCACACACACACACACACACACACACACACACACTAGTATGTAGGCAGTTAATTAATTTTGTTAAAAAAGAAATATTCTCTTTTTTGTATTAGGTTTAATGTTTATGAATTTCATCCAATTGTCTGCTGATTCTGTCAAAGACCCAATTCCCTAAGTTCTCTATTTAATTTTTTCCCCCAAACAATTTTTAAAAGCTGTTTAGTTTTCATATTTAGTCTTTGTTCATTGTCATTGTGATTTATAAATAAGTTTAACAATTCAAATTGACATCTCAAACCTGACAGGGGGTTTTTAAGCCAAAAACCTAATGGCTTGGCATTCTTTATTATTCTTTAGAATAAACTGTGACATCCTTAATGTGAAACCATTTGGAAGAGATTGGGTTGATTTCAAAAATATCTACCAGTCTCCAATCATCATCATCATCACTACTACAACAACTGCAACAATCATTGTGATATTTTTCTTCTAGTATTTATTAACTTTTGTAACAAATTTATGGGCCCTCTGTTCTTATTGGAAATAGTAGTTATAGCTGAAGACTATTATTTGGGATAGATCTTTTTCTTTACTTTTTTTTTTACCCCTCTTAAATCATGAATGGGTAAACAATTAAAAAAAAAATCCAGATATTTTAACTGTGTTTTGAATTGAAAATTTCACTGGGCCTATTAAGTCCAGGTTAAAAGCATGGTAACAATAACACAAAGCAAAACTTTTCTTTTTTTTTTTTCTTTAAGACCTTATTTTTCTGATGCAGGTATCATTGGGGAACAAGAAAAGTTTTGGTAGGCTAGCCAAAGCATGACCTGTTTCCCAAAACTTTTCTTGTTCCCCAATGATACCTGCATTAAAAAAATAGGATCTAAACAAGTTTGGTTTTCAGGTTACCCTTACTGTGCTTTTAATCTAGACTATATATTAGGTAATTCTAAACTTCTGTCTTAATATATTTTTTTTTATCTAACTTGATTGCAAACTTTTTTGTTTCTTCATGTTTATCTACTGCTCAGATCTTTCCATCATGCTCTTCCTCTATTTGTATATTTTCATCTATTCAGCCTTGGCCACTACTAGAACTTGTACTCTCCCCCCAAATAACTGGGCATAATAGAATAATACAATGTAGTTGTAAAGGTTATTTTTAAAATTTATTTTTCATTAAATGTGACTGTTAACCACAAACTCATCTCTTTAGATCATTTGGCAGTTGAGTAACTTTATCATTATTTTCAAATTCATTTTATTGAAGTTTTTTTTTTTTTTTTTTTTTTCTTTCTTTGTATTTTACTTCTTGTTCAAAAACAGGAAATACATTTTCTTTTCTGTTTATTAAATAGCAAATTTTAATTATCTCCCTTCAAAGTTTGTGAAAAAAATGTCATTTATTTGGGTATTTATATAACCTTATATATTTTCCCAGAATTTCTCTCTCTTCATACTTCAGTTTGCACTTGTAAATCTCTTTGGACAATTCTTTGTCTTTGGTGATTATTATGTTGAGCAATATCAAGAAAGGACATTTGTTGGTGAAGAATAAGCCATCTGGGTGTTGAAAGTGACATCATATGAGGTTCGATTTTTGAAAATAAGATTTGTTGCCATAGGTGACAGTGTTCTTGGAAGGCTACAGATTAAAAAAAAGTGTACACATACACACACACACACACACACACACACACACACACACACACACACACACACATTTTTTTATATATATAATCAAATATACCAGATCTTCATGATAATTCTTGATCCATTATTTAAAATGATTTATCCTTCCTAAGTTTATAGATGACCCATCCTACTTACCATTCTCCTATTCCTAGCTTGCTCCTCCACCCCCTGACTCTACTATTTCCTTGATTATGAGAGCCTAACAAAACTTTGCCATCTACTAATATTGATCAGCTAGACCTGGGTGATGATGATGATGGTGGTGATGATGATGATGCCCCAGTGATTCCAGTTCAATTATGACCAAAGCGTGTGCCTGCCAAGGATTTTTGGATTATTCCGCTTTAATGCTGAGAAAGAAAGAAGAAAAAAACTGTCAAACTTACTACTATTTCTACTACTACAATTATAATTTAACTTTTATTAACCTTCCCTATTTCAATTTATAATTAAAAAGGAGGAAAAAAACAATTGATAATCCGAAAGTCTTGTCACTCCCCTACACCATTTTTTAAAGGTAAAATAATTACATAATACAACCCCCAAATTTTTTTTATTTCTCGAGGTAAAATAATCACTTAACTTATGTATTATATTAAAACAAAAATTATTGAAAGTGAAAAACATGTAGGGATGACGAGACTTTTGGGCCACTCTATGCAACACCCAAATAAAAAAAATAAATAAAAAAAAAACCCATACTTACTTTGTTGGGGGAAGGAAACCAAGATTTTAATTTCTACTTTTGTTATATAAAAGTGCTGGACTCTGGCTGTCTTCTTTTTTTTCTTTTTTTTTCTTTTCTTATTTTTAAATTTTTTTTTCTCTTACCTAAAATTAAACTTTGCTGAATTTTTGACTTTCAGTGTTTTTATTTTCTCCCTCTACCATTTTTTTTCTCTTTTTTTTTATATATAACTTCTCCGTTTTATTTTAATCTACAGATTTTTGTCTTTTATTTATTTTATTTATTTGTTTACCCATGTGGTAGGCAACAATTCTTTTATCCCCCCCCCTTCTCCCTTAAAAGACCAAGATTAATGACTACTTTGATATCTAGCCCAGTTATGAGAGAGAGATATGATTTAATAATAATAATAATAATACAACAGCCTGAAGAAACTTTTAGATGTCTTTTGATACAAATTGTATCCTGTGATATTTTCTGTTTTTGATATCCAAGTTTATATCATTTCACAGCCCAGTTTGTAAGCTAATAAAAATTATCTGCTCGGAAAAGTGTTAAAAACAAAGCAGTAAGCTGTGTTTTCAGAAATCTAAGAGTTGCTCAACAATAAAAATTTTAAAAATTTACTAACCCTCTTTATTGATCATGTCTGCCAAGAAGTTTTTTTATTTTATTTTTCCATTTATTTATTTTATTTGTTATAATCATTACTAATTTTAAAAAAACAAAAAAAAAACAGACTTAGTAAAATTTAACATCTTTATAAGCTTTTTCTTTAATATTATTTTTTTTTTTAAATTCATTCTTTCTGAGTAAACGTTTGTTTTGTCAATTTTTTAAAGAAAAACAAAAAGGAGACAAATCTTAAAATAACAAAGTTTAACAAAAAACAAAAAAACGAGTGTACCAATGTGCAGGTATTGTATCTTAATTTATATCTCAATGCAACTGATAAACATTGCTGTAAGCTGCTTTGCATATTTTTAAAAATACACAATCATTTTATTTTTAGAATATCTAAAAGAATATTAAAGGCGTATTTGTATAGTATCATTTGAATGAGTTTGTGTTATATATGACTGCAAATAAGAAAAGTGTATGTATAGAAAGAGTGCTCGTTATAATAGCAGTCGGTATAACACCTAAAATTATGGATGATATATTTCTGTTACTCAAGTATCACGTGTATAACACAATCCTCAAACTGGAGAATGGTAAAAAAAAGTGGTTAATTATGTGGTTACATCTTTTTACGCAAGACGTTTACTCAAAAAAATATAACGTGCTTAGGTATTATTGCACATAACATTCAGATGTGAAAGAAAATAGATAAAAAAAATATCACACTATATAAACAATTGATTAATCACTTTTTACTATTCTACTGTCTGAGGATTGTGTTATACATATGAAACTTAAGTAACGGAAATATAATATCCATAATTTTATAAAATTCTTGGCATTGCTTTTATGCCTGTTTGTGTATATCCAAAATTTTATTTCATGATAATTTTAAAATGACTGGGTTAATGTTGCATTTGATCAGAAAATATTTAATTTTTGTCCAAGATGAGCAAAGATGAAAGTGTATCAACAAAGAAAATCAAAGTATTTAAAAAAAAAATTCTGACTTTACAGTTCAACTTGTTGAGAAAGAAGGTTTTTATGCGGATATCCCTTCCCACTCTTTTTAATTAACTTTCATGTGTGTACACAATGGAAGTTCTCCTACCCCCTTTCTTTTAAAAAAATTTTTTTTTCTTCTCTCATTTTCTGCATTTTGTTCTTAATCTCTCTCTGACAGCCAGTGCCGGTTTTTCTCTCATACCCCTCTTCTTTTCTTTCTTTCTTTCTTCTTCAGCTAAGCCAGAAAGTTTATTTGAAACAGTTAAAATAAAATTAGGGTTAAATTTTAACATTTTAGTATATAAAATTAATAGGCAAATCTAACAACTATTATGGGACAGGTAGTATTTTTTTAAATATTTCTCTATTTTTTTATAACCAGCATTAAAAAGATATTCTATTGTAACAATCAGTCTGTTTAAGGTCACATCCTGCTGCCTCCAAATGTCTCACTCTAATATTGTATATATTTTTCTTGAATAAAAATGCATTTGGAAGCTTTTTTTAAAAAATGGCATTGCCCCAAAGATGCCCCCCTGGATGTTAACCAAACATCACAATAATGTTAATAACCACTTAATTTCTGGAACTCTGATTGTGATCTGTAGAGATTTTTTTTTTATTTCTTCTAAGGGTTGGTGGTCACTTTTGTGACCCTACTTATAATGCCAACACTTTGGAATAGTCAACTATTCAGAGTAGATGGTGGGAGAAGAAAATGAAAACAGGAAAGAGGAAACATTTTTTTTTTTGTTTTTGTTTTTTTCTTTCTCTAATATTCTTTTCTAAGTCCAGTCATGATACTAAATTTCAGTATCAATTTTTTTTAAATCTATTTATTTTTTTTGTTCATTTTGCTCTGCCTTCTTTTATGAATTCATCTTTCTCTCTTCTCTCTCTCTCTCTCTCTTTTCTCTCTCCTAATGAATATTTTCTTTGTTTTATTCTACCTCCTCTTGTTCTTTCCTTCTTTATCTCTCTCTTTAAAGACCCTCCTTCTCATTTAATCTCTCTTCAGTGCAAACTCTCAACTAAAATTCTCTCGCTGTTCCCACTTGTATATCTTTATTTGTTCCTTGCATTCAAAATTGATTGGGAACACAGATTCAAGGTTGTTTTTGTTGAACTTTTTTCTTTTTCTTTTTTTCTTTTTTATTTATTACCTCGGTCCCATAAATGTTGTGACATTTTAGCATATGAAATTAATATGCAAATGTAACAACTATTATGGGACCGAAGTAGTATTTTTTTATTTTTTTTTTTCATACTTTCCCTGCCCAATATTTTTTTTTTTTTTTAATCATTTTTTGTTTGTTTTTTTATTTTATAAAATAATTGTTAAAACAGAAGAGAGATTTGTAACAGCAAAGAAAAAAAAATGTCATTGGGGAACTAATTATGAATAAATTTAATGAAAAAAAAAAATGTTTATATTGTAAACAGAAGTGTTTAATGTTTTAGTACTGGGCTTTTGCTGCCAGTCTTTTTGTTTTTGTTTTAATTTTTTTTTTTTTTTCACTCATACCAACAGATTCAACTGCTTTCAGGAAAGCTGACACTAAACAAAAAAGAAAAAAAAAATTTAATAAAATTAAAGAGTGAAAAGGGAAAAATCTTTGCCAAAAGAGCTTGGAGGGCAATCTTAAAGAAAACAAAAAAAAAAAAAAAAAAAGAACCATCCCCACCCCGGAAAAAAAAAATTAAAAAAGCGCCAATCCTCTTGCTTTTCTTGAAATATTTTTGTATCTGAATCTCAATGCTGAAATGTGAACCTCTGGTTGGTTCATTGGTTCAATAAAATCTAGCATGAATCAAAGCATTTGTAAAAACAATATGAATAAATTCTCCTTCTGAACATAATTGTCTTGTTACCTGAGAGAAAAAAAATACTCTTGTGTAAAGTTAACCTCACTTCCCCCCCATATACTTTTTTTTTTTTTTCTTTTAAGGGCTGGGTAGGGGCATCTTTCCTGTGTCTGGTTTTTTATCACTGCAAGCAGTTGACTGTCGGAAAGTGTTCCCCACCAGTGCTTTCAAGTTTGCAGTGATCTGGGGCAACGGGATTGGTGGGAAGCAAATACTGATGGTCATTTGCTTATTAGTGAGAAAACAACATATGAGTAACACCGGGATCTGTGCTGTAAAGTAAGTAGCGGATGGTAGGTGTAGCGCTTCACCTCAGATGCCAAAACAATCTCCTTGGTCTAGCACTAGTCAAAAGGTGATAGACACCCTCGCTGTCTGGTTGATACCAACTTTAGGCCACCCCGATGACTTTGTTTCTGTTTAGGGAAGAGGATAAAAAGATTTCTTCTTTTTTTTTTTTTTTTTTTTTAAATCATTCCTTCTTTCATGATTTTCTTTTTAATAAGTTTCTCAATAGAAGTTTGTAAAGAGTAAAACTTTATTAATTTACATTGTGAAATACTTATTGATTTTTATTTTCTTGTATTGCAAAGAATAAGATGAATTATTCTCCATAAAAACATGGATTTCATTTTGACTCATTATTTTTATTTTTATTATTTTAAAGAAGCATTAATTTTATCCTAGCAGCTTTTTTAATATCTTTATTATTCTAGTGTCATTCTAGTAAATTCACATATAAGCAAAATTAATATACATTCTGAATTGGTCCATTGACAGCTAAGACAAAATTTCTTAACTTTTTTTTTTTTTTTTTTTTTTTTTTTCACCAGCATTTAGAATCGTTCTTAAAAATCTTTCTTTTACTATTGTCCTTCATATAAGTGAGATGAGATATACAGGGTGATTTTAAAAATTTAAAAAAGAAAAAATTTAACAGCCTTATGGGTATACCTTTTATATAATTTCAAACAGTCTCCACATTTTCATTATCCTTTTCAATACGTTCTTGAAATCTCCTACAGGTGATTTTAAAAGAAGCAAAACATGTTAATATTTTTATGGGAGTAGGTATTTACCCAACCAGTTTGCCATAGGTAAGTATGTGTGACTCAAGGTTGCAAGTAGGGAACATCTAGTAAGAATCAAACCTCTATTCAATAGTAAAGGACTCTCAGATGTTACCTTTTTTTTTTTTTTTTTTCTTCTAGCACCTAATTCTTTCATTTTTAGAATTTTTTTTTTTTTTTTTCTCGACAATTGGTATGGCTCTTACTCATTAATTGCTGATCCTAGTAAAAAATGTATGCGTTATAGACTTGATATTAAGAAAAAATTGCTAAAATTCTCTAGAGAACATTTTTTAAAATGAAACATTTCAGTTTATTGTATAACTTAAGATGTTTGCTTTCCCATCCTAGCCCACCCCAGCCATGTAGAGTGATGTCCCAGGTGATTTTTTTTTCTTATTACCATTGTAGAGGGTGTTTTTTTTTATAGAGCTAGATATTATAAATAGTACTCAATATCAGTGATAGAGTATCTTAATTTAGGATAGTGTAGGCATAGTCAACGTGCTTGGTAACTGTTGTATAAGCAAGAAATTGACACTATTTGTGCGGATTCCCTCCCTCTAGATTTGTATTTATGATTGGAAATCCTCTCTTGAGAGACAAATGCAACTTCCTTTTTACAATGATCATTGTCTATGAGAAGCAATAAAAAAAAAAGTGTGTCAACTAGCAGGAAAGTCTTTCTACAGGTGATTTGTAGTTACATAAACTGAGAGGTCTATTTGTAGCACTATAGCTTTATTTTATTTATTTATTTTTTTTTTTTTTTCTATTCTGTATGTGTGTATTTTTCTGAGGACAAAAAGGAATGTTGCTAGAGTCAGTTTTGTTTTCTGGCTAGGAAATTTTCATGATTAAACAAAAAAATTCTGACAAACACAAAGTAAGGATCTAATTTAGGAATATTTTTGTATTCTAAATAAAAAACCCTTTAAAAATTTTCAAAAAGAAAAATGCTAAAACCCTGCTGTGAGGGGGACCATTAACTACAGAAAAATTGGTGGCTATAGCTCAAGCTGTCCTTGATGATATATTAAACAAAAATATTTGAGTGAATTTATAGTAAGTTGTTTAATTTGATGGGTATAATGGGCGTCCCATCATTTTGTATTGGTTAACGAGTTAGTCTCGCGGATTCATTACTACAGCATAGTTCAATCCTTTCTGGATGCCCCATACTTGTGACCTTGTCATATCCTACCCATAGTGAATGGGTTGGGTAAATAACTACTAGCAAATAATGGGACCATAATTTAACCAGGTCAATTTATTAAGTGGAGTTTAACAGGTTTGAATTCAATTTACTTTTTCCTAGACCAGTTGCCATACCAAGGTTAAAATACCCAGCTTGCCCTGCTATTTACCCATAGCTGGAGGGTGAATAGTTGGATTCATACTTTTCCCTAGGGTATTAGCACTGTGAAATGCAAACAGCCTAGTCCAGGATATGAATTCGTCTCCCCATATTCATTTCCCACGACAGTAGCCATTATACTGTGTTCTTCCATTTAACAATATGGCATCCAACTTTTTAAGCTAGGACTAATGTGATAGCTATTCATCTCCTGGACCATATTACCTTTTAGGCACCCCTTTTTGATCTCGATTAAGAAAGGACATGTTTTTCATTTACACCGTCAATATCCAGTTGTTTGTTAGAGGTTTTTTTTTTTTTTTTTTTTTTAAATCTAAAAATTGTCTGTTAAAACAACCAGATATTGACGGTGTAAATGAAAAACGTGTCCTTTCTTAATCGAGATCAAAAGGGGGTGCCTAAAGGTCTCATTTCCTTTATCAGTGTTGTCTCTGGCAGAGTTTGGGTAGTTGACACCTTCATAACACTTTGTTCTTGTTCACACTAAACTAACCATGTGCCAAAACTACCCCCCCCCCCTGCCAGACCCCTGTTTGAAGAGGTAGCTGGTCTCTTTCTAGTTAATATACATGTATAATGAACTTTAATGGCCTGTGTAGAAAGTTAATCTTCACTTTATGACTTTTTTTTTTTTTTTACTTATCTAAACAAAGCAGAAAATGAAATGTGACTAATTTTTTGGAAACCAAAACAAACTTGAATAATTGTCTAGACTAATTGCGCCTATAAATGACCAATTACCTCAAAAAAAGCTTATTGTTATGTTTTCTGCGTGCTAGAATGTTTTGTGATGTATTTTCCCCCCGAGATCAGCGAAGGTTTCAGCTCTCCCGTAACATCATACTTTTTTTTTCGGGGGTGACCCAGCCATAATCGATCAATTCTCAGCTGTGTATTCCTGCTCAGTTCCCTCGTAGAAACTGCAAGAATTAAAAAATAAGTGTTGTGTCTACACAACACGGAGCTTGTGATGCAATTGGAGGTGTGTGGTGTAATGGTTATCGGCATAAGTAATGGACACTGCTAGACAAGTTCAAATCCTGGACATGCCTGTTTTTATTTTACATAGCTCTAAATGGGGAAATTATGAATCCTAGAATTCTCCCTCCAGCTCTGTGTAAATAGTAGGGCAGACTGGGCTCTTTAACCTTTGTATGACAACTGGTCTAGGAGAAAGAAAACTCTGAATTCAAACCAAACATTAGTCAAAACTACATTGAGAGCTGAAATAAATTCACTCCAGGGATTTTGAGCAATTTGGTTAAATGATATCTATTTGCCAACTACTCTCCAACAACAGGATATGACAGGACACATTTTTTAAGTGGAGTTTAACAGATTCGAATTTAGAATTTACCTTCTCTTAGACTTAGTAAAAGTACACACTTGTTATGTCTATATGTGGGTTAAATAGATAAAAAAGAGCTTTAAAAATATGTTTAAAAAGTGAATTAGAAATAATTTGAATACCCAGTAATAATGAATAAAACAAACATAACTTTGTCATAAATTAACCCATAAAGGGTTGACATACTGTAAAATCCAACCAACCAACGAACTTCTCTTTATTTGAAGGAAGACAAAATAAAGGAATTATCTGATTTTAATCAAATTTTCAGTGTTGAATTATCAATGAATGAATTTTATAATGCATCAGTTATTTTATTTCAAAACTTTCTGATTTTTTTTCAAGTCCTTTAACTTTAACTGGGTCGACTGTCGCCAGTTTAAAGCTGGACTTGTACCGACGAGAGGTAGGGGTGAAAGAGAAATAGAACTTTTTTATTTTATTTCATAGAGTGAGGGGCTGTCTTGGAAGTTCAAAACTCAACTCACGTCGACATGAGTGAAATGGGGTGGGGTCGGAGGGGTCTGTATGCAATAGTTTTTTTAATTTTCTTTTTAATTATTGAATTATATCGATTAATTAGTAAAAATCAAAAGCCAAATTTTGTGTTTCTTAGTTATAAGCATATGGTGTATGTAAGATTTCAAATCTGAGTTACGTTTCTTTTTGGAGTAATAAGTCGACACATATATACCAAACTTTGTACCAATTTTACCAATTACTTCAAAAGGTCTATTGGTATTTATTTGAGCTTAGTGTATTTGCCTCTCACTTATGAGGGGCGTGACACAAGGACATTTTTATGTGGGTCCACCCACAAGCCGAAGCTCATGGGTGGTAGGCACAAATAAACACGTTGATCCCATCGGCATTGGCCCTCAGGCACTGGGCAATAAACCCAGCCCTGACCATTTAAATCAAAGGGCAGGTATTGCCTAAGGTGATAGCCCCCCTAGGATCAACGCTGTTAATTTTACTTAGCCGTTCCAGAAGTCAAAGCACTCTGAAGCAGGCTAAGCAATCTTTTGAGCCTAGTTGATACAGCATAAAGCTACAAACAGGGTATGCTCAGTGATTTCAATCCTCACTATGGTAGTAAAATGGTCTACCAGATTAGCTTAACTATTGCACCATGGGGTGGCTGCTTCAAACTCATTTACTTTGGTTTGTTATTGCCTATTACAAGATGCTGGTTATCCCTAGCTAAAGAATCCCAAACTCTCTCAGCACTGATTGGATTCCTATGGCATAAAAGTTTTTTTCCGTTTCGACATAGCGAATCCTTTTATATAGGAGGCACGCTTGTGTAATAGTTATTGTAAGAAATTAAATCAGCAACCCTAGTTCAAATCCTAGATGAGGCAGTTTGTGTTTCATTTTGCGATTATGAACCTTGAGAAAGGCATGAATCCCATCTGTCCTTCTTCTAGCTACAGGTAAATAGAGCAGACTGGTCATCCAACCCAGTCTAGGAGAATTCAAACCTGGTGTATTCTGCTTAAGAATTAACTTTGTGTCGTGACCTGTCTGGGGCAAAAACGGGTAAATGTATGCTACCAGCAGCTATACCCATAGATATTTATCTAACCTGTGTCACCAACGGTAGGATGTGACACAAGGTCACAAATATGGGCATTCAGCAAGGATCAAACTCTCTATACAGTAATACGGGATCTGTGAGACTAGTTTGCTAATCATTAGATCATGATGGGACATCCTACCTTCTCTGGGTGTAAGTTGATTAAATTTGTGATATTTAATGTATCATTGCCAAGCTATGGATCATAAATTAATTAGGTATGATTTGGGTTATTTGGACTATTGTCCTCATTTTTATTGTTATCTGCACAAGAAGGTTCCCGACAAGAAATACCTGAAGAAGGCCAGAGGGCACATTGGCCGAAACATTGTGCAAATAACAATAACGGTGAGGACAATAGTCCAAATAATACAGATTTATTTTTATTTGTCTGAATTTTTGAGATGAGGTTTGATGTTTAGTATTTTGTTTTTCCTCATCTTTATTGTGGTATGTAAAATCACAATGTTTCAGATGCTGTATCCTCTGGCCTTCTTCAGATGTTTACCTATCTGAGAATAGCAATGACCCAATGTTGCATACTGACGTTCTCACAGTACCAAATCTGTATATATTGTTGTATACCTTTCTTTTCTTACTCTAGTCGTCTTCTCCTCTGGTCGGCTTTGGTTCTATCTTCTAACATCTTGCGTCTGGTCTCTTCTGGACTTTCTTGAGGACTTCGGGTCTGGTTCTGTTGGGGATTTCTCCTTATCAGAAGCCCTGTGTCATTGTTAGTTTTTAGGTAATATACACAAGACTTCGATTTACGTCGATGTTACTTTATTTCCAAATCCCCATCCAGACAATCTGCGCAGATGACAGGATGCGCATAGAAATGCGACTTACACCTTCGAGTTCCTACCTGCTAACTGACTTAAACTTACTATATCCTTAAACCGGAAGACAGGGTCTTCCATGCCTTCCGATTCTCACGATCCATCCCCGCAAGGCAAGGTGAGAGGGAGGTCAAGCGCCGTAACTCACTCTCAAGGCCATCAGCTGCACTAATCGCCATTATGATTTCTACAATACCTTATAAAAGTATTAGGGATCTAATAATTATGTAACACCAACCTGGTTGTTTGGTTGGATTTTACAGCATGTCAACCCTTGTTGGGTTATTTTATGCTGAAGACCTTAATGAGCATTCAAATTTTTTTTAACTCAATTTTTTAAAACACTGGGTCAGAGTGGACCCTGGAGTGACCTGATCTGGGATTTCATTTTGAATAGTTTGTTGATCAAACAAGGTGTTGAAGAACTTTTTGAAGACTTTTGAAGATCTCATTCAAATAATGACGTCATTGTCTTTGCATTCCTATCAATCCAAGATGTGTCACGATCACAAAAAAAAAGGAAAAATATTATTTCCTTTTGTACCGAGGGTTTGAGTCCAAAGAGGTCAGAAGGGCTGTTTCAAAAGTCTCCTTGCCATTCTTAATTGACAACAGATTTTTAATTCTTTTAGCTGGGATTGTAGATCAGAAGGGATTGATCATTTATTTTTTAACTTAACTGCAGTACCCAGTAATACCTGGGAAAGATGGGGTTATTCAAGGTTCTCAGAGTATGCCTGAAAACGCTAGCAAACCTGAATTTTCGATAGCAACCTTTGCTTGGTGTGTTTATGGCAGATCAATTTTTGCGTGGAACTATCAATAGCTGTTGAAGTCATGTTTCATTCAGAGTGAATAAGTCAGGGGGTAATTTTCACCTTTAGTTGTTAAAATTCCTAGCATAAAATTGTGTGTGTGCATTATCTGAAATGAACTTAATTTTTATTAAGAACACATTTTATAATATTTTTGTGTTAAAGCATGCACTTGTATTGTTTTCGAAAAAGTTTCTAAGATTTGTTTATTTCGCATGGAGACTTTAAAAATGGCTACCGGTTTAGTTCAAAGTGAAAGTCAAGGGAGGTTACTCTAATTGCCTTATTTGCTAGGAATTTTAACAACTAAAGGTGAAAATTACCAGCCAGGGAAGTTCGAGTTCTTCCAAAGGTATCCTTGTAGAAGAACAGTAGTAGTACTATCTAACCTATTTAGCTGGGTTTGATATTAAGAGTTCTTGAAGCAGTAGTCAACACTTGAATGATATCAATGGCTATGTTAGCATTTTATGGCAACAGAAGATATGTGAATGCCCCCACCTCCTCCATTTTGTGTTTGCAGAAAAGAATACTATACAATCAGGTTTCAAAATAAAAACATTTGACTCATCATCACCATCATCATCATCTTCAGGATGTGCCAACAGCACAGATTCCCTTGACTTTCTCAACATCAGTCCCTGTTGGCCATCCCTCTTAGTAAGTCCTCTAGACTGCACAGAGGATTGGCCAACACTGATTTGTCCATTGCAGGAGTCAATAGGAGAACATCACTTATTTAACATCCATTTTAACATAATATTTTTTCTTGTTGGATCTACAACCACAACAATAAAACATTTTTTAGGCCCACATAAGCATAAATAGAAATTCCATGTAACAGGAAATACATTTTATTTACAAAAGCAAAATGTAGTAAAAATATAAATCCTGACTAATGACTACACTGCTCCGGTGTCTATCTTGTTATCAGCTTGTTATTGTTTCTTAACATGGCTACCCAGTGTTAATATTGTCTATCAGAGGCTGTAGATCACTTAAGCAGTTTCTACTTAAAATATACTAGCAAACATGAATGGGTTAAGGAAACAAACTTCAGCCTCTAATCTTCCTATACGACTGACAAGATATAAAGAAACGAAACAAAAAAAAAACAAAAAAAAAAAACAAACAAAAGAACTTTAAAATTGTTACTCAATGTTTTCTTTCTTATGTCCCATTTTTGGAGTCAAAAAATTTTTTAGGCCCACATAAGCATAAATAGAAATTCCATGTAACAGGAAATACATTTTATTTACAAAAGCAAAATATAGAAAATATAAATCCTGACTAATGACTACACTGCTCCTAGTGTCTATCTGCTTGTCAGGTTGAACTTTCAAACCTTGGGTCAATTTCAGCTTAAATTTCTTCTCTTTTCAATCTGCAATAAATTATATTTCTTTAGTACTACATCATTTGCTGCAGAAAATCTCACCTCAGCCAACAAGGTGGTGAGTAAATAAAGTAAGAATGGAACAACCTTTTCAAAAAGCAAGGAATGGAGGAGGGGGTACTTTCAGCCATTCCATCAATCCTTCCCTTTCAATTTTCCCCATCAATACTTTGTTGTTTTTCATTTCAACAAGTTCTACAGCGACAATCGGATCAATGCCTTACTCATTTAACACATCCAAATGTCCATAATTCATTTTGGTGGGGGCCATTTTGAATATCTTTATAAATCCTTTTCTCATATCTTCACTCAAAGTTTGCAAGTAGTGCAGGCACATTTTAAGTGCTGAGAGTCCTGGTTTAGTTTTTAAATTTCTCAGGCCTACTTGGGGGGCCCATTAGGCTCCACATTGAAAATCATTGCTGTATACGGGTTTCAGTGGTTAAGATGAATTGTAACAAATGGATGCTAAACTTCACTTCAGAAATTGATCATGTGTCACATCCTGCTTGTCTAGAAGGTTTGGTATATATATATATATATATATATATATATGTATATATATGTGTACTAAGGTTGCATATTATACACAAGAACTAAATATTGACTTTTCATCTGGTTATGTGCATCACCATATTCACAATGGTATGACTGAATGTAAGTTATATCTATGATCCAAACTAACTAATGTGTAACAAATATTTCTGTTTTATGCTGCTACAGAAAAAGAAATAGCCACCGGAGTGTGTTTGTTTATAATTTTATTTCTCCTACTTTAAGTTTATTTTTGCCACAAACTTGTATTTTTGTGTGAAATGTGTTTGCTCTAAATTCTGCGTAATTGTTTTGTTTCAAAACAAGTAAACTATGAATTTTTATCTTTAGTCCACATAAATCAGGGAAAGGTATGCATCCAACTATTCACCTTCTAGCTGTGGGTAAATAGTAGGGTAGACTGAGCTCTTTAACTTTGGTTTGGTTTGTTTTGTTTTACGGCATATCAACCTCAGTGGGTCATTTAATGCCGATAAAGTTTTGAAATAAATCAATTCTTAATGGATAATACAATTTTTTTATAAATACATTTTTCTATTTAACCCATAGATGGGACCCTAACAGGTACTACCACTCTGGGTCAGAGTGGACCAGGGAGCAATGGTTATGAAGGGGTGCTCCACATTCCCCAAACCTCCAAAACTGGAACCTCACCATCAGATAGAGTTTAACGTCATTCCCAGGACATGTAGACCCGCAGCCACCACCTTCTAGCACCCATATGATAAAAAGGGGTTGGGGCTTCCATAAGGGCAATAGGGTTGGGAAAATCATATAGGTGCTAGGGCTTGACGTAACCAGCCGATTGATTGGAGGGGGCCTCTCCGACCGCCCGTCTAGCCCAAGATAGGGCCAAAGTGGAGTATTGCACGTCATGAACTGCTCATCCACCTGGGCTCTATCTTTAAGCATCACGGGTCGCCACCCACGGCCAACAGGTGGCCTCATTGGGGGAGTCTTACCCCTCTGCAGAGGTGCAGTCGGTGCATTCTAACGCCCCAGCCGACAAGGCGGCTTTAACTTTGGTTAGGACTAAGTGGAAACCCTACAATCTAAGCCATATGTAAATAAAAGTGTTTAAAA
This sequence comes from Doryteuthis pealeii, assembly GCA_023376005.1. Lineage (NCBI taxonomy): Eukaryota > Metazoa > Mollusca > Cephalopoda > Myopsida > Loliginidae > Doryteuthis > Doryteuthis pealeii. The sequence continues at coordinate 29,786,456 of CM042168.1, forward strand.
AAAAAATAGGACCAAGTTACCTTTAAGCACCCGAGGGTGACCTGGATTCAGAAAGACATGTTTCGCTTTGCACCATCAACATCTGGGTTGTTTGTTAGGGTTAGGGGTTAGAGTTAGTTTTATAATTAAAAAAAAAGAATGCGTCTAAAAATCGTCTGGTAACAAACAACCGGATGTTGACGGTGCAAAGCGAAAATATGTCCCTCTGAATTAGGTTGCCCTGGGGTGCTTAAAGGTAACTTGGTCAAAAAAATATAACATTTCTATGGAAATTCCTTTATGATCTTATGATTTAAAGTCTCCACCTGTTCATTATCCATGTCAATATATTATTGGAATCATCCTCCAGGTGGACTCCATAATATCAGTTCTGCTTTTTCTAATAAAGATACTCCCATAGAAATATTGGTTAGCAAGCTGGTCTTGCAGATCAATTACTACTGAGTAGCGAGTTCAATCCTTGCTGGATGACCCATACTAGCAACCTTGTGTTACATCCTACCTGTGGGAAAACCCATAGAAATATTTTTTTTTCAATCACCTGTGAAGAACTCAGTCTGTTCTATTTACCCACAGCTGGGGGGAATAGATTGATTTATACTTTCCCTTAAGGTATTAACATGAAGTAAAATGCAAACAGCCTCAACCCAGATTTGAACTCGGAGACACTTATTCCATTTCCTACAATGATTACATAAGATTAAAACTAATATACCTACAGAAAACAAAGTTTACTCTGAAATAAGCAAATAGATGATTGGTTGGTTGGAATTTATGGCATGTCAACCCTTGTCAGGTTATTTTATGCCAAAGACATTTTGTTTTATTCATTCTTGTTGGGTATTCAAATTATTTTCTTCAAACTCAATTTAAAAAAACTTTTTTTAATACTCATTTTTTAATCTATTTAAGCCATAGATGGGACCTTAACAGGGAGGACCTGGGATGAATGGCGATAAAAGTGGTACTCCACATTCCACAGAGTTCTAGAATTGGAACTTCACCACTAGATGCAATTTAACATCATACCTAGGACACTAAGACCCTCTGTCACTGCCTTCTAGCACATATAGGATAAAAAGTGCAATAGGGTTGGGACAATCATATAGGTGCTAGAGCTTGACATGATCATCCGTCTAGCCTAAGTAAGGGCCAAAGTGGAATGTTGCATGTCATGAACTGCTCAGCCACCAGGATTCCGTCCTTAAGCAACACAGATTGGCAAATAGATGAGGCTGGAATTGTATTTAAGTTTTAGATCAGTTATAATAATAATAATAATAATGAAATTATTGTGTACAGTGCTCAGGTGCACCACAACTCATCAAATCATGTCAAGTACACAGAATAATGTAGTGTCAGGAACATGAACAGTTTACAGTAGTAATATGCATGTAATGAAATATATATATATATAAGAAAGATTCTTTATGTCTGTTTGTACAATGACCAAGCAACCATTCTTTTATAAAGGAAAATTGGTAGAGAGCAGCAAAGACCAAACTTCAATAAAACCCATACCCTATTTTCGTCAATAGGAGGTTAAAAAAACTTGTTACTCCTCATTTTCCATAAGAAAATCTAAATAAAAATATAATACAGGTTTAAATCAATGATGAATAAAAATTTTAAAAATCAATTAAAAAAATGATTAAAAACTAAAACAAATCAATAAAGAATAAAACATAATAAAAAAAAGATAAATAAAAAGAATAAACAAGTTAAAACAAGAATATATAAAGAATAAAAGATAAAACAAATATATAGAAAATGAATTTTTTTATTAATCCATGTATAAATATAAGAGATTTTTATCTTTAACTTTTAAGTCCTGTGTAACATCAGGTAACTATAATAATAATTATATTAATGAAATTATTATGTACAGTGCTCAGGTGCACCACAACTCATCAAAAGCTCATGTATAATAGATAGAATAATGTACTAATGTTAGGAAAATGAATAGCGTACAGTTATATATGTGTGTATGGAGGGGGTATCAGGTATAGTGTTGTCAAATTACAGGAAGCATGGAGGTTTTGCATGTCAAGGAGTGCTAGTTTCTAATAAAAACGAGGGTTGTTTGATAAATAAGGTCTCCAAATGTATCAAAACAAGTTTTAGACCAGATCGAACAATGATTGTGGAGATAAGACAAGCTTGTCTAGCATAATATTACTACCATGTGGTGACAATCTTCCTAACATACCAATGCAATACAAGGGAGATAATTCTAGATTTAACAATTTCTGACAATTGACCTAGAACATGGTTACAAATGATAAGTGCAATTTTATAGAGCCTCTCAATATTGGGTGCCTTACAATTGAGATGATTATTAAACAGCAAAGACTAATTTTAATCAACGTGTATTGTAGACAAGAAATTGAAAAAATAAAATGAATATGTATTCTAAGGAAATAGATGTTTATTTTAATGCAGATCAACATTTTTGGGTTATTTCCTATATCTCCAACCTAAAAAGGGGAACCACTCTGAATGAATTTTATCTGTTAATTAATCTACCCATTATTTTCCCATTAAACTAACCCGTCTTCTTTTTTCCTAGTAGTCAATAAATAAATAAATAATTTATAAAATTCATTCAGAGTGGTCCCCCCTTTTTTAGGTTGGAGTTATAGGAAATAACCCATTTTTGTGTCTGCCCGAAATTTTATTAGAGGGAAAAAAGATAAATAAGTTAAGCAGTGATGAGTCTATTCAATACTTAGATGGGTGACCACTTATTGACAACAGGTTCAAAAAGATATATGCCATGTATATCTTATAGATGTGTCTTTATGAATATATATATATATATATATATAAGACAAATTGCTTAGAAATATTAGTAAATTAAGAGGCTGGTTCAGGAATTGCAGCGTTCTAGATTCAATACCAGTCCCTGCCAACTCAACACATGAGTAGCACAGCTTGGGTTATCTGATCTGTGTGGTAAAGTGGGGAGCTGATGGTAGTTATGGTAGTCCTCCTCAGCAAAAAAAAAAAATCTCCTTGGTCTAGTGCTAGTGAAAAGGGGATAGACTCCCTGTCTAGTTGATATCACTCCAACATAAACAAAGGAGAACCACTCTTGACTGATACATCATTTATTTTCTAAACTAACCCTAAACCCTAACCCTAACCCCGTCTTCATTTTTCCTAGTAGATCAATAAATAAATTATCAGTCAAGAGGGTTTCCCTTTGTTTATGTTGGAGTTATAGGAAATAATTCCAGGTTCTTTAGCCTTAGGGCTAAAGAACCTAATCTGTCCAATGATTGTTATGGGGAGAAAAGATGGATTCATACCTTTCCTAACGGCCTCATTATAAAGTGAAATGTCAACAGCCTCATCTAGGATTTGAATTCTGATCACTGATTACACTAAGCGCACCAGCTTTATCGTGTAAAAGGAGGACCATTTCCTGGTTTTCAATCAAGAGTTGAGTCTTTAAGGTAATCTGGCATTGTTTTGGTAAATTCTGCAATGATTTGGGGGCCAAAATGTATCATCCCTTTGCCACCACCATTGTTGTCCAAGGGAAGGGCAGTGAGGAGAGTGTGGGGGAAACTTGTTACATGGGTACCTGTTTTAGAGACCAATAGAAGCAACCATAAGGTTGGTTGAGAAAGATTTTTTTTTTTTTTTTTTTTTAGAGTTGCTACAAGATTTTTATTTAAGTTTTAGATTAGATAGAATAATAAAACTGGTATCAAAATGAAGTATATATACATATATCTATATATATATAAAATAGAAAGTTTGGTATATATGTGTTGACTTTTAACTCTTTACAAGAGATGTCACTCAGATTCGAAATCTTAATTTCCTTCTAAGAAACACTAAATTTGGTTATTGATTTTTACTGATTAAGGGATATATAATTAATTAATTAACAATTAATTAACAAAAAAAAAAAATCAAACGATTTTTCTGAAAACATCTTATAGTTCTTGTTACTGTTGTATCAGCAGGAGCTGCCTACTGGCTATATCAGCAGTGATTTAAAATGTCCACTACAATTATTACTTTGATTTTGACCGTAATAGTAAAAATTGCTCTATTTCTACTAAAAAGTGTTAATTTTTTTTTTTGAGAACTAAAGAAAAAAAAAAATCAACTTTTCAAACCAAGAGTATCTTTTTAAATGTAAAAACAAAAAACGAAATTGTAATACGAAAAAATGTACATATATGAACAAAGAAAATTAAATGAAAACATTTTTATCAATATTTTTTTAATGAATACTTTCATATTTCTTAGAATAAAATATATCCATTTTTAATCAGTGAAACTCAAAACTTTTTTGAAGGAAACTATTCATAAAATAAAGAAACTTGAATTAATACGCGAAATATCCCACCTACAAATAAGCTAATGTTTTAGTTATTTGCTTCTTTGTTTCTTTTATTTTAGGGCTCAAAAAAAGAAAGAAATTACAATGTTACATTTTATTACTAACTCAACAAGCAATTAAAAGCTGAATTTAAAATTGTCTTATGTACGAAAAAGTTTTAGAAAGAATTATTCAAAACATTCACAAGTTACTTTTTAAAATATTCTTCTCAAACTAAACAAAAAACTTATTGATAAAAAAAAAGGGGGGTATAAAAAAAACACATACTATCATTATTTTCAAATTACTGACTGGATTTGAAACCAAACCATTCACCTTTCATCAAAACTTTTGGTAGACAACAATATTCTATTTACAACATAACACTTGTTGAGCATTGGTGTATAATACAAAGTATGTCATGAGGGATGTCCAATCTGCTGTGTTAAATTTACCCTAAAAAATGTCAATATTATGACATTTTTTAGCAGAATTCAGAATTCATGTCTTTTTACTAAAAAAAAAAATTCCCTAAAATAAACAAACACTGTAATACACAAATTTTCAGTGATTTATTTTATTCTCTTTAAAAAATGTGACCCGGTACTTTTTGTGAGTATATATATATATATATATATATATATATATATATATATATATAGAGAGAGAGAGAGAGAGAGAGAGAGAGATAAGAAGGGTTCTGTCTGTCTGTTGTCTGTCTGATGGCTGAGTGCATGTCCTTTTATAAAGGAAAATTGTTTGAGATCAGCAAAAACCCAAGTTCAATAAAATCCACACCCTGAGAAGCAGTTAAAAAAACTTTTTATGCCTCATTTTCCATAAGAAAAGTGAAAAGTAAAATATATTAAAAAATTAATTTTTTAAAATGATTAAAAAATAAAACAAATTAATAAATAGAAAACAAATTAAAAAAATACAAACAAGAATAATAATAAAAATAAACAACTTAAAAGCAAGAATATATAAAGAATAAAAGATAAAACAAATGGTTATTTCCTATAACTCCAACCTAAAAAAGGGGAACCACTCTGAATGAATTTTATAAATTATTTATTGATCTACTAGGAAAAAAGACAGGGTTTAGGGTTAGGGTTAGGAGATAAAATTAATTCAGAGTGGTTCCCCTTTTTTAGATTGGAGTTATAGGAAATAACCAAACAAATATATTTAAAAAATTGTATTAATCTATATCTATCTATATCTATATCTATATATATGAATATAGATAGATTTATTTTTAACTCATAAAATCCTAGGCAACGTCAGTTAGCTCTGCTTAATCAAGAGTTGATTGATAAATAAGGTCTCAAATTATACAAAGACAAATTTTAGACGAGTTAAAATAATGAAGGTAGAGATGAGACGATTTTCTAGCAGAATATTTTTACCGTATGGTAAAGATTTTTCCAACATGCTACATTTATCAGTCGGCTTATACATAAACCACAGTATAATTCATACATCAACAAAATCATTTTACCACTAATGATTAAAATGTTTTAGAAGTTACCTCCCTTGTCTTAACTTGCAAGGTTGACAAAAACTGCTTGATTAATTTTAACGGCATGTCAACACGTCTTTGGTTATTTTATGTCTACAAACACAAATATTTATATTTACATTTTTGTGCGGTTTTTTTGTTTTTTTTTTTGTCTGCAGATAATTTACAGTTATATGGCATCAAGTATTCCTATCTAATACAAATAATTTGCCCAGGTGTATAGTTTCAAATATTTCTATCTAATAGGAATAATCATAAGTTTTCAAGTAATTATTTCTGTCTAATAATAATCATTTGTTTGTTCATACTTATAGAGCAAATTATTTGTATTAGATAGGAATACTATGTACAAAAAATATACTATGTACAAAAAAGAAAATCTCTTAAAGAATACCTGCACAAAAAATGTGAATATAAATGTACAATGTATGTTATTCCCTAACTTCTATGCCTAAAATAACCCAAGATGGGTTGACATGCCACTAAAATCGGTTATTTCCTATAAGTCTAACATAAACAAAGGGGAACCACTCTTGACTGATAAATTATTTATTTTCCCATTAAACTAACCCTAAACCCTAAACCCGTCTTCTTTTTTCCTAGTAGATCAATAAATAAATAAATAAATAATCAGTCAAGAGTGGTTCTCCTTTGTTTATGTTAGATTTATAGGAAATAACCCTAAAATCAATCAATCTTTTGTCAACTTCCCAGATAATTGGCCGATTGTGTCTATTAAGTTAAGACAAGGGAGATAACTTCAAAAACATTTTGATGCTAATCAATATTTGTAAAAAATGTGATTGATTTTGTTGTGTGTAGTAAATATTCTTTTATGAAATTTTAATGATTGATTTTGATGGCATGCCGACTTGTCTAGGATTATTTTATGCCTAGAGGTTAGGAAATCCTGTACATTGTACGTTTATATTTACATTTTTGTGTATTTGTTTAAGAGTTTGTTTTTTTTTCATTATTTTGTTTTAACACAATGTCAAAATACTTTGGGATTGTTTTCTAATTACATTGTATGGTATTGATCATGTTTATATTTATAATTTTTGGTATGATTTTATTTTTATCAAGAAGGACAAAATGTCATTCATGTTGACATATTTCTAATAAGTCATTCATATTGTTTGTGATGAAAAAACATTTTCTACTGAGAGATAGACATCTCATTCTATGAGAAAATGATTAAAAGTGTAGGGTGTTTGACATGTTGTGTGTAGAAGAATTCCAATTACCGTCGAATTGGTAAGACAAGACAAGGAAGTCATAACTCAATACGAATCTCACCTTGCTGCAATCCTACTGCAGAATGCCAGAGTATTTATGAAGCCTCAGAACATCATAGAAACCAAGCAGCCAATCAGGACTCAAGGAATGGAATTACCCAAAAGCATGGATGGAGTATTCCTGAGTTCCATAAATACCAGCTGCTTTGGGCACCAGTTCTCTCATGTCTCATCAGAGGGGCATGTATAGAATAATGTACTAATGTCAGGAAATGAACAGCATATAGTCATGATGTGTGTGTATTTTAGTCAGCCATTTTCATTTCACCATAAATCTACCTTGAAAATACGAATTTGTTCGAATCAATATAACTGCATGTTTTAACATGAAAATATCATAAAATGTGTTCTTAATAACAATTAAGTTCATTTCAAATAATGCGCAAGCACAATTAAGAACACATTTTTATGATATTTTTGTGTTAAAACATGCAGTTGTATTGATTGGAATAAATTTGTATTTTTAGTGTAGATTTACAGTGAAATGAAAATGGCTGACCAAAACATACAGCTTCTTCAAAGTGTAACAAACAAGAGGAGGTTACTATCATTTATGTAACTAATGTTCAGATTACCCAACTTTAAATAGATAACCAGGGAAGATATGCAATGAATGCTGGCAGTTGAAGTAAACAGACATCTTTTTTTATTCTTCTAAGAAAGCGTATTTCGAAGTAAATGAGGAAGGTAATGATTATCCATCTATTTTTTTGTATCATTCTTTATTCATCTATCAAATTTTATATATTATATATACTAGAAAAAACCTGACCCGTTAGGTCACCCATTGAGCTCAGGTTGGACTGTTGAAAAAAAAAAAAAAAAAAAAAAAAAAAAATCACAGGATATTATTTCATCAATTTAAAGTTTTCCAAAACTGTCCAAATAAGTTGGATTTTATTGAGAATAGACACAAAAATGAGGGTTGTACTTTTTTGTGACAGCTATACAATTACCCGATCCAGTACGGAGAACTACGTCATTTTTTTATGCACGCGCAGATGCTTAGATTTGTCTGCTGTACCATATGGCTGAAAATCTCTTCATTTATGAAGATTAAGTCTCTTATTTATTTTATTTTATTTACATTTATCTAGAAATAAAACAATTTAATTCTATAAATTTTTCAAATAGGCTAGTTAGCCAGTTCCAGTAAAATAGATAGACTTACATAATAAAATTATATTTGATATATTTAAATATACTAGCAAATATATGCACATGTAATAAAATATTAGATTAAATCAGAAAGGCTAATGAAATTAATTAAGAATTCAAATAAAAAGATTTATAATCGAAAATAGTACAACTGCGTTTTTCAATGCTAAATTTTCCTAATTTAACAAATTACTGTTATTTCTTCTTGTTAATGAATTCTTTTAGGATTTATTGAAGAGATTTTTACTCATATTCATTAAGATAAACCAAACAATTAGAAATCTAATACCAAGCACATTTTTATTAAAATCAGTTTTTTAAATATCAATATGCAAATTAGCTTTACGTTTACTCTGAAAACTGGTATTTTGTTGTATATATAAATACCTAAATACTAATAACATGCAATTGTAAGGCCAACAGTATTAATAATGTCAAACAGTTTTATTATTAATTGAGGTTTAAATAGAAATAGAATCATGGAGAATGTGCCGTAAATAACTAAGGAAATTGTGACTTGAGTAGTAATATAGTTTCGGTTACAGACAGAAAAACACACAATCTCCATTATAATAAGATTTTAAACTATCTAAAAGCTAAATGATTAAAATGGTTGTTGATGAGCAATCTGGGATTATCTAAAAGGTAATTGCTTAAAAAGTAGTTGTGCAATTCTGTGATACAAACAAACTTTAAAACAATCTATCTTAAATATAATTTCTTAAAATGGTACTTGACAAGATTTTCATCTTGGTTAGGTTTGGGGTATTATGTTTTAACAATTAAAAGTGGAAAATGCCATTTTCCACTTTGGAAAAAAATCATGACCTTCATTTCCTTTAAAATTTTTTTAATTTTGTAAAAATTCACGTTATTAGACGGTATCTATATTTTTCATTTAGGAGTTTTTTGTATCTTTATCCATCACAAAATATAGATATAAATGAATATAAATAAACTTTTGTGTCAAATCTGTTGTTATTTTTAACATTTCTTGCATTCAAAATAAAAATATTTACAGCATAAAATAGGCACTGCTAAAATATCAATCACTTTTCATTTTAAAAACGAATTAGAATTAATTAAATCGATTATTTATTTTAGTGGTGTAAATGTTGTTACTGGGGGGATGTGATTTAGCATCTTTTGTGGTTTTAGTTTTTCATGCCTATCAATGGAAATGGTTTTAGCTACCTGGTTTTCTATTAACATATGGGTATATCCCTGTGCTGAGAAACTGCTGTTTTAGTTCATCAGTTTGTTGTCTTCCAGGATATTTTTGGAAGCAGAAAGAAGTGGGCAGGTTTTGTGGTGTTAGGTTATAGTATCTTTGATGTTTCTTTGTCGATTAGATTTTTTTGGACCCTATCATTTAAGGAATTTACAATGGTATTCGGATGATATTTAAAGAGATCAGCTAGAAGTTCATGGTAGAATTCCTCGTTGTTTAGGTCATTGTTTGTTTCTTTGAGATATTACTTGATACCCCAGATGCTTGTGTTATAATTAGGTCTTCTTTGGTAGAGAGTTCCATTAGAGCTTCATGTTTTTTTGTTAGGTCTTTTATTGCCATTTCCAATGTTTGAATGGTTGTATTGATATTGTTGGGAATGAATGAGTTATCTTTCTCTTTCAATAGGTCCAAAATGGTTGGTTCATGATCTGAACAATAATTTCCCATCGTTTTCCAATGTGAGGTTGTTAAAGTGTAGTGGACAGAGGCAAAAGTTAAGGCCTTTCTTCCATAGTTCAAATACCTGTATACTGAATTTAGGTCTACTTAGATTTACTACTCATTCATGTAGGTAATTTTTAGATCTTTTTTTCAAAGTTATTTCGTAAAATTTCAAAAGCTTCTATTATTGTGCTTAATGTTTTGTGTCCGCCCTCCCGAATTATATTGGTTGGGTGGCTTCTTGGTTTTTGAATGGCTGTGCATATTTATTGGGGTTTGAGTTTTAGTTTTTCTGTTAGGGTTGATTTGTGTTGTGGGTCTGGCTTCTTTGTTTTATATATATATATATATATATATATATATATATATATATGTCTGAGTGCCACTTTAGCATTTCCATTGTAGTGGCATTAGTAATTTATCCAAGAGTGCTCAATATTTCATAAAAAATAGACCTAGTGGTGGGAGAGTTGTTAGACATAAAAAAAAAACATGAGAAAAGACTGCACTGTAAATCTCAAACTCGAGCATCCACTATAAACAAACAGAGGAGAAAAATTTCTGTCAGGATCAGATGAACTCACATAACAACTGTTGGCTTGCTGTCCCCACAAGATGTACCGATAGTGATGAAAACAAAAATCCCAGTCCATAATTTTCCCACATTGGCATCAGATTCAAACAGGCCTCCATCAAGTGCCTGCAAGAGGTAGTGCAGCCCTGGATCAAAAGGGTGGTTGCTGAAAGACCCTACATGCCATGCACACAGAAAAAAGTCTTAACTGTAATAATTTCAGAAACCACATCACCCCTAACATCTGGCCACTCCCCAAATTGCAATACCCAGGATTATTAAAAGTATCGCATCTGAGCAAGAGACCAACAAAACTGTATAACACCAAAGATGAACTGAAGGTTAGGATAACAGCGTTTACCAATTTAAACAAAGAGACCATCAGAAAGGCTTACAGGAGTTTCCAAAGTCGTCTGGAGGTCATGGTTGAAACCAATGGCTATTTCTTTGAATAAATTTAATTTAAAGTATTTCAAGATATTTTCATGTAATTTTGATGAAATGAGATTTTAGTATTTTCATTTTTGTGTAATTTAGTCAGCAATTTATGCATCCCACCCAGTAAATTTCAAAGAAAATGATGAACCCAGTCTTTTTGAACAGCAGTTTTTGTGAAACAGAATTATACAAGTGCAACACTTTCCATACTTACCAGACCATCAAGCTCTGTATCACTGAAAAATCATCTCAAGGGTCAGAAATTTGAGTAAGTAGAGAACATTAAAGAAATATGACTACATCAAAAAGGAGTTTCAGAGATGCTTTGACCAAAACTTTTCCAATTCCCCAATGATACCTGCACCGAGAAAAAAAGTAAAAAGAAAAAAGTTTGGCTTTGGGTTACCCTTACCACACTCTATAAAACAAAATATCACTTGGATAAATTCCTTTAGAGTTTATCCACAAACCTTTTTCACATTTCTCAATGGTATGAAAAAATAAAATTTAAAAAAGATGGTTGCATACATTGGAGAAAAACCGAGCAAATAAATGTAAACTTGTTTGTGTGAGCATTTTCCTAAAAATTAAAATAATTTCTTAAATTACATTGTTTCTTATTTGGTTAAATTATGTACATTATATTACTTATTGTTTTGTTTCATAAATTTTCATTTATTAAATAAAAATTTTAAAAAACAACTTTTGTGTCAAAATAAATTCATCTTTTGTAAAAAAAAAAGAATATATATTGATATATTTGTAAAATATTACACAGTGTATTTTAAATACAAGAGAAAGAATAAAAAAAACTATTGCATAAAAAATAATAAATAACTATTTGATGCCAAAGAAAACCCTTTTCTAATGAATTCTGGATTCAACCTCATTAAAATGATTGAGATTTGCTTCAACAAGCATAGCTTTTTTTTTATTTATTTATTTTTTATAAAAATTTTAATCTTAACTATTTACCTACCAAATTTCCTCAGTATTTTTCACCTGTATGATGGGATATTTCAAAATTCACTTCACCTTAGAATTCATTCTATTCAAATAATATTCAATACCTATTATTATTGTAATCCTAGTCCTTCTGCTAAATTATAATGATCAGTAGGATCACGGTGACAGGAGAGCTGCTGTAGGCAACTTGAAGTAGGCAAAGTAGGTACTTTTAGTAAAACAAAACAAAACACACACACACAAATAATGGAATATGTGAAATAGTTTCAAATTTTTGTTGATGCATGCATTTACTCTTGCCATATTATAAATATCTTCTTTTTTTTTTTTTTTACACTTCAAATATAGTAAGAGGCTCCACCAATTAAATAAGCATTTCATGAAAATATTTTGGATCTTAAATTTGTGAGGGTCAACATAAAAAAAAACAAACAATTCTTTATATTAATTTAATACAGGCCATTTTTATAAGTCAAGGGAGGTAACTGCAACGAGTGCAATAATTGATATTAAATTTCTCATTTTCACGGGAAGAAGCCTTCTAGCACCCATGGAACTATGATTGAAGGAATGGTTTGGAAGAATGGCCTGCAAACTGAGATACTTAATGACACTTGTTAAATTCAGCTTAGTAGGTTGTTTTGATTATTGGTTGGGTTATTTAATCCATTTTATTAATTCTTGGTGGGTATTTATATTTTTTAAAACTTTTTTTATAAAAATCTTTCTAAACACTTTTAAAAAATCATCTTTTGATCTATTTAACCGATAGATGGGATATTAACAGAGTGGACCTGGGAGTAATGGTGATGAAGGGATACTCCACACAGCTGAAGAATTGAAATTTCACCAGATTCAGTTTAATATTATACCTAGGACACTAGCTTAGTCAAGTACAAGGCCATGAACATGGAACTCTGAGTGAGGAAAGTACTCACTACAATAGAAATGGTTTAGGAGTTCAGCAGAATGATCTTCCAGATTTAAAATTGCCACTAATAGGTGAGTGGGTGGGAGGTATGCCAATTTCAGTTGACATCAATTTGTGTTTAAAACTTATTTAAAAAGAAAAAAAAATGGTGATTATCATTGCAACACAGCAGTTTTTTCATAAGCATTTTGGATTAGGTCAATATGGAAGAGTCCCTGGTAAGCAATTACTTCCTCGGGGAGGGGACACCTGAAATCTCAAGTCTTTAAACATAAGCTGCAGACAAATGACAAATTGAAAGATTTTATTTGTCATGAAATTGCTAGGAAAATGCTGCAGATCTTAAGGGTGAGTGTATAGCTCACGAAGGCAAGAATTTGGAACAAAATGATAACAAAACATAATAGGAAATTTTGGTCCTTTTATAGTGAATTGTGAATCAAATTTTGAATATGATGTTTGTTTTTCTTTTCTTAATTACTTTATATAATGCCAATACTTTTCTCATTAATTTTCTATTCCTTCTATATTATATATAAAGCATACCAAATTTATTCATATACAAAATATTTTGTATCAGAATTATGAGATATTAATTCTAAGTGGAGGGAGGATTATGTATCTATAATACTATACTGAAAATTGCCAAAAATGTCAAGTTTGGATAAAATCTGTGTTTTCGTTTGTTTGGCTTCAACTGAACTTTGATTTTTTTTTTTTTAAATATTCAATGAAACATTTTTAATGAAATTAGATTTTAACATTTTTTTCTTTTTTTGAAACAAGACATATGTTATCTTGTTAAATTACCCCCCCCCAAAAAAAAAAAGTAAACAAAAAGAGAAAAGTATATAAAAATATTCTACAATGATATGAACACACAGAAGAGTGTTTAAAAGTGGACAAAAGATATGGGAGGAGGGAAAGGTAAAGGGGGGAAAAAAAGAAGCATACCTTTGGCCCAAATGCATAACTAATTTTATTCAATAACATTTTTTAAATTCATTTACAAGATCACCCACACCCTCCCACAGAAAATAAATTAAAAAAAAAAAAGCCTAAATCAAAATTTCTCAGAATCCATGAAATTCAACATTCAGCAAGATCAAAATGTTTTTACCAAAGTAAAAACACAGAAATGAAATGCAGCAGGGAAACAGGAGAGGTGCCCAAGCACCCTCCATGACCCCCACCAAATCTTTCAAGCAGGTTTTAATACAAAATCATAAGTCATATTCCAACAAGAAAAAAAAAAAAATTTTTTTCAAAAAAAAATAAAAATTTATTGTAGTGCAAAAAATATACAATTAAAATATACAATGTTGATGAAAATGGATGGAGACGAAGAAGAGCAAAAAAAAAAAAAAAGAGGAAAGAGTCATTCATATCACTCTCAAAACTTATTCCAATGAATGAATAAAAAACAAAAAAAGAAAGAATTATCTTCTTTTTCTCAACAAGGCACTGATTTATTGTTTATGTACAGTTTAGAGATTCAGTTTTCAATAAACGAATGATTTTTAATATCAAAAAAGTTGATAACATTTTTTATTTTTAACCCAATTTCTATTCATTCATTAAAGTTGATAAAAAAATAAAAAAATAAAAAGGTATATTTGCATAGTTTGAGTGATGTGAAATTATTGGAAATATTTTCTTAAAATTAAAATTAAGCTGAATCTATAAATACGAACCAACTCCCAAATACTAAATCATTCAATTGGAAAATTCATAAAAGATTCATACAAAGTCTGTTAGGATTCATTGTTGAAAATGAAAATGTTGAAGAGAGGAGAAAAGAGTATGAACACAACATTCATAGAATCTGTGAGGAGGAAGAAAAAGGAGGAGGAAGTGGTGGTAGGTGCTGTAGTAGTAGTAGTAGGGAGTCATATGACTTTCAATTCAAAGGATTGAACTGGACCCTCAAAGATTTGTCTGATGACAGTTGCGGGTCTTTAAGGGCTCTCTTTTAGGCTCTGGCATTTGCTGAAAAGGGAAAGAAAGAATAAATAAATAAATAACAAATCCACAATGTCAGACATGATAGTACCAGCGAACCGCAAAATGAAAAGAAAATAGAAAAATAACTGGACTTTGCCAAGGAACAAAGATTAAGGTCATCTCTTATTATAATAGAGATTATGTGTGCCTGTCTGTAACCAAAACTAGATCACCAGCAATGTCACAATTTCTTTAGTTATTTACATTATATTCTCAATGATTATCAAATAATCTTAACATTATTTATTAACTATTAAAGTCTAGCCAAAGTCGATTTGCCTCAAAATAACCCATATTATTAATGTGTTTAAAATCCTGCAATGTATGCTATATCAGAGAAATAAAGGTTTACAAAGTATACAGTGGGAATAATTTGCATACTGGTTTTAATAAAACCAGGTTTGATAATAAAATTATTGTGTACATCAAAGGTGCATTTATAGTACATAAAATAATGTACTAATTTCAGGATATTGAACATTGTATAGTCATGGTGTGTGTGCATGCGTGTTGGGGGGTTGTTTTGTTTTATGACACATAAACACCTTTTTGGGTCATTTAATTCCGAAACAAGTTTTATTTGATATTCGGTTTCTTACAGTACCTGTTGTTGCTTAAATGGTCACCCATCTAAGTATTGAACTGGTTGAACTTAACTTCGGGAACCAGTGCTTTCAACCTGACTTGACTGTAAGATATATATATATATATATATATATATATATATATATATATATATGGAGGATATCAGATATAGAATTTTTGAATTACAGGAAGCATAGAGGTTTTCAAGGAGGCAGTGTTTTGCAGCTAACAACTGATGCAGATAGTTTGTTACATCCTTCAGAAACTTTAAGAGTGAAAAAATGTTTCCAAAATTCATGAGAGCTGGCTCTTTTTCCCACTTTAATAAATTACTTATTGTTTTTTATTTCTAGTGTTATTATTTTATTTCTAAACATTAAAAGAAGTCCTATGTATAATTTTTATATAGAAATCAATTAAAATAAAAATAAGTAATCTTTGTATATGCACTCTTATTTAGTTTTGTTAGTCTTTCTAATATGACATTTGTACATTATTCTATGTACTATATATGTACCTTTAATGAGTTGTAGTGCACCTGAGCACTGTACACAATTTCATTATTATTTGTGCTGTAACTGGTATTAGTTATAACAGCAATTATTTTGTAAGCACTTAACAGAGTAGGTAGACACAAAAGAGTCCCTGATAGGAAAACTATATACAAAAATCACAAGTCAGATTGCAATGGAGTAATTAATATCAGCTAAAATGTTCCTGGAACCAGTTTTGTATCAAGATCCTTCGATGTCAGTTGGTTTTACAGCATATCAACCCTTGTTAGGTTATTTAATGAACAAATATAAAGATCAATAGGGCTGCAAGAGCGGTGACATTGTTGTCGTCATGCACCACAGAATGCAAATGGAAATTTCCCTTGCAATGTGTGTGACCGCATCTGCAAGTCAAGAATTGGACTAATTAGCCACCAGAGGGTGCACAACTGATGAACAACATGGAGTGACGTCATTGTCATTTTCGATGGACTGCTAAAAGGAATGCCAAAGCCATTTTCTTTTTCTTTTTTTTATGCAAGCAGTTGTATGGTTTTAAGTAATGGAATAACAGTGGCATTATGTTGCATTGAGTCTATGAAGTGCTGGGGGTAGTTGCTATATTAAGTGTACCATAGATGGGACTAACAGATAGTATATTCTAGGCCCCACTAACAGGATGAAAGATCCATGTTTGTCATACATCCCAAAACTTGAACAAGTCTATAGCAGGGGTGAAGAACCTGCAGCCTTCCATAGTATTGTTGAGAGATGAATTAAAATTGAACACCTCCCCCCTCTTTAAATACCTGATGTTCCCAGTCATTAAAAAAAAAAGTTTTTCTTTAGAAGTATATCTTAATAGTCCAAGGTTAAAAAATGTGGTAAGGGTAACCTGAATCCTAACTTTTTTTAGATCTTATTTTTCCGGTGTAGGTTTCATTGAGGAATGAGAAAATAGAAATTTAATCTAAGAAATGTAATTGTAACTTACCAAAACTTTACTCGTTCCCCAATGATACTTGCATCTAAAATATATTGTCTTTTAACTTTGACTATGATTAAATTTGGACTCATTTAACTAAAAATTTAAAAAAAGATCTTAAACTTTACATTATGTTGTAAACATAATCAAAATTTACTGAGTAGAACCTTAACCCCCACCCCCTCTTATGTGTAGACAACAAATCACAAAGTGACCATTGGTCTACAATCTTATTAAGTATTTTTAATTAAATAAAAAATAAAATCTTATTTTTTTTTTTTTTTTTTTTACTTGAACTAAGATTTTAAATACGTTCCATTTATTTTCTTCGAACAACAAATTGAAAAATGTCAATGAAGGATTTTAAAAATTTCTTTTTGCAGTGAGGCCTATTATAGGTATCAGCTGATTACCCAAGCTGTGCTACTCATGCGCCGAGTTGGTGGGGACAAATGTTCTACTGACTGAGCTAAACCAGCCCCTATGGTTACTATTTCCAAGCATAAGTAAACAAATAGATTAAAATAATCCCATTCTGCAATAATATCTGCTTTAATTCCCTACTCATGACAATCCTTTTTCTTCTGATTAGCAATGCATTTAACATTATACATAAACTGAAGGGCTAAAAATGTAGAGATGGCCACTTGATGTGTAGCCCCTTCCTTCACCTGAATAATAGTGGCTACATAATGTGGCAGGATGTCTATGAAATGCTGGGGTCATTGCATGGATATATCTACCCAGGAATTGTTACAGGGCTGTACATAACTGAGTTTTGTTGGTTGCAAATAATTACAGTACCTTTATTGGTCAATGACTATGAAACACACATATATATATATATATATATATATATATTATACACATACTTACCAAACCCTCCACACAAGTAAGATGTGACAAATGGTCATTTCTTAAGTGGAGTTTAACAGGTTTGAATTCAGAGTTTTCCTTCTCCTAGACTAGTTGTCTAACCAAGGTTAAAGAGCCCAGCCTGCCCTACAATTTACCCATAGATGGAGGGAGAATAGTTGGATATATACTTTTCTCAAGAGTATTAGCACTATATAAAACTATAAAATACAGTGCGTGCTGTACTGTATGCAATGGTCTATCTACAGAAAATAGCACTTATGGCATTAAAATTATCTGACCCCCATTTTTTAAAGATTACTTTACCATAAAATCAGCTCAAAATACAAATTGATTTTAATCTTTTAATTAACAAATTAAAGCACTACTGAAAATTACAATTGCATCTTCCTTGCTTTCACTGATGCAAATTGGTCTATGATGTGATCCTACTGCCAGTGGCGCCCAGAGCATATGCCCTACCTGCCACATTGTAGATACACACTGACAGTGCGTTGATTTAATGGACTGAAAGACACACTAATGAGAATATAAACTGATGCAATGTTGTCCCCCCCGCCACCACCATTATATTGGGGAATTACTTTCCTTGTCAGTATCTGGTGACCTTGCACAGTGCAGCACACAGTTTTCATGTTTCACTGATATCTGTCTGGGATTCACCTATTCCTACTATATACCCTTTCTACTGTTGCTCAAGAAAAAAATAACTAGAGCATTTGCCATCTTGGAGAGATAGAGAGAAGGTCTCGTCTTTATTCAGTCAAATGGTATTAAATCTGGCGGGTATCTCATGGCTGCCACAGCTACACTACCTTTTTACCTATAACATCAAACATCATCTAGCTGAACCCATTATCTATGAGTGGAGGAGGGTAAAACTGTCTCTAATGTTTTTGGCACTTCAGTTTACAACAACCCAATCCCTTACCTTAATTTCTGACCACTGACAATCCCTTTCTTCTTGAATTTTGAAGCAGAAAATGTCACAGGGAAAATGAAATGGTTTCTTTCAGATAGAAGAAAAGAAAAACAGGGAACTTTGAGTTCATGCCAACACCTTCTAGCTATGATAAAAATCAACCAAATCATTTAAGTTCCTCATAACACTGGGTTTTTTACCAAATTCTAAAAATATTTATAAAAACAAAAGTCAGCAGATAAGAGGTCATCAGATGAACTTTTCATCTCACCCTTGTATTCTGGATCCATGTTGGTTATGACAAATAATAAAAGTTCATTTTGATTTAATAAAGAATTTTTGCTAGGGAATGACAATTGAGATACATATGATTCTATTCTAAATGTGATAAATTTGGAGAAGGGGAGAGAGATGAGAGGGAGGGGGTCCATTATTCACCAAATTATCTCCAATTTAAATATTTCTAAAATGCATCACACTGTTAATTTCGGCACCAAATATGACCCCCCACCCCCCGGAGTATGTGTTTACCCAACCCATCTCATTTTTTAATCAGAATACAATTGGTTTGAATTCAGAGTTTCCCTTCTCCTAGACTGGTTGCCTTTACCAGTACTAGTCTGCCCTACTATTTTACACATAACTGGGTGGGAAAATAGATGAATCCATACCAATTCCCAAAGACATTAGCCTGAAATGATACACTAACAGTGTCTTCTTTGATTTGAAACTGGTTGTAGATTTGTCCATTTCCTACGACGATAACCTTTTTCAGAAATTCCCTAGTTGGTATTTAAAGGATAGAAAAGGAATTTTGTTTGTTCACCCAACCTTTATTTGGAAAAAAAATTGTCATATCAGCTTGTCTTAGTTTAATATAAAGACTGATTCATTTTATATCTAATGAATAGAGAGAGATAGAGATAACTGTATGCTTCTTACTATATCTCTGTAAATCTAAAAAAAAAAAAAATTCTTTCTTATTTACAATATAAACAGAAAGTTTATATTCAGAGATTGAATTGATCCACCAAAAAGGGAGAACTAGTAGATTATTCAAGCCTATAAAAAAAAATACAGGGTGTTTAAAAAAATTGATATCATTTCATAATCTAAGAACTTGACCATATCTCATTCAAATAATCTCAAATGTAGAAACAACTCAAAATTCTATATTTTTTCTTTTCAGCTATAGAAATGCCATTCACTGAGAAAAGTATTTAAACATTAAACATAGAATTTTGAGTTGTTTCTATACATGGTGTTAAGATTTTAGATCATTTGAAGGAGCTATGATAAAAAAATTCTGAAACACCATGGAAATTTTTTATTTTATAACTGGGAGTGTCTCAAATGTAAATGTGGCATAATTTTCACAGAGTATGAAACAACATTAAGAATTTATATAATATCCATTATAGAACAAATACAAAGATGTCTACCTGCCAAGGTTTTTTTTCTGAAATAATAATAGATTCACAAAATTTAAAACTGCTGGCACAAATTTGCATATTAGATATCTACATATGTACATATATATAAATAAAGGTACAAAATGGTGTTTTGCTCACTCTTAGCTATTGCTGAGTGTATACTCACTCACTCCCTGGCTACCTGTATACCTGGCAGGGGCCATATCCCTTTTCAGGTTTTGAATTCAGTTTTTTTCTTGTCAAGTTGCCATTCCAAGGATAAAGAACCCAGGCTGCCCTACTATTACCTACATAGCTGGAGGGAGAATAGTTGAATTCAAGCTTTTCCCATTAGGGTATTACCACTTTGTGAAATGCAAACTACCTCATTCAGGATTTGAACTCTGGTAGCAGAGTCTACTTCCTATAACAATAACCAACCATTATACCATAAGCACCAAATTTACAGGAGGGTTAAAAAGCCAAGAGACATCTGAGTAAACCCCTCACACCTGAAATGTGGTGATAATAAATTTTAAAAAAAATTTTTTTTAAAAGTAGTAGGGTAAAAATGTATCAAAATATAATTGTTACATCTCACCTTAAAAAAAAAAATTAAAATCAAAAGAGGACTGGTAGCATGCTTTTTTTTTTTTTAGGTCTAGAAAAACAATTCAAATTTTTTGGGGTTAGCAACTGACATTAGATAATAAAAAGAAATTAATATTCGAATTAGAGAAAAAATTTTCTATTATATTTTAATACAATTAAATTTAAATGACATTCAAAAGTAAAATAGAACAATGCTTATAACATTAAAATTGAGCAACCAAGATAAAATTTGTTATTAAAAAAAAAATGTTTTGCAACAATCTATGTGCCTACATGAAGTTTTTTGGTAAATGGAAAAGAAAAAGTCAGTTTGGGAGACCTGGAGACCTAATACTATTTAACCCACAGCTTGGGGGTATGAGGGGGGTTCATAACTTTTCCAAGGTTATTAAGTCTGAACATAAATGTAATAGTCCAGCACATTAACCACTACGCTACAGAGATCATTTATTCCAGATTTTGTTTGGACAACTGAATTATTTTATTTTATTTTGATGTTCTTGATATTGACACTATTTTGTCAGTTCCATTCTTTTGTCTTCATCAGGTAAGAAAAGTGGAAATAACAACAGAACAAAAATAAGTGGCCTTTAATATATAATGTAAGTGGCTAAACAGCAATCCTTACTTTGTGTCCATCTGGTTAACTAAAATGAAATTCTATCTTTTTTTTGTTAGACATTTAATGGAAAAAAAAAAAAGAAAAGATGTGATGTATAAATTTATAGTCAGTAACTTAAAATCTCACCCCCATCAGAGTAGGTTCTCATTTAATTTTTATCAAAGTTAATTTGATTAATTAAAAAAAAATTAATTTAGTTAACCAACAAATTCAAGGAAACAGCTTACCTATTACTGGTATTCTGGTAATGAATAACAAATTTGAAAAAAAGATTTAAAAAAAAAAAAAAAGTTAAACTAAAAATAGAAAAAGCATTTGAAGAAAGAAAACTTGGCTAAAAGTAGAATATTTTCAGTTTTAAATTTTACTTTCTCTTCAGATTTCAACTTAAGAATAAAGTTCCTTTCAATAAATGGCATATTTTGTTAAGATCGTTGAAGTTGAAAAAAAAAAAAAAAAAGGAAAAGGAAAAAAAAAAAAAAAAAAAAAAGGGAAAAAAAAAAGAAAAAGAAAAAGAAAAAAAATGAAAAAAAGAAATAAGGAAGAGAAAAAAAAAAAAAAAAAAAAAGGAAGAGCTTATAACTAAATCAATAATAATACTTACAAAAATGGTGGAGCGTCCTTTCTGACGTTTTGCTAAGTTTAGGTGTGTTGGAAATCTCAAAAGCCATACTTGGTCGTCCAGTATACTAAAAAAAAAAAAAAATAAAAAAAATCCTTAGTAAATAATTATAGTTTTGAATAACTCTTAATATGAATAATTTACAGTTATATGGCATCAAGTATTCCTAATCCAATAATTTGCACAGTATTCAAGTATTCCTATTAAATAATAGTTATTTGTTTACACACATTCATATGGTTTTAAGTAACTAATAATAATCCTTACTAAATAATTATAGTTTCAAGTAACTCTTCTTAATACAAATAATTTACAATTATGATATTCCTATCTAATACAAATCAAACAGTCCTATTTTGATCTTAACAGATACTACCATTCCGATCAGAGTTTGACCAATGAAGGGGTACTCCACATTCCCAGATTGCCAGAACTGGAACCTCACAATCAGATGCAGTTTAGTGTCATACCCTTCTGCAGAGGATATATATCCCATAAGAAAAAAGAAATTCCAAAGTATTAACAAAATTAATTTGTCAAAAGAACTAAGAAATACATATTTTAGAACATAGTAATATTTTTTAAGAAGGTTAAAGATAATCCCTCACATTTCAGAATATAATTAAGCAAGCAATAATTTGCATATCTTGCAATGTCATAAGTATATTTCATTAAACAAATACAGGGTGTTGCAGAAATACCTCCCACATTTTAAGCTGTCACCTGTGTGGTGCAAATGAACTGAGGCAAGTGGTAATGGTAGCTCCATTAGCTAATGTCATACTGTTTTTTTTCCAGATACAATCATGGCTTAGATTATTACACGTTTGTTATTGAAATTATTTTTTTTATTTATATTTTTTTAATATGTGTGAATCTGTAATCACATTTCTTGTTAGGTTAGAATGATGCTGTTCTGGAAAGAAAATCAATGCTGCTAGGAGTTGAAAAATGGAGCATCAGGGTATTTCATGTACAACTGTATGGTCACTTACCATGCAGGTCAGACACAAGGTCCTATTAATCTGGGACCACCCACCAACTGAAACTAATGGGATGGCAGGCACTAAAATGTGTGGATCCTGTCGGCATTCCTCTCCTCAAGCACTGGGCAATAAACCCAGCCCTGCCCATTTTAAATCAAGGGGCAGGTGTTGCCTGGGGAGATGGTCTGTTGAGATCACACAATTACATTACCAGTATAAGTGTATAGTTACACTACTTGGACTAATAAAATGATTAAAAAAAGGTTAGATTCCCATCTATAAAAGGATGCTGTTTTAAACAGATCTCTGAATCAGCATCCTACAAAACAGTAGCTGTACAGTCACTTATCTCCCATTTTACAAACCATCCAAGTAAGATGCAAGCCATTGCTGGTGAGGTAAGAACAAACTCCTAAATGACGTTCTCTTATGAATTCCTATAGTGTTGGTCAACCAGCAAAAACTTACATTCATCAGCTCTGCAGACAGTGGGTGCTGTTTAGATGACTTACCAAGAGTGATGGCTAATAGGGACAGATGGTGAGAGATACAGAGAGAGCCAAGGAATCTGCATTGATGATAATGATGCTAACATCCACAATATCATAGGTGTAGTTATTCAAAGGGAACTAACTCTCTTGCAAAATACAGTAAACTACTTACATCCATCTTTTCAAACTTTTGTTGTCGTGGAGTTGTCTTTGTGCACAATCTCTTCTTCTCCGATTGTGGGGAGTTCTCATTATTCAGATTTGACCGAACTCTCAAACGTCTCAATCTGCCTGGAGTTCCAGGTCGATCTTTGACTTCTTTCATCTGCTATAATGAAAATACCAAAGTTAAAGAATCAGAATCTTCTTTAAAATAATCCTTTTCAACATCTTACAAAACAGATTGGATCATAATAAAAAATTTAATTAAATAAAATTTTTTTTAAAAATCAATGTAGTCTAGACTTTGATGTAGCTAACTGTGTTTACATGAATATTCCAAACATACCTGTTAATTTAAACCATTTCTTTAAACATGCATTTGTCATTTTCTGACAGAAACTAATAAAAATTGAGTTTTTGCTTATTTTTATTGAAAAAAAAAAAAAAATATTTGACCATAATCAGGTTTATTTAATTTTTTGTTCTGTACTTAAAAATATTGTTTTGGACTTTCTTTAATAAATTGAAAATTTGCATTTTACACAAGCTAAAAATCTTTCTTGTTTAACATTTTATCTGGTTCTTTTGGACTAAAAATAAAAATTGTACACTTGAAACAAAACATTTACATTTAGAACAAAGACACACAGACATGTTCACATAAAAATTTTAATTTGCGGCAAAAATAAGCTCACATTCGGAGAAACAAAATTATAAACATTCCAGTGGCTATTTCTCTATAGTGGCATAAAATAGAAGTGTTTGTTACAAATTTATTTTGATTATAGATATAACATAAATTTGGTCATACCGTGCTGTATATGTTGATGCATGTAGCTGGATAAAAAGTTAATATTTAGTTCTTGTGTATAATAGGCACTCCTAAGTTCTAGGTTTAAAAATAGGGAAGGGGGGATGCATGTTATACATGAACAATTACTGTATAAATAATTAATTTATAAAAATTACCACAGAAGGATCATATTGCAGAAAATAAGAATGACAAAGTAATACTTACTTGGGTTTTTGAAGCAGTAGCTGGGCTTTTCCTTTTACGCTTGCCTGATCCAGGTGCGCCAGCTTTGGCAATTTCTTCATTTATAGTAGTTGGAATATTCTGCAACTCAGCAGGATATGTGGATCGGAGATGTGCAGGTACCATGGTATTCCTTCGTCGGATTTCAGTGATACGTCCCCAGTCAAATGTTGTCGGTTCATCTTCACAAGAAAAGAATTGGCCACAACCAGCTGTTAAGAAGACAGACACAAACTTTAGGAGGGGGACGTAAAAAAAAAATCCCTCCTCCTAATAAGCATGCAGAGATTGAACGCTTATTAATCCCACAAAATACAGTATTGGACACCACCACCACCACCCCCCCAAAAAAAGAAAGAAAAACAGACAGCCAAAAAAACTGAACCATTTTTCATTATTGCCACAAATTTTAATAAAACTTCAATGGCTTAGACATACATACAGAGCTTGAAATTAAGCATGTCCTGTTGTCCCTGGGATACTAAGATAACTGGGGACAACCCACAGGACAGTCTGCAAGGGAGAAATAACTGTAATCTGAAGATACGAAATGGTCATAAATTGTCTTAAAATCTTCCTTTTTTATGTCAGCCGCCTGCTTTCTTTTATCTAATACTGTAGTCTTCATGGACCTAATGTTATTAAACAATTGTGTACATGGTCTTCTCTAATTGATTAAAGTTAAATACAGATATTTACCTTATTTTTAAAGGGTGTATCATAATAAAAACTTTTCTGCAGCTGGATACTTCACTACAGAATGAGCATACATACATACATACATACATTACATACATACATGCACAATGCACAGAAACAGTGGTGCCCCCAGAATCCAAATGCTGCACTATTTGGACAAATTAAAATCTGAACAAATTTTGATGAAATTTTTTCCCAAAAGCCGAACATATTTTCAGAAATTAGACACAATGTAGCATTCATGTTTATTTATGCACATGCCCCCCCCCACACCTTTTTGACCCAAATCTTCACACATTGTTCATTCAGTTATTTGGTGGAAGTACTCATGAAAATATCTTTTGTGCAGCAATCGCTAGTTTAACTCGTGTTTTAACCTGAATTTGTGCTGTTGTTTTTAAATTATCATTTTTGTGCATTCACCATGTCTCCCAAGAAGAGCATTGAAGTGAGTAAGAGTAAGTCCATGAGAATGACAATTGAGTAGAAAACTTCTAACAAAGGATGTGAGTAGTAATGTATATTTCTGATGTTGCTGCCATGTTTGTGATGCTAAAATTGACCAGGTGTAGGATTTTTGTTGTCCAGAAATGGAATAATCATCTTTTCATTATATCTTATGGGGGTAAATAGTTTTGTAATCCAAACTTTTGCATTCCGAACAGCTTCCTATAACAAATTAAATTCGGATCCTAGGGGTACCACTGTCATTATATATATATATATATATCTATATTATAATGAGATTGTGTTTTTCTGTCTGTAACCGAAACTTTTTTCCTGTCAAGTCAAATTCTTTTTTTTCCATGATTTTTATCTAAACCTCAATTATTAATAAAATTGTCTTACATTATTAATACTGTTAACTATGTCTACATACTGACAACATGCAATTATATTTATATATATAAAAAATAGCGCTTTACAATGTGAAGGGAAGGCTAATTTGCATATTAATATTAAAAAATCGAATTTAATAAAATATGTGCTTAGTATTATTGATTTCTAACTGTTTGGTTTTATTTTAATGAATAAGCAAAATCTCTTCAATGAATCTTAACGAAATCCATTAACAGAAAAATAACTCATTTAATTATTTACTTCCTCTTTTAACTAAATACTTAAATTAGAAAAAAATAACAATGAAAGATGAAAGTGAGGAAAGAGTAAGTTTCAGTTGTTCCATTTTTTATTATACTCCTCTTGTTTCAATCTTTTTATCTGTATTCTTATTTAGTTTCATTAGCCTTTCTAATTTAATACAATTTTTATTACATTAAAACTTAAATACTTGCACCGGAGGGTGCATATATTTGCTAGTAATATTATATATATATATATATATATATATATATATATATATATATATACACACACACATACATACAATCATGATGGACCAAACACTATCCACAACCACACACACAGCTTTCTTGGATTTTTCTAATGTTTTCTAATAGTGTAGAAATATAAATATTTACTTTATTTTGTGTATTGATTAGTTGATTTTAATGGCATGTCAACCTGTTTAGGGCTATTTTATGCATAGACATTAGGGAACTGCACACATTGTATGTTTATATTTGCATTTTTTTGTAGTTGTTAATTTTTTTTCTATGGTATCAAATATTCCTATCTAATAAAAAATAATTTACATAGTTGTAGGATTTCATCTAATACAAATAAATTGCAGTTGTATGATTTCAAGTATTCCTATTCAATACAAATCATTTTTAAACAGATCTATTAGACCCATAGATGGGGTGGGGCCTTAACAGGTACTTCCACTCTGTGTCAGAGTGGACCTGGGAATAATGGCAATGAAGGGCTAACTGCACACTCCCCAGAACTTCAGTACTGGAGCCTCATCACCAGATGCAGGTTAGTGTCAGGATGCATATATTTGAGAAGGGGTGGGATATTACCCTTCTGCAGGGATGCAGTAAGCATATTGTACTGATGTGTGATTGGTGAATTTTATGAGAAATTAAAAGATGAACAACAAAATGTTCAGAAATGTCTTGTCTAAAATTTAAGTGGAATAGCATAAAAGACTTTTAGTGGGAAACCAAGTGAAAAACAATTGACAATTGCTGTTACACAATGTAAACAGAAGATAAGGCTGGGAATCTTCAGTTTGTATACAAAGTGACTGTATACTGATCATCAGGCAGTCTCTTGTGTGTGTGTGTGTGTGGGGATTGTAATTGCTTTCATCATTAGCTAATAAAAATTTGAGAAAAGAAAAAAAAAGAGCACTACTCAAGGATAACCAAATGTAAAAAATACAGTTTACTAATTGAAACAACAAAGATGAGGATGCTAATCTAAATAAATCATGAAAAGAATTTTAAATACTTACGTGGTATAGATGTCTTGGAGGTATTTGATGTGTTCGATGTGACCGACTTGTAACTTGATATGGATTCTCTGCTTTGATAGCTGATGAATAGAGAATAATCCAGTTACAGCAAAATAACAATGTAAGAATTCCACAAAGAGTTTCAAGATTTGTTGTTTTTACATACAGATAAATAATGAACACTAAGTAAAAAGATGGAGTCATTCATTGGAAATGAACAAAGGTTTTATTTAACACATTGTAGAGAAATGCTTCTACCTAAAACAGTTACTAAAGCTCAACTTTGTGTGTGACCAAATAATGGAGAGAAAAAAAAATGAAAACTTGATATATTTGGCAGACCAAACACCTCTGCTTGAACTCAATCTTTTGAAAAGTTATATCCATGCGTCATGGTGGAATCTTCATTTCTGGCCTATGCTTATAGAATGCACCTGTCAAGGAAGGTCACTCTGCCTTAACAATCAAGGGAAGTAACTCCACATTTTTCGTTAGGTGAATACAAGAAAAAAATTGGGCACATACTGATGGATGGTTGATGAAAGAAAAAGATAGATGAGAATGATTGAAAGATGCTACATTCTGTTTTAAACAAATTCTAGAAGCAGCACTCCATAAAATAGCACATGTATGGTCACTTATCTCCAATTTCACAAAACATCAAAGTAAGATGGACAAGATATGCTGGACACTGCTAGAGAAATAAGGAGGAACTCATAACCAATATTCTATTGACTACTATATATGGACACAGGATGTCATCTAGAAGACTTGTTAATAGGGATGGATAGCAAGAGAGAGTCCCTTGTCAGATTGCCTTGATGATGCTTATAAAATTCTTCTGTCTATCATCAACCTAATTTCTTTCTCACAATTAAAAATAGAATTATGCGCATACAATCTTAAGTAACCCCATAAATAGCTAAAAAAAAAAAAAAAAAAAAAAAAAAAAAAAAAAATCTTACCTCATGGGAGAAATATTATAATCATCAACTTTCATTTTATTCCAAACACCAGTTTTGGATCTCAATTCATAAGTTCGTTTGGTTATTTCTTTGATATCTGGACTCTCAAGTGAATCATCTGAAAAAGGAAAATGTCAATATCATTATCATTACTAAGTGGGTGGTTGGTGTTTAATGGCATATCAACCCTTGTGGGTTATTTAAGGCCAAATCTTGTTTTTTGGTTATATATATGTCTAGATATACAAAATTTATACATAGCTTTGAAAATAATGAACAAAAATACAATCTATGGAGCTCTTTCAACCAACATCTCATCAGGGGTAAATTGTGAAAAAATAATATTCATGAAAAACTGAATGAGCAGGAATAGATGTGCTGATATAAAAAGTGAAAAATTCTGTATTTACTATATTAAAAAAAAAAAAAAAAAAATTTTTTTTTTAAATCTTCTGAAAACGACTAATAGACAGTTTAACAAATGTTGGATAAACGGAAACTATATATATATATATATATATATATATATACACACACAATTTGTAAGCAAATAGTTTGTGGGTAAATAGTTATTTTTAAACAAATTGTTATAGTGCAAATAACCTTTGTGGGTTATTTAATACCAAACCTTGTTTTTGGTATAAATGATTTCATGTGTATCAATATATTGGTAGAAATAGTTTTCACCAACTTCATGTGTATTAATAAACTGGTAGTTGATCCTCAGCCACTGCCTTCTAGTACTCTTAAGATAAAAAGGGTTGGGTGGTTGTTTGCCATAAGAATAATTTGAAGAATATGGTTGTAAGTTAATCATATAGGTGCTAGGGTTTGACATGACCAACTGATTGATTTGATTGGGCATCTCTGACCACTTGTCTAACCCAAGTAAAGGCTGATGTAGGCTGTTGCAGGTCATAGACTGCTCAACGACCAAGATTCCTTCCTCAGGCATTACAAATCACTAACAAGTGGCTTTATGGAGGGGGGGGGGTCTTATCCCTCTGCAGAGTTGCAGTAAGTGTGTTCTATAGCAGGACTAACCAAGAGGGCAGTAGACCAACTGTACCAATTTCTATATTGTAATTAGGTCATTTCTTTGATGCATGGGAGGTCCAACCTCCACTGCCATACCACCAACATTCATTTCTGGGTCAACATAGGAGGTATTACTTTTGGTGCAACATTCTTGTGTTATTCATACAAACAGTTGTTGATGCAGTTCCCCAAACCTCACCATCAGTAAAAGAAATAGATTTACAATCAATATGACCAGATTTTTATCCAAAATAGACAAGTATTTCAGATAGTAATCACATACTATAAAGTTTTCTGTAAATCATTTAAATGTAGAAAGAAAAAAAAACTTTTGATATATTTGGCACACCAAACACCTCTTCTTGAACTCGATCTTTTGAAAAGTCATATGTAATCATTTGAAAAAGTCATTTGAAATATTAGTCAACTTGCCAGGTGCAATGACTTGATGATAATGTTGGATAAGTAAATGTATTCCTTACAACTGATGGGGAGGTTTGAATTGTTGTTCCATATATATATATATATATATATATCCTGAAAAGTCCTAATTTTTTTCTGAAAAATCAGTTTGTAGACACCCTATTGTTATCTTTAAGCAATCTGTCTAATGGATTTACCAGGATTGCTCAAAACCAAGATACATTTACTCCCCTTATACAGACAACAATTTTTTCAGAATTCTAACAGATTATAGTTATGACCTTTTAGTGTAGACAGGTACTTCAACTAATAAGTAAAATATACAATGTGCAATTTATTTATTTATTTTTTTTTTTTACTCACAAAAAATAAAAATAAATAAATAGATGAATAAAGTTTGAATTCACATACATAATGGATAGGCATAGTCTATCATTTTTTAGCAAGCTGTGTAGAGCAATTAGAAAATAAGATTAAAGCAGTCAAAAAATCAGTCATATTTTGAATGGCAACAGCGTTGAACCCAGGGTCATCTGGAAAGGGCCTCTCATTGGCTTAGAGGATCATATGATTATGCAACATTGGGAAAGTAGAATTCAGCGGAGTTGAGTCCAGCGACCCATTAGGGGCAGCAGATGTGTCTTTCCATCTCTGCTACTCCCCCCCCCCAATGTTTGGGTTAAAAATGTAACAGGGGTGGGGCAATAAAAAATATGTACGCAAGAAAATGTGTTTTTTCTTGATTAAAGAACACAAAAGGGAACTCCGAGAGAGACGATACCCAGCCTGTACCAAGAAGAAAACCAAATACAACTAAGAAGAAGAAAGATACCCAATAATAGATGACATAAGTGTGAAATGCAACATTAGTACAAAGAAAATATTAGAACTTACTTGGCAGATCAATTTCATAATTGTTAGAATCAAAGAGGGCATTTCCAGCTTTCTCAAGTTGCTCTGTCAAATCTGTAACCTTTCTTTGTAAAGTTCGCTTTTCTTTATCTAAAAAGAAAAAAATAAGTAAAATACAAATAAAAACAAAAAAACAAAATGAAATTCCAACAAGATGTTATAGAAAAAAAAAAAAAAAAACACATTAACAAATAGAATCTCTATTTGTTCAAAAATATCAATAACCTAGTTTCATAGAAGATACACACTTGCACAAATTAATTGAAACAAAATGAATAAATTTCCTTATTATGATATCCGCAATCTCTCTGTAAGGCTTGCCATAGTGTTTCTGCAGCATTACAATTTTTGTATGCTTCCTTGGAGTAATGTCCATTGCAGACAATGGCCGTAGGACAACGAGACAATAGTGTCTGGGTGTGATAAAAATCTGATGATACAATATTTTTCAAGGCCAAACAAATTTCATCATAAAAATAGATTCATATCACTGCACACCACCGCAAATGACCTATTCTGAGGAAAAAATAAAAATTGATTCACCAACACTCCACTGAGTCTAAAACTGACCATATTGTAAAAGAATGGAAACTAAATTTGTTTCAGTTAATTTGCACAAAGGTGTAGAAACACTATGAAAAGATTTCAGACCAAAAATAAATATTTCTATTGAATATGAACAATTTTTAAACAGATTTATTTGACCTAGGGTGGTACTAACAATACTACCACTCCGGGTCAGAGTGGACCTGGGAGTAATGGCAATAAATAGGTACTCCAGAGATCCAGAATTGAAGCCTCACCATCAGACAAAGTTTAGTATCATATGCATATCCCCTTGCAGGCGATAGTAATTCTAAGCTCCACCGACAGTGTGGATTGTATTTCAAGTTATAGAAATTTTTTAAATAATTACCGTATGCTTTGAATCTTTCCTCTTCTTGTTTCAAATAGTCAGCCAATGATTTCTTCTCTTGTTCCAATGCAGATATTTTGCTGGTCAATTTCTCAAGGTGTTTTTTGTCCTCTTCATTTTGTTCAGCCATCTTGGACAATTTACTTTCTTCTCGATTCTTGTAATGCTTGACAAGTTTGCTCATATTCTCTATATCAGCAGTACATTCCATCTGCTGTTCCTTAAGCTGTGTGGTGGGAAAAAAAATAGAGTCATTACATATACTTAAATCCAGCAGTTCTCCCAAGCTATGGGTAAATAGTAGGATAGACTGGGTTATTTAGCCTTGCTTAGAAGAAGGTAAGACTCAAATTCAAAACCAGTTTTACTCTGCTAAAATAAAAAAAAAATAACTGTCACATCCTGCCCATGGCAGAGGAATTGGGTAAATATGAGGGTCAGATGAAAAGTTCATAGGCTGACCAAGATACTCTCATTGAATTTGACCAAATGAGGTTTATTTATCAACAGTCACCTTTGCAGTTCACACAATTCTCCCATTGGTGTTACAGTGCTTAGATCCCATTGGTCAAAAAAAGTCATCAACAGCAGATATAAACTTTTCAGCATACTACCACTCTGGGTCAGAGTAGACCAGTAATGGCAATAAAGGGGTACTCCACACTTCCCCCCACAACTCCAGAATTGGAGCCTTACTACCCAATGAAGTTTAGTGTCATATTCAAGACATCTTTTTTTGGAATAGGGGGTAGGGGGTCTTACCACATCAGCAGGGGATACAGTCGGTGTATTCTAAGCCACACCAACAAAGCAAATAGGTAAAAAGAGGGAAGCAATGAGAAATAAATAAAATCTTTGGGATTTTTAAATCCTTTACCCCCATCCCTTAAAATCTTGTTAAAAATGTTGTGAATCTTACCTCCCTTATCTTCTTTTCCAATTTGCTTTTTCCATTGAGAAATTTTCCTTTAACTCTAAACAGTGGATTTTGTATTCCTGTAATTCATTGACCGCTTTCTGTTTCATCTGTTTTACAAGTTTCAAATCGTTGTTCAATGACTCAACCTGAAAGAAAACAAAACATTCTCTTATTTGAGCAAATCTTAAGGTTTGGTTAGGTTTATTCATTTAACGGCATATCAACTCCTTATGGAAAAAAAAAAAAAAAAAAAAAAAAAAGATTTTTTATCCCCCCCCCTTTCTCTTTTTTGTCTATTATTATTTGTTTGCTGAGTGTGTGCACACACACACACATTTTATAAATGTTTTTTTGTTTTGTTTTTAAGAATTTATTTTATTAAGGTATGACACTTGTTTTGGATCGTTTAAAATCCTTTCCAATTCAATATCTGTGTTTGAGTGTGTATATATATATATATATATATATATATATATATATATATATAGCATTTTATGAGGGGGGTATGTATGTGTGATCAAAAAAAAAAAAATCACACTGGTTAATGTCAGTTGAATTTATATTCAGTCCATTTATGTTTCTTTGATCTGTTTTCTCCTTCCTTCTGTTCCCTGTCCAATATGTATGCTTTTGTTTACAGCATGTTTAAGTGTATATCAAGGATGAGATTTATTCTGAGTTATATATCTTTGCTAGTGGAGAAATTGATTTAAACCATTTAAGAGTTAATTGTGGTAATATTTTCAAGATGATGATATTACAATTTTTCTTGATGGGATATTAAACTCTTAAAAATTCAGCGTTTTTTTTTTGTTTCTTAAATCTAATTTTAATTGCATTAGCAGTGTGCGATATATTATTTAACTTTGATCATTTTCATGGTGCATATCAATGTATGATTGCTAAAAGTTATGAAAAATATTCATATCAGTTTTTTATATATATATATATATATATATATATATGGCTCAAAGTTGATGTGCTTTCATATATTTGTATAAAGAACCTCTGTGTGTGTGTGTGTGTTAATGTAAAAATGAATTAATGAATAGAATAAAAATGAATGAAATGAATAAATCAAAAATGATATTTTCAAAAGGACCTCTCCTAAAAGAAAAAAACATTTTTTTGGGAGAGAGGTCATTAATGGAAAAAGCCTTCTCTCATTCTACAGGACTTTCTTTTGAAGCATTGAATTAATTATTATATAAAATATTGGAGAAGATTATATATATATATATATATATATATATATATATATATATATATATATATATATATACGTTCTTTATACAAATAACTGAAAGCACACAAGCTCTTCCCACTTATCAATACTTACCTCTTTTTGGGCGATATCCATTTTCTTCTGTGAAATGGTCACTTCTTTCTGCGCTACAAACAGTTGGTCATTTAAAGATTTATTCATTTCTTCAGCTTTGGTCAAAGTTTTCATGTTACCCATGATCAATTTTTGTTCTCTTTCTCGAAGCTGGCGTTCCACTTTGTCGCACTTTCCCTGGTTGATCCGACATTCGTCTTTTAATTGGTTGATGCAGGAATTCAGGCTGACAATCTTTTCTTCATTAGATTTCAATACCAATTTGTGTTCATCCTGAAAATGGAAAAATTAAACATCAGATTTTTAATCAAGTCTGACAAGTGCCTTAACATTAGGGCTTGGTTCTTGTCTAAATAAACTTTAAGAGAAGAAATAAGTCACCACAACTCAAACTGACTATGATTCATTCTCTAGATATGCAAGGTGCAAGGATTTAAGTTTTGATGTAATAAAATATTTATTTATTTATTATGTTAAATTAGAAAGGCTAATGAAACTAAAGAATGCAGATAAAAAGATGTGAAACAGAAGGGGGTATAATCGAAAAATAGAACTAAAATCAAGTTTTTAATGTTAATATGCAAATTAGTCTTCCCATTCACACTGTAAACTGCTATTTTGCTGTATATATAAATATAATTACATGTTATTCATATGTAGATATGGTCAACAGTATTAATAATGAAAAACAATTTTATTAATAATTGAGGTTTAAATAAAAATAAAATCATGGAGAATTTGACGTAAATAACAAAGGGAATTGTGACTCGAGTAATGATATAGTTTTGGTTAAGCAGACAGACAAATACACAATCTCCATTATATAAGATTTTCAGTAAGCTAAACAAACTAGCTAAGTTTGTCATAGTCCCACTTCTACTCCAGGCCTTATTACACCCTTATGCCAGGGCTTGGAATACACTGACAGCATCCTCTGCAGAGATAAAACATCCTCAAAGATCTGTTAGAAAATCATTTGATCCATAAATAGGATCCTAACAGATACAACCAGTCTGGTTGAGAGTCGAGTTTGAAGTAATGGCAATGAAGAAGTACTCCACATTCCCCAAAGATCCAGAACTTGATCCTCAACATCAGATGGAGTTTAGTGTCATACTCGGAACACTCATTTTTTCAGTGGAGAGAGTTGAGGGTGAGGTCTTACCCTTCCACAAAAGATAAAGATACATATTCTACGCCCTGCCGACATGGTATTTTTTTATATTGAATACCAACCAAACGTTAAATCAATTACGAAAATATTTAATCTAAGAAATCATCTTCTGGACAAATAGGGAACAGAGTTTATTCCCTGCTAGATGTGCCAATTATTTATTGATTGACCCTTATATATTATTGAATTTTAAATTTAATAAAATATATATATATATATATATATATATATATATATATATACACACACACACACACTAAAGCTGAGCGAATGAATGTGTCTCCTAAAGGCTTTTTTACTGTTTAGTTTAATGACATGTTATACTGAATTAAACTTATTTTAGGATTGAGCTATGCTTGAAAAAAATTCCATTTCAATTGGTTTTTAATTAGTTGAAATTTGCAATTAAGTAAAAAAACTGACCTGTCTTACTTCACATTCTGCCTGTCACTTTCCCCCTTTCTAGGTATATCTTGATTACCTTATTATCATATATGTTAGTTTCTCAATGAGAGTAGAGAGAGAGAGAGAGTTTGAAACGTATTTGTATGTTACGTTTCATAAACAGCTAGCCCGGCCAACTTCTTGGCTCTTAATAAATCTAAATTAGGTCAAATGTTCCCTTTCTTAAAAATCTTACAAAATGATTTTAATGTTTTTTTTTTAATTCTCCATCCGTATGTTTGTTTTAAGGCTATTCAGAATGCCAGAAAAATCAGAATGCTCCAGGCTTCAACAGAGGCTCTCATCAAATTCATTGTGGATGAAAAGTGCAAATCATGAAATTCACAAAAGAAGCAGATTTTAGTTTAAAAAAAAAAAAAAAAAAAAAAAAAAAAAATCTTTACA
The DNA here is from genome assembly GCA_023376005.1 of Doryteuthis pealeii. NCBI lineage: Eukaryota > Metazoa > Mollusca > Cephalopoda > Myopsida > Loliginidae > Doryteuthis > Doryteuthis pealeii. The sequence goes on from CM042168.1 coordinate 29,822,762, forward strand.
AATGGGTTAAAGATGTTTGCCACAACAAGCCGGAGTCAAAAAGACAACCCATAGAGTGGAAATACTCTGACTCTAGTAAAGAAAAAGTTCTGAGCACAGTAAAGAAGGTCATGCTGACAATTTTTTGACATGAAAAACCCATCAATATTGATTCCCTTGAAAAAAAAAAAAAGCAACTGCAAACAGTACTTTCTATTGCCAATTCCTTAGACAAAATTCACTTTATTTATTGAATGACCCTCTTCTGGGGCATTGATTTCCTCGAAAAAGGTGCAATTGTAAACAGTGCTTCCCTATTGCAAACTTAGGCAAAATTCACATTCATTGAATGATCCTCGTAAATAATAAGTCATATTTTGCCAGTCACTGGATTAAATATACTGATGAAGTATTAGTTACCTTAAGTTTGCTGAATTCAGATTTCAGCTCTGTGAGTTTTTCTTCGATGACAGAATTTTCTGTTTTCAATTGTTTTTCTGTGTCGGCCAGAATTTCTTTCATTTCTTGTTCCTTCAAAGAGACGGCTTCTTCAACTTTGGACTGGGTGTTCACAAGGTTCTGATGGATTTCTTCATATTTAGCCTGTGACGTACTCATTTCTTGTAGGTGAGATTCTGACAAAAACAGATAAAGAAAAAAAAAATTAAATTAGGACTACGTGAAATGCAAATAACCCTAATTCACGATTTGAACAGTTAGCAGAGTCCACTTCCTAAGATGATAACCATTACACCATGAGTGTTTCAATATATATCTATACAACAATGCAAAAGTTTCTCAGTATGTGTATGTGTGTCTGATGATCACAGCCAAAGGAAAATTCCATCAATCTAAATTTTTTTTTTTTTACAGATATTGACTTGGCCTCACTTTCCAATATAATCTACTTAAAGTCGACCTGAGTCATCAGATAACAAAATATTTGATTCTAAATATTCTGTTTAGTCCTCTGGTATAATAGGTAATGTGCTGGACTGTAACATTATAGTAGGTGAATTCAAACTCCAGTTGTGCTATTACATTCACTTTCAGACTAATACCCTTGGGAAAGGTATGAAATTGCCCCATCCTCCCAGCTAAGCTACTACCGTTCTTCTAAAAGGATGGTTTTGCCATTAAAATAACCCACAAAGTTTAATATGCCATCAAAACAAAGAAACCAAATCAAATCTGAGTTTCATTGAAATCTGTCCCAGAATGACAGAGTTTTACTTGCACTTTGGACATTTGGTGAATTTTAACAAGTTTTAAGTGTTTCTATACAAGTTTCTTGTTTTCTTTTTTAATAAGTGCAAACACAAAATCAAAACAGGTTGAATTTGATGTGTTTTTGATGTAAAATTGACCAGTTTTCCAAATTTAACAAAAATTTGGAATATATATCAGATATACTTCAACCCTATATAGTCTTGTCAAAAACAGTCCCAATGCTATTTTACAGTTTTTTTTAATAAGTGCAAATACATAGTTGTGCATGGGACATGCAATTGAAAATTTCAAAAGATAAGATTTAAAAAAAATTTTCACAAAGGTTTTGAACTTAACACTTATCAGATATGGTGCAACACTATAGAAACTTGCTATAAACAACAGTTGGACATGATAGTCCAACTGTTGTGTATTAGTTTTTAGTGTTTGTACACATTTTTATTTTGTTTTTAATAAATAATACAATTAAATACATGTACTTATGTTCTTATTTACTAAGCTTTGTTTAACTGTAATACAAGACACCCAGAGAGAGACTCAAATTACACAACACAAGTGTCTAATATATACTTATGCTATATAATATTTATATCTAAAAAATTATCTTTAAGAATATTTACATGTTCAATCTTAACTACAAATTACGGAGTTGTTAAAAACAATGTAAAGAAATTTATTATTATTATATTATTAATAGTAGTAGCTGAAAACTTATGACTAATAAATATATATTTATTGAAAATTGAAAATAAACTAAAATAAGTTGACATTTTAAAATTTTTTTTACTAAAACTAGATCTGGTCTTCTTGCATGGATTGGGGGTCACATCGCTGAAACGTTGTGTACATAATAAAGATGAGGACAACAGTCCAAAAAATCTAAATAATACAAGATTGTCATTATTATTATCTTCCAAAATAATCTTTTTTCCAAAAATAGTAAATATTACCTTTCAATTGGTCAATTTCAGTTTTGTACGTTGTCTCGAGTTCAACTACTTTCATTTGGTAATCTTGCTTTATTTGTTCAAAATCTCTTTGGTATTTCTCAGTCATCTGTGTCATTTCCTCCTGCTTACGGCTCTCTAAGTGACTAACTTGGGCCCTCAGCTGGTCATTTTCAACTTTGTACCTTTCATGTGCAGTATCTACCTGCTTCTTCATCTCTGTCAGCTGCCCTTCCAATGTCCTCTTTATTTCGCTGGCCTGGCGTTCACCATCAAATTTCTCATTTACCACCTGCTCTTCAAGACGGTTAATGTGCATCTCCTGACTTTCAAGCTTCTCAACCAGCTCGGACATCCTCAACTCATAAGCCTTCACAGATTCTTCGTGTTGACCTTTTACATTTTCCGATGCGGCAACAATGAGGTCAAATTCAGCACGCTGTTGCAACAGTTCCTTTTCCTTTTCAGCTAGCTTAGTTGCGGACTTGATCAACGCTGATTTCTCAACATAATTTTCAGTCAGCATCTCTTGGTGTTGTTGTTCCTTTTCGGATACAATGGCCTCGTGTTCTTGTTGCAAAGCAGACAATTTTTCCTGCAGTTCAACCTCCAGACCAGTCTTGGTCTCCAGCACCAACTTTTCCTTTTCTTCTTCGACTGCCTGTCGGGGCACATAGTCGGTGGTAATTTCTCTTCGTAACTGCATGTCAGCTGCTTCACAGAATTCTGATGTTCTTCAACCATATGTTGGATCTCTTTCTCATGCTTAGCCTCTGACTCTATCAATACTGACTTCTCAACATAATTTTCAGTCAGCATCTCTTGGTGTGTTGTTCCTTTTGAGCTACAAATGCCTCATGTTCTTGTTGCAAAGCTGCCATTTTCTCCTGTAGTTCAACCATCAGACCAGTCCTCATCTCCAGCACCAATTTCTCCTTCTCTTCTTCAACCACCTGTTGTGGCACATAGTTGGTGGTTAATTTCTCTTCATAACTGCAGGTCAGCTGCTTCACAGAATTCTGATGTTCTTCAACCAAGTGTTGGATCTTTTTCTCGTTCTCGACACTCAGTTCATTCTGAATTCGAGTTATCTCTGCTTGGTGTCTCTCTTTATGCTCATCAAAGACACTGTTTGGGATAAAATCAGTAGCGATTTTTTCTTTGTATTCCAGGACAACTCTCTCCAGTGAATCTTTGTGTTCCTGTTCCAAGGATTCCATTTTGGTCCGATATTCCTTGATATTCTCTTGCAACTGTTCCACTTCCAGAACATGCTTCAGATTCTGTTCTTGGGCATCTTCCCTCTCGGCACACTCAGCAGACAACCGAGTTTCAAATTCATTCTTCAGATCATTTATATTGGCTTTGTGTTCTTCTTGAAGTTCTAAAATGACCTTTTCATGTTCTTGTTCATTACTTTCTCTCTCTTCTTCAATCGCTGTTTTGTGTTTTAACTCTAGACTTTCAACCGACAACTTACTCACATAGTTTTCACAGATCTTGTTTTCGTAGTCTGCGACAACAGCATCAAGCTTTCGCTCATAATCCAGTATCGCTTCCTGCTGAAGATCTGCAATTGCGGTCATGTGCTCTTCTGTGAGTTCCATCATTTGGCGCTGGTTTTGTTCAAGAGTTGCAGAGAAGTCTGACAGTTCAGTGTTCTTTTCTTTGATGAGAGTATCTTTTTGTTCAAGATCAGACTTAAGCAGATTTATCTCCATATCATTTGCTGACAGTTTTTGTTTCAAGGAATCAAGGGATTCTTCCAACTGGCTTTGAATTTCTGACTGGCTTTCAATCAAGGAATCTTTTTCAGTAAGCGTCAAAGTCATTTGTGACGTCTTCTCTGCAGCAACTTCCAACTGAAGAATTTTCTCAGTCAATTTTTCTTCAATTTCTTTCTTAGACTGTTGCAATTCTTGGTGAGTAGTTTCCAACTGGCACATATCTTGACGAACTGACTTCAACTCATTGTCGAGCATTGTAGATTGCTCTGTCATTTCAGCTATACATGCCGTCTTCTCCTTTAACGACTGCTCTGCCGTGTTACACTCAGTGATGATACTATCCAGTCTTTCTTGGTAACTTTCCCTCTCACTAACAATCTGGCTATCCAAACTAGATTTCTTTTCTTCCAGATTTTTAATAAGGTTATCATTTTCCTCTAGTTGCTGCTGCTGTTTCTCCATTGTAGCTTGCAATTGTTCACACTGAACTCTTGAACCTTTGAGATCTTCTTTAAGCGTTTCAGCTTCCTGGAGATTAACTTGCAAGTTCTCTTCGATCTCCGAAAGCCGGGTCTCTTGTAAAGCACATTTTTCTTCAGCAGCCGACAGCTTTTGTGAACGATCTTCAACTGTCTGGTAAATTTCCTTGCGCACCGATTCCACTAGCTTTCCAATATCAAAAGATGGATTTACGTCATCAGCACTGAATTCCGTGTTTGTTACTTTCCCAACCTGTTCGACAAAACCTAAAAGAGCAGATTTGGAGTGTTCAATCTGCTCATTCAGATTCACTATCTCCTGTGACAAGGCTTGCCTGGTGTCGCCCAACTCCTTTTCATGGGATTCCACAAGGCAGATCTTTTCAGCAGATAGCTCACCCAGTTTACGTTCCAAATCGGTCACTTCAGATTCTTTGCATGCCAATTGGCTCTGAGTCATGACCAAGTTGTTATTCAGGAGAGAATTCTGTTCTTGCAAGTCACCGTGCAGCTTTTGTAGTTGAGACAATTGTTCTTGCATCGTCTCTACCAGCTGTTGTTTTTCATCAAGTTCTCCTCTGTTGTCAGTGAGCAAATCAGTTTCTTTCTGCAACTGTGATTTCAACTCGCAGTTTTGGTCCAAAGAGGACCTTAACTCCTCAGACAGTTTCTCTAGGGCAGACCTGTTTGATTCTGCAAACTCGGCCCGTTCCTGTTCCAGAGCTGTGATCTGGCTTTCAAACATTTTTTTGTCAGAACTGTTTTTACTTATCCAATGCTGTGATTCCTCAATAGCCACTTCAAGTTTCTTTTCAACATCCTGTAATTTCTCCTGACAGTCCTTCTTCTCTGCAGTTGCCTTATTTAGCTTCTCATTTAATTTAACAATGTTTTGTTCCAAATCCTCACCTCGTTCTCCAGACTTCTTCACCTCGGCCTGAAGCTTCAGCCTCTCCTGTTTATCAAGATTAGCCTGAGATTCCAACTTGTTTACCTTTGTCTGCAACTCAAACTTAACATTCGTCAGAGATTCCACCTGCCCATCATACTCGTCTATTTTTTCTCGGAGTTGACTACGAAGGCGCAGAGTTTCCTCCTCAGCCGCTTTGAGATCCTCTTTCAACTGGCAAATTGTTTCGTTCAGCTCGTTTTCAACCTCCTCCCGTTGAGAGGTGAGATTTTTCTCCATGTTGTCGCGAAGTCTCCTTTCTGTTTCCAACTGCTGTTCAAGCTCTCTCCGTTCCATGGCAACAGATTCATTTTGGGCTAACAATTCTTGTTCCTTTGAGGCAAATTCCATCTTCAGCGTTTCCAGCTGAGACTTCAGATTTTTCGCCTTCTCTTCTACAGCAGCCTTGTCAGCTTCATAGGTCTGTTCTAGCAACTTCTTCTCATTCCTCAGTTCACCAACCGACTGTACCAAAGTTTGGCGCCTCATTTCATTGCACTTGAAATCACTTTCCAGTTGCTGAAAATAAAAAGACCAGGAAGAATTACTAGATTTGCTGTGATAGCACAATGCTTATTTGCTTCAAATTCTGGGTAAACTTGGGGACTAGGAATTCTTGTTTGAACACAGGGCTGGTGCATCCTACCTCCTAACCTGCTTAGAGGCCAAAGAAGAGCAAGTGTCATATTATCTATGAGAATTGATATATAGTAGAGTTGGGGGGGGGGGGATATTTTCTATGAATACTACTTTATGAAAATTGGCATATAGTAGAGTAGGGGTCCTAGAGACCCTAGTATTGGCCTTGTCAGCTAAAACCTGTTTTGGAATAAGTTGTATTAAATAGAAACAACAAATTCAATCTATCCAATTAGGTGACCAGAGTTCAAATCCTGGATGATACTGTTTGCATTCCATTTTGTGCTAACACCATTTAGAAAGGTATGTATCTACCTTTTCTCCACCTCAGATACGGGTAAATAAGAGGGAAGACTGGGTTCTCTAGCCTTGATAGGGCAACCAGTTTAGGAGAAGAAAAACTGAATTCAAATTAGTCATGCTTTGCCTAAAAAATGACTGATGCATCCTGCATGTAGTGGAAGGGTTGGGTAAGGACATACAATTTTTTTTTCTTTTAAATTTCAAAATAAAGTTGAGAGCCTCTCTTGTAAGGGATTAAAACCAAAAAATAGAAAAAATATACCTAGATGAGTGGGGGGTAGAGATACAAAATGAAAACAAAAAAATTTGCAACAAATAATTTTTCCCAAAACCAATTATTAACATTTAATGTCTTTTAAACAGATAACAACCAGTAGAAATATTTCAAAAGAAAATAAAAGACAATTTATATTGATGTACACATATTTCTTGTCTATCTTTTAAGATGATGATTTTTCCATTTATTTTATTTATAGTAAATAAATGTATAAATCATTAGGAAGGTGCAAATAACTTACTACAGTGCACATAATATCTGTACAGAGGGGGGGGGGAGAATAGTGTTGGTAGGCATTATTCTGAAAACTAGAGGAGAGAAGGAGCCGCTATAAAATGAAATTATTCGAGAATTGGAGAATATTGGATAGTTATCATCTGGCTTTTAAGACAGGAATTAAAAAATAAGATACAGATAATATATTAAAGTTAAATTTCATAAGAGAAAAAATATTCTTGGGTGTGTGAGAGATAGAAAAACGAAATTAAAACAAATGAAAAAAATCCATTTCTTACAGCATTTGCCAATTTGAGTTCTGTGCTAACACAAGACAATTCCATATGCATTTGGCCCATTTTGGTTTGCAGTTGTTGAAGATCTGTCTTGTATTTCATTTCACTTTGATGCCATTGTGTCTCCTTTGTGTCAAATGCTTCCAGGTTAGTGGTCAATTTCTCCATGTTACGTTGACTTTCTTGCAAATGGCGCTGACATTTCTCAAGTTCAATTTCAAAATCTTCATTCTTTTTCTTGAGCATGTCATTATCTGACTGCACTTGAAGAACATCTTCACAGAGTTTTAAAGATTTTGACTGAAAAAGATTAAATGGTTTAAAACAACAATGAAGAAATAACAGGTGATCACAAAGGTATCTAAAAAGTTAGTGGTGCTTGCAACTGACCCAGATGCCAGAAAAGTGAAATTTAGGTAATGCTTTTTAATAGACTAATAGTACGGGGTGATTTTTCTTTTTCTTTATATGGTATAATTTCAAAACAGTCTCCAAATGTTCATCCACAGGTAAAAAAAAAAAAAAAAAAAAAAAAAAGTTAATATTTCTATCAGTGTATCTTTATTAGAAAAGCAGAACTGATATTATGGAGACAACCTGAGGAAGATTGAAATAATGTGCTGACAGTGGTGAACAGGTGGAGTCTATAAAATCATGAAAGGAACTCTTAGAGAAATGTTAGGATTTTTGTTTAAACAACCTGTACTTCCCCATATTACTTAGCTCTTGAAATGGTTACTGATATTCATAAGCTTGATAGCATGAATAATTCAGACCAGGATTATTAAACTTTTACTTGATACATCACTTGTAACCAAATTTAATTTCCATTCACTCCCAAATAAATTGAATATTGTCAACATTTTTTTAGTCTCCAATGGATTCCATGAGAGAGGTTGATTTACAAAAAAAAAAAAAATATATATTTTTGGTTTCAAGATTTAAATTTTTATAAAAAATAGTCTTGTAAAACATCGCCGACCGAGATACATCAAAGGAGGACAATTGGTGATGTTACACCAGTATCCTTACAGATTTCGGGTTTTGCAACATTATATCTGTTCCACCGGAGAAAAGTTATTATAAACGGAATATTAAATCGTATAATAACCCTCATTGTAACAAAAACCTGGCAATAATGAAACTGACTTAACAAGTGAAGATCTGGATGTCTTCGATCAGGGTGTGATTTTTTTCATTAATAATAATTTAATTTTAATCATTAGAAAAATCTGTTACCACAGATAATAAAATGCAGACATTGTATTTTAATTTTTCATTATTTATTCTTATTACTGAATTTCTTTTTTCTAAAGACATCATCTATTATGAAAAGGGATATACAGAATTTAGTATTTTTATAAAATAACTTGTTTAAAAAGTAATCTTTTAAATGTTTTTTGTGAAAATATGATTTGTTAACAATACAAAAAAACACTTCACATCTTCCTATTTATGAGACGGGTCAAAAAAGAAATCTTAATATCCAGAATAAATGTAGGTGGGTTTTTGTAACAGGTTTTTTTTTTATTTCTTTCATCACCAGGATGAAGAGAACCTTTTTTTGTCACTTCAACTTTTGCAAGAGAACTAACAATGCTATAAAGAAACTTTGGAGATGTTCATGGCTTTGGTTAAAACTGCTCTTTTTAGGAGAGATCCATACCTGATTTTTAAAGGGGAGATGGAACCACTGGCTCTCAGAAGATCAAAGAAGGAAGCAAAACAGCCAACTAGATACCCAGAAGGAACAGACAGTTCTTTTGTATAATTTTTTTTAAAAATGCCTCCCCCATGATAGAAACAGAAAAAATGTTTGAAACAAAAATACAAATCAAAGGGTAAAATAAAAATAAATCAAAAAAAAATAAAAAAATAAATAAAATCATAAATGGAAAAACTGTTTGACACATGCATACACCAAAACAGGATAAGATTTTGATTGAAGGAGGAGGAAGATATTTTTTTATCAGTCAGACCACAAATAGCACAAGGATTGGGCTAGTCTAACCCAGCCTTATAAGAATGAAGGTACAAACTCCTAAGACAGTACCTTTACAATTACATTTTACATATACTACAGGATATAACAGTTTAGCTAGGAAGATATGAATGCAAAAAACACTAAACTGATAATTGTCACTTGTTAATCAACAAATAAGCAAATGATATTGAGAAACTATTTCTAATCACTGGATTATCCACCACTCAAAAAAGTTTTAATATCTTACCTCAAAACTATCTCGTTCATTGATGACATTTGCCAATTTAATTTTCATCTCTTCATGACTGCTGGGATTAATCCATGTGTTTTTCAATTCATCCAGTTCTTTTTTCAACTCATCCATTAATTGGTCAGTTATCACAGTCATTCTTTCACCAGAAGGCTCGTTAACTACAGGTAACAACAGAAACACATCATCAAGATTACTAATCTGTTATAAAGTGAGGTAATGACAAACTGAAAAGTTACAGAACAAAAATACATTTAGATTTCACTTTTAATCATGTGCCAACTGAAAATAAACTGTTTTTTTTAAGAAGTTAAACAACTATTTGCATGTATATAAGACCTAAGAAAAAAAAGGGGGGGGGAGCTTTGTAGACAAAGTTTACCCAGACGCAAAAAGACTACCAGTGCTTGCACCTGACCCAGATGCCAGAAAAGTGTCAGACGAAAAGTTCATAGGCTGACCAAGATACTCTCATGAAACATGATCAAATGAGGTTTATTTTATCAACAAACCCTATTCCCCCTGCGGTCCACACACTTCTTCCATCAGTCATCAACTGAAAATGACATCATCATATGAACTTTTCAGCCCACCCACATAGACTAATGATAGCTGCACCTGACCCAGATGCCAGAGACTACTAATACTTGTACCTATACTAACTCCATAATGCAGTATTATTAAATGTAAATGTGATCTGGAGTATTATATACCATCAAAATACAGTAAGTCTAACTGCTCCAAAAGGAATAAATAAAAGAAAGAAAAAAAATGTTTAAAATATTTCTCGTTATTACCTGATTGGAAAGTGAGAAGTTCTTCATATTGCTTTTTCACATCTTCATACATCTCTTTCATTTTACTCAAATTATCTTCAGTAAAATGCTTGCTGTTGATGGCATCATCTAAGGCTTTTTGTTTAAGATCGAGACTTGACTGTAACAAAGAATATTTCTTCTCTTCCTTCTGAAGTTCTTCAACATATTTATTACAGTCAAGTTGTAAAATCTTGAACTGAGTTTTCTGCAATGAGGAAACAAAAAAAAAAGATTAAAAACTATTTTACTTGATAGATTAATAAAAAAAAAAGTAAAGTTGGCAGAGTGTCCTATTGTCGGTATCAGATAAATGCATCATAAAATATTTGATTTATAAGTTCAAAGTGTCAATGAATAAAAACTAAATGAAACTTATTTATACATACCATTTCTTTAAGAGTGTTGAGCTCTTCATATAATTCATTCATTTCCTTCTTGAAACTGGAATTCTGGAGTCTAAGATCTTTCAGTTCTTCGAGATAATTTTTAGATCTAGCAAAAAAAAAGGTATAAATCCCATTTTTTAAATTGTTAGAATTAATCTTCATTCAAATGGAAAGGAAATTTAACAAATTTAATGGCTGGAATGCACTTTTGACTATAAAATTTAAAAAAAAGCTTGCAAATAAATGATTTATTGGAATTTCCCAATTACAATACTACAACACATTCAAAAAAGCAAATAAACATTGAAGGAGAAAACGTGACTTGTGTGATGTGTGTGTGTGTGTGTGTGGGGGGGGGTATTACACAAGGGAATCTTTTAGTCACTGATAGTTCTAAAATACAGTTTACAAAAAAAGAGGAAATATAATGTAAATGATTGATTTTAATGGCAGACCAAAGAAGAAGGAAGAAAAAAAAAAAAAAAAAAAAAAAAAAAAAAGAAAGTGTAAGGGTATGCTCACTTTTCTGCCTCTGCTGCCATTTGTTCATATTCTTCCTTTAATGTATTCAACTCATCTAATTTATCTTGAAGTTGTTTCAAATTTCGATTCTGAGTCATCAAGTCACGGATCTTGTCATCTAAATTGAAAAACAAACAAAGTGGAAAAAGCTTTTAAAAAACAAAGGAACATTAAATTGTTCATCAAATGATAATGCCTTCAAGTGACATGGAATAATTTGCATATGTATGGAATGTTCATCAAATGATAATGCCTTCAAGTGACATGGAATAATTTGCGGTGTCCAAGCCAAATGTGGCTCTTTGGATTGTAGAAAATTGATTATAGAAATTTTGATCCTAAATCCAGAGCAGAAAACATGCAAATTGTTGAAATGAGAACCATGTCTGTCTTTTAATACTTGACTTTTGTAAAGTGAAAAATCTTATTAAAATTATATAAAATTAAAATATAAATATATATATATATATATATATATATATATATATATATATATATATTTGTATCTTTGTGATTACTGAAAATAATACAAATTAATGGTTTTAAAAACTACATAAATATCCTTGCATTTAATATGCATTTCTTAAAATTCATATAATTATTTTTAAAACAAAACATGTAACAACAAAAATGTAATGTGCTAATTTTGCTGGTTTCAAATATCAGAGCTTTATCATCTTACATAAAGCAAGTTCACAAACCCCATATAATGTATGATTGGGAAGAGTTTGTCCGTCTGTCTGTCATCTAGAAGGTCAAATGGTTTGATGTAAAATAACCAAACTTATTGTGTACTACGTATTTACCCAACTCTTCCACACGAACAGGATACAAGGTCAATTTTCAAACAGAGTTTAACAGGTCTGAATTCAGAGTTTTCCTTCTAGACCGGATGCCATACCAAAGTTAAAGATCCCAGTCTGCCTTACTATTTACCCATAGCTGAAAAGAGAATAGTCAGATGAATACCTTTCCTATGGGTATTAGCACTGAAATGCAAACAGCCTCATCCAGGATTTGATCTCTAGTCACTGTGTCCATTTATGATGATAACCATTACACCACAAGCTTAGAATAATGGTTATCATCATAGGAAATGGTATTGGTGACCAGAGCTCAAATTATGGATGAGGCTGTTTGCATTTCACATAGTGCTAATGCCCTTGGGAAAGGCATGAATCCATCTGTTCTTCCACCAGCTATGGAAAAATAGCAGGGAAGACTGGGTTCTTTAGCCTTGGTTAAAAGCAATCAGTCAAGAAGGAAAATTCTGAATTCAAACCAGCTGTACTCCACTTAAAAAATCAGACTCATATCAAATCCTGATTGTAGCAGAGAGATTGAGTAACACATCACTCAATAAGTCTCGGGCCAAACAAATAAAATAACTTTTAGGCAAAATTTGACTTTATTCATCAAAATGGTCTCCTCCTAGGGTGATACACTGATCCCAACGCTTCTAACAATTTGATGCCTTTTTTGTAAAACGATGTCTGGCCTCAAAATACACCTCAGTTTCTGATATCACTTCTTCATTGGAGCCAAATATCTTTCCCTTGAGCATTCTTTTGAGGTCTGCAAACAACCAGTAGTTGCTGGAAGCCAGGTCTGGAGAATAGGGTGGGTGCGGAAGCAATTCAAAGTGCAATTCATGTAGTTTTGCCATCGTTACGATCGACTTGTGACATAGTGCATTGTCTTGGCAAAAGAGCACTTTTTTCTTCTTCATTTGTAGCCTTTTTTGGTGATTTCTTCCTTCAAATGCACCAATAATGCTATATAATATTTGCTATTAATGGTTCTTTCTTTCTCAAAGTAATCGATGAACAAAATACCAAAATACGGAGGCCAAAACCTTGCCTGCTGATGTTCGAGTCTTTGGTCACTTTGGACGGCTTTCCCCTGTTGCTGTCCACTCAGTCGACTGATCTTTTGACCCCTGAGTGAAGTGGTGGATCCATTATTCATCCATTGTCATATATTTATACAAAAACTCTTTTTTTTGCATTGAAACAGTTGCAAACAACGCTCTAAATCATCAATGCATTGTTTTTTATCAACTGTGAGCAAACGCAGGTTTCTCATTGACAAACGTTCATGCAAAATGGTGAATACACTGCTTCTGATATCTTCAACTCCTCTGCTATCTTGCGCAACTTCAATTTACGATTGGCCAAAAGGAGTTTTTTGGTGTCTTCCAGTACAACTGCCGAATTTGGGCAACCTGAGCTTTCAGCATCATTTGTGTCTCTTCGATCGCATTTAAAGTCAGCATACCACCTCTTAACTATTGTTTCCGATGGAGCAGAGTCCGAATAACACTTATCAAGCCATTGCTTTGCTTGAAAATAATTTTTCCCCATCAGAAAACAATGCTTTATCAACACACAAAATTCAGATTTTCCCATTGTTTTGAAAATTTGCAACAGTAGCTTCACTTAAATATCAAATTTGTAAACTAACAATCCAATTGGGCTCAAATTTTGATCCGTGCCATTTGAAGGATCTTTCACTGGAAATTTCAATATACAAGATTTGAAGTAAACTCTTTGCCTACGATAGTACCAAATTTTCTTGGTATTTTTCCCTGTATGATGGGATATTTCAAAGTTCAGAATCTGTTCATTAACTATTCACCTCAGAACTCATTCTATTCAAACAAAGTTTTATTATTATTGTAGTCAGAGTTCTTTTCAGTGTAAACAAGTGACATATGTGAGAGCTGCTGCCATGGGTTTACGGTAATATCACAGTGGTGGGAGACCCACTGTGAGCAGTTTAAAGTAGGCAAAGAGTTAAAAGAAAGTCTTAGCAAAATCAGATTGACATAAACACTATTATGTGCCAACAGCACAGATTCCCTTGACTCTCACCATATTTTACATTATCATAATATATATAACGTAATGTAAAAATAAAACTGCATAAAATCTTTGTATGTTGTTTAATATAACTTTTTTCACATGCTGTGATACAATATATTACAGATAGAAATACTTATGTAAAAGTAATATTTTTTATTGATTTTAACGGCATGTCAACCAGTCTAAGGTTATTTTATGTCTAAAAGTTAGGGAATCACATTCATATTTACATTTTTTTTTGTAGTTCCTTCAGGGTTTCTTTTGCACAGGGTCCTAACGAATATAATTTCTAAGCAGATCTATTTGACCCATAGATGGGACCATAATAGGTACTACCACTCTGGTTCAAAGTTGACCCAGGAGTAATTGCAATGAAGGAGTACTCCACATTCCTCAGATCTTTAGAACACTGGAGCCCCACCATCAGTTACTATTTAGTGTTATACCCAGGACACACCTATTATTTTGGTGGTGGAGGGTTCTAATCTCTTCTGCATGGAATATAGTCAGTGTATTCTAAGCCCCACTGATAGGGGGGGGGGTCAAGCTGAGCACTATTTCATATGTAATAAAAAGGTTAGGATTAGTTTGGGTGCTGTCATAATTATTGTATAAACATTTAACATACAATTATACCTTGAAGCAAAATTGGAAATAATGCATTTAATTTGAAAAGAATTGAGAAAGAAACTTCCTATACTGTATCAGACCATCCTTAGCACATAGAAATGGGATAGTCCAACCCAACCCTATTAAGAAGGAAGCAAGGCAGAGGACAACAGCCGGATAATTACATTACTAATCCATTGGAGATCATGTGAGATTGAATTACTTCCTCGTCACAGATGTTTTCTGTGCTTGTATTTCACTAACAGCTCAAGTGTTGACACATGTCTTGCGGTATACATAAAATGTAATTATAATTGTCCTGTGCCTTCTTTCTTATAAAAGCAGGATTGGAGGCGCATAGTGTAATGGATATCGTTATAGGAAATGGGCAGGAGTTCCAATCTTGGATGAATGTTTGCATTTCCATAGTGCTAATACCCTTGAGAAAATTATGCATTCAACTATTCTCCCTCCAGCTATGGGTAAATAATAAGGCAGACTGGGCTCTTTAACCTTGGTTAGGCAACTAGTCTAGGAGAAGAAAAACTGAATTCAAAACTTAAATTCTGCTTAAGAAACTGACCTTGCTTATGCGGAGGGGTTGATAAATATGTATAAGGCAGGGTTGGGCTATCCCACTTCTTGTGCTATGGGGTGGTCTGAAAATATACTCACCTTTGCCGTTTATCGTTCTGATCTTTTCTTGCATCTCCATCTCAACATCTGAGCGCATATGTCGTTCCATATTCAATTCACTTGTTAGTTTTTTTATGAAGTTTTCTTTTTCTTCAATTTCATTCTAAATAAAAAGAAGGATTTATATTTTAAATGTCTACAAGATGTTGGGTAACCAAAATGTTTTTTCAGTTTTCAGAAACAGAAATGATAATAATAGCATTCCCAGGACATTTGCTATTTTTGGTGGACATGGACAAATTTGGACCTTAATCGGTTAAACTTGTAATTTCTCATGTATTTCTGGTCCAATCTTTAAAACATTTATATTGTAAGAAAGAAAAGAAAATCTTTTTAAATGTGTAATTTGTATGTACTTCTATCCATTGAATTATTTTTTACAGCAAGCTAAAACAGTATCTTGCTTCGAACAACTGAAAACGCGAAATATGAATTTTTTTCTAAACTAAATTTTACAGGTTACTTTGTTTTGCAAAATAAAAGTGGCTAATCTTTATCAATATTCTTGAAATTGTACACTCAATTAGAAGATACTTTAAACTACAAGCAGGAACTTGTTTTTTATTCTGCCACTAGTGGAAGCAAAAATACAATAGAGCAACGTTGACTTCAAGTTGACGTTTTTTCTTCAAAAAGTATATGATAAGCAAATAAAGAGCACTATATCATTAATAGAAGATAGTATCAGAATTATTTTGATATATAATGTGCGAAATTTTGATAGTGCTTTTTTTTTTTGTTAAACTTTCAAATTTGGGGGGAAAAAAAAAGAAAAAAAAAAAAAAAAAAAAAGAAGAATTTAAGATTACGAGTTAGAATTAAAACGTAACAAATCTGTCAGTACACGCTGGACCGGCTTTGTTTAAAAAAAATGAAAAGGTATTCTATTTCTTGTATGTAATTCATCATAGGTATTTAAAAAGACATTTTTAAGTTCAAAGGACGTTATTTATTTAAATTAATACTATATATGTGTATACATGCAGTATTAAAATGAAGATGTTTATCTCGTGGTAAACTAAAAATAATTAAAAAAAATACTCATATGCATACCTCTTATTCTCTAAATAATGGGTTACAACATAGAGATACATACAATTTTAGTGCTGAATCAAAAAGAACATGCAATCTTACATAAGAATGCTAAGTTTTATCAAAATTGTTCCAAAAGTAAAGAAATGGTCAAGAAATTACTGAATTTCTTGTTCTAAATTGGTCCATGATTTTACATTTTTTTAACAAAGTCATGTCCACTTTTGTATCCCCAATTTCAGGGTTTTAATTTCTTATAACTTTTGAACTACTGGGGATATTTGCATAATTCAAAGAGTTTTGGACTCCATTTACATACCTCTATTTAACTAATATGATTAAATAACAATAACCTTAAATAAAATAAAAAATCAGAGGAAATGGGCGTAGCAAGATGAGTTCAAACCCTGGACAAGGCTGTTTGCATTTCCATAGCGTTCATATCAATGTGAAAGATATGAATACAACTATTCTCCCTCCAGCTATGAGTAAATAATAGAGCAAACTGGGCTCTTTAATCTTGGTTAGGTAACCAGTCTAGGAGAGGGAAAACTGAATTCAAACTTGCTAAAATCCACTTAATAAATTGACCTTGTGTCACACCCTGCTTGTGCAGAGAGGTTAGTAAATGTGTGTGCATGTATATATATATATATATGTAAAAGTTTTGTGCCTTTACCAAGTCTGTATCTATTAACCACTAAAAATTAAATAGAGAGAAAGAGAGAGAAAATCAATAAAATAAGAGACAAGAACAGAGACCCAAGAGACACACAAGAATAAAAAGACGCACACAGACAAGAGCAAATAGAAAAGCAAGCAGATAATAAAAAGACGCACACAGACAAGAGCAAATAGAAATGCAAGCAGATAATAAAAAGACACACACAGACAAGAGCAAATAGAAATGCAAGCAGATAATAAAAAGACGCACACAGACAAGAGCAAATAGAAATGCAAGCAGATAATAAAAAGACGCACACAGACAAGAGCAAATAGAATAGCAAATAGAAATGCAAGCAGATAATAAAAAGGCGCACACAGACAAGAGCAAATAGAAATGCAAGCAGATAATAAAAGACAAGAACAGAGAGAGAGATACACAACAAAATCAGAGAGAAAAGCAATTAAATATTTGAATGAAGCAGTAAAGAGACCAAGCAGAACATTTATTGATGATGAGGAGGAAACCAATTCACCTCTGCTTTTCTTCTTAAATTCCTTTCACGTTGAATGATCTGAGTAAAAAAGAAATATTAAATGATTAAAAAAGAAAGAAAAAAAATTTTGAAAACATTAATTTACCTTTTATATGTGGGTAATAACTAAAGATAATTTTTTGTGGAAGTCCAAAAAGATTTTCTGCAATCTTTTGACAGTGTTGCCAAATTGACCATCACCAGATTTTCCTTGTCAAATTTATTACACACACACACACACACACACACACACACACACACACGATAGGAAGGAGGTTGAGGTCATTGAAAAAAAAAGACTATGATCTGTATGTTGACATAGGTTGACATATAGATACAAGGGTCATTCATTAAATAAGGTGAATTTTGCCTAAGGAGTTGGTAATAGGAGTCACTTAAAATTTGCATCTTTTTCAAGGAAATCAATAGTAACATTTCCTTTCATGTCCCAGAAGACTGTCAGCATGACCTTCTTTACAAACTGTTGCACCTGGAACTTTTCTTTACCAGAGAATCAGTCTATTTCCATTCCTGAGCTGTATTTTTGACTCGGGCTTCTAGTGGCAAACCCATGTTTAGCCTATTTGTAAACATTTTTTGACTAAAACAGGCTTCTCCATACGTATTCCACAATCCTTTGTAAATTTCACATGGTTTGCACTTCTCAATCACCAAGAAATTGAGGAGAGATCTCCGTTTGATTTAGTGGATTAAAATGATTTTTTTGCATTTTGATTAATCTACCCATTATTTTCCCATTAAACTAACCCTAAACCCAAATTCTTTTTTCCTAATAGATCAATAAATAAATAAATAATTTATAAAATTCATTCAGAGTGGTTACCTTTTTTTTTTAGGTTGGAGTTATAGGAAATAACCTTACATTCTTTTTTTTTTTTAAATTCCTCATATTTATTGAATGACCCTTGTAGATAGGTAGGAGTGGACAGCCAGAACCAATCCTACCTTGCAAAATTTTAGGACGTGCTTCACAAAGCATGAAAAAATATTTTGTAAAATAGTTGAAATGAAAGATTTTACTCACCCTGCTACTGAAACCAGTAGAGGTGATGAGGGAATGTAAAGGTGTTGTAGGAGCTGGAGAAAAGCCAACGTTTATCCTCTGGAAAGGAGACATGATTTCAATCAGTGAACTTGTACTGGTTGATCGATCATTGAATTCAGCTTTGGACGGAACAGAAGCTGAAAGGGAAGAGAAAAGAAAGAAATAAAAATATACCATATATATATTTGTGTATCAAGCAACTTTCTAAGACCTAAAAATTGAGTAATTTTAGGGGGTGGGCATTGCACCACATGCACCAGATACAAACTGTGTGTCTATAAATAGTTGGCCAAGGTTAGGCCTAGGTTAACTGGTTCACCTACAATTTCCAACCGAGATAAAATTATTACAAATATGGTTTTAATTTGTAGGGATTATATCCTTTGCCTATTTGGCGTAAATTGACACAAAAGGTGTGTCTGTGTCTGCCAAATAGTATTGTAAATGGTCACTAGAGGGTGTGGTTTGGTTTGGTTTGGTTTATGGCATATCAACCTAGGTGGGTCATTTAATGCCGACAAATTTTTGAAATAAATTCATTCTTAATGGGTTCACAATTTTTTTAAAAAACACATTTAACCCATACATAAGACCCTAACAGGTACTACCACTCCAGGTCTGATTGAACCAGGGAGCAATGGTGATGAAGGGGTGTTCCACATTCCCCAGGCCTCCAGAACTGGAACCTCACCATCAGATAGAGTTTAACATCATTCCCAAAACATGAAAACCCTCAGCCACCGCCTTCTAGCACATATATGATGAAAAGGGTCGGAGCTTGCCATAAGGGCAATAGGGTTGGGACAATCATAGGTGCTAGGGCTTGACATGATCAGCCGATTGATTGGAGGGGCCCTCTCCAACTGCTTGTCCTAAGTAAGGGTCTAAGTGGAGTGTTGCATGTCATGGACTGGCCATCCACCAGGGTTCCATCCTTAAGCACCCACAGCCCACAGGTGACCCATTTGGGGGAGTCTTACAAGGGGTAAGACTGCAGAGGAGCAGTCAGTAGAGGGTGTGGTCAAAGTAGTATATAAAGAGAGTGCAACAAATCTAAATCTCTCTTTTGACCTTGACAATGTCTTGACAACAGATCTGATTTTGGTTCCAACAACCAAATGTGTCTTGTACACCAAACAAAACTCATATAGCATACAATAACATTTCTTAAACATACAAGTCTTCATTCAATACCTCCATTCTTATTTCTAAGAATTTTTTAGATAAGGCTTGATAATTAATATTATTTGGATTATTCGGACTATTGTCCTCATCTTCATTATTATCTGTACAATGTTTCAGACGATGTGCCCTCCGACCTTCTTCAGGTATTTCTTGTCATAATTGGGAACCTTCTTGTCATAATTGGGAACCTTCTTGTCATAATCAGGAACCATCACGGAATTTTGAACCTAACCCTTTATTCAGTCCACAGGGATATCCTGTTCTCATTCTGCTAACCATAACTGGGGTACACATGTTAAGCGGTATTGTTAAGTACTGCAAATTTTCTTACTTCTTCCCCATAGCTAATTAGAAATTAGCTTTTATTATATTTTACTAACAGAAGTTACAGTGGAGTATTAGACCAAATGTAAATCTAATACATTGACAACTGTGAGGAAACTTTAAAAGGTTAAATCGAACTTAACGGACCTAAATTCCACCATCGTATGTCACCCCCCCCCCAAAAAAAACGTTTTTTCAGGTCAGTTAACTTTGAACCACATATCTTTGAGAATGTGTGTTATGCCTCAAAGATATATGGTTCAAAGTTAACTGACCTGAAAAAATATAAAAGTTTTTTTAATAAAATAACTGGTGCATTATATCTTTTATTCATTAATATATCAACACTAAAAATTTTATTAAATTCGATTAATTCCCTGATTTTTGGTATTTCTTTCTTTCTGCGGGGCGACATATGATGGTGGAATTTAGGTCCGTTAAGTTCAATTTAACCCTTTTAAAAGTTTCAAAAAGGTTATTTCTAATTAGGATAATCTTAACAAATTACCTTCCATTACCACAGTTTGCTGAATTATTTCAATTTTTTGCCAATAGATGATTCACATATCTAGTCAGTTGTGTTTATATTGCCGTAGTGCAGTATTTTTGATAAAATCTCAAAAAAAAAAAAAAAAAAAAAAAAAAAAAATTATGGAAAACCAGGGAATTTGAGAAAATAAATGGACATAATATTTTTTTATTTCTTTTTATGTAAATAATTTAAAGACAAAAATGGTTTATACCATGAAACCAATACTCTTGCACTCAATGAGGAAGAATTACAAGTCATATACAAGTTGATGTTTATAACTCTTGTCTCTCATCACTTAGGGCTTTGTTATGGAATAATGAAAAATTGATATTCAGTGAATTAACATGGATGCCATTATGGTATATTTACCTGGACAAGATTTTTCTTCTTGTGATTTTTCAGGTGAAAAAAGACAGGAAACATCAATAGAGTCAAAGGTATCTTCTGAAAGAAAAGAAAAGAAAAACAAATTTAATTTGGGGAAAAAAAAAAAAAAAAAAAAAAAGATGAAGATGTACATATCTGACAGGTGGAGGCACTCTTACTGTAGTGGCTATCATCATAGGGAATGGACATGGTGACTAGAGTTCAAGTTTTGGACTAAGCAGTTTGCATTTCACATAGCACTAATACCCTTGGGAAAGGTATGAATCCAAATATGCTTAAAAAAATACTGGGCTCTTTAACCTTGTAGGCTACAGTCCCAAGCCGATTATCGTTCAATTGTGTCAGATGTAAAAAGTGGCCGAATAAATTGTCCTTTATTATTAAAATGATATCACCCCAAAATTCCAATTTTTTTTTCGCGCATGTTTATTGTCGCAAGAATTAATAAAATAAGTTTTAAGTGATTAAAATACGTATAGAACGAAAATAGCTCCGAATTCAATTAGCCAATGAGATTACAGATTTTATCTGGAATGTAAACATCAGCTGGTGTTCTGTGTTTATGAAATAAAAAAATGACCCTCAAAACACCCCCAAAAAAATTCCTAATAATATGCTTTAGTAACTCAAGCAAACAATAATAATGCTTTAGTAACTAAAGTAAACAATTTTTTTTCTTCAGGAAAAATTTCAAAATATAATTTTCAATTAAAGAACTGGCTTTTTAGAAAAAATTTTTAATTTTTTAATGAACCTAAAAAGCGTATGACTTTAGCCCACCTACAGAAAATAATTTGCCAAAAATCAGGGAATTATCGGATTTTAATGAAACTTTCAGTGTTTATTTATCAATGAATGATCTTTATAATACATTATTTATTTTATTTCAAAACTTTCTCATTTTTTTCAGGTCACTTAATTTTGACCCCACCTTATGTTGGGGGCGTAAATTGTTTTGGTCATTTTCGATACTAATTACAGTATAAATAAAGAGATAAAAGACCGAACTTATGAATAGAAACAACAAAAATTTACGCGATATGCGAAATACTATTATTTTTTTTATTTTTTCTAAAAAGCAAATTCGCTTATTACTCATTTTATTTACGTGACTTGTTGTCACATGATGCGAAATACTTTTTTTTTCTTCTAAAAAGCAAATTCGCTTATTACTTATTTTTATTTACGTGACTTGTTGTCACATGATGCGAAATACTATTATTTTTTCTAAAAAGCAAATTCGCTTATTACTCATTTTATTTACGTGATTTGTTGTCACATGATGAGTCCACGTTTTCTTAGAAAATTTTATGCTTTTTGGAAGGTAAAATGCACATAAAACATTTTTTGTCGCTAACAACTGTTGCTTCTTCTTCGCTGGAGGTGGCCATTTTTACTTATTCGTATTCCGAACACACGATTCTCATTCGCTTATTCCGTTTTCAGAGTTACTCCATTTTGATTCGTATTTTTTTACAAAGAAGTCCGTTTAAATTTTACTTTTCGCAAAATATCAAGATATGCCACCGATTGCGAAAACTTTTTATTAGCCTTTTTTGATTTTTAATTAATAATTACGCTAAAATTATTACCGCTAATTGTAGAGCATCGTAACTCAAAAACTAAGCCCTTTTTGACGTCTGGGACTGTAGCCTATTGGTATGGCAACTGGTCTAGGAGAAGAAAAACTGAAATTAAATCCATTAAACTACTTAAATTTTGACATTGTGTAAATATCGCACTCCTGCAGTGAGTTGGGTAAATACATATCTGTCAAGTTTAAGAGTAAAAAAATTTTAAATTTAAATTTCATTTTTTCCTTAGAGCCTCTCAAAACTTCCAACAATCTGTGTGCTGTTTAATTATTTCATCTATATGATTAATGTCACTATATTTTCTACTTACGCTAAATAATTTGGCACTATAAAAATGGAGGAATTGCAAAAAATATTTTATTCTTTACTACCTGTACATTTAGGATCAATATTTATAGGCATTGTATAATAAATGTCACTGGGATATTTGTATAAAAAATTCTTCCACCATACCAAAATTAAGGAAAAACGTATTTGCATAATAATCTTGCATGCACATATATATATATATATATATATATATAATATAAAAGAGGATTTGTTGTTGAGGAACCCCAACTATCAGTAGCCAATCACACGGGGTAACAAATAGGACATAAAAATCAAGCAACCTTCCTTAAATATACAAAATTAATAATCAAATTGAATAGCTCAACTAAAACACTTTATTTACACATAGGACAAAAACTCAAAGACATGCGTAAGTTTCCATATGCAAAAAAAAAAAAAAAAAAAAAAAAAAAAACTTTCTGAAAGAAAAATAAAATATTTTTTTAAACAAATCTTATAACTAGCACCTGATAGCTCTTTCTTGTTTTTATCTCCTAAAAGACACTTGATTCTCTTAAAAATCATGAATTTCAGCCACATCTAAAATTATCAATAAAACATTCTACAAATCATAAAATATCCCAAAAGGGAACAAATACCTTTTTTATATATATAACTTGTTCATTGAGCCACAAAATATTTTTGATCACAAATGAAGATATTTCTCATTTGTAAAGTTCAACAAAATTACTCAAGACAAATATTTTCTTATTGCGTAGTCTTGGTTTTCTTTTCAATAAAAAAAATAAAAAAAAACTTCTTGGAAATACTTGCTAATATCATCAGGAGAGATAGAAAGAGGGAGAGATGTTCAACAAGGGACATAACTCCTGTTTTTTTTTTTGTTTTTTTTACAAAACTTATCTCCCTTAGATTGATATTTTTCCTTCGCTGCTGAGTGAAATTCTATAGTGAACTCAAAGTGCCATTTTTTACTATCTTGTATGTTTTCACATCCGGGTATTTCGAAGTAAAAGATAAACATGGGATTTTTTTATCCAATATCTTTAAAGAATATTTTTTTCTTGGAAGTATAGCCAAAAAGACTTTTCACTGTCGCAATTGACGTATTTATTTAGAAAGGGAGAGAATTCGGCTTGTTTTGTCACCCACAGTTGAAATTGACAATTTTTAAAATATCTATATTAAATATATAAAAATCTTGAAAAATAACTTTTAAATT
Source organism: Doryteuthis pealeii (assembly GCA_023376005.1). NCBI lineage: Eukaryota > Metazoa > Mollusca > Cephalopoda > Myopsida > Loliginidae > Doryteuthis > Doryteuthis pealeii. Next base: position 29,846,766 of record CM042168.1, read on the forward strand.
TTAAAATTCCTTTTTAAGGTATTGAATTTATAAAAAAATTTTATTTTTCTATATATTCTCCAGGATATGATGCAAAAAAAAAAAAAAATTAGGGACCGGGATTTTTTTTTCTTCAAATAGTCAAATACATTCTGAATTGATAAAAAAATCTTTTTCAAATTTCTTTAAAATAAGCTAATCATTATAAAATAAAGTCGTTGAAAAATTATTTGGTGAAAATTTCATTAAAATTGGACAATTCCTTGATTTTTGGTAATTGTTTTAAAATTAAGAAACTTTACAAAATTTATTATCTCCCTTGGCAAACTTTGAACATGACTACTTTTATAAGTTTCTTTCACTAACGGCTCATCTCTTGTAGTTTTTTTTTTTTTTTACATTGGAAAAAAAAAAAAAAAAGCAAATCTGACTTAGAAAATTCAACTCCATCCATTCGCGACTCAAGGGAGGCAACTTCTGTCGTTTATTTCCAAAGTTGCGTCCCTTGAACTAACGACCCTAAATCAAAGATTAGAACTAATCAAATCCATTTTAACAGATACTTGTAATGAAAAAATACTGTTTCAATACGGCTTTATTTTTCTTTTTTTTTTTTCGTATATTATCTCTTCTTTTTCTTTAATCAATCTTAACAATTAATTTAAATGATTAAAAATTCTTATATTCTCCCAAATTAAAAAGAGAAAAAGAAAAAAAGTGGCTTAAACTGTTTTTTTTTAAAATAAATTTCAAAGTTACTGCCAAGATGGAGGCCATATCAACAATTACTTGTCCAGTTTTTTAAGGGATTCTACAAATTTACTGCTACTTTTTCTGAAGGATATTACCTTGAAAACTCATTTTCAACGAATACAAATATTTTATACAACGAAAATCTCATTTCCGTCAGCTTTCTTTACATTGCGGATCTAACATCACCATCACATACAACTTCTATTTCTCATACTTTACCTAAAAACCTAAAGGGTCTAGGATTATTTAATTCTTATTAAGATCACATCATTCATTTTAATAATTTGCATAAATTCCTGTTGATACAACTCACAGGCTTGTTCTCCCAAGCCAAGCAAATATTTCTATGCCGTACAGCATAAAACTTTTAAACTAAAATTTTCTTCACCACAAATTTTCAAGTAACATTTTCCTGAGGGACATTTGCATATAAGTAAGACAGTTTGGGATATTTAAAGATAACCCATTAAATGTTTTATACATACTAAAGAAAGAGATAACTGCCTTGACAACCCGTCTGGACTAACGGAATTTACCCAATTTGGTAACTATACCAAAATGTTTGGACTTCATGTGATAATCCATAATAATTACATTGGCAACATGACAAAATCTAGGAAGCAAAATTGGATATAAATCTTCTTGAGGATGAATTCAGGAATTATTACCTAATTCTATCAATTGAAGTAATTAAACTTCTATCATCCAAATACAGATTCAATTTATCAACTAAAACTGGGACATTTCCATTTGATGGATTCAACAGAAAGGATTTTTCTCCCAAAAGAAATGTTGACCGAGTCCATCTCAAAGTATAAACCCTTTTAAATTATAAATATATTTACAAAACATAAGACAGCACGTTTGACATCTGCCATCACAGCCTAACTCCCTCTGACTATTTGATCAGTGTTCATCATAAATAAAAATCAATAAATGCTTTATCGTTTTGCTTTATTAATATGTGCATAAAACCTTTGATACAAAAGTATTAAGAAAATATAAAAATATTCATTTGGAATTTATTAAAAGTCATTCCTCTAGTTATCAAATCTGCAGGACCATCAGACTTTGGTAGATACTTAAAACAAATATTATATGCTAAGTTCATTTTAGCTTTTCTATCACATTTTTTAATCCTTTCTTAAGAATACATTTCTAGTTATAAAGTCTTCAAACTACCCACAATCAGTACATTCTTTATAGGGTTCTCAGCAAAATTCTTCAACAAGCTAGAGAGGTCTATATATATATATATATATATGTGTTAATGTATTAGTAGCTTACTGGTGGGTACGAGTACGATCGATGGAAGCGCACAGTATCCAGGGGTTAAGACTGAGAAAAAACAAATACAAAGTGCTCAATACAATGTAGAGCAAAAGTTTATTTATATAATATGCCAAGCAATAAATAATTTTAACTTTTCGTTTTTTAACCATTATTACGCCCCATAATCTACCTTTCATTAAATAGTAATTGAAAAAATAATCCCCACAAATTAATTCAAATTTTTAATCCAATAAACAAAAACTGTTCACGATGAATCTTTGAAAATATAAACACGCGTTCGTCTATAAAAGATAAGTCCCATTCCAACGGGCATGTATTATACCAACTGAGATTAATCGAAAACTCGATTAATTCAACGGATGTAACCCTGAAGAATCAATCGATGAAACTCGAGTAGGTTACCTCTATCCATTATATATAAATAAATAAATAAATTATCTCCTACACAACTGTCAGTTGTATACTTTATTTTCATATATATATATTTATAATTATAGTAATGCCAATGAACAAGTACTCCACACTCCTCAAGCTTGGAGCCTCACCAGCAGATGCTGTTTAGTGTTATACTAAGGAGACCATTCTTTAGTGGGTAGCCTTACCCACTCTACAGGGATACAGTCAATTTATGATATCCCCCGCTGACAGGGCATCTGAAATTGTTAAGTAACCTCCCCTACCTGCAATATAAAAAGGTAATTCTTAGAAAAGAAAGGATTTTGAAAACTTACCACTTCTGCAAGTGAGAAGGTTGTCTAAGTTTAACTTGCTCGGGCAGTCAGAAACAATTTCTTTCAGGATGTTCATTATTTCCACTTGGGACCGTTGATCTAAGGAAAGGGCTGGATTCATGAACTGTTCCTGTTGTTCTCCTTGGACACCAGCTGAAAGCACAAGGATCAACATCTGAAAAGAAAGAAAAACATTTAGAAATATCTGCAGTAATAGTCTAAAAGGTCTGTTTGCATGTGTTAATGATTATGTGTTATATGCGTGTGTGTAGTTTTTGGAGAATTGAAAATAAAGTGCTCGATTATGGGTGTAAAAGCTGTATTAATCTAATTATTCATTATAGTGTACAATACATTTAAGGTGCAATTGTTACCATTGGTTTCCAAGCAGCATATCAGCCACTTTTCATCAAAACAATGTGTCTGTTAAGCTCAACAATTGCACCTTAAATGTATTGTACACTATAATGAACAAATAAATAAATATATGTATGTGTGTGTGTTGTTATAGGTCCAATGGCAAAAATTAAATATTTTATAATAAAGAAGGTCTGCAAAATGGTTTGAATTTTGTTTGGAAATCAAAATTCAAACCATTTTGCACACCTGTTTATATATAATATATATATATATATATATATATATAAGTCATCCACAGACATGTGTTTCGGCATTTCACGCCTCTTCAGTGTAGCTAGACACAACTATCTTTGGCTAGGGTCAAACTCAGACTGACCGTTTGGAAGCCTGATATCTTATCCCCTTGTCCACCAACAGCTGTGTATATATATATATATATATATATATGGGCTGGTTTATAACATGGTTAAAATCTCAAAGACCTGGTTGAGAAAACCATAAAATCCCAATCGGCCTAATTTGAAAGGCTAAAATAATTTTTATGCTCACTTATTCTTTAAGGGCCATCCAAGACAGAAGATCTGAATTTGAAATTATGGTTTATACTAGGTATACCAAACTGATTTTTCTTTTCAATATACCAAAAAACTCTTTATGTAGATATATAGATTGTTGCAAAACATTTTTATTCAATGACCAAGTTATGACCATTCAAAATTTGTTGGAAATCATATTTTATGGGGTACTGAATGAAAAGTCAACTTAGCAGTGTACAACTAAAGATACAGACTTTAAAAGAATAAAGTATCTTTATAGATTTAATGGTATAGTAAAGTAAAAGAAAGATAATATAAAAGGAATTAATAAATCCTAGTTCAGGCCAACCTTAAATATGGGTGAAAGTAACATTACTAATTTTAGGACAAGGAATTAAAAAATAGTTTGTTTTTTTTTATATCAAAACATTGTGTTTTATATAGAAAGGTTTTATTGGAGTTATTCAAATTTTGATGAGCAAAAAAAAAAAAAAAAAAAAAAAAAAAAGGGGGGGGGGTTGACAACATCAAAACTTGAAATTTTCTATATAAAATAAATTATTAGTCAATTTGAAACAAATGCTTTAAATTCAACATTCAAATTGAACATGCTGGTTGTCAACAGACTGTGTAGCAATGCATGTCACTTTTTTGCATGTTAAAATCCAAGTCTTCAAATTCGTGTTCCCCTGTATGTAAACTAGTAAACAGTTTAAACAAAATACAATAAAAAAAGTACTTTAATACAAATTTAGGATAATATAAGAAAGATGATTTAAACTCAAACTGTGAAATGTCCATTACAAAACCAATATAACTTGTTAGCAATGTTCGTCTGTAGGCGAAATTTCTAACTTTTTAGTCGGGTATACAAGATTTTTTATGTTTGCCTGTGGAGATGTAACATTGGATTAATATTATACCTATTGTTTATAAAAAACAAAACCTTGCTCTACATAAATATATAAATAATATATTTTCAAGAATTTAATTTCTTTGGTATTTTATTAACTGAAGTTTTCGATTTAAAATTTTTTAAATAAAAATTAACTTTAAATTCTTTAAGTCCATCATGTTGAGGAGCAACTTTTCTATAAGATTGAACTATTTTTAAAAACATGAATTAACATCAAGATGCACAAAGGTTTAAAAAAATATCACCAAAAATTCCTTGTAGATAGTGACAGCTTCAAGCAACTATTCTTAAGACAAATAATTTGCTCTTGTTGGATGGTTTCAGGTAACTAATAATAATCCAGTAAACAATCCATAGCGTCAAATAAATATTCTTAATACAAATAATTTAGTTATATGGTACTGAGTATTCCTTTAGAATTTTAAACAGATCTATTTGAGCCAGGTACTACCACTCCAGGTCAGAGTGAATATGGTAGTAATGGCAATATAAGAAGTTTCTCCACATTCCCCAGTTATCCAGAACTGAAGCCTCACTATCAGATACAGTTTAGTGTCATACCCAGGATACCTTTTTTAGGGGGGAAGGGGGTCTTACATCCTTGCAAGGGATATAGTCAGAGTATTCTAAGACCTGCACATACATTTAAAAACATAAGATCTTTTGACTAGGGTCACCAAACATTACACACCACTTTCACTTGAAAAAAAAAAAAACTATTGCCAAAAAATAATTACAGGTGGACAGAATGTATAAATTCATGAACTATAGAGAAAACCATTTATTGTTAGTTTCTTTTGAAAGAAAAATTTTCTAACAGTATTACATTACCTTTATAAAAAAAAAAAAAAAAAATTAAAAAAAAACTGAAGGTGCTGTAAACTTTTGGATACTTTCTAATACAGTAGGTTCCACTCGAGTGGAAAGACCCATGGCGTAGTAGATAACGTGTTGGAGGTGACATTTTAGTGTGCAATTCAAACTTGTATCATCGAGGTAAGATGATAGACAGAAGAAATAGAGTGCTTAATATATTTATTCAGCACTAGTATCTGCTAACAGATACATACAAAAATACAGGACAATAAGTTACAAAACAATTAAGACAACTTACAAGAAATAGAGGAGGGTCAAATGCAGTATAGCCAAACGCAGTAAGATCAGTCCGACTATTAATCAGCTTATTAATCAACTGTTGAAGATCTTATTCGTAGACTATTTAAGGCTCTGAGCCAGTCCATTTGGAAGAGTGTTAAAGGGGTGCTAGCTACTCTAAAACAGAACTCCAGTTGCACTATTACTTTCACTTCCAGACTAATATCCGTGAAAAAGATATGAACCCCCCTCATATCCCCAGCTATGGTTTAAATAGCACCACAACTGTTCTTCTACAAGGATGGATTTAGCACTAAATAACTCACGAAGGTTGATATGCCATTAAACAAATAAACCAATTATTTCTTGAATTTATGCTTTCTATCCACCATAATCATTTTTGGTGATCATTTCCAAGTTAATGTGATCTCCAACAACCTATAACCAAAATGGAACGATCACCAAGTACAATACATACAATTTCTGGCACAGGAATACCTATATGGGTCATAATGCCTGAAAGTGAAAATTGGTGTTGTTTCTTACAAGCTTCACACCAATTCAATAGAGAAGAAATTTAAAAAAGATAAGTAGACACACAATAATTCCTGTGAAAAACCTTTAAAATCATAAAAACTTACTTTTGCGATATCCAGCTCATTATCTCGGTCAAAATGTACTTGTCCACTAAAGTCATAACTATAGTAATCTGAAATAAATGTTAAAAATTAAATTAAAACAAAATATTAAAAACAAAACAATTTTAATGGTATATCTGGTTATTAAACACTTGAAATTGAGGTTGGAAGCAATTAAGTGGAGTTGGTAAAACTTATACAGACTTTGAATCCAGTTTAATTTACACTTTATATGGCCCTAGTTTAGTCTGTAGTCATACAGTGCACACTACTTATAAATAAATTATAGAAGAAAAATATTTATTTATTTGTAAGCCATAAATCACTTAATTACGTAAAGAGGAGTCTGAATGGAAATCAAAGGTTTTGTGTTCAGACTCCACAGCCTTGTTTGGCACATTTAATTATCATAACTTTTCAGAACTTCTTTTTATAACCAAATCAAGAAGTATTCACCTCAACAGCCATTGCTCATATGGCCAACAACAAACAAATCCCAACTGGATTCAAGCATCCACAAATGCAAAAAAAATATAAAAAGGTAAAATATTTTCCAACCAATTGGAAACTATTATGTAACTTTAAAGCAAGTCGATTTCTGAGTGACCAGAGCAGGGCATACTATAGTTTAGGCCTGCTCATGGTGCAACTGAGAGCCAAAACTGGAGGTCTATTTTAAACATTTCTTGATCTAATGAGAGCAGAGCATTTTACTTTTGAGTTTGAGCTAGCTACTCCTGTGTTATTGGCTTAAGAAATTTTTACTTAAATTTGGAATATCATTTATCATTTGAATAAAGGTTTCGGTGAGACCTGTAAATAGTGTGAATGTTTCTGTTTCAACATTATGTAGATCATATCTTTTACCAGAAATCTTAATTATCTCTTTGTTTTGTTTAATACTTATCAGTGTCCACAACAATATTACATATTTTCATTTATTTAACTTTCAACACATCTTATCTTCAGGTATTGGTCAAATTGTTATTTTAGGTATCAAAAGTAGTTAATACTTCAATAGGCCTCCTTCAGTTTTACCTCTCAGTTGCATCATAGACCGGAAACAAAAAGAAAGGGTAAGCATGCAAGTTTAACCCTGACCCCCCACCCTATTTTTTCCTCTCTTAAATTAAAAAGATGTTAAAGAGAAAAAAAATATTAAAATCTCACCTTCAATAAATTTTTGGACGGCTTCAAAACGTTCTTTCTTCGTGTGCAAATCCGTATAAGTTTTGGAAGTGCTAAGAAATCAAAAAGTAAATAAATAAAAATCTTATTTACTGTTTTACAAATCTATTCAGAACTTCTAGTAGCAATATTTTAAGTGATGTTTCATTTTTTTTTTTTTAAATGACAAAACATGAGAAAAAAACAAAAATGGGAATAAACAAGAAAATGTATTTTGTTTGCCCCTCCTTGGGTTATCTCACTTTTTTACAATCTTCTCAAATCAACCTTTACTAAAAAATTTTTTTAAATTTTCACAGAACATCTCTAATAATAAATGTGAATGTAAGCTTCACACATTTTCAACTTTACTTTTGGAATCAGAGTGACTCCATGAACAAATTAAAAACATTCCAGGGCAAATCTGGACCTGCAATCCTGGAATTTTGGTTTCCCAAGTTTTGATTACTGTGATTTTTTTGCAACATTTTTTTTTATGTACAATAATTTTTATAAGTTGTAAATAAATTTGGGAATAACTAGCTTAATTTCCGCCCAATCAGGTGGCTTTTAAGCTAATATATGATATTAATACAATATCAAATTCTGTTGAGTGATTCATCTAATAGTTCCCAAAAATGCCCTCTTAATTTCTTTTTCTTAAGAATTGATTAGGGGAAAAAAAAAAAAGACAACTTACATAGTTGTAAGCAAACAGATAAATTGCTCTCCATCTCTTAATTCTTGTAAAGATTCAATTCTTTCAAGTGAACTTATTGCATTGATCTGGAAAAAAAGAAAAATAATATGATGCAATAAATTCTTTTGTTTATTTTTATGGAACTGTATTCTGAGAAGAAAAAAAAATTATTTCAATCGTTAATATAAAAATAGACAAAACATTGGGTCACCCATTGAGCTCTGGGTAGATAATTGTGATTAGGGAAAAGTGAGTTTGCAAAGCAAGTTTTAAAAAAAGATAAATATGGTCCAAGAATTTAAAAAAAAAAAAAAAAAAAAAAAAAGGAATAAAATAGAATAATTTTGTAAGATTTCTAAGAAAGGGAACGTTTGACCTAATTTAGCTGCTTTTGAAACTTAACATACAAATACTTTCTAAATCACTATCTTTACTTCACAGAGAAACTAACATGTATAATGAAGATGTAATAAAGATGTATATATTGAGGGGGGGGGGGCGACAGGCAGAATGTAAAGTAAGAGATGGGTCATTTTTTTTACTTAATTGCAAATTACGACTAATTAGAACCAATTAAAATGGATTATTTTCAAACATAACTCTTTCCTAGAACTAGGGGATATTTTGATATGAATTTTGTGTCATTAAACTAAATAGGAAAAAAGCCTTTAGCAAACAATCATTGATTCACTTTGATAATAGATTATGGAGTTTTAAGCAATTTCATACATCAGATTCTCTATTCAAATGAATATTCACTTGTTAAACATTCAGTATATACAAACAACTCCACAGATGCATAATTTCCTTTATATATATATATATATATATATATATATATATATAGACAGACATTATATATTATACACACACACATGTTGATAAGTATGTGTGCTGTGTCCCTGATGCATAAAAATCTAAGACAGTAAAATTGTATCCATGTTATCCAGGGATGCAATATTTCCATTAAAAAAATCCCAATACATTGCACACAACCAACCAGTACAGGGATGCAAGTTCTCCATTAATTGGCAGAAAGTAACCTTCATTTTCTTTTTAACAGGAAATTTCCACTGCTGACATCACAAGAGAAATTTATGACCTTATGCCTAACTCTGATATTGCACAACCCTGCTGTAAATACTCCTGTTTTTTTATTGTTTTTTTTTTGTCTTCCCCCTACCATTTCAAGCTAAAGTGATTACAGTTTACAGCTTCTTTTAATTGAACAATTTGATTTTATGAAAAGAGTAATCAGTAATACATGTCAATATTTTCTTAGAAATTAATTATACAGGATAGGGTACAAGGTAGGGGTTAGACAGCTTTAGTTGTTTCATCAAAGGAAATCTTAGTCTGGGGCCCTGCAGTTTAACCCTACAATTCATTAAGAAACTTTAGTTACGATGATGCAAATTTCCCAGGGACCTATTCAAATCAAATCTATGGGTCCCAGGAAACACTAAATTAAAAAGCTATCAATAAATAATAAATAAATATATATATATATGTTTAACAAGATCTTCTCGCTGTTTCTTTATTGTGACATATCTATAAATCTTTTTTTTTTTAATTACTTACTTAGGTCTATCTTAAAATGGTTTAGTATGAATTATTTACTAGTGTACATAAATGCTCTATAGAATAATTGCTAAATATGTTTATTTGCAATAAATTAGTTTTCCCCGAGTTTGAGAAGGCTCCCAAGTTTGATAAGAAATACCTGAAGAAGGTTGGAGGCACATTGGGCGAAATATTATACAGATAACAATATAGATGAGGACAATAGTCCGAATAATCTAAATAATATAAATTTGTTTTCTTTGAAAATAAAGCATAATTACTATTTCTTTAATTTTTGATACAAATCTTTTACTTTTTTATTAGGGAAAAATAATTTTTTCACGCTCAGAGTTGGCAAGGCATGGAATAAACTGCCTGCATCTGCTGTAGGCTGCCAAAACACTGCATGTTTCAAAGCCTCCATGCTTCCTGTGATCCGCCAACACTATACCTGATACCCCCATCCACACACATATGCATGCATGCACACACACATACATGTATATTATTACTGTACACTATTCATGTTCCTGACACTAACATATTGTTCTATGTACTAGGCATGAGACTTTGATCAGTTGTGGTGCACCTGAGCACAATACACAATAAATTTAATTATTATAAGCTTTTTTTCTGTGAAATGGCTAGGGGGCCTAAAAAAAAAAAAAATAAAAAAATTAAGAGGAAAAGGGGTCCATGGGTTAAAAAAGGTTGAGAATCACAGAGTTCTATGATTGATGAAACTCAAACATCAATTGCAGCGAAAAATTTAGTTGTTAAAAATGATGGAAAAAAAAAATTGAATTGAGCCGACATAAAAATAAAAAACTTTTCAAAGAGAAACAATAAAAATCCACTCACCCATTGGATCAAGGTATCTCTCTTGCTCGGATCCATAAAATCACTACAAAATAAAATAGAATATTTGAAAAAAAAAAAAAAAAAAAAAAAAAAAAAAACTATGAAGGAAGCAAAAGAAAAAAATCCTTACCAAAAAGGTCCAACATTTCTACTTTTATTTTATGCTTGTTGTTATAATTATTATTACTAGCAAAAATATGCAACCTCAGCTGGATGCAAGTATTTAAGTTTTAATGTGATAAAATATATAAAATTAGAAAAACTAACAAAATTAAATAAGAATGCATATAAAAAGATTACCTTTTTAAAAATTTAATTGGATTGATTTCTATATAAAATTATGTATAAGATTGCTTAATACATTTGAGAATAAAACATTAATATTAAAAATTATGTGCAAATTATCCACACCATATACTATGTAAATCTTTATTTACAAAACTACCTTGCTAACCATTGCACCATGGTGGGGTGCTCTTCATGTTTATCAATGTAAACAGAAAAGTGAAGGATGCTTAAAAAAATGGATTGTCTTATATTCTGAGCATAAATCTTTTACAAACACATTTTCCAATTTTCCATAACTCTCAGTTCCACTGTTTCCAGCAAATAAAAATGTGCTTCACAAAAGAATTACTTTAAAACATTTAAATCACTATAATAATATATTCTGATAATCAATATAAATGTTATAGTATATATACACAAGCAGGATGCGACACTAGGTCAATTTCTTAAGCGGAGTTTAACATATTTGAATTCAGAGTTTTCCTTCTCTGAGACAGGTTACCTAGCCAAGGTTAAAGAGACCAGACTGCCATACTATTTACCCATAGATGGAGGGACAGTAGTTGGATTCCTACCTTTCCCAAGAGTAGTAGCACTATGTGAAATGCAAACAGCCTTGTCTAGAAGACAATACAAGTAAGCATCTGCCTAAGAAGTAAGGAAAAGTTGAGGTTTTTTTTCCTCTTCTGTAAAATATCTTTCCAATAAAAAATTTAAAAAATTGAAGTCCATTCAGAAAACACTGAGTGTGTAGTTTGCTCATGACATATCTAATGTTTAACCATGTCATCTGTATCCGAGTTATTTCATTCAATTCTAAGTGTGAATCTGCTGAGGACAAAATGACTGATATTGTCCATTTATTACTACAAGTTTCTATTTCAATGAAAAAATATAGAAAAATTAATATACTCATACAACCTTTTAAGGTCAATTTTTTTACCTGAAAAACAAGGGGATCATTCATTACATCCAATATGTTTGTGAAACATCTACCTTGCGATAACTTTAATTTTTTTTTTTTTTTTTAAACATCTACCCTTACCTTAACTTTTTTATAAAACATATACCCTTACCTTAACTAAGTACAAAACTTTCAAAAACTAGAATTCATAACAGTTTAGGAAGAAGTGCAATAGTTTAAATTGGCCTGGGCTCTTTAGTCAAAACCCCCACAAAAACACCTTTTTGAGGCTAACAATTAGGGGTCATTCATTATTCTGAAATATGGCAAAAATAGTTGAAATGGGGTGAAAATAATGAGAAACTACTCAGAAAAATATGGACCAGCCACGGTGCTAGGAATTTGACTATACTTGCACACAACAGTAAAAGTGTTAAGAAAGAAGGGTGGATTCTTAGTCAGATGACTAAAATGTTTTGGCAGAAGATTGACCTTTAACAAGAACAACCAGTAATTATCAGTAGTAAAACCAGTTTCTATCAAATTGCCTTTACAGTATTAACAAATTTTCTAAAATCATTTTACCAAATAAAAAGTTTAACAAGTTTTTCAACTGTAATATTCATAAGTTAAATCCAGGCTTCTCAAAATGGTCCACATAATTTGCTGCATGTATTCGCATTCCCAGTTGATTTTCTATTTGAGGTTATTGTTATTTAATCACATTAGTTATATAGAGCTTTGTAAATGGAGTTCAGAACTGTTTGAATTATGCAAATATCCCCAGTGGTTCAAAAGTTATGAGAAGTTAAACCCCCGGTGTCTTCTAATTGAGTGTAAACATGATTTTGTTTTTAAAAAATGTCAAATAATTAGACCATTTCAAAACAAGAAATTTAGTAATTTCTTCACCATTTCTTTATTTTTGGAGCAATTATGATAAAACTTTGTATTCTTATATAAAATTGTATGTTCTTTCTGATTCTGGACTTAAATTTTATGTATCTCCATGCTAAAACCCATTATTTGTGGAATAAAAAGTAGGGATATCAAATTTTTTTATTTTTTTAAAGTTTACCACAAGATTATTCAACAATTTCATTTTAATATGGGATATATACACATATATAGTATTAATTTATATAAATAACATCACTTTGGACTTAAAAATACCTTTTTAAATACCTGCTATGTTATATTACATACAAGAAATAGAATAACTTTTTATATAATTTTATTTAACAAAGCTTGTCTGTGTGCAGCTTTGTTTATGTGTAATAATAAACAAATAACTCGCCGTAAAAAAATAATTCAATGGTTAAAAACACATAGAAGTTACATATTTAGAAAGATTATTTCATTTCCAACCATATAAATATTTTTTTTTAAATTTGTATCACGTTTTCAACCCTTAAAATAAATCAATGGATAAAAACACACACAAATTACATATTTAGAAAGATTTCATTTTCTTTCCAACCATATAAATATTTTAAAAATTGGACCCAAAATACACTAGTAATTACTTTTAAGCCGAGAAGGCCAGAATTACGAGTGTTTACATTTGAATATTGAGTAAATTTGACAGTTTTCTTTTCAAAATTAAAACGTTGAGCAAAATCCCTGACAGTATACAATAGTTTTTATTTCACATATTATATATGGAAATAATTCTGAGTGTCTTCTATTACTGGTATAGTGCTGCTTTTCTTTCTTTTCTTTTTTTGCTTCTCTTATATTTTTTGAAGAAATCGCCTTCAAATTTGCTCTATTGTATTTTCGCTTTCATGGGGCCTAGAAAAAAAAAAAAAAAAAAAAAAAAGGTCCTGTTTGTACTTCCAGGTGTCTTCTAATTGAGTGTAAAATTTCAAGAATATTGATAAAAATTAGCCACTATGATTTTTTTAAAAAGTAGCGTGTAAAAATTAGTCTTAAAAAAAAGAATTTTTTTTAAAAAGTCATTTTATGCTTTTGTTTTTTCGAAGCAAAATATCATTTTAACTCGCTGTAAAAAATAATTCAATGAATAATAACACATAAAAATTACATATTTAGAAAGATTATTTTATTTTATTTCCAACCATATAAATATTTTAAAGATTTGATCAGAAATACCAGATTTGCGATTTGAACCAATTAAGGTGAAAAATTGTCTATGTTCAACAATTTTACAAAACGAGCTGTTATTGCTCACATGACCAAAGCAGTTCAAGCTTTGGTTGGATTTTACGGCAAGTCAACCCTTGTTGGGTCATTTTATGTCAAAGATGTTTTGTTTGATTCATTCTTGATGGGTACTTAATTTTTTTTAAACACATTTTCTTAGAATTCATTTTGTTCTATTTAACGCATAGATGGGACCCTAACAGGTATTACTACTCCGGGTCAGAGTGGACCTGGGAGTAATGGCAATAAAGAGGTACTTCACATTCCCCACTGTTGGAACCTCACCATAACGTAGTTTAATGTCATACACAGGATACTAAGATCCTTAGCCGCTGCCTTCTAGCACATATATGATAAAATGGGTTGTGGCTTGCCATAAGGACAATAGGGTTGGGACAATCATATAGGTGCTAGGGGTTGATGTAACCAACCGATTGATTAAGAGGGGGCTTCTCCAACCGCCCGGCTAGCCTAAGTGGGGTGTTGCATGTCATGGACTGGGTTGCCACCCAACTTACCCCTCTCTGTAGAGATGCAGTAGGTGTATTCTAAAACCCCAGCCAACAGGGCTGATCTGTGGTAGATACCTGCTTTGGTTGGTAGTATCATGGTAGTTGGTTGGTATGTTGCGCATTAGGGAAGGTCGATTTTGGAACTGGGGTACAGCTCTGATAGTGATATTTGGGGTTTAACATGATAAATAACGACACAAAATATTTTTTTCCAAATCATTACCAATTTTTGAGGAAACGAATTTAAAGGCTGAAAATTAAGGCTCAGGAATGTGGGTTCCGTGTGTGATGTAGGGAGAATTTACCGCAGTCGAAAGATTATGTACTGTGGAGGAAAGAAATGTTTAAATATCATTTAAAATTTATCTTTTTCAATTGAAACTTTTCTTTGATATCAATAATTTATATAAAAAAAATAAGCGTTATAAATAATAAAAAAATATTTACTTGTAGAGACGAAATGGATATTAAACTGTTTGTTTTGGTTTACTAAACCAAAACAAACCAGGTTTAGATTTGTTTTGGTTTGAGATTAAACTGTGAAAAAAAATCGCTTTTTTTTTTCTCTCTAACATTCAAGATTTGTTATTTTTCAATAGGAAAAAAAATAATTTAATTATAAATAAAACGCCATAAAACTAAGATTTTTTTTCGTTTTAGTCAAAATAAAATAAATATAGTTTGTTTTTACTGTTCTCGGACTTTCGTAGATGCTGTTATTCGTCTACTGTTTGTTTTAAATTGTAAAAATAATTAGTATTTTTTATTTTCATGCAAGATACTTGATTATTTGAAAAGAAAGGAAAGGAAAGAAAAGGTTGTTTAATCTACATCAGTTTGTATTTTAAGTGACTTTAATTCAAACAAAACAACAAAAAAAAACAAAAAAAAACGCGAGTTTTGTCTGCGGTGAAGTTGTCTTTTGGTAAGTAATACCGGTTCTTTCTTTGTATTTATTTTGTTTCAAATTAAATTTTCTCTTTGAAATTATTAAAATACGGTTATGTTCCAGTTTTATAGTGAAAAGTGTAGCTGATACTATTTTATACACGAAAACTTTAAGCTACCTAAGGGAGTGTGTATGTTTTAAGAATAATACCCAACTTTTCGTCTGCCTTAATTTTAAAAAGGAATTAAAATTAATTAAATCGATTATTTAAGGTCAAATTTTTGTCTAAATTGAAAATTAGTATCATAATGAGCATCAGTAAAAAAAGAAAAAAGAAAAAGTAAAATAATATTATGCATGTAATTTATTTTTAATACATTTAAAACATTTTTAAGTCAATTTGCTGTTGTAAAATCCGTGTTTACAAAACAAATTTATCACTCTCGATTGAAAAAAAATTGCCAAATAACTAATGCATTATAAAATTCATTTATTGATAAATCAACACTGAAAATTTCATTAAAATCGGTTAATTCTCTGATTTTTTTGTAAATTTCTTTGAAACGGGAGGGGGGTTGTTTTGTAAAAACACTGGTTTTCTACAAATTGGATGTACCTAGTGTGTTTTACACAACCTCTCATGATGAAAAAAAAAAAAGAAAAAATATATTTTCTTATAATTTTTTGATTATTTTAAAATCAATTTGATTTTTGAATTTACCATAAATTAGTGGCTATTTGGAGGGGGGGGGGGGGTTCCTGTCTTTTCATACCAAAATTTTAGCCCCAGCTTAATCCTAACACAAACCAAACCCAACTCCTTACCATAATTGTCAGGCTTTTTTATATGAAATTGGAAGATAGTCCAAAACAGTTTGATTTATAATTTTTCATTTATTTCTATTTTTATTTTCAGATGAAAATGTCTGTAAAAAGACATTCAGTTTTAACCCGCAGTAGCAGTTCCCAAAAAATTTCTGGAGCTGGAAAAATTTTGAGATTTCCAAATTGATTGCAAAGGAAATAATTAGTATTTGGCAAGCAGTGAACCCACAATTGCCTTTGTTAAGGGAACATTATATAGGACAGAAGGTGGGTATATTTTGTTTCAAGAAGGCCAAACAGGTTAACAGAAAATCTCTCACCACGCGCAAAGTGAAAAGAATGGAGGAACAGCTGGACAGATTATTTGATATTTCTTCATGTTGCTGTAAACTGCCCGTCTTAAGATGTGATGACTTTGCTGTGAAGTGTAACAAAGAAAATTGCCAAACAAGGCACATAGTTTGCACTTGTCCTCCTAACAAGAAAGTAATCTTAATTCTATGCTTGATTGTTTTTTTCCTTGTTTAATTTGAACAAGTTCATGTCTCGATTTTTTAAATTTAAATTTACCTCTGATAATATTCCTTTTTCTGGTAAATGATATCATGACATTTTCCTTAATATTTGTCATGTATGCTAGACCTGTTATTAAACACATGCAAATTTTGAAATTTCAGGTTCCCATTGAAGAGAGGGAATATTTAAAAGATCAAAGAGAGAAAACAGGTCCAAAAGGCAGTTTCCAGCTGTGACCTATTGACAAGGATGCTGTCAAAAAATTCAAGGACAAAATTTCAGTGGATGCAGAAAGGTTAGACAGACAGCAACAAGATTCTTCATGTGTTGCATCCTCGACGTCTGATATTTTTCAACAGACGTCCTCCAGTGAAGAAACCGTGGATGACAGTTTTGAGCCAGGGAGAATGTTGAAGGGTCATTACAGTCTTTTAAAAGTCCCAAGATATTCTATGGAACTTATTAGGGGTGATGTATCATCAAATCGTGGGGCTTGTCTTGCTAATGCCTTTCTGTTAGATCTACAGGATATGGGACTTCTTAATCCAAGTATTCCGTTAAAAGACATTATTTTAGACAAATCTAAAATAGATAGGGAAAAAGCAAGAGTAAAGGTAGCTAGCTATCAGAAGCATATTCAAGATTATGACAATCTCATCTGCATTGGAGTTGATTGCAGAGTAGATAAAGACACTTTGATATACAATGAGATTGAAGAGAATGGTGTAAAAAAGATTAAAAAGAGCAAGGGACCAGAGCGCCACTTAACATTTACAAGAGAGATGGGCACTTCAAGTAAATATCTCACCCACCGAGTCATACCCAACATTGGTGCAACTGGTATTCATCTAGCTGAGGATGTATCTGATATTCTAGAAGAATACAGCAGTGTAAATACTGTTAAGGCAGTTCTGGTAGACAATACCAGTACAAACACTGGTTGTAAAGCAGGGATGGTGACAGCTCTGGAGAAAAAAATAAAAAGGAAGGTGCACACAATTGGCTGTTCGCTTCATCAAAATGAACTTCCATTTAGAGTGGTATTTAAGACTATTGATGGAACTACAAGAAGTCCAACAACTTTCACTGGCCTTTTGGGGAAACTTTGTGAAAGTAATTACCATCATTTGCCCCAGGTAAAATTTGAATGTATCAGTGGCCCTCTGGATAATTTTTATCTCCCTGCAAAGGCAATGGATGACCTAAGTGGTGACCAACGACTACTTCTTGAATATGCTGTAGGTATTTCTCGAGGTAAAGTGAACACTAGATTTGCTTCCTGGAAGATTGGACCTCTGAATCAAGCAAGATGGCTAACTTTAGCTATCAGGTTAATCTGCCTATGGACCAGAAGTGCATATCCACCAAAACTCTCAGATGAATTATGCAACATTGTCCAATTTGTCATACAAGTATATGCAGTTAGTTGGTTTGAAATAAAAAGGGACAATAATTTCTATAACCAACAATTGTATATCTTTGATATGATCCAGAGAATAAAGCAACAGTCAACTGAAATCCAGAATGTTGCATTAAAAAATTTACAACACAATGTTTTGCTTTACTTCCGGAAAACATTTTGTTGTCAATGTTGAAGTCCAATGAATTGGAGGTGAGGGAAGAGGCCATAAAAAGATTTTGTCCATTTGGTAAGTTAACATTTATTCATACCTAATTAGTTATGTCAATTTGCAAGAATAATTATAAGTTTTATTCAAATTACATTGCAAAAATATAATCAAGTTTGGATAAATTTTCTTTTTTTTTTCAGAAGTAGCGAACCGCCAAAGAAAAGATTGAAAAAAATTACTTCAATCAGTTTTGAAGCTACACACTTGTCATCTCTGATTGACCTCTCACAAAGAGGGATTTGTGAACCTGCAGTTGCAGAAGATTTTTCCACAAATGAACTCTTAGAATCTCTACTGAATGGAACAGAACTGAAATTTCCAAAATTACCTGCCAACTCACAAGGTGTGGAAAGAGCTGTTAAATTAACAACAGAAGCTTCACAGATTGTGTATGGACAGGAAGCAAGGCACAAGCACATTATAACCAAATCATTGTGCCACCAGATCAGACCTGCATTTTCCTCGAAAGGAAAATACACAGAACAATTCAGTTCTGTTGTTACATAATTTATATAGTTTAGGAGCTCTTAACACAATTTTCAATACAAAATGCAAATTTAAAACATTGAATATATTTTCCATTCATTGTATGTAATGAAAAATATCAATTTTATTTGGATTTATTATTGAAATAATAAAATTTTGAAGTCATTTTGTCATCAAAATCCTGCGGAAATGAGGTATTTGTGTATATTTTTGCTGACGATCTTTAAAATGAAATGCTCAAATGAGTTTTAAAGTTAGGAATCTAATTTTTGTTGTCAGTTCTTATAACACCAAACCCCAGCTTTCGCCATCAAAGCTGTATTGAATTTCCAAAAAAAGTGACAAATCAACCTGCCCTATTGCGCATTGCTTCACTGTGTGTGATTTGAAAGCCACATATATAAACATGCAATGTAGTCTAATTTGGGAATTTATGCTTTATGAGTTTAAACTGAGCTAAAATGCTGCAGAAGCAACCAAAAACATTTGCTTTGTGAAAGGTGAAGGTGTAGTTCATTCCAGTAACCAGATGGTTCAAGAAATTTTGCGCAGATTGCAAAAACCTCAACAATTATGTAAGCCTAAAACAACAGATTCCAAGACTGTACACCAAGCTAAAGACAAATCCAGTGAGTAGCACTTGAAGAATATCAGGAGAGTTCAGCATCTCACAGACCAGTGTGGTTCATCAGCTTTATGACTATCTCTTGCCAACCATCCCTATCATTCATTGCTCTTGGTAGGTCCTCTGCGCAGCATCCAGTATCCATGCAGAGCTGGTTAATGTAGGTCTTTGCTAGTCAGCTCACACTGGTGTACCCATGTGCTGATTTACATAAAACGCCACTTATGAATTCGTCCTCACTTCTCTAGCAGTGCCCAACATGTTCGTCTCACTCGGATGATTTGTGTAATCGGGGGCAAGTGGCCATACAGCTGCTTCCACAATTTGTTTAATATCAGGTGCAGCATTCTTGTGCAGTTCCCATCTAGCTTATTCTCAAGGTGCTTCATTAGGGTCCAAGTGGTGCAGCCATACAGTAGCACAGATACAACTATGGCTTGGAAGAATTGTCACTTTAACTTTTCAGTGAGATTGGATTTCCATATGACTGATAATCTATCTATAGCAAATCATGCCTTCCCTATACGTACATTAACGTTGCTTTACGTGAATTTTTCCACTGAGTTTAGAGGCTTACCATTGAATGTGGAGATGTCTCCATTTTTAAAACACATAAACTCAGTTTTATTGGAGTTCACATACAGACTGATGTTCCGTGCTGCCTTCTCCCGGCTATGTAGCAAGGATTCAGCTTGTGCAGGTGTATTTGCAAGTGCCAGATCATCTGTGTAGTCTGCATCCATAATAGTCTGTGTTGGATATTGCCTGCTTCTTGCCGTAGCTAAACAAATTAGGGAGGTCAGCAGATGTTAATAATAAAATAGAAAAAGCGTTTCTCAATGGGGATGCAAGGATTAGTTTGTTTTTTAATCTTTCTGATAAACTCAAGTTTTCATGGCTACTATGGTCAGGTTAGTAGATAAGGGTATTTTTTTTTTTTAAAGTACTTTAGTTTTGGGTGGTCTTTGCAGGGGGAAAATGGTGTGTTTTTTTCCCCAGATGCTCGAAATACATTCAAGAAAGTAATCAGGAGAGAGAGCAGTTGTAGTAAAGAGCAGAGTGAGTTTGAGCCTAGGATAGCAAGCAAAAGTTAACTGCTAAGTTAGCAGCTGACTGTTTAGTCACAGAGTGAGATAGAAAACTGTCCAGTGCCCAAGTCCATATTGCAAAGTATTACACACACCCTGACAAAGATAAAGCATGAGACTGCCATTTGCAGAAATGCTGATAGGTACATGTCCTGCGTCCCCGACGCACAAAAATCTAAAAGAACACAGTAAAATCATATCCATGCATCCCAGTATTTTTCTTTTTTCTTCCCCCCCCCCACACACACCATTTCAAGCTAACTGTAAATACATTTCAATAGTTTCTTAGAAACGAATTACACAGGATATGTTACAAGGTAGGAGTTAGACGGCTTTAATTGGGACCCATAAATTTTCACGGAGACTCATTCAAAGAAAATATGTGCGTCCCAAGATGCACTAAATTAAAAAGCTATCAGCATCACTGCATGTCTGTATTCTGAAATTTGTTTTTTGCATCCTTTTTTGTTTTGTTTTATGGAGCTAAACCGTGGCTTGTACAGTTTCAACAAAAAGCTGTGACCAACTAATAATCTTTACATAACAAAACAATGTGCTGGGAAACTGGAGACTTATTGTATATCTTATAATGGAGATTATGTGTGTAACCAAAACTACATCAGCACCGACGTCAGAATTCCCTTAGTTATTTACGTTATATTCTCAATGATTATTAAATATTAATAATGACTATTTTATTTTTTAACAATGTCTATTAAAGTCTAGAGGAGTTAGATTCGTTTCAAAATATCCTATGTTATTAATGCGTTTAAAATCATGCAATGTGTATGATATAATAACCCTAAGAAATAAATGTTTACATAGTGGTCCTAACAAAAACAAATCTAATAATTACTTGGTGTTATTGATTTCTAATATTAATGTTTTATTCTGAAGCGTATTAATTAAACGCAATCTTAATGTACAATTTTATAGAGAAATTAATTAAAATGAAATAAAAATAAGTAATCTTTTACATGCGTTCTTATTTAGTTTCGTTAGTCTTTCTAATTTTATATATTTTATTACGTTAATACTTAAATACTTGCATACCACTAGTATAAATAATGGTGACAAAACCAAAAACGAAACATTACTTCAAAACGAAGTTTATATCAATTTACACCAAGAATGTCAACTGGAGATAACATAACAATTAAAACTAAAGAAATGTTAGAAAAAAAATTAATAAACTTGTTTCAGAAATTAATATTTTCTTAGAATTAATACAAATTACAATTTTTTTAAATACCAGATACAGACAGGCAGATAGATAGCAATATCTCTTGTAATCTAATTTTATCACTAATTAGTAGTGCAAATTTTAATTAAAAATATGCAGACTTAATTTAACCGAAAGTAAATAAAGTTTTTAAAATGATTTAAGAAATTAAAACTTCCCGATATTAAAATATATATATTTTAGGGGTTATATACGATTATTTAATATGATAAGGAGCTAGTGGATGATGCGTAGGTCGATAAAATTTTCCGTTTGTAGATAAGTAATTTTGAAAGACGTAACCGTTGTACTTGGATATTCATTCATTCATGACTGGCCAGTTTGCAGGTGTAATTCGTTTTCATTCACTAATTTCTTCTTTCATTTTTTAACTGTCTTTTAAGCAAACTTATTTTTAAAACTTTTTTTTCTTTTTAGATAGATACCGAAATATTTACTCATCTTTTTATATGAAATGAAAAAGAACATTGAAAAATACACACACATCAAAATAGTTCACAAAATTTATTCTTTCTTATTTGAATTTAAAAACAAATTGTTTCTGGATGTAAACGAGAATTTTTAAAAGTTACTTTTAAAATCTAAATTTAGTATTTAGTCAATGAAATGATAGTTTGTTTGTTTAAATAACTAGCTTATTTTCATTTTTAAAAAAGATATTTCTTTAGTTTGTGGGTCGCAAAATCCATAACTTTTAAGTATTGAAATTAACACCGTTACACGTTATTGTTAGATTTATTGTTAAAAACCGGTATAAAAATTAATGACTAATAAAAGTCTTAAATTGACAAAAAAACACCCCCCCCCCTACCGTTTAAAAAGTAAAGTGTGTCAAATTTTAGACCACTTAAAAAATCAGATTTGGACACAAAATTATATATTTTATTTGAAAATTTATGGCACATTAATTGATAATATCCATCTCATTATTTTTTTTTGTATTTTTTGCTGGAGTTAATATTTCGTTTATTGAACCCCCATAATTTTGTCGGAAGATACATTTTGTTTGAAAATTACTTTTATTTCTTTAATAAAGTTTTCTTTTTCTAAATAAATAATTTTTAAAGTAAAGTGGCTATAAACTCAGGGTTAAGTTTACAATACATATAAAGTACAGAATTGGACACCAAATTTGTGTACATTTTTATGACATCTGATGTTCAGTTTAACAGAAGCTTAACTATTGTTTGGTCAACATCTTATTTAAAAATAATATAAAATAAATATCTCGTTCACTGGGTTATTTACTCTATAATTCTTGAACATTTGATTATTAGATATTTTAAATAACTTTCTTTTCGAATATATAAAAACAAGCTGACTAATTAATTTTTATTAACTTCAAACATAATTATACCAATGTAGATTTATTTCTGTTGTAATTTATATAAATATTATATATAATTCGTTTTAAGAATAAGACAATCTAAAAGTCGTTAAATGCTGTTTTTTGCATAAGTTTGTGAAACTAACCTCCCCAAAATTAAACATAATATGATTTGTAATATTGTCATGGTCGTTATAATAGAATTATATATATATATATATATATGCTCATCTAAAAAGAAGGGGAAAAATACGTTTTCCAAAACTTTACCGTTAACTTTTTTTTTTAAAAATCACACTGCAAAAAATGTAAGAATAAAGAAAAAAGACATTTTTAAAAGTGCTAAAATCATTAAACATGTCTAAATAACTTTTAAACGAAGTAAATATTATTTTAACAAATTTTTTTTTTTCTATTTTTACTTACCTTTTCAAAATTCGGTTGAAAAAAACAAAACGTTTCCGTGTGGATGTTTCCTATGTTTTAAAATTTTAAACGTGTGCCATGGAATTAAAACTTTCTCTTATATAATTATTCCATTTGTGAGGTAAAATAAATAAAGAATGGAATTATTAGGGGCTGGGGAACAAACAAAATACCGCAAAGGAAAAGTAGATTAAAATGACAAAAATCCAACCGTTAAGGTCGTAACGTTCCTTTTGCAGTTTGTATTAACCGCTTTTAGATTTAACCTCGTTTTCGTTTTCCACATCCGGGCATCAAAGTAGTTGCCTGATTGGTACAACGTGGATGAGATAGTTGTGCATTTTGCTTGTAGTCGGGCTTCGTAGGCCTCGTTCTAACCCAGAATCGTTTGTTTAATTTTCGATATCTATTAACCCTCCGGAATTATTTGAGGGTAAAATTTAAAAAAAAAAAATCTTTAATAATTATCACGAGTGACTTCCTGATGTACACATGTAATGTATAACTTTGAGTGGAACTGAGTGAATGCGATTTACAGTAAATCGCAAAGTTTAGTGACTTAATAAGCTTTGCTCAGTTGTGACACAAGATCACACAGTGAGACTAGAACTCATTAGTAATGGCTTGTTAGTCTAGTTTGCTCATTACACTAAGTTTTGCTTGGTTGTGGATAGACATACCCAATTTGTCGAAAAATCCGTGTTTTACAAAAAAATTAAACCCCGCCCCCCGTTTGAAAAAATTACCAAAATCAGGGAATTATCCGATTTTAATGAAATTTTCAGTGTTGATTTATCAATGAATGAATTTTATAATGCATCAGTTATTTTATTTCAAAACTTTGTTTTTTTTGTTTTTTTTTTCTGGTCACTTAACTTCCCCCCCCCCTTAATTTGGGGGCGTAAAACATCGATGGGATTATATAAATTTGAAACTAATTAAAGTATAAATAAAAAGACAAAAGATCGAAGGTGTGAATAAAAAAATTAAAAAATTAAGGGTGCTATGCTGGTAAAAAATAAGTACCAAAAATCGGAAAATAAAATGTAAAATAAAAAGTTTTAAAAATAATTTTTGGAGATCTTTTTTTTTTTTTTACTCTTTTCCATAATTATTTAATTGGCTATATAAGATTAAATATACATCAATATTTGTTCTGTTTAAAATAACTAATAATCCATGTGAGGGGCCCATGATTTAATTTATACAAATACAGGTTGACCAAAAAAAAAAACCTAAATATTGTTTTTTAATTTAAAAAAAAAAAGTACTGACTAGCGGGCTAGGCTTTGTACGTTTGTTGTCATCTTTGAGCATCATAACTGACGCTGACAGTGTAAGAATGAAAAATAACACAACAGAGATGAAATCTGGATGAGATAAATGAACGAAATATTTTATTATTGGTTAATGTACAGGAATTAGCTGACATTACTTAATGTAATTTGGTTGCCATGTCTTTCATTGAAGCTGCTGCCGCTGCTACTTTTTAGTGACGGTTTGGGATCTCTTCAAAGTCACTGCTGCTGCTTCTATTGCTTAATCATCACATTGAGATCATTGCAAAGGCTGTTGCTGCTGCACAAAAGTTGGCTTGCTTTAAAGTCACATAACAGTTACTGATTGGTTAGATCCTTTAAAGTAGGAATTACCAAACTTTTTTTACAGTAGGCCAGATAATTGAAAAAATAATGAATACGAACCACATTATTATTGTGCTCAATACTGCTAGCCAGAACGAAAGCTCTGAGAAAAATAAGTAAAACAAAATTTATCTTTCCATGTTATATTCATGAATGAGTGGCGTAAGATGCACAAAAACAAATTTAACCAACATATTTTTTTTTTTAAATTATCAAAGAACACAACATTAGCAGAAAGGTTTAGTGAGATTTGTGAAACTGAAGTTTGCTTTTCAAGATATCATCAATGTTTGGTTTGGAATTGCTGCATCCAATCAAGAGAATTGCTTTAAAATGTTTATCAATTTCATTCAATGGGTTGATTCCGTAATCAAGTCTATGAGGATTTAGTAAGCTTAACATATTTAAATTTAAATGGTATCAGAACATCTTGCATTCAGTACGTTTTAAAAAACAAATTCAAGTACCATTGGCGGGCCTGATAAAATGCCTTCGCAGGCCAGATCCAGCATGCGGGCCGTAGTTTGGTGACCCCCGCTTTAAAGTATGATAGTTTCACTGACATGAAATTATAAAATTACATATACAAATACGACGTATATCCAAACCCTCAGCAGAAATACTGACTTCAGCAGATAACTACCAAATCCTTACAACCATACCAAATTATAAACAGAAGTAACACCTGAAATAATATACAAATACAAGCACAAATAACAATCATTCCCCACAAGGAATAAAACAAAAACGTCTTCGACATAGAATAACTCAAGGGTTGACTTACCATAAATTCCAACCAGCCAACCAATCTGGCAAAGATGTACGTACGTGTGACAGAGCGTGAGCTTGTCGGTGTCCTACCGAGTGTTGAGATGAAAAGGATGGAATGACTCATACTCTAGAACTTTTATACTGAAATCATAACGGCCCATGCTGTTTGTATTGTAGTTGCTAAGTGTAGAGACATGAAACGTTGAAACACAGTGTCTGTGTATGACATATATATATATATATGGGTCCAACAAGAGAAAATTAAATATTTTATGAAAAAGAAGGTCTACAAAATGTATTATGTTTTTCAAAAAAATGTTATTATTATTTTATATTAGTGACACATGTTTTAGATCTTCTGATATCTTCTTCAGGGGTTAAAAAATGTGGTTAATTAACATCTGCTTAAAAAACATAATCCGTTTTGCAGACCTTCTTTTTTATAAATATATATATATATATATATATTTATATATAAGGTTGTTAACATTACAATCAGGATGCTCAAATCTTAATCTCTTGCACAATTTTACAATGGATCCTGGCAGAGCCTCAGGGTTTTGGCTTCAAGGTACGCCAGAAAAAGCAATCCCTTAGTTCCAGGGGATCGTCCCTCCAGGCAGCACCTGACCACTTGCCTAAAAGGAATAACAAGGTTATGCCTAGAAACAAGGTAAGCTTTGATGTTCCAAAAACAAGTCTCATGTAATGAACGACTCCTTGTTTGTTTTTTTTGGGGGGGGGGGAGTAGGTGAGTGATTGATCTTTTAGGAATTACATCCTTTATCTGCCAAAGTTTTACAATTTGAGATGAATTTTCAGCTTAGGCAAAAAAGTCATACAGAACTAGGTCTGATCCTTATGGGCACTTTCACAATCTTGAGTTTCACAAAAAAGAAAATAATGCTAATCAAAAAGTATCAAGATAGGCTTTGTGAGTTTATTTATTTATTTTTTTTTTTTAATTGACATATGCCATACCAAAAGGTTTGTAGATACATTGAAAAGAATTTTGAGAAAATCAAGAGAGGAGTGCAATAGAAGAAGTGACACTCCAAATAGTTCTTGGCTACTTACAGACAGATGCTAAACCCAAACACTATTTAGGGTACATTGCTGGAAGAACAAATATTCAATCACAAAATAACAACTGCTTTTCATAAAAATTTTACCGACTGAACGAAAGATAAATAAAATAACTACATCTGTGTTTCAAGGAGACGAACCAGTGTTATTTAGGAAAACAAAAATAGGAACCTTGAAATATTGTTAAACTGTAGTGAGAGGAGAATTAAATTACCTTGTGAGGCTAAGCGGGCAGGCATGTATCTTGCATGCAAAATGCCCACCTTATCTTCAACCACTTATAAGAGATAAGCGGAATGAACGGTACTGCCCAGTACAGAGATTGAACTTACAACCTCCAGGTTATGAGTTATGTCTTTTAGTAAGCATCCTATCACCCTGTATGGTTCAGCCAATGAAGAGAAATAAAAGTCAAGTCAGTTTCTCTCGTGGAGGATTACTTTTTTCAGTTTGGAGAACCTTTGCCAGTTTACTACTACTACTACTACTACTACTACTTTTATGCCAGCTGGGTTGAGAAGCTTTGAACAAGGTATTGCGGTTACGTTGAAGACTGCTGTGGTATTCTTACGAGCAGAGAGACTTTGTGATGAGATTTTAGAAGTTGAGAAAGCAATTACTCGAATCAGTTTCCATTCATCACAGATGTGTTGGTAAGGTTGTTTATTTGATCTGGGGAAGAGGACTGCATATAAACCAAATACGACCGAGAAAGTATAAAAGGGAATTGATACTATTGTAGTGATTAGCTTCCTTTGTTTGGATGGGGTAGAGATTGGCAAATGGTTATCTTCCCTTGTCGCCAGGATTTGCCACTAGGGGGCGTTGCAACCTGGCTATTTAAATACATCCCCGGGAAAACAAACCCTCTTCTATCTGTGGCTCAACAGATATGTATGAGACAAATTGTCTCTATGCATTAGGACTTGGCAAGGCCCCCCAACTAAAGGCTTATACATGTGCCTTTACGCAGCCCCTATTATACTTTATCTCCATAGAGGTGTTTGGCTGACAAACCTTTGAATAGCCGCGTAACACGCGTACCTTTTTATGTGCTCCCATGTCACCATATGAAGAGAGTTTTCCTACGAAGTAAGTGACAACGTTTTCATTTAGGACTTTCATACTTTGGTTTAACTCTTTACTTTTCAAGGACTCTTTTTCCTTTAGGACTTTCATCTGAGCTGTTTTGTATTGTATGTTGAATGTTGTTCAGACAATAAAGTCTGTATTTGTTATATATCTCTTCTTTGTTGGAATTTGTTATATATGAATATGGAAATTCACCTGTATTTGGTAGTCCTTCTGAGCGTTAGGAGTAACACATTATAAGAAGTGGTATTAGCTATTGATGTTAAAACCACCTTTAATTCTTATACTATTATTGGAGTGGCTGTGTGATAATACAGCCACCAGTTATTTGTGCAGGAGACTTACAGGGGAAGATGTTGAGGTGGACTCGTCCACTCCCAATATAAAGTGGAAATATCATCACTTTATTATATAGGTTGCATCTTTATTGATAAAAAAAAAATTAAAACTTCAGTCTCTTTTGATCATACCTTGTACAAAGGTAGGCTGGAAAGTTAATAGGCTGTAAAGTTCATATGATGACGTCATATCTGCTGTTGATAACTTTTTTTACCAATGGGATCCAAGCACTGCAAAACCGATGGAAGAATAGTATGAACTGCAAAGGGGATTATGTAAAAAAATAAACCTCATTTGGTCAAATTCCATGAAAGTATCTTGGTCAGCTGACCCTTGTATAAAAAAACATACTGCTTTTGTTTTTTTAAGAAAATCTTTTCATCTTTTTGTAAAATCTTGTATGAAATTGGTTTGTGGTGTATCTCTGAAATATTAAAAGTTAAAATAACTTACTTGTTTATATAATGTTCTTTAATATATATATATATATATATATATATATATATATATATATATATGACTCTCTGGTAGAGTAAAAGTTCCAAGTGCAACAGTCAATAAATAACATAACGTTGACAGTCTTCTAACACATGAAAGAACCCATCACTATTGATTTCCTAGAAGAAAAAACCTTGTCCTCTATTGCTAAATTCTTTGGCAAAATTCACCTTATTTATTGAATGATCCTGAGACAGGAAAGGACTACAAATTTCCTTGAAAAAGATGCAATTGGAAACAGTGCTTCCTATTGTCAACTCTTTGGACAAAATTCACCTTATTTATTGAAAGACTCTTGTAGAAACATTACTATCAACATGTGGTGTATACCTGTACAAAAAGTCTGTTAAGTAAATCGGCTAACTACAAAAAAAACAACAACAAAAAAAAAACAACAACAAAAAAAACAGTAAGAAAACAGTCCAAACAACAGATGGGAAGATAATAAGATAATGTCTTAACTGTGTTATACTATACCCCTCCAGTCTTCTTCAGGTACTGCTTGTTGAACCCAATAACCTTTATAGAAATGTAAACCAAACTCTTTATTCAATCTCTTGGGATTGAATAAAGGGTTTGGTAAAACATGTAAATAGTGTGAATGTTTCTGTTTTAACATTATGTAGACTAGTACAAAATACAAAAACACCCTCCGGGCGATGTAAAAATAGATTTTTGAAACTTAATTTTCTCACAAAATTTAGGCCTGCTCTCAGTTGCACCTTGAGCAGACTTGGAGTATAATACGCCTCTAGCCCCTTGTCTATCAGATACCCTACACCCAGTGGTGCATCTACAGTATGGCAGGTTGGTTATATGTCCAGGGGAGGGGCACTTAAAGTAGGCGCCACTGAGATTGATTGATTTGTTTTAATGGCACATCACACTGTCTAGGGTTATTTTATGTTAAGAGGTAAATTGTGAGGGATCATCAGATTTATTGTTATGTTTTTCCCTGGATCTTTCTTTATCTTAATTTGTCTGCAGCTTTTTTTAAATTGTTAAATGGATTGGGAATTGCTTTGGAGAATAAATTTATAGGGTAAAATTAAAGTTTATTGTTTTTGGTGCCACTGAGAGGTACTGGCAGTAGGACCATAGAGATGAAAGTGTCTCCTTGAATCTTTGCATTGCTATTCAGATAATCCTAACTATCACAGTATTGTGTTAGTATAGCATTTATTCTAAGACTAACAATAATAAAAATAATAATAATAAAAAAACTCAGTTCAATTCTAACAGTTTATTTAACAACAAAACAACGACTAACAGCATAAACGTCCTTCCTATACAGAGAGTCAAGTTTGAGAGACTTACCATACTGATGGAGAGGGAAATTGAAGATATCTGGTATCTTCTATTAAGCCAATAATTCTCAGAGATAATTTCTGGTCGACTGCTCTTGGAACTGGTCTGAATGTATCTTGGATATGGGCACCAAAACTTCTGGGCGCATCATGTAATTGTTATGTTCAATCTCAACTTAACTCCATACATAGAAATAAATATCTTTTACTGACCCAACAGCATTTTCCATTGTTAGCTGTGAAAGATCATTCGGCATTAATTAAAACTAATACTTTCCTATTTGAGAGCCTCCATTGGTTAAGGTAGACTCTGTGATCTTCTGCTGAGTGTAGAAATAGAAAGAACTGAAAAAAGACTGACCACATCATAGACCAATTTGAATCAGTGAAAGTAAGGAAGGTGTAATTGTAATATTCAGTAGTGCCCATGGCCTACTATACACCAGGCCTGGTCATGGCCCAACTGAAAGCCAAAACTGGAGGCCTATTAAAATTTAAGTTAACTATTTTTGATAATACTTACAATAACAATGTGATCAATACCTGAGGATAATAACATGTATAGTTGTAGACACTGATAAGTTGGCCATTCTGGTTATAACGGCAACACCCAGCAAAGATTTGAATAAGATAGAGTCCGACTGCTAAAGACGCTTTTATTTGGGTAAATACAAGAGGCTGTCACTATCCTCCTGTTTCGCAACGGTTTTCCACAAACGTCTTCAACGTGAAACTACAATAGAATACAAATAGACTATGTAGTTTCTCTAATACAACTACTAAAATCGAAAAAGAGGAGGAAAAGTTCCAAGCCTGTAATTACCTTCTTGCCGTCTTCAAATCCTGCTTCTAACTGAATTCAAAATCCCGCGTCCCACAAACACGTGACTTTTACCGGTGTCAAACGGTGTCTTGTACCTACGCAATAGGACAGCCGGGCAAAGCAAGGAAGACAATTCTCTTGCATTTACACTGGTTTAATATTATTTGACTGTAGCCCCAACTTATCTTTGTGCTTGAATGCAGGAGATTGTAGAGATTTCGTGATGTCCTCTCTGTCATCTGCAACCTTCCATCAAAATATGTTTTGGTTAGCTCGAGTGGAACAAGCAGCTTCACAATGCAATTGACAAAGATCAGCTGAACCACTGCATCCGGCTTGTTTGGCTCTCTCTGCGAGAGACCAATCCCAAAGATCTAGTCCTTTGTCTTTCACTTTGCGGTGTAGGACAATGCATAAGTGCACATATGCATGCATTTGGGTATATGAATATGTGTATGTATATGTATGTGTAAGTGTGTATGTGATTTAGAAAAATCATAAAAAATAGATGTGTGTGTATATGTGTATGCAGCTATGTGTGTGTGTGTGTGTGTATAAATATAAAGGTATAAAATCAATCACATGTGTGTGTATACATAGGTATGTATGTGTGAACTGGATATTAGATGGTAATGGTGTATGTGGGTACATGTGTATATATGTATGTATATACATAAGTGCGTATGTATGTATAAGTATGTGTAATAGATAGGGTTTTGCCCTGTGTCAGTCAAATGAAGTTCATAAAAGCCATTAAAAATTCTCTAGAGAAGAAAGACATAGAAAAATAGTAGGGTTGAATTACCGTTGGTGGCCTATGAAACAAAGAAAAGAGCCCAGATTTTAAAAATCTCACAGGTTGATGATGAGACTTTGTGGTGACTGGGATTTTAGACATTGAGAGTTAGTTCAGTCAGTTGGAATTTGGAGATGAATTCGGATCGCGAAAGAGGCAGGTCATGAGTTAAGCGGGAGTGGCAGCCAGGCCCAGCCCCTTGGCCTGACCTGAGCAAATGCGTGAGTGTTATACCCTCTCTCCATTGGAATGTAAACCCTAACCTGTCTTTGTTGTTTCTGTGATACTATGGTTTAAAGACGAACATGGTCAGAATAAATAAATAATAAGAGAATAGGTTAAAGCCAGGCATAAGTAAAAGGGGTGGGTGGCTGACCTTTTTACGAATCCAAAGATTAGGTCGTAAAGTTTAAGAGACCTGTATGCCACCATGAAATGGGACCACTTGATGATAAATCTTAGGCACCCAGGTATTAAAAGCAAAAGGGATTTTTAGGAGAAATTCTCTTTTGAAAAAAATTAATGATCAACGTGTTGAAGACGTATTGTCTGAAAAAATATTTAAGTACTTTAATTTTAAGGGTTAATGACGACTAGAAGTCTGCGATTTATTTAAGTGCTGGCCATTTGTGTGGTCCGGAGAAGATGGTTTGGGAAGGGGGATTTGACATAAATACAGCTAAACTCGAGCACTAAGCAGTCAGAACTCGGGGATCGAAGGGTTAAGTTCGCCAGTAGGGATAGCAGTAATAGCCANTAATAAAAATGTGCTTCACAAAAGAATTACTTTAAAACATTTAAATCACTATAATAATATATTTTGATAATCATATTAAATGTTATAGTATATATACACAAGCAGATGCAACACTAGGTCAATTTCTTAAGCGGAGTTTAACATATTTGAATTCAGCGTTTTCTTCTCAGAGACAGGTTACCTAGCCAAGGTTAAAGAGACCAGACTGCCCTACTATTTACCCATAGATGGAGGGACAGTAGTTGAATTCCTACCTTTCCCAAGAGTAGTAGCACTATGTGAAATGCAAAACAGCCTTGTCTAGAAGACAATACAAGTAAGCATCTGCCTAAGAAGTAAGGAAAAGTTGATGTTTTTTTTCCTCTTCTGTAAAATATTCTTTCCATAAAAAATTTAAAAAATTGAAGTCCATTCAGAAAACACTGAGTGTGTAGTTTGCTCATGACATATCTAATGTTTAACCATGTCATCTGTATCTGAGTTATTTCATTCAATTCTAAGTGT
This sequence comes from Doryteuthis pealeii, assembly GCA_023376005.1. NCBI lineage: Eukaryota > Metazoa > Mollusca > Cephalopoda > Myopsida > Loliginidae > Doryteuthis > Doryteuthis pealeii. The sequence goes on from CM042168.1 coordinate 29,879,900, forward strand.
GAATCTGCTGAGGACAAAATGACTGATATTGTCCCATTTATTACTACAAGTTTCTATTTCAATGAAAAAATATAGAAAAATTAATATACTCATACAACCTTTTAAGGTCAATTGTTTTACCTTAAAAACAAGGGGATAATCATTTACACCCAATACGTTTGTGAAACATCTACCTTGCGATAACTTTAATTTTTTTTTTTTTTTTTTTTTTTTTTAACATCTACCCTTACCTTAACTTTTTATAAAACATATACCCTTACCTTAACTAAGTACAAAACTTTCAAAAACTAGAATTCATAACAGTTTAGGAAGAAGTGCAATAGTTTAAATTGGCCTGGGCTTTAGTCAAAACCCCACAAAAACACCTTTTTGAGGCTAACAATTAGGGGTCATTCATTATTCTGAAATATGGCAAAAATAGTTGAAATGGGGGTGAAAATAATGAGAAACTACTCAGAAAAATATGGACCAGCCACGGTGCTAGGAATTTGACATACTTGCACACAACAGTAAAAGTGTTAAGAAAGAAGGGTGGATTCTTAGTCAGATGACTAAAAAGTTTTGCAGAAGATTGACCTTAACAAGAACAACCAGTAATTATCAGTAGTAAAACCAGTTTCTATCAAATAAGGATTGCCTTTACAGTATTAATAAATTTTCTAAAATCATTTTACCAAAATAAAAAGTTTAACAAGTTTTTCAACTGTAATATTCATAAGTTAAATCCAGGCTTCTCAAAATGGTCCACATAATTTGCTGCATGTATTCGCATTCCCAGTTGATTTTCTATTTGAGGTTATTGTTATTTAATCACATTAGTTATATAGAGCTTTGTAAATGGAGTTCAGAACTGTTTTAATTATGCAAATATCCCCAGTGGTCAAAAGTTATGAGAAGTTAAACCCCCGTGTCTTCTAATTGAGTGTAAACATGATTTTGTTTTTTAAAAAATGTCAAATAATTAGACCATTTCAAAACAAGAAATTTAGTAATTTCTTCACCATTTCTTATTTTTGGAGCAATTATGATAAAACTTTCCATTCTTATATAAAATTGTATGTTCTTTCTGATTCTGCACTTAAATTTTATGTATCTCCATGCTAAAACCCATTATTTGATAAATAAGAAGTAGGGATATCAATTTTTTTTATTTTTTTAAAGTTTACCACAAGATTATTCAACAATTTCATTTTAATATGGGATATATACACATATATAGTATTAATTTATATAAATAACATCACTTTGGACTTAAAAATACCTTTTTAAATACCTGCTATGTTATATTACATACAAGAAATAGAATAACTTTTTATATAATTTTATTTAACAAAGCTTGTCTGTGTGCAGCTTTGTTTATGTGTAATAATAAACAAATAACTCGCCATAAAAAAAAATACTTCAATGGTTAAAAACACATAGAAGTTACATATTTAGAAAGATTATTTCATTTCCAACCATATAAATATTTTTTTTTAAATTTGTATCACGTTTTCAACCCTTAAAATAAATCAATGGATAAAAACACACACAAATTACATATTTAGAAAGATTTAATTTTCTTTCCAACCATATAAATATTTTAAAAATTGGACCCAAAATACGCTAGTAATTACTTTTAAGCCGAGAAGGCCAGAATTACGAGTGTTTACATTTGAATATTGAGTAAATTTGACAGTTTTCTTTTCAAAATTAAAACGTTGAGCAAAATCCCTGACAGTATACAATAGTTTTTATTTCACACATTATATATGGAAATAATTCTGAGTGTCTTCTATTACTGGTATAGTGTTGCTTTTCTTTCTTTTCTTTTTTGCTTCTCTTATATTTTTTGAAGAAATCGCCTTCAAATTTGCTCTATTGTATTTTCGCTTTCATGGGGCCTAGAAAAAAAAAAAAAAAAAAAAAAAAAAAAAGGTCCTGTTTGTACTTCCAGGTGTCTTCTAATCGAGTGTAAAATTTCAAGAATATTGATAAAAATTAGCCACTATGATTTTTTTTAAAAAGTAGCGTGTAAAAATTAGTCTTAAAAAAAAAAAAAATTTTTTTAAAAGTCATTTTATGCTTTTGTTTTTTCGAAGCAAAATATCATTTTAACTCGCTGTAAAAAATAATTCAATGAATAATAACACATAAAAATTACATATTTAGAAAGATTATTTTATTTTATTTTATTTCCAACCATATAAATATTTTAAAGATTTGATCAGAAATACCAGATTTGCGATTTGAACCAATTAAGGTGAAAAATTGTCTATGTTCAACAATTTTACAAAACGAGCTGTTATTGCTACATGTATATCACATGACCAAAGCAGTTCAAGCTTTGGTTGGATTTTACGGCAAGTCAACCCTTGTTGGGTCATTTTATGTCAAAGATGTTTTGTTTGATTCATTCTTGATGGGTACTTAATTTTTTTTAAACACATTTTCTTAGAATTCATTTTTTTCTATTTAACGCATAGATGGGACCCTAATAGGTATTACTACTCCGGGTCAGAGTGGACCTGGGAGTAATGGCAATAAAGAGGTACTTCACATTCCCCACTGTTGGAACCTCACCATAACGTAGTTTAATGTCATACACAGGATACTAAGATCCTTAGCCGCTGCCTTCTAGCACATATATGATAAAATGGGTTGTGGCTTGCCATAAGGACAATAGGGTTGGGACAATCATATAGGTGCTAGGGGTTGATGTAACCAGCCGATTGATTAAGAGGGGGCTTCTCCAACCGCCCGGCTAGCCTAAGTGGGGTGTTGCATGTCATGGACTGGGTTGCCACCCAACTTACCCCCTCTGTAGAGATGCAGTCGGTGTATTCTAAAACCCCAGCCAACAGGGCTGATCTGTGGTAGATACCTGCTTTGGTTGGTAGTATCATGGTAGTTGGTTGGTATGTTGCGCATTGCTTCACTGTGTGTGATTTGAAAGCCACATATATAAAGATGCAATGTAGTCTAATTTGGGAATTTATGCTTTATGAGTTTAAACTGAGCTAAAATGCTGCAGAAGCAACCAAAAACATTTGCTTTGTGAAAGGTGAAGGTGTAGTTCATTCCAGTAACCAGATGGTTCAAGAAATTTTGCTCAGATTGCAAAAACCTCAACAATTATGTAAGCCTAAAACAACAGATTCCAAGACTGTACACCAAGCTAAAGACAAATCCAGTGAGTAGCACTTAAAGAATATCAGGAGAGTTCAGCATCTCACAGACCAGTGTGGTTCATCAGCTTTATGACTATCTCTTGCCAACCATCCCTATCATTCATTGCTCTTGGTAGGTCCTCTGCGCAGCATCCAGTATCCATGCAGAGCTGGTTAATGTAGGTCTTTGCTAGTCAGCTCACACTGGTGTACCCATGTGCTGATTTACATAAAATGCCACTTATGAATTCGTCCTCACTTCTCTAGCAGTGCCCAACATGTTCGTCTCACTCGGATGGTTTGTGTAATCGGGGGCAAGTGGCCATACAGCTGCTTCCACAATTTGTTTAATATCAGGTGCAGCATTCTTGTGCAGTTCCCATCTAGCTTAATCTCAAGGTGCTTCATTAGGGTCCAAGTGGTGCAGCCATACAGTAGCACAGATACAACTATGGCTTGGAAGAATTGTCGCTTTAACTTTTCAGTGAGATCGGATTTCCATATGACTGATAATCTATCTATAGCAAATCATGCCTTCCCTATATGTACATTAACGTTGCTTTACGTGAATTTTTCCACTGAGTTTAGAGGCTTACCATTGAATGTGGAGATGTCTCCATTTTTAAAACACATAAACTCAGTTTTATTGGAGTTCACATACAGACTGATGTTCCGTGCTGCCTTCTCCCGACTATGTAGCAAGGATTCAGCTTGTGCAGGTGTATTTGCAAGTGCCAGATCATCTGTGTAGTCTGCATCCATAATAGTCTGTGTTGGATATTGCCTGCTTCTTGCCGTAGCTAAACAAATTAGGGAGGTCAGCAGATGTTAATAATAAAATAGAAAAAGCGTTTCTCAATGGGGATGAAAGGATTAGTTTGTTTTTTAATCTTTCTGATAAACTCAAGTTTTCATGGCTACTATGGTCAGGTTAGTAGATAAGGGTATTATTTTTTTTTTTAAAGTACTTTAGTTTTGGGTGGTCTTTGCAGGGGGAAAATGGTGTGTTTTTTTCCCCAGATGCTCGAAATACATTCAAGAAAGTAATCAGGAGAGAGAGAGAGAGAGAAGTTGCAGTAAAGAGCAGAGTGAGTTTGAGTCTAGGGTAGCAAGCAGAAGTTAACTGTTAAGAATGAAAAAGTTAGCAGCTGACTGTTTAGTCACAGAGTGAGATTATGAAAATTTCCTTTAAAAATCAAATAAATAATGACTAAAGTATATGTCAAAAAAAAAAGGAAAACGCGAATTTAAACGTATATGAAAATTTTATTTAAAAATCACAATAAAAACTTGATTAAAGATGACGTGTCTATTAAAGATATGTCCCACATCTTAACCCGAAAACCTTGGGACTCTAAGGCGCCAGATTCCAGTGCCCTTCTGCTACGTCATCGATCCCCACTGTTAACGAGAAAACAGTCAGTGGTCGGTTCGGCTTAAACCTGTAAAGACCTGAATGAGTTGACTCCCTCAGACTGAATTGGTAAATAAGTTGCCACTCGCTTCCAGGAGCAAATCTTGAAATTCGACAAATTCAACTTGAAAGAATTATACTACAGAAATCATCTCAACTCAATTAGGGTTTGCAACTCAAAGACAGCTTCCCTAAAAGTAACCTCTAAAATTCATCACCAACAAAACATACGAAATTTCAACCTGCCTCTGCCGATAGGTTGGCGGGTCATTCTTCACTTCAAAGAACTTTGTTAACCGGACTCTGAGTTAAGTTCTCCGCAAATCACACCAAAATTTGCAAAAACTATCCTTAAATCTATCTTTCCCCTTTTTTTTGTTTATACATATTAAATTTGTTGTTAAATATACTTGTCTTGTCTTTTCATTCAGTGTCCGAACTTGAAAGTTGCGGTAATTCCCCCCACAAGTGAGAGTTAATCCTTTTACAGTTTTAATTCCCATAAGATAGAAAACTGTCCAGTGCCCAAGTCCATATTGCAAAGTATTACACACACCCTGACAAAGATAAAGCATGAGACTGCCATGTGCAGAAATGCTGATAGGTACACGTCCTGCGACCCCGACGCACAAAAATCTAAAAGGACACAGTAAAATCATATCCATGCGTCCCAGTGTTTTTCTTTTTTCTTCCCACCACCATTTTAAGCTAACTGTGAATACATTTCAATAGTTTCTTAGAAACGAATTACACAGGATAGGTTACAAGGTAGGAGTTAGACGGCTTTAATTGGGACCCATAAATTTTCACGGAGACTCATTCAAAGAAAATATGTGCGTCCCAAGATGCACTAAATTAAAAAGCTATCAGCATCACTGCATGTCTATTCTGAAATTTGTTTTTTGCATCCTTTTTTGTTTTTTGTTTTATGGAGCTAAGCAATTTCAACAAAAAGCTGTGACCAACTAATAATCTTTACATAACAAAACAATGTGCTGGGAAACTGGAGACTTATTGTATATATCTTATAATGGAGATTATGTGTGTAACTACATCAGCACCGACGTCAGAATTCCCTTAGTTATTTACGTTATATTCTCAATGATTATTAAATATTAATAATGACTATTTTATTTTTTAACAATGTCTATTAAAGTCTAGAGGAGTTAGATTCGTTTCAAAATATCTCATGTTATTAATGCGTTTAAAATCATGCAATGTGTATGATATAATAACCCTAAGAAATAAATGTTTACATAGTGGTCCTAACAAAAACAAATCTAATAATTACTTGGTGGTGTTATTGATTTCTAATATTAATGTTTTATTCTGAAGCGTATTAAACGCAATCTTAATGTACAATTTTATAGAGAAATTAATTAAAATGAAATAAAAATAAGTAATCTTTTATATGCGTTCTTATTTAGTTTCGTTAGTCTTTCTAATTTTATATATTTTATTATATTAATACTTGCATACCACTAGTATAAATAATGGTGACAAAACCAAAAACGAAACATTACTTCAAAACGAAGTTTATATCAATTTACACCAAGAATGTCAACTGGAGATAACAAAACAATTAAAACTAAAGAAATGTTAGAAAAAAAATTAATAAACTTGTTTCAGAAATTAATATTTTCTTAGAATTAATACAAATTACAATTTTTTTAAATACCAGATACAGACAGGCAGATAGATAGCAATATCTCTTGTAATCTAATTTTATCGCTAATTAGTAGTGCAAATTTTAATTAAAAATATGCAGACTTAATTTAACCGAAAGTAAATAAAGTTTTTAAAATAATTTAAGAAATTAAAACTTCCCGATATTAAAATATATATTTTTAGGGGTTATATACGATTATTTAATATGATAAGGAGCTAGTGGTTGATGCGTAGGTCGATAAAATTTTCCGTTTGTAGATAAGTAATTTTGAAAGACGTAACCGTTGTACTTAGATATTCATTCATTCATGACTGGCCAGTTTGCAGGTGTAATTCGTTTTCATTCACTAATTTCTTCTTTCATTTTTTAACTGTCTTTTAAGCAAACTTATTTTTAAAACTTTTTTTTCTTTTTAGATAGATACCGAAATATTTACTCATCTTTTTATATGAAATGAAAAAGAACATTGAAAAATACACACACATCAAAATAGTTCACAAAATTTATTCTTTCTTATTTGAATTTAAAAACAAATTGTTTCTGGGTGTAAACGAGAATTTTTTAAAGTTACCTTTTTAAATCTAAATTTAGTATTTAGTCAATGAAATGATAGTTTGTTTGTTTTTTTAAATAACTAGCTTATTTTCATTTTAAAAAAAGATATTTCTTTAGTTTGTGGGTCGCAAAATCCATAACTTTTAAGTATTGAAATTAACACCGTTACACGTTATTGTTGTACTTAGATATTCATTTATTGTTAAAAACCGGTATAAAAATTAATGACTAATAAAAGTCTTAAATTGGCAAAAAAAACACCCCCCCTACCGTTTAAAAAGTAAAGTGTGTCAAATTTTAGACCACTTAAAAAAAATCAGATTTGGACACAAAATTATATATTTTATTTGAAAATTTATGGCACATTAATTGATAATATCCATCTCATTATTATTTTTTTTTTCTTGTATTTTTTGCTGGAGTTAATATTTCGTTTATTGAACCCCCATAATTTTGTCGGAAGATACATTTTGTTTGAAAATTACTTTTATTTCTTTAATAATGTTTTCTTTTTCTAAATAAATAATTTTAAAAGTAAAGTGGCTATAAACTCAGGGTTAAGTTTACAATACATGTAAAGTACAGAATTAGACACCAAATTCGTGTACATTTTTATGACATCTGATGTTCAGTTTAACAGAAGCTTAACTATTGTTTGGTCAACATCTTATTTAAAAATAATATAAAATGAATATCTCGTTCACTGGGTTATTTACTCTATAATTCTTGAACATTTGATTAGATATTTTAAATAACTTTCTTTTCGAATATATAAAAACAAGCTGACTACGTAATTGTTTGTGGATTAATTTTTATTAACTTCAAACATAATTATACCAATGTAGATTTATTTCTGTTGTAATTTATATAAATATTATATATAATTCGTTTTAAGAATAAGACAATCTAAAAGTCGTTAAATGCTATTTTTTGCATAAGTTTGTGAAACTAACCTCCCCAAAATTAAACATACTATGATTTGAAATATTGTCATGGTCGTTATAATAGAATTAAATATATATATATATGCTCATCTAAAAAGAAGGGGAAAAATACGTTTTCTAAAACTTTACCGTTAACTTTTTTTTTTAAATCACACTGCAAAAAATGTAAGAATAAAGAAAAAAGACATTTTTAAAAGTGCTAAAATCATTAAACATGTCTAAATAACTTTTAAACGAAGTAAATATTATTTTAACAAATTTTTTTTTTTTTTCTATTTTTACTTACCTTTTCAAAATTCGGTTGAAAAAAACAAAACGTTTCCGTGTGGATGTTTCCTAATTTTTAAAATTTTAAACGTGTGCCATGGAATTAAAACTTTCTCTTATATAATTATTCCATTTGTGAGGTAAAATAAATAAAGAATGGAATTATTAGGGGCTGGGGAACAAACAAAATACTGCAAAGGAAAAGTAGATTAAAATGACAAAAATCCAACCGTTAAGGTCGTAACGTTCCTTTTGCAGTTTGTATTAACCGCTTTTAGACTTAGCCTCGTTTTCGTTTTCCACATCCGGGCATCAAAGTAGTTGCCTGATTGGTACAACGTGGATGAGATAGTTGTGCATTTTGCTTGTAGTCAGGCTTCGTAGGCCTCGTTCTAACCCAGAATCGTTTGTTTAATTTTCGATATCTGTTAACCCTCCGGAATTATTTGAGGGTAAAATTAAAAAAAAAAAATCTTTAATAATTATCACGAGTGACTTCCTGATGTACACATGTAATGTATAACTTTGAGTGGAACTGAGTGAATGCGATTTACAGTAAATCGCAAAGTTTAGTGACTTAATAAGCTTTGCTCAGTTGTGACACAAGATCACACAGTGAGACTAGAACTCATTAGTAATGGCTTGTTAGTCTAGTTTGCTCATTACACTAAGTTTTGCTTGGTTGTGGATAGACATACCCAATTTGTCGAAAAATCCGTGTTTTACAAAAAAATTAAACCCCGCCCCCCCGTTTGAAAAAAATTACCAAAATCAGGGAATTATCCGATTTTAATGAAATTTTCAGTGTTGATTTATCAATGAATGAATTTTATAATGCATCAGTTATTTTATTTCAAAACTTTGTTTTTTTTTGTTTTTTTTCTGGTCACTTAACTCCCCCCCCCCTTAATTTGGGGGCGTAAAACATCGATGGGATTATATAAATTTGAAACTAATTAAAGTATAAATAAAAAGACAAAAGATCGAAGGTGTGAATAAAAAAATTAAAAAAATTAAGGGTGCTATGCTGGTAAAAAATAAGTACCAAAAATCGGAAAATAAAATGTAAAATAAAAAGTTAAAAAATAATTTTTGGAGATCTTTTTTTTTTTTTTACTCTTTTCCATAATTATTTAATTGGCTATATAAGATTAAATTATACATCAATATTTGTTCTGTTTAAAATAACTAATAATCCATGTGAGGGGCCCATGATTTAATTTATACAAATACAGGTTGACCAAAAAAAAAAACCTAAATATTGTTTTTTAATTTTTTTAAAAAAGTACTGACTAGCGGGGCTAGGCTTTGTACGTTTGTTGTCATCTTTGAGCATCATAACTGACGCTGACAGTGTAAGAATGAAAAATAACACAACAGAGATGAAATCTGGATGAGATAAATGAACGAAATATTTTATTATTGGTTAATGTACAGGAATTAGCTGACATTACTTAATGTAATTTGGTTGCCATGTCTTTCATTGAAGCTGCTGCCGCTGCTACTTTTTAGTGACGGTTTGGGATCTCTTCAAAGTCACTGCTGCTGCTTCTATTGCTTAATCATCACATTGAGATCATTGCAAAGGCTGTTGCTGCTGCACAAAAGTTGGCTTGCTTTAAAGTCACATAACAGTTACTGATTGGTTAGATCCTTTAAAGTAGGAATTACCAAACTTTTTTTACAGTAGGCCAGATAATTGAAAAAATAATGAATACGAACCACATTATTATTGTGCTCAATACTTGCTAGCCAGAACGAAAGCTCTGAGAAAAATAAGTAAAACAAAATTTATCTTTCCATGTTATATTCATGAATGAGTGGCGTAAGATGCACAAAAACAAATTTAACCAACATATTTTTTTTTTTTAAATTATCAAAGAACACAACATTAGCAGAAAGGTTTAGTGAGATTTGTGAAACTGAAGTTTGCTTTTCAAGATATCATCAATGTTTGGTTTGGAATTGCTGCATCCAATCAAGAGAATTGCTTTCAAATGTTTATCAATTTCATTCAATGGGTTGATTCCGTAATCAAGTCTATGAGGATTTAGTAAGCTTAACATATTTAAATTTAAATGGTATCAGAACATCTTGCATTCAGTACGTTTTAAAAAACAAATTCAAGTACCATTGGCGGGCCTGATAAAATGCCTTCGCAGGCCAGATCCAGCATGCGGGCCGTAGTTTGGTGACCCCCGCTTTAAAGTATGATAGTTTCACTGACATGAAATTATAAAATTACATATACAAATACGACGTATATCCAAACCCTCAGCAGAAATACTGACTTCAGCAGATAACTACCAAATCCTTACAACCATACCAAATTATAAACAGAAGTAACACCTGAAATAATATACAAATACAAGCACAAATAACAATCATTCCCCACAAGGAATAAAACAAAAACGTCTTCGGCATAGAATAACTCAAGGGTTGACTTACCATAAATTCCAACCAGCCAACCAATCTGGCAAAGATGTACGTACGTGTGACAGAGCGTGAGCTTGTCGGTGTCCTACCGAGTGTTGAGATGAAAAGGATGGAATGACTCATACTCTAGAACTTTTATACTGAAATCATAACGGCCCATGCTGTTTGTATTGTAGTTGCTAAGTGTAGAGACATGAAACGTTGAAACACAGTGTCTGTGTATGACATATATATATATATATGGGTCCAACAAGAGAAAATTAAATATTTTATGAAAAAGAAGGTCTACAAAATGTATTATGTTTTTCAAAAAAATGTTATTATTATTTTATATTAGTGACACATGTTTTAGATCTTCTGATATCTTCTTCAGGGGTTAAAAAATGTGGTTAATTAACATCTGAAGAAGATATCAGAAGATCTGAAACACGTGTTGCTTAAAAAACATAATCCGTTTTGCAGACCTTCTTTTTTATAAATATATATATATATATATATATATATTTATATATAAGGTTGTTAACATTACAATCAGGATGCTCAAATCTTAATCTCTTGCACAATTTTACAATGGATCCTGGCAGAGCCTCAGGGTTTTGGCTTCAAGGTACGCCAGAAAAAGCAATCCCTTAGTTCCAGGGGATCGTCCCTCCAGGCAGCACCTGACCACTTGCCTAAAAGGAATAACAAGGTTATGCCTAGAAACAAGGTAAGCTTTGATGTTCCAAAAACAAGTCTCATGTAATGAACGACTCCTTGTTTGTTTTGTTTTTTTTTTGGGGGGGGGGAGTAGGTGAGTGATTGATCTTTTAGGAATTACATCCTTTATCTGCCAAAGTTTTACAATTTGAGATGAATTTTCAGCTTAGGCAAAAAAGTCATACAGAACTAGGTCTGATCCTTATGGGCACTTTCACAATCTTGAGTTTCACAAAAAAGAAAATAATGCTAATCAAAAAGTATCAAGATAGGCTTTGTGAGTTTATTTATTTATTTTTTTTTTTTAATTGACATATGCCATACCAAAAGGTTTGTAGATACATTGAAAAGAATTTTGAGAAAATCAAGAGAGGAGTGCAATAGAAGAAGTGACACTCCAAATAGTTCTTGGCTACTTACAGACAGATGCTAAACCCAAACACTATATAGGGTACATTGCTGGAAGAACAAATATTCAATCACAAAATAACAACTGCTTTTCATAAAAATTTTACCGACTGAACGAAAGATAAATAAAATAACTACATCTGTGTTTCAAGGAGACGAACCAGTGTTATTTAGGAAAACAAAAATAGGAACCTTGAAATATTGTTAAACTGTAGTGAGAGGAGAATTAAATTACCTTGTGAGGCTAAGCGGGCAGGCATGTATCTTGCATGCAAAATGCCCACCTTATCTTCAACCACTTATAAGAGATAAGCGGAATGAACGGTACTGCCCAGTACAGAGATTGAACTTACAACCTCCAGGTTATGAGTTATGTCTTTTAGTAAGCATCCTATCACCCTGTATGGTTCAGCCAATGAAGAGAAATAAAAGTCAAGTCAGTTTCTCTCGTGGAGGATTACTTTTTTCAGTTTGGAGAACCTTTGCCAGTTTACTACTACTACTACTACTACTACTTTTATGCCATCTGGGTTGAGAATGTTATATCAGAGAGAAGATATCTCTTATGATTCACAATGCTTACTCACAAAATACACCTCGCTACCATAAAACATCAAAACTCAAGTCGGAGGCAACAAACGGAAGTGAACTCAATGGTACCCTCTCACGAAGTGACCAATTCGACGCAGTTCTGCGCATAGGCTCGGATTGAGTTACGCTTGAGAGGAATTCCAAAATAAACAAAAAATAATATTGTAAGGAATCCGGATTTTCAGCCAATAAAAAACTCTCCCGCTAAAAACCCCAAAAGCATTCTGGAGCCCATCTACCAGCATATAAGCTCGGGTATTTTGAGAATCGGCAGTTGGACGGACGGCCTGGAACCGAGAATATCACCAGACGAGAGGATCAAGGAACCGCTACGCACCCACCACCACGCACGCCCTCGCCCACTCAGCCTTACTTCAACACCTCACCGTAGCCAGGCGACATCCTTACCCCCCTGACCACTACAGCGCTACCCGCTACAACTCGCTGAGATATTCCTGACTTTATTCCCGCACCAAGTGACCGTATCCACTTACAACAGTATCTTAAGTTGACGAACTCAACTCCCTCGGCCACTACTACCTTCCCTGACCATCACCATTCCACTGAGATATTCCTGACTTGGTCCCTACACCAAGTGACCGTATCAACTCAACTTCTACCTCACGCCTTGCACCAGGCCAAGAGAGATTCCGACGTATCATACGATACCCACACCTCACCGACCCCTCGGCCACTCCAGAGAACTACTACCGTTATCTACGGCGACAACAACAATTTTCACACTCGTTATTTCAATAAACGATTTTTATCAAATTAATCTTGTCCATTATTCTTCCTTGCAAACCATACGCTTTACGGATATCTTAAGATATAACACTGGTGTCAGAACGGGATAACTAAGATATATCATTGGTGTCAGCGTGTTGCAATGGAGAATATGGACTATACAAGATTTACTCGCTCGGAAATTCTCGACTTTATTAGAGACCAGATGAAGTTCCTCCAAGAATTAAGAACTCGCCCCACACCCCAAAACCAGAAAATATACAATTTTTGAAGGCCGACTTACACAGGATGATGGAAGCCCTGGATCATGCCAAGCCGACAATACCACCAATAGCCCAGATAGTCGACATCCAAGATAGATTAAGGCGTCACAAATCCATACTTGACGTTATGAGACTGAAAAACGAATTCAGTCCGGGAGATGATGTGAATCAATTTATCACAAGCCTGAACGTGACCTATACGACCCACGTCACGCCCGAGATTGCCGTGTATCCTGACCTTGAGAACCTTTTCGTCAAGGCTGCCAAGGATTTACTCGACTACAGCATATTTGAACAGATGATAGAGTCCAAGCAGGACACATCCACCTTTGAACAACTAAAGGCATACCTCATAGCGACCCATGGCAACAAGATTGACAACACATCCTCACACAACACTGCACATACTGCAAAAGATTCCACAACCAGCACAGTGATCGAAACTGACGTAAATACCATAGCGACCCATGGCAACGAGACTGACGACAGCAGTACAACCAAAATAATGACCCCTACTACTACTACTGACGAAAATACCAGAACGGGATATCCCGTACAAACGATTGCCACCACCACACCACAGGAATGCGAGCACGCTAAAGAACCCGCTATAAGCAAGAATTACTTGGACCCCACTCGCTCACACGGACGCGACTGCCCATATTCTCAACCACTACTAGCTCGGACGGATGATGACAAACCATCCATAAGCATCAGGACTGTATTCCCCATGCCTTACCCCAACTCCATAATCGCCATCCAGACAATACCCCTTCAGGAAAAACTCACACCATTTTTTCCAAATCCAGGTACATCCACTCTAGTGTTAGCGAACGAAAAACTCCTTCCAAAAGTAGATGTACCATATAAAATAGCCTTCGTCTTCGTCGCTCTGCGCTACACGTTAGCCATCATAATTAGCTTCAAGCGATACTTTTCTACCACACCAGGCGAAAGAGACCACACGACCAAAGCTATCGGTGGGGTAAACCAGCAAATATCTCTCCACCACAGAGAAAGACGAAAATTATCCCCACATCTTAGCTCCAACTTCAATCTCCCAAAACCACGTGAAGAGAAAACCACGAATATCAACCCAATGATGTCGATAAACTATCTCCCAAAGCAAAATCACCATTCAACGCACGCCACCCTAACCAACAAAGGACTGACCTAAAAATGGAAGCGAAACAAAAAAATTTTGTACTAAGACCAACATTCTCACCATTTTCATCATGTGACACTCACATGAATGCACATTATCTCCCGCCTCCACCTCGTTATGGGGCAAATAAGTCAACTGACAACCCACATCAACAACATAAAAACAAACTAAAACCTATATCGATAATACTAATATTAGGCCTATTTCATACACGTCTTAAAAGAATTCTAATTTATTCATCTGCCAACACACCACCTACATAACCATACATACACATTGTGAATCAAATTGATATCTTGGGGAGCTTTGTTATATCAGAGAGAAGATATCTCTTATGATTCACAATGCTTACTCACAAAATACACCTCGCTACCATAAAACATCAAAACTCAAGTCGGAGGCAACAAACGGAAGTGAACTCAATGGTACCCTCTCACGAAGTGACCAATTCGACGCAGTTCTGCGCATAGGCTCGGATTGAGTTACGCTTGAGAGGAATTCCAAAATAAACAAAAAATAATATTGTAAGGAATCCGGATTTTCAGCCAATAAAAAACTCTCCCGCTAAAAACCCCAAAAGCATTCTGGAGCCCATCTACCAGCATATAAGCTCGGGTATTTTGAGAATCGGCAGTTGGACGGACGGCCTGGAACCGAGAATATCACCAGACGAGAGGATCAAGGAACCGCTACGCACCCACCACCACGCACGCCCTCGCCCACTCAGCCTTACTTCAACACCTCACCGTAGCCAGGCGACATCCTTACCCCCCTGACCACTACAGCGCTACCCGCTACAACTCGCTGAGATATTCCTGACTTTATTCCCGCACCAAGTGACCGTATCCACTTACAACAGTATCCTAAGTTGACGAACTCAACTCCCTCGGCCACTACTACCTTCCCTGACCATCACTATTCCACTGAGATATTCCTGACTTGGTCCCTACACCAAGTGACCGTAACAACTCAACTTCTACCTCACGCCTTGCACCAGGCCAAGAGAGATTCCGACGTATCATACGATACCCACACCTCACCGACCCCTCGGCCACTCCAGAGAACTACTACCGTTATCTACGGCGACAACAACAATTTTCACACTCGTTATTTCAATAAACGATTTTTATCAAATTAATCTTGTCCATTATTCTTCCTTGCAAACCATACGCTTTATGGGATATTTAAGATATAACACTGGTGTCAGAACGGGATAACTAAGATATATCAAGAAGCTTTGAACAAGGTATTGCGGTTACGTTGAAGACTGCTGTGGTATTCTTACGAGCAGAGAGACTTTGTGATGAGATTTTAGAAGTTGAGAAAGCAATTACTCGAATCAGTTTCCATTCATCACAGATGTGTTGGTAAGGTTGTTTATTTGATCTGGGGAAGAGGACTGCATATAAACCAAATACGACCGAGAAAGTATAAAAGGGAATTGATACTATTGTAGTGATTAGCTTCCTTTGTTTGGATGGGGTAGAGATTGGCAAATGGTTATCTTCCCTTGTCGCCAGGATTTGCCACTAGGGGGCGTTGCAACCTGGCTATTTAAATACATCCCGGGAAAACAAACCCTCTTCTATCTGTGGCTCAACAGATATGTATGAGACAAATTGTCTCTATGCATTAGGACTTGGCAAGGCCCCCCAACTAAAGGCTTATACATGTGCCTTTACGCAGCCCCTATTATACTTTATCTCCATAGAGGTGTTTGGCTCACAAACCTTTGAATAGCCGCGTAACACGCGTACCTTTTTATGTGCTCCATGTCACCATATGAAGAGAGTTTTCCTACGAAGTAAGTGACAACGTTTTCATTTAGGACTTTCATACTTTGGTTTAACTCTTTACTTTTCAAGGACTCTTTTTCCTTTAGGACTTTCATCTGAGCTGTTTTGTATTGTATGTTGAATGTTGTTCAGACAATAAAGTCTGTATTTGTTATATATCTCTTCTTTGTTGGAATTTGTTATATATGAATATGGAAATTCACCTGTATTTGGTAGTCCTTCTGAGCGTTAGGAAACACATTATAAGAAGTGGTATTAGCTATTGATGTTAAAACCACCTTTAATTCTTATACTATTATTGGAGTGGCTGTGTGATAATACAGCCACCAGTTATTTGTGCAGGAGACTTACAGGGGAAGATGTTGAGGTGGACTCGTCCACTCCCAATATAAAGTGGAAATATCATCACTTTATTATATAGGTTGCATCTTTATTGATAAAAAAAAAAATTAAAACTTCAGTCTCTTTTGATCATACCTTGTACAAAGGTAGGCTGGAAAGTTAATAGGCTGTAAAGTTCATATGATGACGTCATATCTGCTGTTGATAACTTTTTTTACCAATGGGATCCAAGCACTGCAAAACCGATGGAAGAATAGTATGAACTGCAAAGGGGATTATGTAAAAAAATAAACCTCATTTGGTCAAATTCCATGAAAGTATCTTGGTCAGCTGACCCTTGTATAAAAAAACATACTGCTTTTGTTTTTTTAAGAAAATCTTTTCATCTTTTTGTAAAATCTTGTATGAAATTGGTTTGTGGTGTATCTCTGAAATATTAAAAGTTAAAATAACTTACTTGTTTATATAATGTTCTTAATATATATATATATATATATATATATATATATATATATATATATGACTCTCTGGTAGAGTAAAAGTTCCAAGTGCAACAGTCAATAAATAACATAACGTTGACAGTCTTCTAACACATGAAAGAACCCATCACTATTGATTTCCTAGAAGAAAAAACCTTGTCCTCTATTGCTAAATTCTTTGGCAAAATTCACCTTATTTATTGAATGATCCTGAGACAGGAAAGGACTACAGATTTCCTTGAAAAAGATGCAATTGGAAACAGTGCTTCCTATTGTCAACTCTTTGGACAAAATTCACCTTATTTATTGAAAGACTCTTGTAGAAACATTACTATCAACATGTGGTGTATACCTGTACAAAAAGTCTGTTAAGTAAATCGGCTAACTACAAAAAAAACAACAACAAAAAAAAACAACAACAAAAAAAAACAGTAAGAAAACAGTCCAAACAACAGATGGGAAGATAATAAGATAATGTCTTAACTGTGTTATACTATACCCCTCCAGTCTTCTTCAGGTACTGCTTGTTGAACCCAATAACCTTTATAGAAATGTAAACCAAACTCTTTATTCAATCTCTTGGGATTGAATAAAGGGTTTGGTAAAACATGTAAATAGTGTGAATGTTTCTGTTTTAACATTATGTAGACTAGTACAAAATACAAAAACACCCTCCGGGCGATGTAAAAATAGATTTTTGAAACTTAATTTTCTCACAAAATTTAGGCCTGCTCTCAGTTGCACCTTGAGCAGACTTGGAGTATAATACGCCTCTAGCCCCTTGTCTATCAGATACCCTACACCCAGTGGTGCATCTACAGTATGGCAGGTTGGTTATATGTCCAGGGGAGGGGCACTTAAAGTAGGCGCCACTGAGATTGATTGATTTGTTTTAATGGCACATCACACTGTCTAGGGTTATTTTATGTTAAGAGGTAAATTGTGAGGGATCATCAGATTTATTGTTATGTTTTTCCCTGGATCTTTCTTTATCTTAATTTGTCTGCAGCTTTTTTTTAATTGTTAAATGGATTGGGAATTGCTTTGGAGAATAAATTTATAGGGTAAAATTAAAGTTTATTGTTATATTTTTGGTGCCACTGAGAGGTACTGGCAGTAGGACCATAGAGATGAAAGTGTCTCCTTGAATCTTTGCATTGCTATTCAGATAATCCTAACTATCACAGTATTGTGTTAGTATAGCATTTATTCTAAGACTAACAATAATAAAAATAATAATAATAAAAAAACTCAGTTCAATTCTAACAGTTTATTTAACAACAAAACAACGACTAACAGCATAAACGTCCTTCCTATACAGAGAGTCAAGTTTGAGAGACTTACCATACTGATGGAGAGGGAAATTGAAGATATCTGGTATCTTCTATTAAGCCAATAATTCTCAGAGATAATTTCTGGTCGACTGCTCTTGGAACTGGTCTGAATGTATCTTGGATATGGGCACCAAAACTTCTGGGCGCATCATGTAATTGTTATGTTCAATCTCAACTTAACTCCATACATAGAAATAAATATCTTTTACTGACCCAACAGCATTTTCCATTGTTAGCTGTGAAAGATCATTCGGCATTAATTAAAACTAATACTTTCCTATTTGAGAGCCTCCATTGGTTAAGGTAGACTCTGTGATCTTCTGCTGAGTGTAGAAATAGAAAGAACTGAAAAAAGACTGACCACATCATAGACCAATTTGAATCAGTGAAAGTAAGGAAGGTGTAATTGTAATATTCAGTAGTGCCCATGGCCTACTATACACCAGGCCTGGTCATGGCCCAACTGAAAGCCAAAACTGGAGGCCTATTAAAATTTAAGTTAACTATTTTTGATAATACTTACAATAACAATGTGATCAATACCTGAGGATAATAACATGTATAGTTGTAGACACTGATAAGTTGGCCATTCTGGTTATAACGGCAACACCCAGCAAAGATTTGAATAAGATAGAGTCCGACTGCTAAAGACGCTTTTATTTGGGTAAATACAAGAGGCTGTCACTATCCTCCTGTTTCGCAACGGTTTTCCACAAACGTCTTCAACGTGAAACTACAATAGAATACAAATAGACTATGTAGTTTCTCTAATACAACTACTAAAATCGAAAAAGAGGAGGAAAAGTTCCAAGCCTGTAATTACCTTCTTGCCGTCTTCAAATCCTGCTTCTAACTGAATTCAAAATCCCGCGTCCCACAAACACGTGACTTTTACCGGTGTCAAACGGTGTCTTGTACCTACGCAATAGGACAGCCGGGCAAAGCAAGGAAGACAATTCTCTTGCATTTACACTGGTTTAATATTATTTGACTGTAGCCCCAACTTATCTTTGTGCTTGAATGCAGGAGATTGTAGAGATTTCGTGATGTCCTCTCTGTCATCTGCAACCTTCCATCAAAATATGTTTTGGTTAGCTCGAGTGGAACAAGCAGCTTCACAATGCAATTGACAAAGATCAGCTGAACCACTGCATCCGGCTTGTTTGGCTCTCTCTGCGAGAGACCAATCCCAAAGATCTAGTCCTTTGTCTTTCACTTTGCGGTGTAGGACAATGCATAAGTGCACATATGCATGCATTTGGGTATATGAATATGTGTATGTATATGTATGTGTAAGTGTGTATGTGATTTAGAAAAATCATAAAAAATAGATGTGTGTGTATATGTGTATGCAGCTATGTGTGTGTGTGTGTGTGTATAAATATAAAGGTATAAAATCAATCACATGTGTGTGTATACATAGGTATGTATGTGTGAACTGGATATTAGATGGTAATGGTGTATGTGGGTACATGTGTATATATGTATGTATATACATAAGTGCGTATGTATGTATAAGTATGTGTAATAGATAGGGTTTTGCCCTGTGTCAGTCAAATGAAGTTCATAAAAGCCATTAAAAATTCTCTAGAGAAGAAAGACATAGAAAATAGTAGGGTTGAATTACCGTTGGTGGCCTATGAAACAAAGAAAAGAGCCCAGATTTTAAAAATCTCACAGGTTGATGATGAGACTTTGTGGTGACTGGGATTTTAGACATTGAGAGTTAGTTCAGTCAGTTGGAATTTGGAGATGAATTCGGATCGCGAAAGAGGCAGGTCATGAGTTAAGCGGGGAGTGGCAGCCAGGCCCAGCCCCCTTGGCCTGACCTGAGCAAATGCGTGAGTGTTATACCCTCTCTCCATTGGAATGTAAACCCTAACCTGTCTTTGTTGTTTCTGTGATACTATGGTTAAAGACGAACATGGTCAGAATAAATAAATAAATAAGAGAATAGGTTAAAGCCAGGCATAAGTAAAAGGGGTGGGTGGCTGACCTTTTTACGAATCCAAAGATTAGGTCGTAAAGTTTAAAGAGACCTGTATGCCCACCATGAAATGGGACCACTTGATGATAATATCTTAGGCACCCAGGTATTAAAAGCAAAAGGGATTTTTAGGAGAAATTCTCTTTTGAAAAAAATTAATGATCAACGTGTTGAAGACGTATTGTCTGAAAAAATATTTAAGTACTTTAATTTTAAGGGTTAATGACGACTAGAAGTCTGCGATTTATTTAAGTGCTGGCCATTTGTGTGGTCCGGAGAAGATGGTTTGGGAAGGGGGATTTGACATAAATACAGCTAAACTCGAGCACTAAGCAGTCAGAACTCGGGGATCGAAGGGTTAAGTTCGCCAGTAGGGATAGCAGTAATAGCCAGCTGGATAGACAGCGAAATCTCACACACACCCTTCCTCCATCCGCGTCTTGTTTACACACATTTGTAGTTGTTGTTTTGTTTTAATCCTTGTGAGCCTGTTTTTCTGACTCGTGCCTTAAATTCAGCCAGCACATAATTCATAACGCTTGGGGAACTAGACAAAGTACATCGAAAGAGAAGAGTGCAGAACAGGTCTTCTCACATTTCTCACTCTTTGTTTGTGTTGTGTTTCTTGTAATGGGTCCTCTCACTGGGTGCTGTTCGAAACAAAAGATGCAACAGTGGGGTCCAGAATATGCGGACGGCGGACTAAGATGAATCCATGATGAGAAAACAAGAATGTGCATTAACCCCAAAATGGGGGGGGGGGGCATATTGTCACAGTGGTTCCAAGCGTCTCAGATGCTACTGTAGCGATTGTCTGCCCCTGCTGGGTTAGACTTGTGCTCAAAAAGGGTTATCTTCCCTTACTGCAAGTGTTTTGTCAATAGGTGGCTGGGTATTTAAACAGCAGCCCAGGAATTCCTCACTCTTTTTCTCTTGGTCTAGCAACCACTAAACATAGGCTAGACGCCTGGTGTTCTCTGTTCCTTAAATAGGGAGCTTTGCCCCCCAACTATCAGTAAGTGACTCACTTATTTCTTCATGAACTCTTTCTTACTTCTTTAGGACTTTAGTCCTATCTGTTTTGTATCATATTGTATCTTGTCATGTATAATGTCATGTCCATGTGCTCAGACAATAAAGTCTGTATTTGTTATTATATGTAACTCTTTGTTCGGATTATTTTATGTACATATATGTACCTACATTGGAAGGTTACTCTGAGCCTTCTAGCATATTATAAGAACTCACATTCTATTCTTATAGCGCTTTTGACAGTCTACCAAATGTCTTTAGAAGAGACATCTTATGATTGCAGGATGTCAAAGCCGTTAAAGCAATTGGATTCAAAAGGCAACCTCAGTGTTTCTGCATTTCTATTTCACAATGTTGTATCTTGGAATTTCAAGGCAAGTCACCAAGACTTTAAGGTGCAGATGTAGAGTAGTACATCCCATAACGTGTTCGGAGCCGTGCTTGTTACTGGATTCAGCACCATTCTATGCTTGGCAGTCAGTGATGTTTAAGGACTAGCAGCCCTTTATAAGAAAATGGTCAATTTGGCTTTAGAACCGTTATTGAAGTACCAAGTAAGAAGATGCCACCTCAGATGCTGAAAGCGTGTGCTCAAGATGGTTATTCAATTCGTTGCTGCAAAATTCTCAAGATGTTCATAATTTGCTCAATGGTCTCCAATAGCGAACTGTCCAAGAATGTGCCTAGTGCTGGTGTCACCAGGTCTTGTGTGGGCATTCCAATCTCCAGCAATTATCAAAAGGTCATTGAAGAGAACACAACTGACTGCTGTCTGTAGGCTATCATAGATGGTGTTCTTGTCTTGATCATTAGTGTTCATGGTTGGTACATAGAGGGCGATGACATTGAAGATAGCACCTCTCAGTCAAATACAGGCCAAACAGGGGGAAATCAGTTCCTAGGTGAGAAGTGAGGCATTCGATTAATTACAAAGGGCAAAAGCAACTCCATTGTTTATCAGTGCCTAAAATATTATATATTTTCATTTATTTAACTTTCAATTCATTATCTTCAGGTATAAGTCAAATTGTTATTCTAAGTATTTTCAAAAATATTTAACTTAATTTTCTCTCCAAATTTCTGAAAAATCAAACATTTTTCAATAGGCCTCTAGTTCTGGTTATCAGTTGTGCCATGAGCAGAACATAAAACCGTCTAGGGTTATTTTATGTTAAGAGGTAAATTGTGAGGGATGATCAGTTAAATGCAGGCCAAACGGGGGGAAATCGGTTCCAAGGTGATAAGTGAGGCACTCAATTAGTCGCAAAGGGCAAAGGCAACTCCATGAAGACACGAGTTGTCTGTTGGAAAACTGTGATATAAGTGGTATGATGCATCTTGTTGGGACCTTGATAATTCGACAGTTTGGTAATCTGACCACTGAGAAGCAGACTACGTCGACATTGTACTGAAAGAAGGATTGGATAGTGAGAGCTTGAGTTTCATCTAGAAGCATTGTTCTAAGATTCCAGTAGGCAAAGTGATAGGCTTTCTTGTGTCTCAAGAACCCAGCTTGCTGATTTAACACTCGCATCACTGGGGCAGCAAGCACGTCAGTTGTCCCATGTGTAGTAGCATCGGTCGGAAAAAAACGTTCATAAATAGTCAAGGAAAGTCAAATATAGAATGTCATGGGAATAGGAATTGTGCAAGTGGCCCCCAAAATCCTGCATGCAGACACTTGTTTCCCGTGGATTATCCAGCAGATTCAGGGACCAAAAATGATCGCTGGTTTCCAGAATTTTGACCAGAGCTCCTTTGGCCGAGTTATGGCCCTAATACCACTGGATAACAGACCTGTCTGCCTTAAGTTTCCGACGGAATAGCTCTGACACTACCAAGTTTACACCACCTTGCTACGATGAGGTGGGAATTGGAATTCAGGACGTTAGTCCCTGTATATGTTGGCCAACCTGTTGAAATTTGTCTTGAGCATATCCACCTCCTAGTTAATTGTGAACAAGCAATGTGGTTGATGTGTTATCTTGAGCATAATAATGAAGTTAATTGAGATGGGCTTATAAAAGTCAAGGGAAATTTTCTATATTATGATTCAATCTTTATTATCCAATTGTAAGGCCTCCTAATAAAACTGTTAAGGGCTCCTGATAAAATTTTTTAAAATCTTGGAAGTAGCACCCTACAAAACAGAACCTGTACGGCAACTTACTGCCCATCAAACAAACCATCCAAGTAAGACATACTGTGCACTGCTGGAGAAGTTAGGACAAACTTATAAGTGATGTTCCCCTATAGTTATATCTATTATTTGAGAGCTAGTATAGATAATTAAAAAATATTTAAACATTTATCTCAAATAGGAAGCCATTATGATTTGATTAACAGGTGATGTTCCTGAGATCATCAGAGAACTTGGCTGTGAGTGGATAATTTCAGTCTGGTAACTGAGGGGGTTCTAGTAGAAGTTAGATTTAAAAACTTTAATCCTCCCTGTCAGCTAAGGCTGTAGAATACACTGACTGCACCTCTGCAGAGGGATAAGCCCCCTCCTGTTAGCTGTGAGTGGTGACTCGTGTTGCTTAAGGGTGAAATCCTGGTGGCTGGACAATCCATGACATGCAATGCTCCACTTTCACCCTTAGGCTAGATGGGTGGTTGGAGAGACACCCTCCAATCAATCAACTGGTTACATCAAGCTCTAGCACCTATAAGATTGTCCTGATCATATTGCTCTTATAGCAAATCCCCAACACTTTTTATCATATATGTGCTAGAAGGTGGTGGCCGAGGGTCTTTGTGTACTGGATCTAATGGTGAGGTTCCAGTTCTGGGGAGTGTAACATATACTCCCAGGTCCACTCTGACCTAGAGTGGCAGTATATGTAAGGGTCCCATCTATGGGTTAAATACATAAAAAATGAGTTTAAAAATGTGTCTAAAAAAATTAAATACCAAACAAGAATGAATAAAACAAAAATGTCTTCAGAAATGAGATATCCAACCAACCATTTTGTTAGGAGCCCAAAGAAAAAATTTAATTAGTTGATAAATTGTTTAAGGGAACAGTTGTCCATTAACATCTCTGTGGTCCAATTGATTCCTGACATGTACAGTTGGTAAAAATGTATCTGAAGAAAATTTTGTGTGCACACAGATAATTTCTTTGTCATTCATACCACCAGTACAAACTTGAAAGAGCATAGGGTCATGATAAAAGACGTTAAGGCGAAAAGCAACTACTGGCTGAAAAGACAAGATGGCAGCAAGAGGCAACCACTTGGCCAAGAGAATATGATAATCATACAACACAACCCTCCTCTCTACCCTAACTAAAAGTACCATATGTATGGAGAAAGGTAGACAAACATGGGATGTTGTACAAAATGGATGTTTATTGTGGGTAGTGATGTCGCTGTTATGTTTCAGTCTGTTAGACCTTCTTCAAGATGTTGGATTGAGTTCTTGCTTCAACAGTGAACATTTTCATACTGGTGAATTAGGAGGTCGTGAATAGGGGAGAGGTGGTCAGTTGTTGGTGTTAGCAGAGGTTGGTAGTGGGAGTTTTTTTCTATCTCAGATGGGGTGTGTAGCAGTAAGGTTCTGATAGTGATGCCACAGGTGTTAGGTGTTGAGAGAGGCTGCAGGTGGGTCATGTATACTGGGTTTGGTGAAGATGTAGTAATATATAATATATATATATATATATATATATATACAGAGAGAGTACCACATATTTATGAAATATACTACACCATCAAAAATATACTCTCCAAGGTTCACAGAGAAATGAAAAGTCCCAGACGTTTTATACAATATACAAGAATGTTTAAAAAAAATCTTATACAACCCTCCCTACTCTACCTAAAAGTACATATATATATATATATATTTATGTGTGTATATATAACGAACACAGATTTATGAAATATACTACTCCATCGAAGTGTATTTCTCCAAGGGTCACAGGAAAATCGAGAGTCCCAGACCAGGAGGTTCACAGATAAGTAGTAAAAAAGGAGTACATATTTGTAAAAAATGAAAGAAATATTGTGTACAAAGAGGCTAATCTGATTTCTTCTTAATGTTCAAAATTATTTCTATTGTGTATTTATGTCATGTTCACATTTCTATAACCATGTAACCTTGCTAAATAGATTGGAATTATTTCAAAGCATTTTTCTCTTATCGTCAATTTCCAGGTGTCCCTGTAACGGATACTACTTATGCATTTCAATGTTATATATGTATATATTGTTCTGCCTTCATTGAAAGGCTCTCCTTCTCACCCACGCTCATCTTTTCTCTGTTCAGCCCAAGACCATGACCTCTGAGCCATAGGTTGAAAACCCACCTAGCAACAAACATACATACCAAGACAATCCTTAAGCCGTCAATTCAGAACCAACTATGTCATCAGACTTTGATGCTTAATTCAAGATCTTCAGTTCCCATTGTTTGTCGTTAAAACCAGGTGCATCTAACAAGACTCTCCAAAGAGATATTCTACATTCCCTTAATCTTTTTTTTTTTTTTTAATCTGAGGCTAGCGGAGAATATTGAACTTTTCTTTACCTTTTCTTTATTTTTCTTAAATGTATTTGTTAATAATACCTAACCATTGCATTATATCTACTGTCTTGGTTTTTTTTATTTCACTGTTTTGTGTTCTTTTGCCGCTGCTTGGTTAAAATGCTGCCCGATTCCATCACATAGGTGAGAAGGCAGATTATATATTTATCAACCCCTCTGCGTGAGCAGAATGTGATGCAAGGTCAGTTTTTTAAGTTGATTTTAACAGATTTGAATTTAGAGATTTCCTTCTCTTAGATTGGTTGCCATACCAAGATTAAAGAGCCTACTACTTATTCGTAACTGGAGAGTTAATAGTTGGATTCATACCTTTGCTAAGGGGTATTATTAGCACGATGTGAAATGCAAACAACTTTGTTCAATGTGTTATATAGAGAATGACTAATTACTGGGTTGATAGAATCTTGCTAAGTACATCAGAGTTATGTCTTATCTCTACTTTCCAGGTAATGCTGGGTCTCCCTGTAGCTGATAGTATTTATGCATTTCAATATGTGTCATATAGAACCTAAATAATGAGAATGGAATTGTTTGTTTATCCTATAAATAATGTCTGATGAAACCTCAGAAGAGAGAAACAAGATCTCACAGGACTTATTAATTCAACCTAGCAATTACTAATTACTCTGTTCACCTGGTATCCTAGTAAACCTTTTCCCTATTCTTAATTGTTTCTTCCTATTATTTCTCAATTTACTCTGATAATCGAGTTACAATATGTTATATAGAGAAAAACTGATAGCAGGGTTAATCATAATGGGGAACAGTGGTGGTAGTGGTGATAATATTGTGTGTATGTAGAAGAACACAACATTTCTTATAAAAAAATAAAATTTAAAAAAATCTTTCAGAGAATTGTTTTAGTGAAATTTTGAGGCATGTAATCATCTTTCTTTTTAACAACTGCAGCCCAACAATAAAGCTCATTTTTTTTTATTCCCTATTTAATTAAACCAGGTAATCAATGTTAGGAATAGCGTTTTCCACTTCTTTGTTTCTGAATGTTCTGCCACTTATGAAATGTTCTTGTGATCAAAACAAATAAAAATCTGTAGGTGCTAAATCTGGCTGAGTATGTGGAAGAATCTCCCAACCTACTGATCTTGGGTTTGATGGACTGCAGATGTTAAAAATGAAGGCAATTACAGGGTTCCCACTCACTTTAAGAAATCATTTTCCAGGACGTTTCCAGGACGTTTCCAGGACATTTCTACAATTTTCCAGGACAGCACTTGTTCACGGAAATTTCATAATTTAATCGATATTAATCTAACATTGACACATTTAGACAGTTTTATTGTTAGTTTTTTTTTTATGTTGCAGGGTTAATAAATGTACTAATCTATCAATTAACTACACAGTGTCCACAAAGTCCATATGCACTTTAAAGTTATAAATAATTTTAAGCGCACCCTGACTTTAAGGACACCCTGCACAATAAAATTGTCTGGGCTTTTGTTTTTACATATCAACATTACTGGATTATTTTTTTCATTAGCAAATCAATTTTACACCCTTACCCAATATTTTAAATAACTTTTTATTTCTTTTATTGAATTAGTACAAATTTCAATAAACTCAAATTTCAGATATTTACCGTGCTGTGTTTCTTGCTTTTTTATCGGCAAATATATGTAGATATTTTACAATGACCACCCCTCGTTTTATATCTGTATTATATTTTATATACTATTGTATATTAATAGCCATGTTCAATTTTTGGGGGTGTAAGAGAGATAAATGTGTATCCCAAGAGGCAATAACTCATAAGATAAATATTGGATTTTCTTTCCAATATCTTTAGAAATATTTTTTCTTGGAAGTGTAGCCAAAAAGACTTTTCTCTGTTGCGATTGGCATATTTTTTTAGACTGGGAGAGAATTTGGCCAGTTTTGTGATCCATACTTAAAATTGACAATTTTTTTTAAATTCTAAAAATCTCAGAAAATATGCAGCATATCATCGCATGTTTTAACTTAGATTTTTTCAAAGATAAAATTCAGGGCTATCTTTTGTTAAATTTTCAAGTTAGTCACGGATATTGACAGACATGTAAAATTGACCTTGAAATTTTTAAGGTAATAAAAAACTCAATT
This sequence comes from Doryteuthis pealeii, assembly GCA_023376005.1. Taxonomy (NCBI): domain Eukaryota; kingdom Metazoa; phylum Mollusca; class Cephalopoda; order Myopsida; family Loliginidae; genus Doryteuthis; species Doryteuthis pealeii. Next base: position 29,907,825 of record CM042168.1, read on the forward strand.
TAACTTGGATAAATAAATTTTGTTTGTATCAATTTAAAGAAAAATATTTTTTTTAATCTATGAAAAAATAAGAAAGAAAAAAAAAAAAGAAAAAAAAAGACATGCCATATTATTTATTTTTTGAGTTTTAAGAAAATAACTTAAATTTTAAAATCACTTTTTTAGGGTATTGAATTTATATTTCTTAATTTTATTTTTCTATATATTCTTCAGGATATGATCTTTCAAAACAAATGTAAAACTTAGTAGGGACAGGAAATTTTTTTTCTTCAAATAGTCAAAGGTCAACATCTTACACACATTCTGAATTGACAAAAAAAAATTTTTTTCCAGGTTTCTTTAATAAAATAAGCTAATCGTTATAAAATTAAGTCATTGGAAAATAATTTTGTGAAAATTTAATTAAAATTGGACAATTCCCCAATTTTTGGTAATTGTTTTAAAATTAAGAAATTAAAAAAAAATTATTATTTCCCTTAGAAACCCTTGAACATCCCTACATATTAAAGTTATATTTTCAAGTTGAAATAATAGATAGGGAAGGACATGGAAAACAAGACGTCTTAAAGAAGCAGCTCATAGGTTGGGCTGTAGTGACCTATTGAGTAGACCAAATACAGAGATGAATACAATATTTAAAAAGGCTAAATCAAATTGTTTTTTTTTTTAAAGATAGAAATATTGAAAAAGACTGTAGGATTTTATGCCTCGAGAGTGGGTGGTGTTGGGCATTGTTTTGTAGGAATTCAATTGAAATTTGTACAAATCCCTAGGAAAAAAAAAGATTTAAAAAAAATGGGGTTGGTTGTAAAATATCTAATTTGATGTGCCGATAAAAAGCAAGGGGGTGTTATTGTATATATCTACATATATTTGTTGATAAAAAGCAAAAAACACATCGCAATACCTATTTGATAGGTACCACCAATTTGTGTGCTCATTTTCATTTTAAAAACAAATTGAAATTAATTAAATTGATTATTTAAGGTCAAATTTTTGTTTAATTTGAAAAGTATGATGAGTATCAGAAAAAAAAGTATAATGAGCATCAGTAAAAAAAAAAAAATTAACATATGTAATTTATTTTTAATACATTTTAAACAATCAAAAATTGTGTTTTTGTTTACAAAAAGTTACCAAGAAATATGTTTAAAAATGCGAAGGTGCAGATTGCAGAAAAAAAAAAATTGCCAAAAATCAGAAAGTTATCTGATTTTAATAAAATTTTCAGTGTTGACTTATTAATCAATGAATTCTTTTAAATTACCAAATCATTTCAATCAAACTGATTCAATGAAAATAAATTGAAATTCTTTAAAAAAAATGCTACCTATATGTGCCTTGAAAACAACAATCCATATACCTAATTAATAGATAAAATTCATTTAAAATATGAAATGCCTAAATTCAAGTTTTAAATTTATAATCTTAGATTCTAAATAAATATCCATTTCATAACAAGCCTACTTTAGAATTATAGATAATTATCTAATAATTTTTGGAAAAAACTCATTTGAAAAGTTAGGCCCCCACAATTTTGATAATCTAAAAGACAATTATATATATATATATATATATATATTATATATATATAAACAAAAGTATATTTTCATACTATAATTAGTTTCAAAAGATATTTTTTGCCCCAAAAATAGGGGGAGCAGTGTCAAAATTAAGTGACCTGAAAAAAAAATCAGCAAGTTTTTAAATAATTCATTCATTGATAAATCAACACTGAAATTTTCATTAAAATCTGATAATTCCCTGATTTTTGTTTTAATCGAAGGGATTAAATTTATTTTGTAAAATATGTCTGAGGCCAAAATTGGCAGTACCTAATATTTAACATTTGAATTTGTGTTTTGAATTGACATTTGAATTCATCGAAAAATATTTTAAACGGGGTGAGGTGGGGGTTAAAATATCTAAATTGACTTTCTGATAAAAAGCTGGGGTGGTGGGGGGGAGATATTGTAAAATATCTACATTAATTTGCTGATAAATTGCACAACTTAGAAAATATGTTTGGCCGGAATTATGCCTGACAATGGCAAGTAAAAACATAGTAAATTAGGTCTGGAGGTCCGGTGTGGCAAAATATCAAAATTACCAATATTTTCCAGGAAAGGGTGGGGGAGTTTGTAAAAAGGACAGTTACTTTTTGACCCAGATGAAATTGACATTGATGGAGAAAAAAAAAAAAAAAAAAAAAAAAAAGCCGAAAATTTTGTTCAAGCGCCATATGCCTGAAACCTTATTTAGGGATTTGGCGGGTGGGGACCAACGTTTGTCTTAAAAAAAAAAAAATTTTCACTTTTCAGCACTTTCAAAAAATGTTTAATAAAAACTTTTTTAAATGAACATTAATTTTAGCAATTCTTAGATGTTAGTATTATGTTACTGCGATGTTCTTACATTGAATTTCTGTGAAAATTATTTGACTGACTTACACACAAAATATTCCTTTAAAAGAAATTGCTAAAATATCTACTTTTTTCTAAAAATTAAATCATTTTATTCAATTAAACACTGCTGAACATAATTATCAAGAAAATGTTAAAGTTACATGTTCTGAATTTTACGTCTTGTAAAACGGAATTTATTCTTTAAACTTTAACGTAGTCTGACTAATTCTTATGTTCAATGTCATGTAAAAATACTTCATTGGAAAAAAACAACAAGTACCCACCCAGTCAGAAGCATTTTTACTGTTTAATGAATACTCATGACTAATTTGGGAAATCTTGCGTAGATTCGACGAGCATTAAAAATTTAAAAAAAAAAAAAAAAAACAGTCCTTGTTATTTTACTAGTTATATGTTTATTTTACTGTAACAATAACATTAATTTTGTTTCAGATAATTGAAATTTTCCAGGACAAAAATCAAAATTTTTCCACGATTTTTGACAAAAAACCTGGAAAAGGGGGTCTTTTCCAGGTTTTCCAGTACTGGAAAATTTACATTTTATTTTCCAGGATACGTGGGAACCCTGAATTATATTTATGATGATATCGAAATAAATCTAACTTATATTGGTTTTCATATCGTCTTTGGTAAAACTTCATTACTTTACGAACACCCCTTGGTTGTTTGTTTAATTTTACGGCAGGTCAGGAAGTAGCAACGGACTGATTCTAGGGAGGCAGCAGTGAGGAAAAGAGGTGGCACCTTTTGAGTGATTTAAAGGAGCTGATGGTAGGTGTGGCGCTCCACCTCAGATGCAAAAACAATCTCCTTGGTCTAGCGCTAGTGAAAAGGGGATAGACTCCCTCGCTAATTGGCTGATACCGACATTAGGCAGCCCCGACAACTTACAGTATGAATAAAAAGTCATTTTGATGAACAAAGAACTCAAGCAACCTAAGTGGTCACCCAATTAGGACAGGTCCATTGCTGCTTTACTTTGGTGATTTAGCAGGAAAATGTGCTTTTAGCATGACTTGACTGTAATTCCTCATGGTGTAATGGTTAGTAAGTCAGTCTGCCTCTGGTTTCAAATTCAGAGATCTTCCTTCTCCTAGAGTGGTTGCCTAGCCAAGGCCAGTCTGCCAAATGTACTCTTAAGTTTTTAAATGCCATCCTTGGCCAGTTGAAAAGGGCTTAAAGTAAGTAAGTCCTGAGTTATGGAATCCTTTGGTAAGTGAATAAGTCCTATCCTGCGTATAAGTCCTGAGTTATGGTCACTGTGTTCCGTTTAAGTATTGTATTAACAGCAGAGTACTGCCAGTGATTGGCCAAGAGCTTGATCACATGGGTATCGACGAGTCTATAAGTAGGAGCGGGTATCAGGCACATACCTTATGAGAGAAATTTCTCAACACACCCCTATTTTGATATAAGGTGGATGATTCCATTCAGAAATATTAAATCATTTCATTCAGAAATATTAAAATTCATAATATTATTTTTATTATTATTTTGTTATTCTTAATCTAATTCTTAACCTTATCATTACTGCCAATATTATTGTTAATATTAGTATTGTCCCCTTTTTCTTATTTAAAAATTTTTTTTTTTTTTTGTGTTAATTAGAAAAATACAATACAATGCAATATAAGTTAGTGAGTTAGTATTCGCAAGTTATATTGGATTGCCAACTGAATTAAAACTCGTATGGAAGTTAGGTTAGTCGTTGGAGAAAAGGTATCAAGGTAATCTTCACCATAAATCTGTGAAAATCCTTTTGCGACAAACCTTGCTTTATATTTGCAGGTGCCATTTTACTTATATTTCAAATCGTAGACCCAACGACTACCGATAATGTTCTTATTTTTTGGTGCAGGTTCTAATTCAAACGTATCATTTTCAAGGAGTGTTTGATATCTAGATGTCAAAAGTGCTTATTTAAATGCTCCATTAGACTTTGGCATATACATATATCCCCCCAGGTTTTGAAAATGAAAATAAAAATTGTATGGACACTTAAAAAGGCCCTATATGGTTTGAAACAAAGTGGGCGTTCCTGGAATAACACTTTTCATAATTACCTGGTTGACCAGGATTTTAAACCCTCTATTATAGACCCTTGTTTGTATACCATGGAAATTAACAAAGAAATAGTAGTAATTTTATTATTATGGGTGGGTGATATCCTAATTGCTTCAAAAACAGAAGCTGATTTAATAAAAATTAAAAACAGCTTAAGTTTAAAATTCAAAATGACTGACCTGGGAAGGCTGTCTTGGTTTTTAGGGATACAATTTGAACATAGTGAAAATACTATTAGAATGAATCAATCTAGATATATTGAAAGATTGTTGGTCAAATTTAATATGACCGATTGTAAAACATGTCATACTCCATGTGAAATGGATATAAATAAACTTTTTGATAATGAAAATGAATTGATAATAAACTCTACAGTGAAATTGTTGGTTCCTCAATTTATATTATGATGGCTACACGGCCAGATATATTGTATATAGTTACAAAATTATCTCAGTATTTGGATAAACCTACACCAATCCATTTAACAAGGGCAAAGCATGTTTTGCGATATTTGAAAGGCTCAATAAGTCAGTCACTAGTATTTAAAAAATCAACTGAAACCTTGAAATCATGGGGATTTTGTGATGCCAACTGGGCAGGTTCAAGTGACCGAAAAAGTATATCAGGATACTGTTTTAAATTATCGGATGAAAGCTCGATTATTTCTTGGAAATCTAAAAAAATCAACCAGTTGTTTCTTTGTCAACGTGTGAGGCCGAATTTGTTAGTCTAGCGTCGGCCAGTCAAGAAGCCCTTTATTTAAGGACATTACTTAAGAGTGTCGTAGAACCAGGGGTCGTTAATAACCCTGTAACTATTTATTGTGATAATCAATTGAGCATATTACTGGCAAAAAAAACCATCATACACCAGCGATCAAAACCTATTGATATAAAATATCAATTTACAAAAACTAAAAAAAGAAAAAAAAAGAAAAAGGGGACAATACTAATATTATTGTTAATATTAGTATTGTCCCCTTTTTCTTTTTTGTATTAATTAGAAAAATACAATACTTAAACGGAACACACTGACCATAACTACTTTGACTTTCGTGGACGACGGACAAAGGATTCCATAACTCAGGACTCACTTACTTTAAGCCCTTTTCAACTGGCCAAGGATGGCATTTAAAAACTTAACAACTCTAATAATGAATTGTGACATTGTCATCTCTAAACTGATAAGGAAACAGCATTAACTTAGACTACAGTGCAGATACTTCTTTTAAGGTGATGCGATGTCTGAATTTCAAGTGGATATAGAGAATCCCCCATAGGGATTTTGTCTTGGTCAACAAAGCCTGCAGTCATGTGAAAGCACTTGAGATTTTTATGAGTAGGTCAAAATTTATTTGGGCATAAAAAGGAATGGTAGAGAAATAAAATTATCCACTTTTCCCACAGAAAAAAAAAAGAAAAAGGGCAATACAAAACATTCTTTTTAAAGATATTAACTCTTTAGTTAAAAACTTCTTGGGTGCCCAGGTCAGGAGGTAGCAACGGACTGATTCTAGGGAGGCAGCAGTGAGGAAAAGAGATGGCACATAGGAGTGGAAGTCAAGGATGCTGAAGAAAAAAAGTTGGAGTTTGATAGGGGATTAGCCCTCTTACTGCCAAAAATTGTAAAATTCCAGTTGAAACAAAAGGAATAGCTAATATTTTTATGCCAACTGGAGCCTACCCAGTTCCGGGTGAAATATTCTTTAAGCTGAGAGGGAGAGGGTAAACAGAATCAGAGAGTGGTCAGTGTGAGAACAGAGAAAAAGGGCTGAACAGATCATCTGACTTCAGCCAAGATCCTGAAGAAAAAGAGAGCTCACTTAGATTGGATCGGAGTGGAAAACTTGGCCAAGAAAGGAGCCTAAGAACTGCCAGAGTGATATTTTTCTAAAGCCATGATTGTATTCTAACTGAAACCCATCCATTAGATGTTCATTATTCCCACAATTTTAAGTAAGATTGACTTCTGTATTTTCTTGTTATATGATTTTGTTTAATTTGAAAAAGAGTTGTTATTTCATTATATAACCACCAAGCTGTTGTGGTGTACTAGCTACTTCAGCAAATTTCTGGTCATTTGAGATCAGGCACAATGTGGGCATTTGACTGGACTTTTGGCAACTGAAGAAGTCACTGCGACCCATGGTTAATGGAAGAAATCTGATATTGATGTCTATTATCAAATATTCAGTGGTCCCTTTGAGTAATGAATGAGCCCTAATTTTTAGCCACAAAAGTGTTTTTTTTAAAGCTTAGAAACATGATTCGCATCTACCCATTTGGCATGGGTAGGATGTGACACAAGGTCACAAGTATGGAGTATCCAGTGAGGGTCAAACTCACTATTCAGTAGAAATGGATTTGTGAGACAAGAGTATCTTGGTCAGCTAATGAAATTTTATATTTTCCATCCAAACCTTGTAACATGTTACTATCCAGATGGTGATGACAAAAAAAAAAAAAAAAAAAAAAAAATCTGAATACTATGCAAATACATAATTTAACCCTTTCACTGTTCAAACCAAATTACGCATACTCATGTTTTATCCTTTATTTTAAATGTGGTTTAAGAGACACATGCGGCTATCTAAAAAAAAAAAAATAAATAAAAAAAAATATGAAAGGGTTAAAATACAGCTGTCAAGCCATTTCTCATTTATACCTCAAACCTATTGTACCTGGAAGATAACAGCAACTTTCTGAATTTCATTATTTCTTTTTCTTGGTGTATAGTAATCCAATTAACACTTGTTGCAACAGACTTTTTTGGAGAGATTGCTTTTTAATGGTGTAGAGAGCATTGCAGGTAATGGAAAATTCATTCTTATGTACAAGACATACAGTGTGTTAGTCAATCAAACAAAAGGTACAAATAATAATAATAATAATAATAAAAAAAGAGAGAAGAAATCATTACAAAAAGAGGTGTCTTTATTTCAGTCAGGACCTAAAGTTCAACAGTTTAATGTAATAATAATAATCATAATAATAATAATAATAATAATAGTAATAATAATATGATAATAATATAATAGTAATAACCAAGATGTGGCTGTAAAATACAGCTCATTTTCACACAGACAATCTAATGTTTTGACATACAGCCTGAATTCAAATCTACAAATACAATAGCAAATTTTACACTAACCAGCCGCAGCCAGCAAGGGCTAAATGACAAACGGAACGTGGTCAATGTAATATACACAGCTAAAATGTGTTAGCAAGTGACACCCAGATTCCCTTTATGAAAAAAAGGGGGCAATTTTTAGTTAGGTAGAAAAAAATATAGGAAATAAATAAATAAATAAAAAAATTCAAAAGGATTCCCACCCATTAAAAACAATTTTTTTTTGTTTTGCTTTGTTTTGAAATTTGTTTTCAGAAAAAGAAAAAAATTTTTTTTTAAATTTTTATTTTTTTAAAATGTCACACCAAGATAAAAATGCATGCAAAATAAGTGTCACCTTTTTTTTCTGTCCTGCCCAGGAAGCCAACTAGTTCTGGATGCGAATTTAGTAAAATCGCTTACACAGACAGACAATGGCCGACTAAAGAAAAAATAGAATTAAGAGAAATATTGCCCTTTAAAAACTGTTTTTTTTTTGTTGTTGTAAAACTCTTCTTGTAAGACAGTGAATAGAACAACTGGAATAAATAGTAAACAAAAAAAACAAAAAAAAAAAAAAAAATGCTTTCAAGAAAGCCATTTGTAATTTTGATTTTCTTTAAAATGTAAAAAAGAATGGATAAATAGGTTAAAAAAAAAATAAAAAAAATACTAAGTGATAAGTTTTGGTAAATAATTAGTAATCAAAAATTGCAACAGCTTTATTTGTACAAATGAAAAACCCCAAGGCCTATATTTACAAACAGGTTGCATTACTTATAGACCCCACCCCCATACCGTCATGAAAAGGGGCGGGGATAAATGGATTGCAATTATGTCTCTGGGAATCTCTTGAACCTTTAATTTACATATTCTGATATTAGAAGAAAAAACTTTTTTCCCAAGTGGGGGAGGGGCTCTCCCCCCCACCATTTCTCCAATTTTTTTTTTTTGCAAACCTGTCAACTTGAGTCCAAATTTAACAAACAGGTTTTAACTCTGGTGACACTTTTTTTTCCTTTTCTCGAGCTGTCAGCAATTGGTCAGTTGAGTCCATCATTAATAAAAACAACTTTGTAGACATAGACAGCATTCTTTCTTTTTTGTTCCTTTTTTTTCTTTCTCTCCTTTGCATTTTTTGAAGAGTGGGGAGGTGAAAGTTAAATTTAAAAAGAATTAATTTAAACAATTAAAAAAAAACAAAAAAAAAAACAACTTTTTTGTCTTAAAATTAAGCCCAAAGCTCATGGTTTTCCTCAAAGGATGTGACAACTCTTCGAGACAGGCCGTAGAATAAGTGAATAACAAGCACCGAAATATGATGCTTCATGGAACCAAAATCTCAAGACAATGATACCAACGGTCTGAGTCTCTTTGGTGGAGGAGGGGGAAAACCTCCTAGAGTTGTCGCCGAAGTATCTGATATGCTGACCCTAGACATTTTGCTGGTTTCTCAAATACAGAAAATGTCCAGAATTTCCTTTCAATATAAATTTCATCTTACAGTTTACTGATAAAATTAATGATATCAATAAGTAAAAAATTGAAATACTACCTCTGTCCCATAATAGTTGTTACATTTACATATATATTTCATACACTAAATGTAACAACTATTATGGCACAGAAGTAGTAAAAGTTTTTATGAGCTTACTATTCAGTATCAAATAGTGTATGTATATGAGTGCATGTTTTGTATGCGGATATAACATACTAACAGACACAAGCACACACAAACACATTCTTATTTTTAAATAGCACATATCTTGACAAATCCAATTACTTTTTAAAATTCTGATATTAAGCAGATTTTTTTTTCTTCTTCTCGTCAAGATATAGAGTTCTCGATTGATTAAATAGGATTTTGAAAAAAGAGAAGGGAGGAAAAGTTATATGGCACCTCATATCAGTTAAAATAAAATTTAAACCCTTGTCATCCGGGGTATGCATGCAGGTGGAGCTGCAGTCCCTATGAGGATTGACTATACTAAGTGCAAAATCAAAAAGGAGAAATAAAGAGAGATAGAGATAGATAGAGAGGAAAGGAAATGTCAAAACAAGTAAAAGAATTGCTACAAGTATGTATATATATATATATATATATATATATATATGTAGGTATGAATTTTTGTTGTTTTTAATGTTCCCCCCTCTTTCTAGAACCGTGTTTTTTTTTGTTTTATTAAAAAAAATCCTTTTATCAACAATTGAAAATTTAATTGTAAATAAAGAATAAAGGAAAAACAGATTTTAACAATGCAAAATAGGTTGAAGGATTAAATAAAAACACAGTAAATATTTTTTTTTTTTAGCAGATGGTGTCAGATCAGACCCAATAAGGCAGGGAGACATTCTCCATCTGAGAGAGAGAGAGGCCTCTATCCCCTTTTTATTGGAGGGGGATGGGGGCACACAGGATCCAGAAGATTCCAGAAAAGGTAACGTCAAAAATTGATACCTTCCAACACAGCAGCTGCATGCAGAATTTTGAAATTTTTATCTTTTTTTAATTTTTTATCTTTTTATTATTAGTTAATTATTGTATTCATCATCATTAAAAGTAGGAATAAGTTTAAAATATTAGTAATAATAATAAACTTTTTAAAAGAAAAGAAATGAAAAGGGATTTTGACATTGCATTGAAAAAAACTCCCTCATTGCCTCGTTTGCTGCCCATTCTGAAATGCCAAACACGAGGGTGTAGGGAGATTGGGGTGAGGGGAGAAAATTTCCAGAAGATAATTTTTTTAGGGATTTTGTCTTAATTTTTACAATTGCACTTATTTCTTGCTGTAAAAAACAAAAAGAAAACCCAAAAAGGAACAAAAACAGTACACACATTCCATCAGTGTATGGGGAAAGAGAGAAGATGGGAAAGGTAGAGGTAGAGAGAAAGAGAGAGTTTGAGTAAGGGTCAAATCTCCCTTGCCTAAATTATATATATATATATATTATATATATATGATTAGAAAATGGTATTTCAGCTTTTCAATATTGCTATAAAGCATTTTTTTTCTTTGAATTTCACATTTGCATCAGTGACTAAGTCCAAAGTTTTAATGTCCATTTTGTTCTCACGCCAAAACTACTCGAAGAGTGCCAGACATGACTAATTGAAACAATATGAACTTCTCAAAATTTGTTTACTGTCCAAACAATCTCAAAAAAAATGTCGGAAAACTCATCCCACAACTACACAAATTCTTTTATTTTTTTATTTTTTCATGTAAACTTATTTTGCCAAAAATAGAATTTGGCAACAAGCTGAACTCATCATAACATTTGCTGAGATAAAAATGGCATAAAGTTTGGCACACACCAAGCAGTTAAACTGACCATCAAGTATTTAACAGCAACTTGATGGAGGGAATGGATTTAAAAAAAAAAAATATATAAAAGAAGTAAATAAAATCCCCTGCACCTTATATTATCGAAATTTCCAAGGAATCAGGAATTGCTTAAACAAGAGACCAAGTTTCCATTTTATGATAAGTGGGGAAACATGACAGACACACACAAAAGTAAATCAATTGGTCTCCTTTAATAGAGAGGCATTGTGTGATAGAAAAAAAAATTAGCTGTGATATTAAAGATTACATTTTTTCCCTCTATTTAGTTTATGAGCTTGCAGTGCTAGGTAGCAGCTAGATGGAAACATTACAAGATGGCTGCCCTTCTAGACACAATAACATTGCACAAATATTCAACTAGTAGGAATCCTCAGAGCATAATTTATAAAAAAAAAAAAAAAAAAAACAAACAAAAAACAAAGAATAAAATAACAGGGTTGGGAAGAAGAAATTACAAAAAAACAAAACAAAAACCCAAATTGAATAACAATCCCCAAAATAAATATTTAAAAAAAATGTTTTGTTTAAGAACAAAAAAAAAAAAAAAAAAAAAATGAAAACTCAAATCCAATTTGAAAAAAAAAAAAAAAAAAAAAAAAAAAAAATTCATTACATGTCTTATGGAAAATATTTTAAGTGGATAATTGGAGGGGGAAAAAAAAAAAAAAAAAAAAAAATCATGCAAAGAAAGTGATAGAAAAAAGCATTCAAATGTGTTGGAAAAAGAAAATCAATAATTTAAAAAAATAATAAAGACAGTAATTCAAAAAAAATAATTTTCTTTTAACTACTTCAAAAGCCACAATAAGTAGAGATTTAAATTTGCAATTTATAAAATTAGATACACTAATAAAGTCGTTGAGGTGGCCTAAAGTCGGTATCAGCCAGACAGCGAGGGGTCTATCCCCTTTCATTAGACAAGGAGATTGTTTTTAGTGTCTGAGGAGGGGGGCGCCACACCTACCATCAGCTCCTCACTTTACCGCACAGATCCCTGTGCTACTCATATGCTGAGTTGGCTAGGGCTGGTATCGGACCAGTAACCTTGAGGTTCCTAGCCGAACACTCTACCGACTGAGCTAAGCTGGCCCACTAAGCACAGTAAGGGTAACTTTGAAGTCAAACATTTTTTTAGACTTAATTTTTCTGATGTAGGTATCATTGCGGGAAAGAGAAAAGTCTGCGTTTACCAAATATGGGCATTTAAAAAAAAAAAAAAAAAAAAATAGGCATATACTTACCGCATTTTTGAATGGGCATACCCTTACTAGATTTTTCACCAGGTGAAAAATCTCCATCTTTGGAAAACACAGTGGCTTTGGCCCATTTACCAAAACTTTTCTCGTTCCCCAATGATACCTGCATTGAAAGAATTGGTCTATAAAAGTTTGTCTTCGGGTTACTCTTACTGCATTTTTAATCTGGACTATAAGTTAATAAAGTTTAAAAAAGTAATCATAAAGTAGCTGAGTATTCAATATTTCTACTGAAATTGAAGTTTATTAATCAAGAATAGTCTATTCGAAATAAACATGCCATTTGGGTACATAGGATATATTTTTGGGGGGGGACAGGAAAGGGTCAATGGAGTCATGCTATAATAATAAAGACCGATCTAAAAGTTTATAGGAATTGATTTTTGGCTTAACCCCAAACCTTTGTGACCCAGCTAACAGAGTCTATAATCTTGCTTGACGTATGTAAATGTTGTAAGAGAATGGATTAGCTTTCTATCCCTTATCAGTTGATTAGTCTTTAGGAGATATAACAGGACTTTTAGTTGTTCTTTGGGCAGACTGGTTTTGTAATAACAATGTTTATAAATCGTCTAAAGTAATTAGCGTTCTTCTTACTGTGCTTATGTGCTGCTAAACAGCATCACAACAGTGGTGACAAGGGGCAGATAAAAAGGGATGTTCTAGAATTCAGTATTCTTATAGGATAATTGTTTAAAATAAAATGTTTTAGGTAAAACACAGGGTAATGCAAGTGCAGCACTCTACATACTCACCAGTTCTAATTCGATGCAACATTCTTGTTCTCAAACAGAAAATTTATCCCTCTGTGCCCCCAATCAGTAGATTAGTGGACTAGTCTTTATTAGATATAACAGGACTTTTGGTTGTCCTCTGGGCAATCTGGTTTCTAGTAACATGTTAATAAACCTTCTAAAGTAATGTACGTTATTCCTATTCCATTTACATGATAAACAACATCACAACGGTAAAGTTTACTAGTACTCTAATTTCCTTGATTTCATAATAGCTGTTATTCTTGCATATTCTATTTTACACAGCAAATGTAAAAAACTATTACAGGATAGTAAGATAAATAGTTGATAGGTTTTTCTGTAGATATCTCTCTATGAGGTTATTTTTATTCAGTGAATGGACAATATTTAAGATTTTTGTAAAAGTTACTTTACAATGGTTTGAATGTAAAGAACAGTTTTAATCTATGGAATGCCAGAGTTGCTATAAAATTTTTGTTATTTTAATTTTCCAACTGCAAGGTGAGCATTTTTTTTATTATAAAAAAAAATTGTTCTAAAATTTTCAGATTATGTATACCAGGAAGTGAGTATTAGCTGACATGTAGTGTAGTCCCTGTTTGCTGGCACAAAATAGACGGAAGTCATTTTCTTATTTTATTGGTTTATCAATCAAGAAAACTTGTTGGCTGCTGCCATTGCAAAGCGACAAAACCTTTCATGATTGTTTAATTCCTGAAATCTTGCCAAAAAGAATTCTCAACCCAAGGGGAGACAACTTAAAACAAACAGAAATTGCTTCGGTTATTTAAACACTTACATGTAGCTTGCTCAGACTTTCTGAGACATGAGTCATGCTAGATCTACCAGTGTGTGCGGACACACCTGATGTTCATCAAACTATAGGTTAAATATCACCCACTGTCCTGTAGTATTCTGAGAAAGGCTAAGAAAGAACAACTAAGAGGAAAACCGAGAGTGTGGATCCCCCCCCCCCCCCCTAGATATGTTTAGACTGGTGCCCTGGAAAGAAATTCCATATGTTTTATATAAAGTTCAACATAGGGACGACACAACTGTTGCCCTAATCAACATTCTCTCAGTGCTAAAAACAAAATTCCATGAAGACTAATTCCATGTTTAGATTAATAATCAAACATAGCTGATTAAGAAATAAATAACTAAATTAATAATTGATTGTGGTGTGAAGTACAAACATAGTATCTCCCTGGATTAGTTCACTCTAAATTACTAAATAATTTGCACCTTTAACTTGTGTACCACAATTAAGTTATATTAAATAAAGCTTGAGTAAATCTAAAACCTTGTTTGTCTTTTATTACACACACTATCTAATTTCACACTAAATAGTTGGAGTGCAATTATTTATATTTGAAATATTTGTCTCAAAATTTCGAT
>CM042168.1:29922281-29997281 GCA_023376005.1 Doryteuthis pealeii
GGAGAGAGATCACCTCAAGGGGAACAACTTAAAACAACAGAAATTGCTTCGGTTATTTAAACACTTACATGTAGCTTGCCTCAGACTTTCTGAGACATGAGTCATGCTAGATCTACCAGTGTGTGCGGACACACCCTGATGTTCATCAACTATAGGTTAAATATCACCCACTGTCCTGTAGTATTCTGAGAAAGGCTAAGAAAGACAACTAAGAGAAAACCCGGAGTGTGGATCCCCCCCCCTAGATATGTTTAGACTGGTGCCCTGGAAAGAAATTCCAGTATGTTTATATAAGTTCAACATAGGGACGACACAAACTGATTGCCCTATCACATTCTCTCAGTGCTAAAACAAAATTCATGAAGACTAATTCCATGTTTAGATTAATATCAACATAGCTGATTAAGAAATAATAATAATTAATAATTATTGTGGTGAAGACAAACATAGTTATCTCCCCTGGATTAGTTCACTCGAAATACTAAAGATTTTCACCTTAACTGTACCACAATTAAGTTATATTAAATAAAGCTGAGTAAATCTTAAAAACCTTGTTTGTCTTTTATTACACACACTATCTAATTTCAGCACTAAATAGTTGGAGTGCAATATTATATGAAATATTTGCTCAAAATTTCGAGTGTTATTTACCTGGTTTTTAACCATAGTCTATTGGACAGGCCAGTACACTCATTACACAGATGTTTATTAATAGACATATACTTCTATAATAAGAAATCTGATAATCCTGTCATGACACTTGCTTGCCTATCATTCCAATGACAAGATGGTTGATAATAATAGTAATAATAAAGCATATCAACATCAAGCAAAAATACATTTAAAAAATTGTTACTTATAATGTTGAATAATAATTTAACAAATGACTTCTTCATAGCAAATAGCAAAGTGACTTTGATAATTTATGCCAATACAATTAGGAATATTTTTTGGTATTAAATACCTTCAAGGAACGAAAGATAATGTAACCAACAACAATTTAAGAGGTGAAACTTCAATTAACAGACTTCTAATATCCATAATCCTAATATATTTTAGGTTTTATACTTGCTCTGCCATAAAGCATTAAAACACTTTATGCATTTTTCCCCTACTATATAATATATAAGTTGAAAATATAGTTTACTATATAAGTAAAGAGGCTCAATATCACTGATAGAGCATGTATATCTAAGTTAGGGTAGAGAAGACAAAGTCAATGGTAACTGACAATTTCTTGCCTATGCAATTTTCAAACAAAAATTGCAATATGAAGGAATATTTGTAAACTTTTTAGTTTTATATACAAAAAAAAAAATTATTTCTAAAAACTTTAGTAAAACAGTCATTTTTTAAAAAAAGAAATACCCCTAATGCTAATGATGTATTTCAATAAATGTTTTTTTAATAATTTTAACGGTCAAAAGTGCATTTCAGCCATTAGACTTGTTGGCAAATGGATTAAGTTTTAATAAGTGACTTTTTCTAGAGCTGAATTTGAAAGATGATTTTTATAAGATCAAAATAATTTGTTTTAAAAATAAAAAGCCATGAGAGTTTAAGAAATATTACCGAATTGAAATTAAATTTGTTAGCTTATTCCTAAAGTGAGGATCATTTTCTTAGTTTGGTGCCCTGCTAGTATTTAGCCATAGTTGGTTTTGGTTTCTTGGTTTAATGGCATATCAACCTTTGTGGATTATTAATGCTAAAGCTATCCTTGTAGAATAACAGTAGTAGTATTATTCAACCCATAGCTGGAGGGATAAGGGGGTTCATATCTTTCTCAAGAGTATCAATCTGAAATCGTGCAATTGGAGCTTGAACTTGCTCATTATGATGTCGCAGTCCAGCTTGATAGCAACTATAACACAGGGACTGTGCCAATTGATAGTACAAAACAGTAGAAAACACTACAATGCAAGATATTAGGTTCGTAAGCTGTAGATATAGCAGTCATATTGGATTTTAGATAAAGTGAAATAAGAAACTTTTAAAATATACATCAATATATCTAATATAGATGGTTTGCAACAAAAAACAAAACTCAAAAGGTAATAATGATTAAAAAAAACAACCAAAAAACAAATCTCAAACCTAGACAAAAAATTATTTAAAAAAAAAGAAAAAAAAAAAAAGGTTCAAATTAAAAAAAATAAATAGAACACAAAAAGAACTGGTTAAATAATTAAAAAAAAACTTTAAAAAATCAGAACAGGCACAATTAGAAAGCCCCAGTTTTTCCATAAAAAAAATTTAAATCAACAATCATTATTTTTTTAATTTTTTTTTTTTTTAAAGATCAATATCAAAAATCAGCTGATTTTTTTCCTATTGAATCAAATCCAATAATTGAGATCAGCTTTCAGTGGAGTTTTTGGTTAAAAATAGCAGCCAGGAATAATGAAAAAAAAAAAAAAAAAAAAAAATTTTTTTTAAATAGAAATAACAGAAAATTAGTCTTAATAATTATAATATAATAATAATAATAAAATAATAATAATAATAATAATAATAAACTTGTGTATGTGCAGAGATTAACTCAGAACAACTATGTACATTTTGGCATGGTTTAGCTTAGGTAAGGCCAATTTGTTATTGTATTTTCATTTCATGTTTAAAATGGCCTAGAAAGAAAAAGAAAAAACTATTAAAAAGTTTTAAATTGCTGGAAGCCCCCCCCCAAAAAAAAACAAACCCCATTCAAATCCACTTCAAAACAAGAATAAAAAAACTTGATGTCCTTTTCTCAACACCAGTACTGACTTTACTTTGCACAGTTACAGAACTGGTCATAATCGACTATATATTTGAGCTAAGATTTTTTTAAAAAACATTTTCTTTTTGCCACACATCTAAATTTAAAACCCATCCAACACCGAAAACAAAGAATCATGTCAAAGCTTTAAATAACTAAGATCTTAGCTTCCAAATACAGATGTTTACAAAATCATGTAGGTGTTAGATTAGATAAGATTTCATTTCTAAACTCCATTTGTACATCTGTCATAGTCTAGTTTGCTATTGTTGATAATAAAACCAAACTCAAACTGTGTGATCCATGAATAAAATACACAAAAAAACGCAGTAAAACATCTTGAAGCAATTAGCATAAAAAAAATAATTGTTTGCTTCGTTTTTTTTTGTATTTATTCATGGATCACACAGTTTGAGTTTGGTTTTTATTATCAACAATAGCAAACTAGGAGACTATGACAGATGTACAAATGGATGTTAGAAATGAAATCTTATCTAATCTAACACCTACATGATTTTTGTAAACATCTGTATTTGAAGCTAAGATCTTAGTTATTTAAAGCTTTGACATGATTTCTTTGTTTCGGTGTTGGATGGGTTTAAATTTAGATGTGTGGCAAAAAGAAAATGTTTTTAAAAAATCTTAGCTCAAATATATAGTCGATTATGACCAGTTCTGTAACTGTGCAAAGTAAAGTCAGTACTGGTGTTGAGAAAAGGACATCAAGTTATTTTTATTCTTTGTTTTGAAGTGGATTGATGGGGTTTGTTTTTTTTGGGGGGGGCTTCCAGCAAATTTAAACTTTTTAAGTTTTTTTTCTTTTTTTTCTAGGCCATTTTTTAAACATGAAATGAAAATACAATAAACAATTGGCCTTACCTAAGCTAAACCATGCCAAAATGTACATAGTTGTTCTGAGTTAATCTCTGCACATACACACCAAGTTTATTATTATTTATTATTATTATTATTATTATTATTATTATTATTATTAAAGACTAATTTTTGTTATTTCTATTAAAAAAAATTTTTTTTTTTTTTTTTTTTTTTTTTTCATTATTCCGGCTGCTATTTTTAAACCAAAAACTCCACTGAAAGCTGATCTCAATTATTGGATTTGATTCAATAGGAAAAAAATCAGCTGATTTGTTGATATTGATCTTTAAAAAAAAAAAAAATTAAAAAAAATAATGATTGTTGATTTAAATTTTTTCTATGGAAAAACTGGGGCTTTCTAATTGTGCCTGTTCTGATTTTTAAAGTTTTTTTTTTAATTATTTTAACCAGTTCTTTTTGTGTCTTCTATTTATTTTTTTTTAATTTGAACCTTTTTTTTTTTTTTTTCTTTTTTTTTTAAATAATTTTTTGTTCTAAGGTTTGAGATTTGTTTTTTGGTGTTTTTTTTTAATCATTATTACCTTTTGAGTTTTGTTTTTTGTTGCAAACCATCTATATTAGATATATGATGTATATTTTAAAAGTGATTCTTATTTCACTTTATCTAAAATCCAATATGACTGCTATATCTACAGCTTACGAACCTAATATCTTGCATTGTAGTGTTTCTACTGTTTTGTACTATCAATTGGCACAGTCCCTGTGGTATAGTTGCTATCAAGCTGGACTGCGACATCATAATGAGCAAGTTCAAGCTCCAATTGCACGATTTCAGATTGATACTCTTGAGAAAGATATGAACCCCTTATCCTCCAGCTATGGGTTGAATAATACTACTACTGTTATTCTACAAGGATAGCTTTAGCATTAAATAATCCACAAGGTTGATATGCCATTAAACCAAGAAACCAAACCAACTATGGCTAAATACTAGCAGGGCACCAAACTAAGAAAAATGATCCTCACTTTAGGAATAAGCTAACAAATTTAATTTCAATTCGGTAATATTTCTTAAACTCTCATGGCTTTTTATTTTAAAACAAATTATTTTTGATCTTATAAAAATCATCTTTCAAATTCAGCTCTAGAAAAAGTCACTTATTAAAACTTAATCCATTTGCCAACAAGTCTAATGGCTGAAATGCACTTTTGACCGTAAAATTATTAAAAAAACATTTATTGAAATACATCATTAGCATTAGGGGGTATTTCCTTTTTTAAAAATGACTGTTTTACTAAAGTTTTTAGAAATAATTTTTTTTTTTTTGTATATAAAACTAAAAGTTTACAAATATCCTTCATATGCAATTTTGTTTGAAAATTGCATAGGCAAGAAATTGTCAGTTACCATTGACTTTGTCTTCTCTACCCTAACTTAGTATACATGCTCTATCAGTGATATTGAGCCCTCTTTACTTATATAGTAAACTATATTTTCAACTTATATATATATATAGTAGGGGAAAAATGCATAAAGTGTTTAATGCTATTATGGCAGAGCAAGTATAAAACCTAAAATATATTAGGATTATGGATATTAGAAGTCTGTTAATTGAAGTTTCACCTCTTAAATTGCTTGTGGTTACATTATCTTTCGTTCCTTGAAGGTATTTAATACCAAAAAATATTCCTAATTTGTATTGGCATAAATTATCAAAGTCACTTTGCTATTTGCTATGAAGAAGTCATTTGTTAAAATATATTATTCAACATTATAAGTAACAATTTTTTAAATGTATTTTTGGCTTGATGTTGATATGCCTTTATTATTACTATTATTATCAACCATCTTGTCATTGGAATGATAGGCAAGCAAGTGTCATGACAGGATTATCAGATTTCTTATTTATAGAAGTATATGTCTATTAATAAACATCTGTGTAATGAGTGTACTGGCCTGTCCAATAGACTATGGTTAAAACCAGGTAAATAACACTCGAAATTTGAGCAAATATCATATAAATATTGCACTCCAACTATTTAGTGCTGAAATTAGATAGTGTGTGTAATAAAAGACAAACAAGGTTTTAAGATTTACTCAAGCTTTATTTAATATAACTTAATTGTGGTACAGTTAAGGTGAAAATTCTTTAGTATTTCGAGTGAACTAATCCAGGGGAGATAACTATGTTTGTCTTCACCACAATAATTATTAATTTATTATTTATTTCTTAATCAGCTATGTTGAACATGGGAATTAGTCTTCATGGAATTAGCACTGAGAGAATGTTGATAGGGCAATCAGTTTGTGTCGTCCCTATGTTGAACTTATATAAAAACATACTGGAATTTCTTTCCAGGGCACCAGTCTAAACATATCTAGGGGGGGGGGGATCCACACTCCGGGTTTTCTCTTAGTTGTCTTTCTTAGCCTTTCTCAGAATACTACAGGACAGTGGTGATATTTAACCTATAGTTGATGAACATCAGGGTGTGTCCGCACACACTGGTAGATCTAGCATGACTCATGTCTCAGAAAGTCTGAGGCAAGCTACATGTAAGTGTTAAAATAACCGAAGCAATTTCTGTTTGTTTTAAGTTGTCTCCCCTTGGGTTGAGAATTCTTTTTGGCAAGATTTCAGGAATTAAACAATCATGAAAGTTTTGTCGCTTTGCAATGGCAGCAGCCAACAATTTCTGATTGATAAACCAATAAAATAAGAAAAATGACTTCCGTCTATTTGTGCCAGCAAACAGGGGACTACACTACATGTCAGCTAATACTCACTTCTGGTATACATATCTGAAATTTAGAACAATTTTTTTTCATAAAAAAAAAAAATGCTCACCTTGCAGGGAAAATTAAAATAACAAAAATTTATAGCAACTCTGGCATTCCATAGATTAAAACTGTTCTTTACATTCAAACCATTGTAAAGTAAACTTTTACAAAAATCTAAAATATTGTCATTCACTGAATAAAATCACCTCATAGAGAGATATCTACAGAAAAACTATCAACTATTATCTTACTATCCTGTAATAGTTTTTACATTTGCTGTGTAAAATAGATATGCAAGAATAACAGCTATTATGAAATCAAGGAATATAGAGTACTAGTAACTTTACCGTTTGATGTTGTTTATCATGTAAATGGAATAGGAATAACGTACATTACTTTAGAAGGTTTATTAACATTGTTACTAGAAAACCAGATTGCCCAGAGGACAACCAAAAGCCTGTTATTATCTAATTAAAGACTAGTCCACTAATCTACTGATTGGGGCACAGAGGGATAAATTTTCTGTTTGAGAAACAAAATGTTGCATCGAATTAGAACTGCGTGAGTATGTAGAGTGCTGCACTGCATTACCCTGTGTTTACCTAAAACATTTATTTTAAACAATTATCCTATAAGAATACTGAATTCTAGAACATCCCTTTTTATCTGCCCCTTTCACCACTGTTGTATGCTGTTTAGCAGCACATAAGCACAGTAAGAAGAACGCTAATTACTTTAGACTTATAAAATTTGTTATACAAAACCAGTCTGCCAAAGAACAACTAAAAAGTCCTGTTATATCTCCTAAAGACTAATCAACTGATAAGGGATAGAAAGCTAATCCATTCTCTTACAAACATTTACATACGTCAAGCAAGATATAGACTTCTGTTAGCTGCTCACAAAGGTTTGGGGTAAGCCAAAAATCAATTCCTATAAACTTTAGATCGGTCTTATTTTATATCATGACTCATTGACCCTTTCCTGTCCCCCCCCAAAAATATATCCTAATGTACCCAAATGCATGTTTATTTCGAAATAGACTATTCTTGATTAATAAACTTGCAATTCAGTAAAATATTGAATACTCAGCTACTTTATGATTACTTTTTAAACTTTATTAACTTATAGTCCAGATTAAAAATGCAGTAAGGTAACCGAAGACAAAACTTTTATAGACCAATTCTTTCAATGCAGGTATCATTGGGAACGAGAAAAGTTTTGTAAATGGCCAAGCCACTGTGTTTCCAAAGATGGAGATTTTTCACCTGGTGAAAAATCTTAGTAAGGGATGCCCATTCAAAAATGCGGTAAGTATATGCCTATTTTTTTTTTTTTTTTTTTTAAATGCCATATTTGGTAAACGCAGACTTTTCTCTGTTCCCCAATGATACCTACATCAGAAAAATTAAGTCTAAAAAATGTTTGACTTCAATTACCCCTTACTTTGTGCTTAGTGGCCAGCTTAGCTCAGTCGGTAGAGTGTTCGGCTAGGAACCTCAAGTTACTGGTCCGATACCAGCCCTAGCCAACTCAGCATATGAGTAGCACAGGGATCTGTGCCGGTAAAGTGAGGAGCTGATGTAGTGTGGCGGCCCCTCCTCAGACACTAAAAACAATCTCCTTGTCTAATGATAAGGGATAGACTCCCCGCTGTCTGGCTGATACCGACTTTAGGCCACCTCAACGACTTTATTAGTGTATCTAATTTTATAAATTGCAAATTTAAATCTCTACTTATTGTGGCTTTGAAGTAGTTAAAAGGAAAATTATTTTTTGAATTACTGTCTTTATTATTTTTTAAATTATTGATTTTCTTTTTCCAACACATTGAATGCTTTTTCTATCACTTTCTTTGCATGATTTTTTTTTTTCCTTTTTTTTTCCCCTCCAATTATCCATTAAAATATTTCCATAAGACATGTAATGAATTTTTTTTTTTTTTTTTTTTTTTTTTCAAATGGATTGAGTTTTCATTTTTTTTTTTTTTTTTTTATTGTTCTTAAACAAACATTTTTTTTAAATATTATTTGGGATTGTTATTCAATTTGGGTTTTTTTTTGTTTTGTGTAATTTCTTCGTCCCAACCCTGTTATTTATTCTTTGTTTGTTGTGTTTTTTTTTTTTGTTTTTATAAATATGCTCTGAGGATTCCTACTAGTTGATATTTTGTGCAAGTTATTGTGTCTAGAAAGGAGCCATCTTGTAATGTTTTCCATCTAGCTGCTACCAACTGCAAGCTCATAAACTAAATAGAGGGAAAAAATGTAATCTTTAATATCACAGCTAATTTTTTTTTCTATCACCAATGCTCTCTATATAAAGAGACCAATGATTTATTTGTGTGTGTCTGTCATGTTTCCCCACTTATCATAAAATGAAACTGCTCATTGGAAGCAATTCCTGATTCCTTGGAAATTTCGCAATAATATAAGGTGCGGGATTTTATTTACTTCTTTTATATATTTTTTTTTTTAAATCCATTCCTCCATCAAGTTGCTGTTAAATACTTATGTCAGTTTAACTGCTTGGTGTGTGCCAAACTTTATGCCATTTTTATCTCAGCAAATGTTATGATGAGTTCAGCTTGTTGCCAAATTCTATTTTTGCAAAATAAGTTTACATGAAAAAATAAAAAAATAAAGAATTTGTGTAGTTGTGGGATGAGTTTTCCGACATTTTTTTTGAGATTGTTTGGAACAGTAAACAAATTTGAGAAAGTTCATATTGTTTCAATTAGTCATGTCTGGCACTCTTCGAGTAGTTTGGCGTGAGAACAAATGGACATTAAAACTTTGGACTTAGTCACTGATGCAAATGTGAAATTCAAAGAAAAAAATGCTTATAGCAATATTGAAAAGCTGAAATACCATTTTCTAATCAATAAATTAATATATATATATATATAATTTAGGCAAGAGATTTGACCCATTACTCAAACTCTCTCTTTCTCTCACCTCTACCTTTCCCATCTTCTCTCTTTCCCATACACTGTGAATGTGTGTACTGTTTTGTTCCTTGTTGGTTTTTGTTACAGCGAAGAAATAAGTGCAATTGTAAAAATTAGACAAAATCCCTAAAAAAAATTATCTTCTGGAAATTTTCTCCCCTCACCCCAATCTCCCTACACCCTCGTGTTGGCATTTCAGAATGGCAGCAAACGAGGCAATGAGGAGTTTTTTTCAATGCAATTCAAAATCCCTTTCATGTGCTTTTCTTTTAAAAAAGTTATTATTATTACTAATATTTTAAACTTATTCCTACTTTAATGATGATGAATACAATAATAACTAATAATAAAAAAGATAAAAAATTAAAAAAGATAAAAAATTTTCAAAATTCTGCATGCACGCCTTGTGCGAAGGTATCAATTTTACGTTACCTTTCTGAATCTGTCTGGATCCTGTGTGCCCCATCCCCCTCCAATAAAAGAAGGATAGAGGGGCCTCTCTCCTCTCAGATGCAGATGTCTCCCTGCCTTATTGGTCTTGATCTGACACCATCTGCTAAAAAAAAAAAATATTTACTGGTTTTTATTTAATCCTTCAACCTTATTTTGCATTTTTAAGAATCTGTTTTTCCTTATTCTTTTATTTACAATTAAATTTCAATTGTTATAAAGATTTTTTTTAATAAAACAAAAAAAAACACGTTTCTAGAAGAGGGGGCAAACATTAAAAAACAACAAAAATTCATACCTACATTATATATATATATATAAATAATATATACAACTTGTAGCAATTCTTTTACTTTTTTTACATTCCTTTCCTCTCTATCTATCTCTATACTCTCTTTATTTCTCCTTTTTATTTGCACTTAGTATAGTCAATCCTCATAGGACTGCTAGGGGCGGGGCTCCACCTGGCATGCATACCCCGATGACAAGGTTTAATTTTATTTTAACATATGAGTGCCATATAACTTCCTTCCCTTCTCTTTTTTCAAAATCCTATTTAATCAATCGAGTAACTCTATATCTTGACGAGAAGAAGAAAAAAAAAAATCTGCTTAATATCAGAATTTTAAAAAGTAATTGGATTTGTCAAATATGTGCCTATTTAAAATAAGAATGTGTTTGTGTTGCTTGTGTCTGTAGAGTTATATCCGCATACAAAACATGCACTCATATACATACACATTTGATTACTGAATAGTAAGCTCATAAAACTTTTACTACTTCGTGCCATAATAGTTGCTTACATTTAGTGTATGAAATTTATATATGTAAAATTAACAACTAATTATGGACAGAGGTAGTATTTTCAATTTTTACTTATTGATATCATTAATTTTATCAGTAACTGTAAATGAAATTTATATTGAAAGAAAATTCTGGACATTTTCTGTATTGAGAAACCCAAGGCAAAATGTTCTAGGGTCAGCAATCAGATACTTCGGCCGACAACTCTAGGAGGTTTTCCCCCTCCTCCACCAAGAGACTCAGACCGTTGTATATTGGGTCTTAGATTTGGTTCCATGAAGCATCATATTGCGTGCTGTTATGCACTTATTCTACGCCTGTCTCGAAGAGTTGTCACATCCTTTAAGGGAAAACCATGACTTTGCGGCTAATTTTAGACAAAAAAGTGTTTTTTTTTGGTTTTTTTTAATTGTTAAATTAATTCTTTTTAAATTTAACTTTTCACCTCCCACTCTTCAAAAAAGCAAAGGAGAGAAAGAAAAAAAGAACAAAAAAGAAAGAATGCGTCTATGTCACAAAGTTGTTTTATTAATGAGCGACTCAAAACTGACCAATTGCGACAGCTCGAGGAAAAGAAAAAACAGTTCACCAGATTAAAAACCTTTTTTAAATTGGAACTCAAGTTGACAGGTTGCAAAAAAAAAAATGTGGAGAAATGTGGGGGAGAGCCACCTCCCCACTTGGGAAGAAAAGTTTTTCTTCTAATATCAATATGTAAATTAAAGGTTCAAGAGATTTCCCAGAGACATGAATTGCAATCCATTTATCCCCGCCCCTTTTCATGACGGTATTGGGTGGTCTATAAATAATGCAACCTGTTTGAAATATAGCCTTGGGGTTTTTCATTGTACAATAAAAGCTGCTTGCAATTTTTGATTACTAATTATTACAAAACTTATCATCTTAGTATTTTTTTTATTTTTTTTTAACCATTATCCATTCTTTTTACATTTAAGAAAATCAAAATTACAAATGGCTTTCTTGAAAGCATTTTTTTTTTTTTTTGTTTTTTTTTTTACTATTATTCCAGTGTTCTATCACTGGCACAAGAAGAGTTTACAACAACAAAAAAAAAAAACAGTTTTAAAGGCAATATTTCTCTTAATTCTTATTTTTTCTTATCGGCCCATTGTCTGTCTGGTGGAAGCGAATTTTTCTAAATTCGCATCCAGAACTAGTTGGCTTCTGGGCAGACAGAAAAAAAAGGTGACATATTTGCATGCATTTTTATCTGGTGTGACATTTTAAAAAATAAAAATTTAAAAAAAAATTTTTTCCCTTTCCATGAAAACAGAATTTCCAAAACAAAGCAAAACAAAGAAAAAATTGTTTTAAAGGGTGGAATCCTTTGAATTTTTATTTATTTATTTATTTTCCTATATTTTTTTCTACCTAACTAAAAATTGCCCCTTTTTTTCATAAAGGGAATCTGGGTTTGTCACTTGCTACACATTTTAGCGTTGTTATTATACATTGACACGTTCCGTTTGTCATTTAGCCTGCTGGCTGCGGTCTGGTTTAATTGTAAAATTTGCTATGAGTTTGTAGATTGAATTCAGCTTGTATGTCAAAACATTTAGATTGTCTGGTGAAAATGAGCTGTCATTTTACAGCCACATCTTGTTATTACTATATATTATCATATTATTATTACTATTATTATTATTATTAATGATTATTATGATTACATTAAAACTGTTTGACTTAGTCCTGACTGAAATAAAGACACCTCTTTTGTAATTGCATTGGCTTCTCTCTTTTTATTATATTATATATATGACCTTTTGTTTGATTGACTAACAACAACTGTATGTCTTTGTACGAAAGAATGAATTTCAGTGACCTGCAATGCTCTCTACACCCATTAAAAAGGCAATCTCTCCAAAAGAAAGTCTGTTGCAACAGTTTAATTGGATACTATTACACAAGAAAAAAAATAATGAAATTCAGAAAGTTTGCTGGTATCTTCCCAGGACAATAGGTTGAGTATAAATGAAAATGCTTGACAGCTGTTATTGTAACCCTTCAATTTTTTTTTATTTATTTTTTTTTTTTTAGATAGCCGCAGTGCTCTCTTAAACCACATAAAATAAAGGATAAAACATGATATGCGTAATGGTTTGAACATGAAAGGGTTAAATTTTTATGTTATTTTTGATTTTAAGTTAATTTCCAGGGGGGGAATTTTTTTTTTTTTTTTTTTTTTTTTTATCCACCATCTGGATAGTGAACATGTTACAGGTTGGATGGAAAATATTAAAAATTTCATAGCTGACCAAAGATACTCTTGTCTCACAAATCCATTTCTACTGAAAGTGAGTGCACCCTCACTTGAGTACTCAACTTGTGACCTTGGCACATCCTACCCATAGCCAAAATGGGTAGATGCGAATCAGTTTCTAAGCTTAAAAAAACACTTTGTGGCTAAAAATTAGGCTCATTATTACTCAAAGACCACTGAATATGTGATAATAGACATCAATATCAGATTTCTTCCATAACCAGGGTCGCAGTGACTTCTTCAGTTGCCAAAAGTCCAGTCAAATGCCCAACAATTGGCCTGATCTCAAATGACCCAGAATTTGCTGAAGTGCTAGTACACCACAACAGCTTGTGTATATAATGAAATAACAACTCTTTTTCAAATTAAACAAAATCATATAACAAGAAAATACAGAAGTCAATCTTACTTTAAAATTGTGGAATAATGAAACATCTAATGGATGGGTTTCAGTTAGAATACAATCATGGCTGTTAGAAAAATAGTCACTCTGGCAGTTCTTAGCTCCTTTACTTGGCCAAGTTTTTCACTCCGAAAATCCATCTAAGTGAGCCCTCTCTTTCTCAGCGATCTTGCTGAAGAGATGATCTGTTCAGCCACTTTTTCTCTGTTCTCACACGGACCACTCTCTGATTCGTTTACCCTCTCCCTCTTCAGCTTAAAGAATATTTCACCCAACTGGGTACGCTCCAGGTGCATAAAAATATTAGCTATTCCTTTTTTTATCAACTGGAGGTAATTTACAATTTTGGCGTAGAGGCATCCCTATCAAACTCCAACTTTCTGCAAACAGCCTTGACGTCCACTCCTAATTGTGCCATCTCTTTTCCTCACTGCTGCCTCCTAGAATCAGTCCGGTGCTACCTCCGACCTGCACCCAGAAGTTTTTAACTAAAGAGTTAATATCTTAAAAAAATGTTTGTATTGCCCTTTGTCTTTTTTTTTTCTGTGGGGAAAAGTGGATAATTTTATTTCTCACGCATTCCTTTTTACCAAATAAATTTTGACCTACTCATAAAATCTCAAGTGCTTCAACTGGCCAAGGCGATGCATTTAAAACTTAACAACTCTAATAAGAATTGTGACATTTCATCCTAAACTGATAAGGAAACAGCATTAACTTAGACTACAGTGCAGATACTTCTTTTAAGGCTGATGCGATGTCTGATTTCAAGTGGAATAGAGAATTCCCCATAGGGATCTTGTCTTGGTCAACAGAGCCCTGCATATTGTGAAAGCACTTGAGATTTTTATGAGGAGATCAAATTATTTGGGCCATAAAAAGAATGGTAGAGAAATAAATTATCACTTTCCCACAGAAAAAAAAAGAAAAAGGGCAATACAAAACATTCTTTTTAAAGATATTAACTCTTTAGGTTAAAAACTTCTTGGTGCCAGGTCAGGAGGTTAGCAACGGACTGATTCTAGGAGCAGCATGAGGAAAAGAGATGGCACATAGGAGTGGAACAAGGAGTTGAGAAAAAAAAAGTTGGAGTTGATAGGATTAGCCCTCTTACTGCCAAAAATGTAAAATTCCAGTTGAACAAAAGCGAATAGCTAATATTTTTATGCCGAACTGGAGCCTACCCAGTCCGGTGAAATATTCTTTAAAGCTGAGGAGGGAGAGGGTAAACAGATCAGAGAGTGTCAATGTGAAACAAGAGAAAAAGGCTGAACAGATCATCTGACTCGCCCAAAGATCCTGAAGAAAAAGAGAGCTCACTTAGATTGGATCGGATGGAAAACTTGGCCAAGAAAGAGCCTTAAGAACTGCCAGAGTGATATTTTCTAAAGGCCATATTTATTCTAACAAAACCATCATTAGATGTTCATTATTCCCGACAATTTAAGTAAGATTGACTTCTGTATTTTCTGTTATATGATTTTGTTTAATTAAAAAGAGTTGTTATTCATTATAATAACCACCAAGCTGTTGTGGTGTACGCTACTTCAGCAAATTTCTGGTCATTTGAGATCAGGCACAATGTGGGCATTTGACTGGACTTTTGGCAACTGAAGAAGTCACTGCGACCATGGTTAATGGAAGAAATCTGATATTGATGTCATTATCAAATATTCAGTGGCCCTTTGGATAATGAATGAGCCCTAATTTTTAAGCCACAAAAGTGTTTTTTTAAAGCTTAGAAACATGATTCGCATCTACCCATTGGCATGGGTAGGATGTGACACAAGGTCACAGTATGGAGTATCCATGAGGGTCAAAACTCACTATTCAGTAGAAATGGATTGTGAGACAAGAGTATCTTGGTCAGCTAATGAAATTTTATATTTTCCATCCAAACCTTGTAACATGTTACTATCCAGATGGTGATGACAAAAAAAAAAAAAAAAAAAAAAAAAAAATCTGAATACTATGCAAATACATAATTTAACCCTTTCACTGTTCAAACCAAATTACGCATACTCATGTTTATCCTTTATTTAAATGTGGTTTAAAGACACATGCGGCTATCTAAAAAAAAAAAAATAAATAAAAAAAAATAAAATGAAAGGGTTAAAATACAGCTGTCAAGCCATTTTCTCATTATACCTCAAACCTATTGTACCTGGAAGATACAGCAACTTTCTGAATTTCATTATTCTTTTTCTTGTTATAGTAATCCAATTAACACTTGTTGCAACAGATTTTTGGAGAGATTGCTTTTTTAATGTGTAGAGAGCATTGCAGGTAATGGAAAATTCATTCCTTATGTACAGACATACAGTGTTTTAGTCAATCAAACAAAAGGTACAAATAATAATAATAATAATAATAAAAAAAGAGAGAAGAAATTCATTACAAAAAGAGCTGTCTTATTTCAGTCAGGACCTAAAGTTCAACAGTTTAATGTAATAATAATAATCATAATAATAATAATAATAATAATAGTAATAATAATATGATAAAATATATAAGTAATAACCAAGATGTGGCTGTAAAATACACTCATTTTCACACAGACAATCTAATTTTTGACATACAGCCTGAATTCAAATCTACAAATACAATAGCAAATTTACACTAACCAGCCGCAGCCAGCAAGGCTAAATGACAAACGGAACGTGGTCAATGTAATATACCACAGCTAAAATGGTTAGCAAGTGACACCCAGATTCCCTTTATGAAAAAAAGGGGGCAATTTTTAGTTAGGTAGAAAAAAATATAGGAAATAAATAAATAAAATAAAAAAAATCCAAAAGGATTCCCACCCATTAAAAACAATTTTTTTGTTTTTGCTTGTTTTGAAATTTGTTTTCAGAAAAGAAAAAAATTTTTTTTTAAATTTTATTTTTTAAAATGTCACACCAAGATAAAATGCATGCAAAATAAGTGTCACCCTTTTTTTTCTGTCCTGCCCAGGAAGCCAACTAGTTCTGGATGCGAATTTAGTAAAATCGCTTACACAGACAGACAATGGCCGACTAAAGAAAAAATAGAATTAAGAGAAATATTGCCCTTTAAAAACTTTTTTTTTTTGTTGTTGTAAAACTCTTCTTGTAAGACAGTGAATAGAACAACTGGAATAAATAGTAAAACAAAAAACAAAAAAAAAAAAAAAAAATGCTTTCAAGAAAGCCATTTGTAATTTTGATTTTCTTTAAAATGTAAAAAAGAATGGATAAATAGATGTTAAAAAAAAAATAAAAAAAATACTAAGTGATAAGTTTGGTAAATAATTAGTAATCAAAAATTGCAACAGCTTTTATTTGTACAAATGAAAAACCCCAAGGCCTATATTTACAAACAGGTTGCATTACTTATAGACCCCACCCCCATAACCGTCATGAAAAGGGCGGGATAAATGGATTGCAATTATGTCTCTGGAATCTCTTGAACCTTTAATTACATATTCTGATATTAGAAGAAAAAACTTTTTCCCAAGTGGGGGAGGGGCTCTCCCCCCCACCATTTCTCCAATTTTTTTTTTTTGCAAACCTGTCAACTTGAGTCCAAATTTAACAAAACAGGTTTTAACTCTGGTGACACTTTTTTTTCCTTTTCTCGAGCTGTCAGCAATTGGTCAGTTGAGCCCATCATTAATAAAAACAACTTTGTAGACATAGACAGCATTCTTTTCTTTTTTGTTCCTTTTTTTCTTTCTCTCCTTTGCATTTTTTGAAGAGTGGGGAAAAGTTAAATTTAAAAGAATTAATTTAAACAATTAAAAAAACAAAAAAAAAAAAACAACTTTTGTCTTAAAAATTAAGCCCAAAGCTCATGTTTTCCTCAAAGGATGTGACAACTCTTCGAGACAGGCCGTAGAATAAGTGAATAACAAGCCACCAAATATGATGCTTCATGGAACCAAAATCTCAAGACAATGATACCAACGGTCTGAGTCTCTTTGGTGGAGGAGGGAAAACCTCCTAGAGTTGTCGCCGAAGTATCTGATATGCTGACCCTAGACATTTTGCTGGTTTCTCAAATACAGAAAATGTCCAGAATTTCCTTTCAATATAAAATTCATCTTACAGTTTACTGAAAAAATAATGATATCAATAAGTAAAAAATTGAAATACTACCTCTGTCCCATAATAGTTTTACATTTACATATATATTTCATACACTAAAATGTAACAACTATTATGGCACAGAATAGTAAAAGTTTTTATGAGCTTACTATTCAGTATCAAATAGTGTATGTATATGAGTGCATGTTTTGTATGCGGATATAACATACTAACAGACACAAGCACACACAAACACATTCTTATTTTTAAATAGCACATATCTTGACAAATCCAATTACTTTTTTAAAATTCTGATATTAAGCAGATTTTTTTTCTTTCTTCTCGTCAAGATATAGAGTTCTCGATTGATTAAATAGGATTTTGAAAAAAGAGAAGGGAGGAAAAGTTATATGGCACCTCTATCAGTTAAAATAAAATTTAAACCCTTGTCATCCGGGGTATGCATGCAGGTGGAGCTGCAGTCCCTATGAGGATGACTATAACTAAGTGCAAAAATCAAAAAGGAGAAAATAAGAGAGATAGAGATAGATAGAGAGGAAAGGAAATGTCAAAACAAGTAAAAGAATTGCTACAAGTATGTATATATATATATATATATAATATATATATGTAGTAGGTATGAATTTTTGTTGTTTTTAATGTTCCCCCTCTTTCTAGAACCGTTGTTTTTTTTTTTTATTAAAAAAAATCCTTTTATCAACAATTGAAAATTTAATTGTAAATAAAGAATAAAGGAAAAACAGATTTTAACAATGCAAAATAGGTTGAAGGATAAATAAAAACACAGTAAATATTTTTTTTTTTAGCAGATGGTGTCAGATCAGACCCAATAAGGCAGGGAGACATTCTCCATCTGAGAGAGAGAGAGGCCTCTATCCCCTTTTTATTGGAGGGGGATGGGGGCACACAGGATCCAGAAGATTCCAGAAAAGGTAACGTCAAAAATTGATACCTTCCAACACAGCAGCTGCATGCAGAATTTTGAAAATTTTTTATCTTTTTTTAATTTTTTATCTTTTTTATTATTAGTTAATTATTGTATTCATCATCATTAAAAGTAGGAATAAGTTTAAAATATTAGTAATAATAATAAACTTTTTAAAAGAAAAGAAATGAAAAGGGATTTTGACATTGCATTGAAAAAAACTCCCTCATTGCCTCGTTTGCTGCCCATTCTGAAATGCCAAACACGAGGGTGTAGGGAGATTGGGGTGAGGGGAGAAAATTTCCAGAAGATAATTTTTTTAGGGATTTTGTCTTAATTTTTTACAATTGCACTTATTTCTTGCTGTAAAAAACAAAAAGAAAACCCAAAAAGGAACAAAAACAGTACACACATTCCATCAGTGTATGGGGAAAGAGAGAAGATGGGAAAGGTAGAGGTAGAGAGAAAGAGAGAGTTTGAGTAAGGGTCAAATCTCCCTTGCCTAAATTATATATATATATATATTATATATATATGATTAGAAAATGGTATTTCAGCTTTTCAATATTGCTATAAAGCATTTTTTTCTTTGAATTTCACATTTGCATCAGTGACTAAGTCCAAAGTTTTAATGTCCATTTTGTTCTCACGCCAAAACTACTCGAAGAGTGCCAGACATGACTAATTGAAACAATATGAACTTTCTCAAAATTTGTTTACTGTCCAAACAATCTCAAAAAAATGTCGGAAAACTCATCCCACAACTACACAAATTCTTTTATTTTTTTATTTTTTCATGTAAACTTATTTTGCCAAAAATAGAATTTGGCAACAAGCTGAACTCATCATAACATTTGCTGAGATAAAAATGGCATAAAGTTTGGCACACACCAAGCAGTTAAACTGACCATCAAGTATTTAACAGCAACTTGATGGAGGAATGGATTTAAAAAAAAAAAATATATAAAAGAAGTAAATAAAATCCCCTGCACCTTATATTATCGAAATTTCCAAGGAATCAGGAATTGCTTAAACAAGAGACCAAGTTTCCATTTTATGATAAGTGGGGAAACATGACAGACACACACAAAAGTAAATCAATTGGTCTCCTTTAATAGAGAGGCATTGTGTGATAGAAAAAAAAATTAGCTGTGATATTAAAGATTACATTTTTTCCCTCTATTTAGTTTATGAGCTTGCAGTGCTAGGTAGCAGCTAGATGGAAACATTACAAGATGGCTGCCCTTCTAGACACAATAACATTGCACAAATATTCAACTAGTAGGAATCCTCAGAGCATAATTTATAAAAACAAAAAAAAAAAAAAACAACAAAAAACAAAGAATAAATAACAGGGTTGGGAAGAAGAAATTACAAAAAACAAAACAAAAACCCAAATTGAATAACAATCCCCAAAATAAATATTTAAAAAAATGTTTTGTTTAAGAACAATAAAAAAAAAAAAAAAAAAAAAATGAAAACTCAAATCCAATTTAAAAAAAAAAAAAAAAAAAAATTCATTACATGTCTTATGGAAAATATTTTAAGTGGATAATTGGAGGGGAAAAAAAAAAAAAAAAAAAAAAAAATCATGCAAAGAAAGTGATAGAAAAAAGCATTCAAATGTGTTGGAAAAAGAAAATCAATAATTTAAAAAATAATAAAGACAGTAATTCAAAAAAATAATTTTCTTTTAACTACTTCAAAAGCCACAATAAGTAGAGATTTAAATTTTGCAATTTATAAAATTAGATACACTAATAAAGTCGTTGAGGTGGCCTAAAGTCGGTATCAGCCAGACAGCGAGGGAGTCTATCCCCTTTTCATTAGACAAGGAGATTGTTTTTAGTGTCTGAGGAGGGGCGCCACACCTACCATCAGCTCCTCACTTTACCGCACAGATCCCTGTGCTACTCATATGCTGAGTTGGCTAGGGCTGGTATCGGACCAGTAACCTTGAGGTTCCTAGCCGAACACTCTACCGACTGAGCTAAGCTGGCCCACTAAGCACAGTAAGGGTAACTTGAAGTCAAACATTTTTTTAGACTTAATTTTTCTGATGTAGGTATCATTGGGGAAAGAGAAAAGTCTGCGTTTACCAAATATGGGCATTTAAAAAAAAAAAAAAAAAAAAATAGGCATATACTTACCGCATTTTTGAATGGGCATACCCTTACTAGATTTTTCACCAGGTGAAAAATCTCCATCTTTGGAAAACACAGTGGCTTTGGCCCATTTACCAAAACTTTTCTCGTTCCCCAATGATACCTGCATTGAAAGAATTGGTCTATAAAAGTTTGTCTTCGGGTTACTCTTACTGCATTTTTAATCTGGACTATAAGTTAATAAAGTTTAAAAAGTAATCATAAAGTAGCTGAGTATTCAATATTTCTACTGAAATTGAAGTTTATTAATCAAGAATAGTCTATTTCGAAATAAACATGCCATTTGGGTACATAGGATATATTTTTGGGGGGGGACAGGAAAGGGTCAATGGAGTCATGCTATAATAATAAAGACCGATCTAAAAGTTTATAGGAATTGATTTTTGGCTTAACCCCAAACCTTTGTGACCCAGCTAACAGAGTCTATATCTTGCTTGACGTATGTAAATGTTGTAAGAGAATGGATTAGCTTTCTATCCCTTATCAGTTGATTAGTCTTTAGGAGATATAACAGGACTTTTTAGTTGTTCTTTGGGCAGACTGGTTTTGTAATAACAATGTTTATAAATCGTCTAAAGTAATTAGCGTTCTTCTTACTGTGCTTATGTGCTGCTAAACAGCATCACAACAGTGGTGACAAGGGGCAGATAAAAAGGGATGTTCTAGAATTCAGTATTCTTATAGGATAATTGTTTAAAATAAAATGTTTTAGGTAAAACACAGGGTAATGCAAGTGCAGCACTCTACATACTCACCAGTTCTAATTCGATGCAACATTCTTGTTTCTCAAACAGAAAATTTATCCCTCTGTGCCCCCAATCAGTAGATTAGTGGACTAGTCTTTATTAGATATAACAGGACTTTTGGTTGTCCTCTGGGCAATCTGGTTTTCTAGTAACAATGTTAATAAACCTTCTAAAGTAATGTACGTTATTCCTATTCCATTTACATGATAAACAACATCACAACGGTAAAGTTACTAGTACTCTATATTTCCTTGATTTCATAATAGCTGTTATTCTTGCATATCTATTTTACACAGCAAATGTAAAAACTATTACAGGATAGTAAGATAAATAGTTGATAGGTTTTTCTGTAGATATCTCTCTATGAGGTGATTTTATTCAGTGAATGGACAATATTTTAGATTTTTGTAAAAGTTACTTTACAATGGTTTGAATGTAAAGAACAGTTTTAATCTATGGAATGCCAGAGTTGCTATAAAATTTTTGTTATTTTAATTTTCCAACTGCAAGGTGAGCATTTTTTTTATTATAAAAAAAAATTGTTCTAAAATTTCAGATATGTATACCAGGAAGTGAGTATTAGCTGACATGTAGTGTAGTCCCCTGTTTGCTGGCACAAATAGACGGAAGTCATTTTCTTATTTTATTGGTTTATCAATCAAGAAAACTTGTTGGCTGCTGCCATTGCAAAAGCGACAAAACCTTTCATGATTGTTTAATTCCTGAAATCTTGCCAAAAAGAATTCTCAACCCAAGGGGAGACAACTTAAAACAAACAGAAATTGCTTCGGTTATTTAAACACTTACATGTAGCTTGCCTCAGACTTTCTGAGACATGAGTCATGCTAGATCTACCAGTGTGTGCGGACACACCCTGATGTTCATCAACTATAGGTTAAATATCACCCACTGTCCTGTAGTATTCTGAGAAAGGCTAAGAAAGACAACTAAGAGAAAACCCGGAGTGTGGATCCCCCCCCCCCCTAGATATGTTTAGACTGGTGCCCTGGAAAGAAATTCCAGTATGTTTTTATATAAGTTCAACATAGGGACGACACAAACTGATTGCCCTATCAACATTCTCTCAGTGCTAAAAACAAAATTCCATGAAGACTAATTCCCATGTTTAGATTAATATCAACATAGCTGATTAAGAAATAAATAATAAATTAATAATTATTGTGGTGAAGACAAACATAGTTATCTCCCCTGGATTAGTTCACTCGAAATACTAAAGAATTTTCACCTTAACTGTACCACAATTAAGTTATATTAAATAAAGCTTGAGTAAATCTTAAAACCTTGTTTGTCTTTTATTACACACACTATCTAATTTCAGCACTAAATAGTTGGAGTGCAATATTTATATGAAATATTTGCTCAAAATTTCGAGTGTTATTTACCTGGTTTTAACCATAGTCTATTGGACAGGCCAGTACACTCATTACACAGATGTTTATTAATAGACATATACTTCTATAAATAAGAAATCTGATAATCCTGTCATGACACTTGCTTGCCTATCATTCCAATGACAAGATGGTTGATAATAATAGTAATAATAAAGGCATATCAACATCAAGCCAAAAATACATTTAAAAAATTGTTACTTATAATGTTGAATAATATATTTTAACAAATGACTTCTTCATAGCAAATAGCAAAGTGACTTTGATAATTTATGCCAATACAAATTAGGAATATTTTTTGGTATTAAATACCTTCAAGGAACGAAAGATAATGTAACCACAAGCAATTTAAGAGGTGAAACTTCAATTAACAGACTTCTAATATCCATAATCCTAATATATTTTAGGTTTTATACTTGCTCTGCCATAATAGCATTAAACACTTTATGCATTTTTCCCCTACTATATATATATATAAGTTGAAAATATAGTTTACTATATAAGTAAAGAGGGCTCAATATCACTGATAGAGCATGTATATCTAAGTTAGGGTAGAGAAGACAAAGTCAATGGTAACTGACAATTTCTTGCCTATGCAATTTTCAAACAAAATTGCATATGAAGGAATATTTGTAAACTTTTAGTTTTATATACAAAAAAAAAAAAAATTATTTCTAAAAACTTTAGTAAAACAGTCATTTTTTAAAAAAAGAAATACCCCCTAATGCTAATGATGTATTTCAATAAATGTTTTTTTAATAATTTTACGGTCAAAAGTGCATTTCAGCCATTAGACTTGTTGGCAAATGGATTAAGTTTTAATAAGTGACTTTTTCTAGAGCTGAATTTGAAAGATGATTTTTATAAGATCAAAAATAATTTGTTTTAAAATAAAAAGCCATGAGAGTTTAAGAAATATTACCGAATTGAAATTAAATTTGTTAGCTTATTCCTAAAGTGAGGATCATTTTCTTAGTTTGGTGCCCTGCTAGTATTTAGCCATAGTTGGTTTGGTTTCTTGGTTTAATGGCATATCAACCTTTGTGGATTATTTAATGCCAAAGCTATCCTTGTAGAATAACAGTAGTAGTATTATTCAACCCATAGCTGGAGGGATAAGGGGGTTCATATCTTTCTCAAGAGTATCAATCTGAAATCGTGCAATTGGAGCTTGAACTTGCTCATTATGATGTCGCAGTCCAGCTTGATAGCAACTATACCACAGGGACTGTGCCAATTGATAGTACAAAACAGTAGAAACACTACAATGCAAGATATTAGGTTCGTAAGCTGTAGATATAGCAGTCATATTGGATTTTAGATAAAGTGAAATAAGAATCACTTTTAAAATATACATCATATATCTAATATAGATGGTTTGCAACAAAAAACAAAACTCAAAAGGTAATAATGATTAAAAAAAAAACACCAAAAAACAAATCTCAAACCTTAGAACAAAAATTATTTAAAAAAAAAAGAAAAAAAAAAAAAAAAGGTTCAAATTAAAAAAAATAAATAGAAGACACAAAAAGAACTGGTTAAAATAATTAAAAAAAAAACTTTAAAAAATCAGAACAGGCACAATTAGAAAGCCCCAGTTTTTCCATAGAAAAAATTTAAATCAACAATCATTATTTTTTTAATTTTTTTTTTTTTTTAAAGATCAATATCAACAAATCAGCTGATTTTTTTCCTATTGAATCAAATCCAATAATTGAGATCAGCTTTCAGTGGAGTTTTTGGTTTAAAAATAGCAGCCAGGAATAATGAAAAAAAAAAAAAAAAAAAAAAAAAAAAATTTTTTTTAATAGAAATAACAAAAATTAGTCTTAATAATAATAATAATAATAATAATAATAATAATATAATAATAATAAACTTGGTGTGTATGTGCAGAGATTAACTCAGAACAACTATGTACATTTTGGCATGGTTTAGCTTAGGTAAGGCCAATTGTTTATTGTATTTTCATTTCATGTTTAAAATGGCCTAGAAAAAAAAGAAAAAAAACTATTAAAAAGTTTAAATTTGCTGGAAGCCCCCCCCCCAAAAAAAAACAAACCCCATCAAATCCACTTCAAAACAAAGAATAAAAATAACTTGATGTCCTTTTCTCAACACCAGTACTGACTTTACTTTGCACAGTTACAGAACTGGTCATAATCGACTATATATTTGAGCTAAGATTTTTTTAAAAACATTTTCTTTTTGCCACACATCTAAATTTAAAACCCATCCCAACACCGAAACAAAGAAATCATGTCAAAGCTTTAAATAACTAAGATCTTAGCTTCAAATACAGATGTTTACAAAAATCATGTAGGTGTTAGATTAGATAAGATTTCATTTCTAACATCCATTTGTACATCTGTCATAGTCTCCTAGTTTGCTATTGTTGATAATAAAACCAAACTCAAACTGTGTGATCCATGAATAAAATACAAAAAAAACAAAAACATCTTGAAGCAATTAGCATAAAAAAAAATAATTGTTTGCTTCGTTTTTTTTCTTTTTAATTGAATAACTATTACTATCAAAGTTAACTCCCATTTATAGGATAAACAGTAACTACACAGCTGTTTGGATATAGGAGTTTGGGGAGACATTTTTCAATTTTTAATTCCATTAGTGATTAACATGGAATAAGAGAATAACAAAATACATAGAAAAGTATATTAGATTACTAAATATTGTTGGTACCATATTGAAAAGTACTTCAACTGCAGGGAATACTAAAAATTAAAGACTCCAGAAATTAAGGAATTTAAGGGAGTAGAAATCTGGAATAGGGGTCACCAAAGGATATGTGTGTGTGGTGGGGCTGGGTTGAGAGGACTAATGTTTATGAAAAATGAAGGTTGGACTATGGGGTAGTGGTAGTGGATAAAAGATGTGGAATGAGGGAGGAAAATGTTAGGGAAATAAATGGGTGGGGAGAGAGAGAGAAGGTAAAGAGAGACAAATACAGAGGCGACTATGTACAAACAAGAAACCATACAGTGCAAATAGAGAAATGTAAGGGGAGGGAAAAAAAATCCAGCAGAATTTTAGAATTTAAGCAGATGAACAGATTTCTGAAAATATTCCAGGAAAAAAAAAATGCTTAAAGATTTAGAGATCGAGAAACCTATATACATATGTATATGTACATTAAGATACATCTCCATTTAAGTGGTGGGATATTATAATTTTTTTTTCTTCTCTTATTGAAGGCATTTTACAAAGATAAAATAGACAACAGGGATGACAGCACTTATTATGTAAATATTGATATCAAACATTACATAATTAGGGTTGAAGAATTACAAAATTTCAAATGTATATTACCTGTACATATATACACACAGTAATGATCTAATATTTTTGTCTTTTCATTTTCCACTGTTAGCTGAAAGAAAGTTAATTTTTAGAACAACTACAATGTAATATTAAAAGAATGTATATGATGAATTATAATTGTAGCATTGGTTTTAGTATAATAATAATTGTAATAGTTGTAATAGATAATGCTAGTTTAATAGAAATAGAATATAAATGACTTAAAAAAAATTTTTTTTTCATGGGTGGAGGAGAAGTCCCAGAATTCATTGTATGATGATCATATTTTGGATGTTTCCTCCTAATATCATGAGAGATTAAGATTAGGACTAAGAATAGAAATAATGATAATAAATAATAATAATAATAATGGGATAAGCATGCAATGAATTGTTTTTTTTTTTTTTGTAGTTTAGTTTCTTTCTTTTGATAATTCCTTTGACTTTTATTGATCAATCTGATTTTTTTCCTTGTTATTGTTTTTTTTAATTCCCCAGAAATGAGATATAATGAACATTCTTTTAGCGAGATATATGACAAATGTGGAAAAAAAAATTTAATTGTTTTTCATTTATTTTGCTTTTGTTCAATCAATCAACAATTTAGAATTTTTTTCTCAAAAATATTAAGCCCCAAATGTCCAAGTCCAGTTTTCATTCTTGCAGTTTGGATTTAAAAAAAAAAAAAAAAAAAAAAAAAAAAAAGCTCCTTCTCAACAGAAAAAAAATAATAAAAAAATAAATTTGGGAGGGTTTGGTTTGGTTTATTTTATTTGTTTAGTGGCATATCAACCTTTGTGGGTTATTTAATGCCAAAGCCATCCTTTTAAAAGAACAGTAGTGGTACTATTTAACTCATAGCTGGGTGTTTGGGAGAGTGGAGCAAAACGTATGAGTGCACTGCCATAAGAGCACCATCTGAATATATGTGTATATCATTTACAAATTATTTAACGTATATGTGTATACACATATGTACATCATTATATAATACAAAAGTGAATTCTTGATAGCAGTGTCTAATGAACCTCAGCAGTGTTGAAGTTGAGCTATCAGATTAGAATTTCATGGATTACAGAAGGAATGGCTGTTACCAAAATAGGTTGTTTACAGATTGGGTTTAAAATAAGAGACAAAATTTACAGCAGAACAAATGGTTATTAAACTATAGAGTATTTCTACACTAGTAATAAATTGTTTTTTGTTTTTTTTTAATTATTTATAGTTTAAATTGACTATAGGCAGTTTTAGAGATTATAGATATAAAGTCTTGAAGTAATTTTTGTTTGTAGAAAGATATATGTATAAATAAGTAATGTTAGGTCTATGAACGAAAGGGAAAAAAATTAAATAAAAAGCAACAAAATTAAAAAAAAAAACAAAAAAAAAACTCAAAGAAAATCACCCCCCCAAAAAAAACAAAAAAAAACAAAAACAAAAACTCAAGGAAGAAGAAAAAAAAAACTCAAAGAAAAAAAAAGTTTATTGGACAGGAGAAGCAGAGTTTATTTCACACACCATTGGATTTGAGATCTTAGCCATAATTATACAAAATTAAACACCAAAACTTAAATTTCAAATCCTCATATCATAATTATATAATATTAAAAATAAATTTGAAGTTTTAAAAACTTAAAACATATATGAATATGCAGAGGGAATAAAAAAGTTTAAATAGAGATTTTCAAACCTTTTCTTAACAATGCATCTACAGAGGCACATGGTTAAAATAACACTGGTCTTTAATGAATGGTAATGTATAACATTCAAATTAAACAATATAGATACTTGCTGCTTTTTGAGTAAGAACATTATATATATACATATATATATATATACACATACATACATATATACATACATACATATATACATACATACATATATATATACATATATATATACACATACATATATATATACATATATACACATACATATATATATATACATACATATATACATATACATACATATATATATACATACATATATATACATACATATATATATACATACATATATATACATACATATATATATCATTAACAATGAAAGTGGTAGGGTCACGAGCATGCCTTGGATGACCCATGATACAGCCTAAAGTTATATGGTGGGTAACCATTATTAAAAAAAAAAAAGACCCTAGACCATGGAAGGTAACAAGTACTTTCATTCCAATGATTTGAAAAGCTTATGATCATCATGTAAAATCTGGGACTAAGATCTTCTATCTAGATAAGATTTTTAGGACATGTGAAAAAGTTACAGATTCTCAACTCTTAAATAAAATTTTCTTGCCTCACATCTCATATTTTCTCAGTCTCTTAACAGCATTTTATTTTTCATTTTCAAAAGCAATGTAGGGAGACATTAAATGTTTCCCTTGGATGGGGACAGGTGGGGGCGTGTCTTTTGGACACTTCATGGTTACACGAGAATCCCAGAATCCATCTCGGTCTCTTTCGTCCCCATTCTTTGAACGATAAAGACAAGGTCATCTGGTCTCTGTTCTTTGAACAGTTAAGACATGCCTTTTTATATCTGCTCATTGAACAGTAGAGAGACTGTCTCTAGCTGTGGCGATAGACATTGTGTCTCACCTCCTCATTGAAACGTAAAGCCCACATGGCTAAACCACCAAACTCAAGACTTTTACCATTTTTTGTACCCCTTTCATATACTGCTTGTTCATGGAACAATATGTGCATGTTTTATCCGTTGGGACACATTTGTGTATTCTTGTATATTTATTATGTATGTATTAAATGTTCCTATATGTGTTAATGACTTTGCCTTTCTTTCCATTTATTCAGTGTTAGTGTATCATTGGATATACTAATGCTAATATTGGACCTTGGTGAGTGGGGACTCTACTAAATATCCTCCCTAGCACCAAACCACAGCAATAGCAACAATGTTTTCTGGAAATGAATATATTTTTTATCCCCCTAAAAGTTGAACAAGCATTTTTGATAAAAAAAAAATTATATACATAGCAGCATAATGAAGTTTATTATTATTATTATTATTATTATTATCTTTAAAAATTCAGCCCAGAGATCTGAGATTAATCGCTGAATTTAAAAATGACTGTACAACAATAAATGGATTTAAAAAAAAAAAAAAAAAAAAAAAAAAAAAAAAATCCAGGTTTTATTTTTCTATATTTTCATTTAAAATTTTTTTTAGTCATCTAAAGATGAAAATCTTTTTAGCTTGTTATGTAACATGTGTGCTGAGATGCACAGAACAGAGGACTTGTACCAAACTTGGATGGAGGGGCAACACTGTACCTGGGAGTCAGCCAACCTCAAGCACAGGTGATATGAGGTGAGATCACTGGTGTGCAACTTCAAAGCACATAAGAAGGGTCACATGGTCAAAAATCATTGTATGCAGTGATATACACACACAACACACTAAGTAACCTCAGAGTGATGCAAGAGCACAAATGAAAGCATTCTCTCTCACTCTCTGGCGCCATTGAAGTACAAGGTATATGCCTTGTATCTCCTGGTTTTCACGCAAAGCTCTATGTTGGAAGATGATCTGCGTGAAATAAAATAGAAAATAATATTTTCCTAATACAGCATTGAATTTTTTTCCTTTGACCAAACTGAGGTGAATTGCCAACCGCCAATACAACAAGCTAAGCTGAACAGCAATATTAAAAGAAAATAGGAAGGAAGAAAAGTTACCTAGTTTTTTTCTAAATT
This sequence comes from Doryteuthis pealeii, assembly GCA_023376005.1. Lineage (NCBI taxonomy): Eukaryota > Metazoa > Mollusca > Cephalopoda > Myopsida > Loliginidae > Doryteuthis > Doryteuthis pealeii. The sequence goes on from CM042168.1 coordinate 29,951,898, forward strand.
AGATTATATATACAGCAACAGAGATTAATAGAATTATTCTATACATAATAACTAAAAAAAAAAAAAAAAAAAAAAATTCTTGTTAAAGTCAAAACATTTGAACCACCCAAACATTTAGAATGAAGTGTACAATTAGTGATATAGAAAATATAAGTAATTCTACACTTATGGTAGTGATGTTGGTAATAATAATAATAATAATAATAATAATGAAAATATATAAGTCCACACATCAAATTATATATTGGGGTTATCAAGGAAGATCAATACACTGGAGGAGTTTGGAAATTAGAGGTTTTATATTCTGTAACAATATTGTAATATATATAGGGGGCTTTTTTTAAAAGTTTGTTTTTCTTTATTTTATATATAAAAAAAAACCCCAAAAAAAAAACATTCCAAAGTAGAAAATTCAAGAAGGAGAGTTTGAAACATGGGGAAATAAACAAAAACAAAAAGAAATATAAATATGAGAGAGCCAAATAGAAAATGAAAACTGCACTCGGATATTAAACTTGGTAGACGTTGATAGAAAGAGAGAGAAACAAAGAATGAAAGACAAGTAAGATTAAAAAAATAAAAATAAAAAAAAATTAAAAGAAAAGCAGGATGGGGTGGGGGGAATGAAGGGTGAAGAAAAAAAAACAATTTTTTCTTAAAAGATTAATTGAATAATTTCGCTTGTTTCATGATTTTTTTCTCGTTTCTTTTTTTTTGTTTCTCAAAAGATTGTCTTATCTCTTAATTTAAAAATTTTTTTTTTAAGGTTCGTCAGCATATGGGATACTTTCGGCCCGATTTAGCCAGGGTTTGCTAGGAGATTCAGTCTCAGGGGAATTAGGAAGATTGTTTTTTTTGAACGGTCCGGAGCGTAGCTGAAGTGATGGCAGGCTGGCGACAGAGGGTCGACTTCGCTTGTCATAACTATCCAAATGAGTATCTAAGTCCATCTGAAAAGCATTGACCACACGAATCTGCAATCGGAAAGAAACAAAATATATATTATAAATGTATTTAAAATATACTCTATACAAATTCACTTAATTTTACCCTCCCACTGGTTCCTTTTATATACATATATATACACACACAAATATATATATATACATATATATATATATAAAACAATTTAAGTAAAAATGAGACATTTTGGACTCATTAAAAATATTTTATGAGATCTAATTTTGTTATATATATATATATATATATATATATATATATAAGCAAAATAAAGTCATTAAGAACAGAAACGTTTGAATAAGCAGGAAATAAATAGGAAAACAATTTTTTTTTCAAATTAGCCCTGCATAAAAAAAAGAAAAAAGAAGAAAAGAAAAGTAAAAATGACAACAAAAAACATGCAGCATGCAAATGCAAATACAAAGAAGCTGGCCCATGCATTACAACCAGTGTAGATAGAGCTTACAATATAAATCTTTGGTATCAGTGCTGCTTGAAGATGGTGCTGCAGATGAAGTAGTATACTAGTTATGTATATAAAAATAATTCGAAGGGAAAGCGGCAGAAACAATATAGGAATTATTAAAAGAGAAAATGAATTAACTATGAATATAGTGAAACAATAAGTGTGTATGTGCACACTAATATATATATATATATGCACATACTGTTATGTATATAATCATAATGATGTATAAAAAAAAAATTAAAAAAATCTTTTTATTTGCCCGGTGGAGCACTGAAAAAATGAAGTGTTATTAAATTGTGTGAAACGTGTGCATTCTGAATGTTATGAATTGTCCCCCAATCTTCCCGAACTTGAGAAATTGACAAGCCTCATCCTAGACAAAGAAAAAAAAAAAAAAAAAAAAAAAAAAAATAAAGAAAAAAAAAAAAAAAAAAAAAAAAAAAAAAAAAGAAAAGAAAAAAGACAGACACCTTACAGACACACAAAAAGACTAAAAATTAGGGTCTCTTTATTATTGAAACACTAATTTTTAAAAAAGACAATAATATAACAAAATTGTTGAAAAAATGTTGAACTATTAACAAATTTGTTATTATTTAGGAAATTTGTTTTTATTTATATATATTATTCGATAATGACATTAATGCTTATTCTTCTCTCAGCTCATAAAAATATAAAGATTCAAAACTTAAAATATGAATCTTAAAAAAATTATATAAAAAATAACCAGAATTGAGATTTAAAAAAACAACAACAAAAAACAAAAAAAAACCAACCAAAAACAAACTATGTAAATTATTTCTCTAAGTGAAGATTTTCCCCATTTAGCTGAAACAAATAAAAATCACTTATGCACACAATGTACATATACAGTGCCAATAATATTTTAACTATTTCTACTTAAATGTTCAATAACTCCTTTTCAAATATTTTTTCTGAATTCACATAGAAATATATCTTTGAAGTGAAAATTTATAATTTCCAAATGAAACGGACAAAATATCAAATTGAAGATAATTGGCTCTAAGCAATTAGAATTACAATTCATTGTTGGTAACAGAATAGGGTGGCTAAAAAACAAAATAACAAAAACAAAACAAATAAATAAATAAAATAAAATACCAAGATTTTCACATCTTCAAAAAAAATATATGAATGCCTCCTAAAGTAACAGTCAAATAATTCTAAAAGCAGTTTTGGTAAATGCAATTTGTAAGTAACAATGTGTCCATTCATTAAAATAAATTGGTTTAATTACGACATGTTGGAGCCTCATACTGTATATACTTGCATATCATGTGACTTTTTGAGAACTAAATTTTAGTTTAATATTAGGAGGTTGCACCATCCGTGAGATACAAACTATGTAAGTACTAGGCCTGGTCTGGGTATGTCTACAATTTCCAGCTACAAAAGGTCTCAATTTAGGTCTGAGAAAGTTGCATGATACAAGTATATACTGTAGTTTAAAAGCAGTTTAGAATTTAAAAGTAAAAAAAAAAAAAAAAAAAAAAAAAAAAAAAAAGAATAAAATTTAAACTTGCATTAATGCTTTTAAGTTTTGTTTACTTTTCATTTAAGTATTCATAATCCAGGTTAAAAATGCGGTAAGGGCAAGCATAAAGCCAAACTCTTTTAGACATTATTTTTCCACAGGTTATTTTTTGCAAATATCATTGGGGAAAGAGAAAAGTTTAGTAAAAAAGCCCATATTTGGTAAACACGGCATCTTTGGACCATTTACCAATACTTTTCCCCAATAAAAATTGTATTGGAAAAATAAAAAAAGTAAGTAAGTAAAGTAGACAGAGTGGCCTATTGTCAGGATCAAATCAACAGTGAGGGAGTCTATGCTCTTTTCACTAGCGCTAGATCAGGGATAGTGCCACACATACCATCAGCTCTCCACTCTACTGCACAGATCCAAGCAGAGTAGGAAAAATAAAGTCTAAAACATTTTGGTTTTGGAGTTACCCTTATCGCACTTTTAATCTGGATAATCAATTTTAATACTAAAAGAATACATCAAGTAAATTAGGGAAAAAAGAAAGAAAAATAAATGTTAATTATGTATCTTCCGAGAAGAAATATCTTAAAATGTTAGTAAACTTAAGTTTGTCTGCTTCTATTTATCCCTAAACGATGAGAAGAGAGACAAGAGGGGGTAAAAAAGACATCCCAGAAGCTAGCAAATAAAGTAAAGAGTTTAGTTTGTATAGAGATATTGAAACCATTCTGAAAATGCAGTAACAGATAATTCAGAATCAGCATTATATTTAGCAGTGAAAATTAGAAATATGAATGATAGATAATAATCAAATAAGGTAGGTGCAAAGAGAAAGAAAGAGAAGGGTAAAGCTAATGCCAGAAGAAGAGGAAAAAAACAAAACAAAACAAAAAAAACTAGTTATATTTAACTCGTTGAGCCCAGAGCTCCTGAATCTAAATTTACCCTCTGCCATTTGCGTGTGATCTCTGTTACGGTGTGGGGGGAAAAAATAAAAGTATCACCAGTGGTATACCAATGTAACAGGTTCAAAAGGTTAAACTTGATAGAAGAGAATGGCTTTAGATTTATCAGAGATCAAAGAATTTAGAACATTTTTTGGAGACAAAAATTCACTGAGGCAGCAAAAGATCAGAAAATGCTGACCACTTCCATGCGAAGTTATTGGAGAAGACAAAACAATAGGAGAGCTTATTTGTATAAGGACAGAACATGCAAATAATAATAATAATAATAATAATAATAATAATAATAATAAAAAAAACAACAAAGTCCAGGAGTGCTGTTTGTTCGGTTGATTTGGAGTACAGAGTCATTGTATGATACAAGAAAAGTGAGGGAAGAGTAGAAAAAAAAAAAAAATCCTACTCTTAAAATAATTTTACGTTCTCGACATACAAACTTGGAATTTAATGCAAAAGAGACTTAAACATTTTTCATTAACATCTCTTTGTAAGGTTTGAGAGAGAGAGAGAAAAGGATGAGTTTATAGGTTTGACTTGAGCTTTTAAAACCAATGGCCTTTTGTAGCTCAGTTTAAATAGGTTTCCAAGGACATGAGTTTGAATGTCATTCAGGGCTCAGCATTGATCATTTCCAATCCACACACTTCATCAAATGTTGTATAGTTAATTGGCAATTTGCCTCAGTTTGTTCAGAGGAAAAAATCAACACTTGTTTTAGGAAAATAATCTCTTCCTTGAATTTTGCATGAAAACCAGAGAACAAAGGGATACATATAGATAGAGAAACTTTTCTACTTGCTTATTATGTCATCTTGAGGTCCTTTAGTGTGTTATGTGCAATTATTTTTGACAACATTAGTTTCCATGCCAATGAACCCTTTGTCTATGTGCTTTGAATCTGCACTCAAGGTTCAGTGTCAGAGGTAGCCCCTGTCTAAGTTTGGCACAAGACCCTTTTCTCAGAGCGCCTCTCTCAGGGCACATGTTATCTAACACTACAAGTATTAATACATTACTAGTTGGACCCGTGGAAATTCCATAGAATACATGCATCATCGCCCAATATTGTAACCTTATATTATAGTTATATCCGAATAAAATAACCTGTAAAAAGTAACTTAACCCTTCTATTTTCATACATATTGAAAATGTAAGTCCTGCAGTCACTCTTATTCCTTTTAACCTTTTCTTTAACCCTCCTCCCCAGTTTCTCTTTCCTCTCTGCCAATCCTTCTACCTATTCAGACTTTGAGCCTTTAGCATAATGATTATTGTCATAGGAAATGGAATCAGTGACCTGAGTTCGAATTCTGTACGAGGCTGTTTGTGTTTCACTTCATACTAATGTCCTTGGGGAAAGGCCTGAATCCATCTATTCTCCCTCCTGTTATGGTTTAATAGTAGAGCAGACTGGGTTCATTAGCCTTGGCAACACAACCAGTCTAAGAGAAGGAAGACTCTGAATCTGTCAGCTTTACTCCACTTAAAATTGACCTTGGGTAGGGTAAATACGAGTTTTCAAAGAAGTTAAAATAGTTTAAATACAGATTGTCAAAAAGATGGATGCTTCCTTTTTGAAACACACTGTGTGTGTGTGTGTGTGTGTGTGTATATATATATATATATATATATATATATATATATATAATATATATAAGTAACATTTTAAATGAAATCTACCAGAATTAGAAAGAATTGTTAATTTGATTTTCAAAACATTTCCTCTCTCACAAATTATATATATATATATATATATATATATATATATATATATATATATATATAAAAAGAGCTCTATATCTATGATAGAGCATATATAAGTTCAGATAGCATAGACATATTCAAGGGTGTCTGGTGACTGCCAGTTTCTTGTCAATGCGATCATCATCACCACACAAATACATACATACATACATATGCTTGATTGGCCATTTTTTTCACATTTCCATCTGAAGATTGCATAAAACTTAAACTAATAACCTTATAGTGTCCATAATCCTACTATTTATAGATTTTATACATGCTCTGTCATAATAACATTGAGCACTCTTTATGCAAAAACGTTCCTTACTTTTAGTTTTTCTATCACTATGATTATATAAATGCATACATACACAAAGAATGACACCTGAAAGATTGGGGTGCAATTAAAATAGTTAAAAATGTATGTATATGTTGGATATCTTGTCATTCAACTTTTTTTTGAGAAGATTTCACTTTTTAACAAATAAGACATTGAATTCAGCTTGGCCACAATTAACACATTTAACAAGAGCAGTTTAACTATTCAAAGTAAATTTACTAACTGAAATATATGATCAACAAATTTCCGATCCTTTCCCCAAACCTAATTTTTTAAAAACATTACACTTAACATTTGTGATAATATCACCCCCCCCTCCAAAAAATGCCATTTATCATTATCTCTTATTAAACAGATTTCCATTAGGGAATTTATTTTTTTAAGTACTATTTGAATGTTGCCATATTACAAAAGGGACTTTTTCTTAAAAGAAAAGACCCCCCCCCTTAAAACTAAAGAAACCAGCAAAATTAAGAAAGAGGGTATCAATATTTCCTAGATAAATAAACAGTCACACATATAGATTGATTTTAACAGCATTTCAATTTGTCTATGGTTATTTTATGCTTAGAGGTTAAGGAATCACGTTCATTGTACATTTTTTGTGTAGTTATTTCAGAATTTTGATTTTTTTTTTTGCATACGGTCCTATTGAATACAAATAATTTTTAAACAGACTTATTTAGCCAATAGATGATAGCCTAAAAGGCTAACTGGGATGGCGGTCAGAATTGACCTGGGGTAATGGCAAAAAAGGAGTACTCAGATTTAATTAATGCTTAAAATAAATGCAAAACTTTAACCTTTTAATGACCTTTTCAATAACATTTTGCAAGAAAGCCCTGGGAATATCAGGTGTACAATTTTAATCAGTCTTTTAAATGAGGCTATGAAAATTTGAAGCCCAATTAGAGACTAGATATTTAAAGTTGTAAACTTTTCCCTATTTTTTTTATATAAAAAAGAATAAACCCAAAACATTGATTTTGCTCGAACAACCAGGTTGTTAAAGGAATTGGTTGTTCAACAAGGACCTTATATGGAAATATCAAGAATAAGGGTTAATTTGGGATATTTTTCATAAGGTTGATGCTGGCATCATTGCACTATTTATCATAGTCTTAAAACATTTAGTTTATTGGCCATATGGAAATTTGATCTCTGATAATATAAAATGGGAATTCTTCGAAGCTATAGCCATGTCAGTACTACTGTATAATTGCATCATTTGGACTAACAAAATGCTTGGGAAAAAAGCTATATGGGAACAACACAGGGATGCTGTGTGCTGTTTTGAAAAAATCCTGGAAGCAGCATCCTACAAATCAGCAGTTGTGTGGCCACTTACTTGGACGGTTTGTGAAATGAGAGTAAGACATGCTGGTTACTACTGGGGAAATAAGGACACAATTCATAAGCGACATTCTATGGAAACATAGACTGCTGACCATTCATCAGCTCTGTGTGGACAATAGGTGCTGTCTAGACAACTTACCAAGAGCAATGGCTGATAGGGACAGTTGGCAAAAGAGATAATCAAATAAATCTGTGCTGTTGGCACATCTTGATGATGAATTCATTGGATTTTTAAACAAATGTCTTTAAGCAGATTATCATTATTATTAGAAGTCATGATGAAATGTTCATACTCGCATGTACTATGGTGCCTCTATCTCCCTTTCATTGGTAGCAGGTTTCTTTTTCTTTTTTCTTCTTTTTTGGTTGAAGGTTCAAAGACATTGGTAAACTAAGATCAGGTTTAATGTTGGTATATGTAACTGATAACAAACCTAGTTATTAGTCAATTTAAATGCATTAAAAACATTAGAAAAACAAATTTAAAAAGAAAAACCTTTTGTGCAATATGACAACACTCAAACATTGTAGATTTAAGATGATGATGAGGGACACTTGACTTCAAATTAATGAGTATTTCAACTGGTGCATATGAATTAGGATATCTAATGGTGGTGCCAATGATAGCTGTAGCAATCTACCCAGCATCATGCAAAGAGACGACATTATCCGGTTTCTATATAAATACTTATTGAAAATAAAATAAGGACAGCTAGACAATATCAAAAGGACAAGAACCACTAATGCTATTGTTTGATGATGATGAAGATAATGAAAAATAAAAATTGGGGCTAAGCCTAAGTGGCACTCTACAACACAGCACAAACTGTTTTTACAACAAAACACATGATGGATAGAAAAAGAAAAATATTCTTTAAGACATTAGAGAAACAGCATAAAGCTTACAAATAAAGAAAAAAGGGTTTAAAGAAAAGAAAAGAAAAAAAGAGAAAAAAAGAGGCAAGTTAAACTGCTAGAGATGCAGCTATACAATCTTCTTTAGCAATGAAGTCTGAATTTAATATGGTGCAGAGGCAAAAGCTGGGCTAAAAGGTCTAGCAAGAGAAAGAAATAGAGTAACTCTGAACTGCAGATACAGTGAGGTTTCAAAGCAATTTTTTTTTTTTTTTTTTTTTTTTAGACATCTGGATAGAAATAACATTACCAACTTAGTAACCTAAAAAAATAAATAAATAAAATAAAATAAATTAATGATTGCAAAACTACATCAATAAAATTCTAAGAACAATTTCTTTTGCAACACTAATTAAGAATAAAGAAAAAAATCCTATTTACCTTTAAAAAGAATGTAGAAAGCTGTTTCATAAAACATTTTTTATATTAATCAATTTTGATTAAATGGAAATTATTTTTTTAATATCATAAGTTATTTTTATACCACCACTGCCCCATAATAGTCGTTACATTTAGTTTATGAGATTTGTATGCAAATGTAACTCATTTATAGAACAAAGGTCGGATGATTTATAGAAAAAATGTTTTGACAAAATCAATCGTTTTTTTTTTGTTTAAAAAAAACAAAAAAAACCAAAAAACTTTTCTTCATTTCTAGAAAATCATTAATTACAATTTCCTCTGTTAATTTTGGTTTCCTTTAAAAAAAAAATGCAGCTTACTAAAATCATATCTATGTGAATAAGCTTATCCTTTCTTATTGTTTTTGATATTCCCTCAATGTGGTAGATAATTGAGTTCTAGTAAAAAAAAAAAAAAAAAAATCAAGCAAAATCAAAATTAAGAAAATACTAGTTAAAATTAATAATCAGCATTGACCATCTTTACATGATTATTTAAATCAACATGAAAAAAAACAAAACAAAAAAAACAAAAAAAAAAAAAAAAAAAAAACAAATCGAGTGTTATTTTCCTTCATTAATAATGATAAAGTCCCAATATTCATTTATATGCATTCTATAATCTTAACTTTTTTTCCCTACAACTATATATTATTATTATAATTATCATTATTCATGTTTGGCAGGATAATGGCCTCGGAATTTAAAAATAAAAACCTGATTTTTACAATAGGATCCAATGCAATATCATAAAGTGACTCAAATTTCTTTAAAGAACCCAATGTCTATAACATTAAACTGTCTCTACTTACACCAACAATAAACTAATACTTGTGCCAGAAATCCACAGTTGTGGGATCGGGGATAAATATCCTTGCCCATTAATGGGACTAGTTTACAGGAGCTATTATACAAATTTTATTTGAAATAAGAAAAAAGGATGAAAGCTTTCCACAACTAGTTGTTAATATGACTGAGGAAGACAATTTTATCATGTTACCTTTCAAATCTCAAATAACTAAATGAAGTACCCAAAAACTAAATCTGTATAAAAATATTTAACATTATATATATATATATTAGTGCTGCTCAATGAAAACTTTTATAGAAAAATAATGCTATGGAATTATTTTACAGAAAGTGATGTCAATATACGCACAGGAAAGGCATGAACTGGTAGAGACAGATTATCGAACATATAGAAATCCATCAGCACAACATGATGATGAATTACTTTACATCTCCAGATTTTTAGTTCTAACAAAGCAGTAATGCTATGGAATAATTTACATCTTTAATTTGAAGAACTACTTAAAAATTAATTGGTAATAGTTGATTAAAATGTGAACGATTATTTCAGAAATTCGTTAAATTTTTTTTTTTTAATTTTTGGAAATTTAAAATGTGATAGGATTAGTTATTTTGCAGCAACATAGTTTCCTGTTTATTGTTAGAGACCAAGCCTCTCATAAAGAGCAATGTCTTAAAAAAAAAAAAAAAAAATCTTTTTACAGTCCCGAGTACAATATTTGGTAGTTCAATAAGAAACTATTTGGTGGTCTAGAAAGAACAGACAGAAAAACACTCCCCCAATTATTCATATTAGTTAGTAATCTTGTCATTACAGCTTCATATTAATGTTGTCTTTCAGAAAATAAATTATTTTATTTATTATAAAATAATAATAAATAAAATAAAAAAGTTTTCTACTTCAAATCAGAAATGAGTTATTTAAAAAGGAGTTTGATAAATAGATTTTAACCAGTAAAATACAGCAATAAAAGGAACAGAATATTTCGATGAGAGTTCCATTAATGCTTTATGAAACAGCTACAAATAAATGAAGACTTTAACGTCACTTTTATTTTGTAAAATACCTTGGTTCGTGCATTGGCTTTATAAGATGTTGACAACTTAAAAAGTTTGATATTCAATTCAAATATGAGAGTATGACAAATACACAAAGTAAAATTGACAAGCAGGAATTTCTATATTTTAGAAAACCTATATATGAAAAATAAATATTTTTTAAATTTACATTAATCTAAGTAAAAATGAGTTTAAAATCTATACAAAGTGAGAATTTTGTCAAACCCACATGTATTTTCATTGGGATTCACACACACACACACACACATTATATATATATATATATATATATATAATATATATTATATATATATATAAAAGAAAAGAAAAGAAACATTAAAACAACTAATGTTCAGTACACAACATTTTTAAAAGAGAACCTTAAAAAGATGAAAAAGTTATACAAAGAAAAGAACAACAGCCAAGCATGTGTGTTTAAGTTTAAAATGTGTGTTGAATAATAATAATAATAATAATAAATAAACAAATAATTATACAAATAGAGAATTAAACAGTCAAATACTGAGAGAATCAATGGACATTAATACAACAAATGGACTGCGAAAGAAATTGAAGGTTGAAAGAACACAGTGCATTCAATCAATTGTGTGCTTAGATACATTGGCTGTGACAAAACAAATATGGAGGAAGAGTTCTAGTTGTTGTAGTAGGATTGAAAAAAGAAAAAGAAAGAAGCTAAGTTTGTACCTGTATTGAGCTAGCAAGAATAGTAGACATATTAATACATATGTTTCAATTATGCTAATATATGCATGTAAGAGAGAAAGAAAGAAAGAAAGGGTAATAAAGGGAGACAAGAATAGTTAGGTAGAGATTATCAACTGACCATATTTTATTTTTAAAGTTGGAAATATAATCCGATATGTAGATATAGGTATATGTAAGAGGGTCAAACACAATAGGCAATAAAGATGAATGAATAAAATGAATTTAAAAAAATAAGAGAGGGCGGGATATACGACCATGCTACACTGTTGGGTGTGTGTATATTTATATATGTATATATACATATATGGAAGGTGGAGGAGGCAGATTTCATTTTGGTTTGACAAGGAAAAATTTTCACCATCAGACAATAAACACAATAAATAAGTATATATATATATATATATATATATATATATAACAGTATACAAAACAAAAACAAACAAAAAGCTTGCTCCCCTTTGTGTCTTGCCTGCCTGCCACCATCATGCTTTTCGTTTTCCCTCTGGACAGTCCATAGCAATGCTTTGCCAAGGGAAATGTGCAGCAGACCCCTTTTCATGGTAGAATGCTTCGCAGTATTTCCTTGTTCATTTGCATACACAGCTCGTTGAAATCCAAGATGCATGAAGTAAATGGAAGCAGTTGGAGAGATGATTGAATTTCTCTTTGCTTTCAAATATTTTTAACACACACACACACACACACACACACAACAACAACTAGTAGATAAATAAATATATGTAGATAATGACATTATCCAATCTGATGCCATGTTTCATCAGGCAATCATAAAAGATGCATTCTATAATAGCAATCACATTGGGCCCAATTAACAATATAAATACATTGGTGAAAAAAAAAAAAAAACACGCAAAATAAATATTCAAATTACATTAGAAATGACAATTCATATGATTTTTTCTTAGAATTCAGACCTAATTTTAATACATTATTTATAATAAAATATAACAGGAATTCTTATATATAATTGTAAGTGAAAGGGGTAATTTTTAAAACATCTATACCTAGCATTCAGTTAAAAAGGCCACCATAAAGAAAGATAGTTTAAATCTTAGATTTATTATATATATATATATATATATATATATAATATATATATATATATATATACTGACAGACATGTGTTGTTTATTCACCCCCCCTCCTCAAAAAAGTTTTTTCTGCCACTGAGTGAGATGCTACAACTATAGATAATGACTGCATAAAAATAGTCCAAAGATTTTTTAAAATTTATATTAAAAGTACCTCTGCCCCATCCCCCAAAATCTGGGCTGTCCTTATGTAATCTTGATCTATATTTGGAGCATCTTACTCAAGGACAGACAAATCTATTAAAGAATCATTGTCCATCATAGTTAAGGATATATATATATATATATATATATATATATATATATATATATATAAAAATAAATAAATTAAAGATTTTGATGTCAACTGATTACCTATTTATAAATATCTACAAATCATGTAAAAAAAAAAAAGAAAAAAAAAGTGCAGTGATTGATATGAATATGAAATTTAAAAGATAAAATCTAATTCTTGGTCTTGCAATATTCATTAATACAAAAAAAAACAAAAAAACAAAACAAATTGGTCTTATTGGTCAAAAACAATCAAGTAGTATCTACACAGGTGGGTGCAATGTAAAATGCCTGTTTTTTTGTTGTTCTTGTCACTTAATTGGAAATAATGATGATGATGATGATAATAAAGCAACAATACAAACCAGAATAATGTGGACGAGCAGTAGGATGAATCAGTCCTTTTAAAAAAAATCCCCAGCTCAATTTAGTGTCGCTTCTTTAAAATGGAGAACTTCTATTTTCTTGTTGGGGGAACACACACACACACACAGTGATCACATTTTTCAAGGAGTAGGACTTGGGTTGGGCTATGGCATCAATTGGCTGTCACACATGGTTATGACTCAAATCCTCCATTAGTAGACATCATTTTAACAAAACTTGGACAGGTTAAGAGAACATGTTCACACGCAACTTATATTGGACAAGTGAACAATTTTTTTTTCTTTCTCTCATGTAACTGCCTTTTTGAATGTTTTTATTAAAAAAAAAAAAAAAAAGAAGCCTACTTATATATATATATATATATATATATATATAATATATATATATATATGAGAGAGAGAGAGAGGAAAAAACAACCCCTCAAAAAAAAAAAAAAAAAAAAAAAAAAAAAAAGAAAAAACCCCCCAAAACATGCTAATTAAATACAAACATGGCAATACAAGGATAGAAAAAATACATTGCAAAAAATTCAAATATCTGACACGCTCTCATATTTGCATTAAAGAAGAAAAAAAGAAAAAAAAAAGCCACATGGATAATCCAGTTGTTGATCCTTCATAATCATGCTGCAATCAGCCAACATTCAATCATAGTATCATGCTGCTGGAAGTTCTTCCAACTGACCTCCAGCCCCCTTGGTAATGGGGGAAGTGAGGGACAAAAATGTCCCCTACTCCCATGTAAACACTAACCTTGCTGACTATCTGGACACTCAAAGTTAAATTACAATTAAGAATTCATTAATTGTATTCTTTGTGTAAGGAATTACTTCCCACTCCTCCCCTGCAGTAAACTGGGGCCAAGGACCTTTGGACTAATATCCTCATCTCACTAATTTATCACCAAGGTTTATAAACAAGTCAGTTTAATAACTTCCAAGCATCATGTCAGTTCTTTATTATTCAAGCACAATACTATCTATCTTACCATTCTTTGCCCCCCCCCCATTTCCTTTTTGTAAAACTTGTAACAGAAACAATTTAAAATAAATTTTGTATAATTTAATAATGCCTTAGTGGGGTGGGGGTATTATAGCACTACTTAAATTTTACAACTTACCTCCCTTGAAAGTAATTTTTTTCTTTCTCTATATCCAAGGGACCTAAATCATCTTGACATGTTCTCTATCAAAATAGACTGAATTGAATCTGTGGCAACGGTAATTTTTTTTTTACCAAGTATTACCAAAAACCAATGACATTTTAAATATACTTAAGACAGACATTTTGTAAGTCTTTTCTCTTATAACTTCTTTACCAGTGGTTTAGTTTTTTTTTGTTTAATGGCATATCAACCTTTATAAGTTATTTAATGCCAAAACCATCCTTGTAGAAGAACAGTACTATTTAATCCATAACTGGAGGGATAAGGAGTTTTGACCTTTCCCAAGGGTATTAATCTAAAAGTGAGATTGGAGTTCAAACTCGCTTACTATGATGTAGCAGTCCAGCACGTTAACCACTATTCCATAGGGACTTCCCTTACTTTCCCAGTGATATAAGTCACATACATAGGTAGGTAGTAACACACACACACACATATATATATATATATATATAAAAATCCCTTATGTCATATTGTTAATGATTATTTAATAATCATAATTAGCATCTTATTTATTAACAATGTCTCTTAAAGCTAGCAGTTAAATTTGCCTTAAAACAACCTATATTATTAATGTGTTTAAAATCCTGGAATATATGTTATATATCACCAAGAAAAAGCTTTACATAGTATATGATGTGGATAATTTGTATACTAGTTTTAACAAAAACGGGCTTAATAAATAATTACTTGGTGATATTGATTACTAATATTATTGTTTTATTCTCAAACATTAAAAGCAACCCTATGTATAGTTTTATATAGAAATCAATTAAAATAAAAAATAAAAATAGTCTTTTATATAATATTCTACTAAATTAAAGCCCAGTCTGCCCTACTATTTCACCCATAACAGATTATAAATAAATATATAGATATATGTTCATTTATTTATACATAATGTTGGAGATGTGTGGTGTAATCATTACATAGGAAATGGTCACGGCGAAACTAGTTCAAATCTTGGACGAGGCTGTTTGCATTTAACATCTTATTATAATGGAGATTGTGTGCTTTTCTGTCTGTAACCGAAACTATATCACTACTCAAGTCACAATTCCCTTCGTTATTTACATCACATTCTCCATGATTTTATTTATATTTTATTTATATTAATAAAATTGATTCACCTTTTTTTATTAGTGTTGTCCATATCTTTTATTTACCGCGTACCCCACATGTACGGGTCAGGCACAAAGTCCCTATTAACGTGGGACCACCCACGGCCGAAGCTCGTGGAGTGGCAGGTGAAAAATTGCGTCGATCCCGTCGGCATTCCCCCTCAAGGGGGGCGCCTCAGGCACTGGGCAATAAACCCAGCCATGCCCCTTTAAATCGAGGGGGCAAGTGTTGCCTGGGGGGATGGCCCCCTGGGATCGACGCCGTTAATTGTATCAATGGTCCAGAGGCCGAGGCCACTGTAGACCATATCTACATACAAATAACATGCAATTGTATTTATATATACAAAAAATAGCGGTTTACAGTGTGAATGGGAAGGCTAATTTGCATATTGATATTAAAAATGTGATTTTATTAAATATGTGCTTAGTATTATTGATTTCTAACTGTTTGGTTTTATTTTAATGAATATAAGCAAAAATCTCTTCAATGAATCTTAAATGAAATCCATTAACAAGAAAAAATAACTGTCATTTTATTCTTTATTTCCTAATTTAACTAAATAGTTAAATAAGTAAACTTCAGCAATGAAAGACAGGAGAGATGGAAGAGGAAGTTTCATTTCTATTTTTCTATTATACCCCCACTCTGTTACATATCTTTTTATCTGTCTTCTTATTAGACTTTCTAATTTAATACGATATTTCATTACATTAAAACTTAAATACTTGCACCCGGAGGGTGCATATATTTGCTAGTAGCACTAATACTCTTGGGGAAAGGTATGAATCCATTTAACCCCCGTTGTCTTGTGGGTATCCTACGGAAAGGAAAAAAGGCTAAGGGAGAAAACACTGACAGAAAACATGGCTTGGACTTCGCTAGGTAGTTCAGTGTGTGAAGCAGTCTGGCAACTCCTGCAGCTGAACTGGCACCAAACGTATTGTTTCACCATTCCTTTGGATCAATCCAGTGAGGCAGACAGGGGTGGGGGTTGTTAATCGCTTGGGTAACACAGGGTCTCCATACATCTTGCCCAGGCTGTGTGCTCTGGAGAAGAAACTCCAAGGCATGGGAAATCAATGGTCTTCTGTGATGTCGATATATATAGATATAGATATATATATTTTTGCTTGAAGGCAATTACAATGCAAATATCGCATAAATTTGATAATTATAGAAGATAACAGTATAGTGTCTAACTATCCTGGATGAAGTCCCGGTTTCGATTTCTGTCGGAGGGAAATTGTTAGTGTATATCGCTGATGAGACTTAATAAAGTTGGAACAGTCTGTACGATATTCTACACACCGAGTAATTCTTTGCAAAATTCACTTGTCATCTTCTATAATTATCGAATTTATGCGATATTTGCATTGTAATTGCCTTCAAGCAAAAAATATAAAATATTTAATATATATACTTTATCCGCAATGCTTCTAAAAAATAAACAAACATCCCCCCAAAAAATAAAAAAAATCTTATTTCCTTCGCCGAAAAGCATAAAGGCCCCGGATGTGTTTGTTATTATTCACTCAGCGCCTCCCCTGCCTCATATGGTAGAGATTCTACAGTATCATTGACAGGTTAATTTTGCAGGGATTTCTTGGTGCTGTATCGTGGCTGAAACAGTATAGTGTCTAACTATCCTGCGGAAGTCCCGGTTTCGATTTCTGTCGGAGGGAAATCGTTAGTATATATCGCTGATGAGACTTAATAAAGTTGGAACAGTCTGTACGATATTCTACACACCGAGTAATTCTTTGCAAAATTCACTTGTCATTGTTATCTTCTATAATTATCGAATTTATGCGATATTCGCATTGTAATTGCCTTCAAGCAAAAATATAAAATATTTAATATATACTTTATTCAGCAATGCTTCTAAAAAAAAAAAAAAAAAAATAAAATTATATATATATAATATATATATATCTTATTATAATGGAGATTGTGTGTTTTTTCTGTCTGTAACCGAAACTATATTACTACTCAAGTCACAATTCCCTTCGTTATTTACATCACATTCTCCATGATTTTATTTATATTTAAACCTCAATTATTAATAAAATTGCTTCACCTTTTTATTAGCGTTGTCCATATCTACTGTATTTACCGCGTACCCCACTTGTACGGGTCAGGCACAAAGTCTATTAACGTGGGACCACCCACAAGCCGAAGCTCATGGAGTGGCAGGTGAAAAATTGCGTCGATCCGTCGGCATTCCCCTCAAGGGGGGCGCCTCAGGCACTGGGCAATAAACCCAGCCCTGCCCCTTTAAATCGAGGGGGCAGGTGTTGCCTGGGGGGATGGCCCCCTGGGATCGACGCTGTTAATTATATCAATGGTCCAGAGGCCGAAGCCACTGTTGACCATATCAACATACTAATAACATGCAACTGTATTTATATATACAAAAAATAGCGGTTTGCAGTGTGAACGGGAAGGCTAATTTGCATATTGATATAAAAAATGTGATTTTATTAAATATGTGCTTAGTATTATTGATTTCTAATTGTTTGGTTTTATTTTAATGAATATAAGCAAAAATCTCTTCAATGAATCTTAAATGAAATCCATTAACAAGAAAAAATAACTGTCATTTTATTCTTTATTTCGTAATTTAACTAAATAGTTAAATAAGTAAACTTCAGCAATGAAAGACGGGAGTGATGGAAGAGTAAGTTTCATTTCTATTATACCCCCACTCTGTTACATATCTTTTATCTGCCTTCTTATTAGACTTTCTAATTTAATACGATATTTCATTATATTAAAACTTAAATAGTTGCACCCGGAGGGTGCATATATTTGCTAGTATATATAAAAAAGAATCAATGGGATCCTAATCATGATTTACTGAAACTGTGTTTGAAAGAAGAGGAATTTAAAAATTTTTTTTACAGATCTAAATAAGTACAGGTGGTAGGATAATGATGTTAGTAAAGATTAACTTTAAGTAAATGCTTCTAAGGCTTTTTATCACAGGGAATCTTGCTATCAAGGGTAAAATAATTCTGTTCAATTCAATCAAATTAGAAAATTATACTAGCCCAGTTCCGTAATAGTTGTTACATTTGCATATGTATTTCATATGTTAAATGTAACGACTGTTTTGGGACATAGGTAATACAATCTATTTTTTTTTTTCCTGGGATTGATAAATGATGACATGATGCTTGGCGATAAAAAGTTTAGCATATTTGAAAACCTGGGATAAGAACAAAGCAAAAAAGCAAAAATGAGAACATCAATTCAAAAGGCAATCAAAATTTTTTTACAAAAATTAAATTCCTTTGCTGTCAATCACAACATCTTTTAGCAAAAAAAAAAAAAAAAAAAAAAAAAAAGAAAAAAAAAAGAAAAAGAAAAGCTTTTAGCAACAAAATACCTAAACATGTTTAAAAATTGTTACAGCAATAAAAAAAGAAAAAGACAATGTTTGTTTCCCTACTAAAATTGTACCAGTACTACTGTACAGCTGCACCACTTGGACCTTAATTAAGTGCCTAGAGAATAAGCTAGATGGGAGTTGCACAAGAATGCTGTGTGCAATCTTAAACAAATCATGAAAAAAAAAAAAAAAAAAAAAAAAAAAAAAAACAACCCACAAGGCAGCTGTATGGCTACTTGCCCCCCCCCCCATCACACAAACCATCCAAATGAGACGAACAAGATATGCTAAGGAAGCTAGGACAAACTCAGTCATGTTCTCCTGTGAAAACCGGCACTTCAGTGTGGGCTGTCCAGCAAAGACCTACATTGACCAGCTCTGCACAGAGGACCTCTCGAGAATGATGAATAATAGGGATGGTTGGTGAGAGATTGTCATGGATATCCATGCTATTAGTACGACATGATGAATCAAAAGTTTACTATTACTATCATTAAATATTTAATCTAATAAATCTGGACTGATGTTTGCTGATGGGTAGAATAGGACACAAAGTTGCAAGAACGGGGCATCCAGTGAGGATCGAACTTGCTATTCAGTAGTAATGGATCTGCAAGACTAGCTTGCTAACCATTACACCATCATGTGATGCCCAATTCTAGACTAGCTATATATTAGTTACATAATGAGAATTTTACTAACCCAGAAAACCCCCCTAAAAAACAAGAAAAAATCTGCACATAGAGAGATTTTTATTAGAGCATTCACTTAAAATACTCTTAGAAAATAGAGCAATTTTGAACTTGATGATTTGAGCTGAATACCATGATTAGTCGTAAATACCATGTATTCGTGTATAATACGCACACTTAGCTACAACATTCTTGAAAAACATCTTATGAATAATATGCATTGACTTTTGCAATTTGTACCAACTAAATTTAACATTAGTTCAACTTTTCATCTGGTTGGTTGGATTTTATGCCATGTCAACCCTTGTTGGGTTATTTTATGCTGAAGACATTTTGTTTTATTCATTTTTGATGGGTAACAAAAAAAAAAAAAAAAAAAAAAAAAAAAAAAGAAGATTTTTTAATAAATATATTTTTTCAACTCATGGTAATGAAGGGGTACTCCACACTCCCCAAAACTTCATTTGCAGTTTAACATCATGCACTTTTCATTTAGTTTGTATGGACTAAAAATATTTTGGTTGTGTTCTAAGATCTCATGTAGAAATTGGGTAGATAGAGAGGATATTACATGGGGGGGTGGGAGCAGATGAAGATGATTAGAGAAAAAAGTGAGCGAATAACTTATTTTGGAAGGCACTGCATCATTTAATTTTTAAATGAGACCAAAATGGTAATTGATGATTTATTTATTCTAACAGCATGTCAACTTTTTTAGGGTTATTTTATGCCTAGAAGTTAGATAATTGCATTTTATGTACATTCATATTTACATTTTTTTTATGCAGTTGTTTAAGGTTTTTTTTATTTTTATTTTTTATTTTTTTAGTCATATCAAATATGAATAACTTTTAAACAGTTGGTTGGATTTTATGGCATGCCAACCATTGTTGGGTTATTTTATGCCGAGGATGTTTTTGTTTATTTATTCTTGTTGGTTATTCAAAATATACATTTTCTTTTTAAACACCTTTTTTAAAACTCTTGTGATCTATTTAACCCATAGATGGGACCCTAAGAAGTACTACCACTCTGGCTCAGAATGTACCTGGGAGTAATGGCAATGAAGGAGTACTGCACACTCCCTAGATCTCCATAACTGGAACTTACCAAGGACTTTTTTTTTTTTTTACTGTGTGTGTGTGTGTGTGTGGGTGTAGGGGCCTTACTCCTAGGCAGGGGATACATTTAGCGTATTTTAAAACCTGATGACAGGGTATTTGAAAATTGTTAAGCGTATAACAATAATATATAATACTAGCAAAATTACCCGATCCATGACCAGACGAAAAGATTTTTAGGAACACCAGGGGGTTTCTAAAAATAAAAATCACCGAAAATTTATGTATTACAGTGTTTATTTTAGGGAATTTATTTTTTAAACATTGAAAATATTTAAAAAAAAAAAATGTAATCCTGAATTTTTGAGTGTTTTAAAATAATTTTTTATGTAATAATATTGACATTTTTAGGCAGAATTCATGTTTTTTTAAAAAAAAAAAAAAAAAAAAAAAAAAAAAAAAACCTATAGAAACTTCTAAAAATCTTTTAAATATAATTATTCAGACTCTTCTCTTTATAGGAAAAAAAAACAAAAAAAAACAAAAAAAAAACAAAACAAAAAAAAAAAATCGTTTTTATCTGTTTATTTTTTTCCAGATTTCATAGAATAGACCTCGTAAAAAAATATTTCCCCTAACAAAAAAAAAAAAAAAAAAAAAAAAAAAAACTATTTCAAACAGATTTCCATTTTTCATAGAATTTGTTAAAAAACAGCTAGTCATAACTTGTTTTTGATTACTTTAAATTTCAGTTGATTTAACAGTACGAAAATGTAAACATTGTTTCGTTCATAATTTTCATTATTTCCGTAAGCTGAATTTAAAAAAACAAAAAAAAAAAAGAAAAAAAAAAGAAAAAAATCATCAGGAGTTTTTAAAAAAATATATTACTTCTTTTGAACAGTCCAAAAATTTTGAAGATAATGATAACCTTTATTCAAGTTTCATTGTTGTAAATATAAAATATAATATTGTTGTCTACGAAAAGTTTCACTGAAAATCCCGTTTGAAAATAATAATAGTATTTGATTTGGGGACAATTTTGAATTCAGTTTTTAATTGCTTGAGGAGTTAGAAATACATTGTAATTTCTTTCTTTCAATTTTTTTGTACATGACAATTCAAATCCAGTGCTTAAAGATAAAAGGGGGAGCTTACAATACTTTCCGAAAATCGCTGAGAATAGAAAATTTAAATTCTTCGTATTGCAATATCTATTTTTGCTTAAACTCAAGATAGTATTTTAAAAACACATCATTTTAAAACGTTTTCATTAGTTCTCTAAAAAAAATTAAGACTTTTTTTTACCATTAGTATTAATTACAAAACAAGTCATTATATATAAACCCTATACTGGTGAATATTTTAAAACATTTTCATATTTTTATTTACATTTAAAATCTTATTTTTAAAAAATCTAACCGTAAACTTGTATTTTTCTACAATTTAAATTTTTCTACAATTTTTTGTGCATGACAATTTAATTTAAGTGAGTGTACAATTTAAGAATATGGACAAAGATTTGATTTTTCTTTAAAAGTTAGTCTGAAAAACATACGAAGTATGATTTTTTACTTTGTATAATCCACTCTCCAAAGCAAAATATTTTAACACATGCTGTAAAAAAAATGATTCAATGGATATAAACTTATACAAATTACATATTTAGTTTCTTTCTAACCAAATAAATATTTTAAAGATTGGACAAAAAAAAAAACAAAAAAACAAAAAACAAGACAAAACAAAACAAAAAAAAAAAAAAATTTATTTTTATTTTACATTAAAATTTAGTCATAGTTATAGAGGACATTTTGAACGACTGGCAGCTGATATTATTACTTCTTTTTCTTCGGGCAGCTGAAAAAAATCAGCAGCCAAGCCTCTGCTGATACACCAAGTAGCAGGGGCAGCTTACAATACTTTCTGAAAATCGTTTGATTTTTGTTTAATTAATTAATTATATGCCTTAATTAGTAAAAATCAATAACCAAATTTGGGGTGTTTCTTAGTTAGAAGGATATCAAGGTGAATGCAAGATTTCGAATCTGAGTGACCTCCCGCTTTGGAGTTATACGTCGACACGTACATACCAAACTTCCTTTATATATATATGTATATATATATATATATATATATACATACATACATACATACATACATACAAGTAGAAATCAATAAGTACTTTAAACT
This sequence comes from Doryteuthis pealeii, assembly GCA_023376005.1. Lineage (NCBI taxonomy): Eukaryota > Metazoa > Mollusca > Cephalopoda > Myopsida > Loliginidae > Doryteuthis > Doryteuthis pealeii. The sequence continues at coordinate 29,974,547 of CM042168.1, forward strand.
GCTCACAGTAACTCTCCCACCACTGTGATCCTACTGTAATCGGCTGGCAATGGCTCTCACATGTATTACAGATTACAATAATAATAGTACTTTATTTGAACAGAATGAGTTCTGAAGTAAATAGATAGTGGACTTTGAAATATCCCATCATACAAAAAAGTACCAGGGAAATTTGGTAGGCAATGGGTTAAGTGTAACATAAATGTCACGATTGATGATAAGGAGTGATTTAAAAAAAAAAAAAAAAAAAAAAAAAAAAAAAAAATCTTATTTAAAAGATAAAACAAAATCTGGAGCATGAGTTTTGGTTTGTGTATGGCTGCTCATGTTAAAAAAGACCATGTTAAAACTAGTCAGTGGTCGAGAAAATATACACTTGAAAGAAAAAAAAAAAAAAAAAAAAAAAAAAAAAAAAAAAAAGAGAAAACAAAATTTTTTTTTTTTAAAGCTGTAACAAAAATATACAAATTAAAAACAAAGAAAAAAAACTAAACATCCAATAGATAAATATATAAAAATACGGTAGTGGGCTGAAAAGTTCTAAGCCTAACCAAGAAGGGAGTGATCTAGAGTTATGAAACATACATTCTATTCCATATAGTTCAACATACTTGGAATATCATTTAAGTTTTTTTTTAACCCCCTCAAAAAAACACAAACAAAAAACAAAACTATTTCCCTTTGGTTGAGACAAGAACTTATCAGACCTCTCCCGTAATATATATATATATATATATATATATATATATATAATATAAATAATATAAATAAATATAAATAATAAATAAAATTATACATGTAAAATCAGAAAAAAAAAAAAAAAAAAAAAAAAAAAAAAATTGCATTATTAAAAGAAAGCAAAAATATATAGTATAAGAAGAGCATTCTTTTCAGAATGAAAATTAGTTTTTAGCATAAAAAAAAAAGATGTTGCAAATGTTAGAAAAGGTTTAAACAATTTGGAAATGGAAGGTGGGGGTATCCAAAGTAAATTTGAAGGTTTGAGAAAATTAGTTACTGAAGAGGAGGATCCTAACTAAAAATTTGATTGTAATTTAACTTTTTGCTCCTGAGTTAAGGGTAGGTTGGTGAGGCTTCCGAGTAAAAGCTTTCTCTCAAAGTTAAAAAAAGAAAAAAAATATAGAAAGATATACCAATCCAGTGTTAATATAAACATAGAGAAGGATAAATCCAGACATGAGAGAGAGAAAAGAAAGATTGAAACAGATCCTGTGAACAACCAAAGATTATATGAAAGAGAGAGAGAGAGAGAGAGAGAGAGGATAAATCCCTAGACAATGGGAGAATAAGATGAGAGAAAAGAGTAATTCAAACAGGTCCTGTGAACAACCAAAAATTATGAAAGAAAAATTGCAGATAATAATAATAATAATACAAGTTCCAGTAATAATATCTGTTTCAGTTTTATTATTGGCATTTAAAAAAATTTGCTTAAAAAAAAAAAAAAAAAAAAATTTATATATATATATATATATATATATATATATATATATATATATATATATATATATATATATATATATATATATATATATATATGTATGTATGTATGTATATATATGTATGTATTTATTTAGTCAACGGTTTTAAAATTAAAAATCCAGGTTGAAATCAAATAATAACAAAAACAAACTAAGAAAGCTTCTTAGTAAGGAATTAAAAAAAAAGAAAAGAAGCTCCGTTAAGGGTTAGTGTTAAGTTAGGGAAATGGAAAAGGCATTAGTTTCAAACAGAGACAAAGTTCATTGTGCATTAGAAATATATCAAAATAAACGGAGAAAAAAAAAAAAATTTCAAAACCAAACCTAGGAGGAGGTAGGCTCCACCAGTCTATTCCTACCCAAAACATACATGGGTATCATTCTCATGACCAAAACAGGTTACGGGATAAGATTTTTTTAGAAGAATTAACATGGCTACCCAGTGTTAATATTGTCTATCAGAGGCTGTAGATCACTTAAGCAGTTTCTACTTAAAATATACTAGCAAACATGAATGGGTTAAGGAAACAAACTTCAGCCTCTAATCTTCCTATACGACTGACAAGATATAAAGAAACGAAACAAAAAAAAAAACAAAAAAACAAACAAAAGAACTTTAAAATTGTTACTCAATGTTTTCTTTCTTATGTCCCATTTTTGGAGTCAAAAATTTTTTTAGGCCCACATAAGCATAAATAGAAATTCCATGTAACAAGAAATACATTTTATTTACAAAAGCAAAATATAGAAAATATAAATCCTGACTAATGACTACACTGCTCCTGGTGTCTATCTGCTTGTCAAGTTGAACTTTCAAACCTTGGGTCAATTTCAAGCATAAGTCTCTTCTCTTTTCAATCTGCAATAAATTACAGCTGAGTACATCATTTGCTGCAGAAAATCTTGCCTTAACTAAGTAAGAAAGTAGGTATTTATCAAAACCTGTTCATCATGAGTAGGATGTAACACAAGGTTGCAAGTATGGGGCATCCAGCGAGAATTGAACTTGCTATTCAGTAGTAACGGATGTGTGAGACTACCTTGCTAACCATTATGCCACAATGGGATGCCCAACCAAGTAAGAAAATATCAGCTTTATCTTTCTATTTCTTCATGTGATGAACAAAGATAAGAACCATACCCCACATTCCAGCTTGATAAATAAACGGAATTACTCTTAGAATGTAACCACACTTCAGTGTGCATTTTTCCTTGGGCCAACTCCAAGCCCATTTGTGAGCCTAAGGACATCTTTAGAATCACTGGTTTGAATTATGTTTAACTTTAATCAATTATATACAATTATACTTAAGAGACACAAATTATGGTGATTTAAAAAAAAAAAAAAAATTTTTTTATAGTAGTAATTAAGTTTTTTTTAACTGACTAGGTATGATCTAATTGAGAATAAATACCATTGTACATAAGATTTTAGGCAAAGAAAATCTTTTTTTTTTTTCCTGAAGAAAAGTATAGTAGGACATTACCATAATTTTATAATTCAAACCTGCTCTACTATAGTAGCATTGAGCACACTTATATGCAAACACTTCTTATTTGCCATCATATATAATATAATATAATATAATATAATACAATACTAGATTAAGTAAGTCTTTAACTCTTTGCCTACCAAATTTTCTTGGTATTTTTAATCTGTATGATGGGATATTTCAAAGTTCACTATCTATTCAAATAAAGTCCTATTATTGTAATCCAAGTCCTTCAGCTCAATAATAATGAACTAACCATCAGTTTTTGTACTTTGCTTTGCATTGGTGAGAGAGCTGCTGTGAGTGGTTTAAAGTAGGCAAAGAATTAATAATGGTATTTGAAAATATCTTTTAAAATTTTAATTGATTTTCTACAAAAATGTTTTTGTCTATTTTATTCCATTTTTACTGTTTGCTTAGTTATACAAAGTGCAAGTGTTCAGCATAATATATTTAATGTGATATAACCCAACTGTGAGTGGGTTCAGAGTAACAAAAATATAGAACAACCCACCAGTGTGTTGTATCGCATTGAATGTGTTTATTTAAGTGGAATAATAATAATAATAATAATAATAATAATAATAATGCCATAGTAGCAATGCAGAAAATTCTGATGGACCACAGATGCCATAGAGAGTTTCCTTTAAGCAAAAGTAAATATCATAATAAATGGTTTGTTATTGGCAGATTTCACAGTGTGTGCCTCTGAACTTATGCACTGGGTTAGGTTTTGGCCCATTTACCACAACTTTTCTTGTTCCCCCAATGATACCTGCACCGGAAAAATAAGGTCTAAAAAAAGTTTGTTTTTTGTTTTTTTTAACCTGAACTATTAAGACTAAAATTGATAATCGAAATAATCTTAAATTGTCAAAAATAAATTAAAAAAAAAAAAAAAAAAAAAAACAAAAAAAACAATTATTATTAATGAAGATGCAATTGTTGATTAATTGATTTAGAGATATGTGCAAAATGAGAGAGAGTGAGAGAAAGAGCGATGTGAAAAGGAAAACATTGACAGAGATATCCATCTAGACAGCTAGGTTAGTACAGTCTCAATAACCACAAACAATAACATTACTACAGGTAAAACGTTTTTATTCATAAAAACGATAAACAATGCTGAGAACAAAACAGTTGTTGGTACAAAACCTACAGTTTAATAACCAGTCCTTTTTTTGTTTTTCTTTTTAGATCTGCAGACGACATTGTCATCATTACATTTTTTTTCCTTCTTTTTAGTTGTATTTTTTTTTTTTTTCCACATTTTAATGTAGGTAAGAGGTTCCATTCAATGCCTGTCTGCCTGTAGTGACAGTAGTAGTAGTAGTAGTAGTAATAGAATAGGGGTAGAAGGGTAGGTGAAGTGGGGATGGCTTAAATGAAACTGGAGAAACTAGCTGTCATCCTTGCTACCTAGAGGATGCTATCAGGGTTGTTGGATTTGAGGGGTGGGTGGGCTGGAATAAATTAATTTGGTTTTTAGTTTGGTATACAACAAAATCTGAGCCTAGTTTTATTATTATTATTATAATAAAATAAAAATCTAGTTTTTAGTTTGCTCCAAGAACTTTGATAGAAATACTAAAACAACTAATCCAGCAAAGTGAGACCTTACTTGGAAAGAGGCTATTGTGGTTTATATTAAAATGAAATCTTTTTTTAAAATTTAAGTTAAAATGTGGGAGGTCAAGGTATTTATTAATATTTATTTTTTAAATTTTTTTTTATTTAAATGTCTAAAAGGATTTGAAAAAAAGCTGAAACAAAAACTAAATTTAATATTTGGTAAGATAATTGTTTTTCTTTTCTTTTTAATGAGCATTTTCATTTAAGTCTTGTGAGCTGAATTTCGCTATGTTTAAACTAGTCATTTTTCACATCTTTCCGAGTAGGTACTGTATAAGCTCATTGGTTGCTGTACTTACACTTGTGAAGTTGCAAGCTACATGCAATGACAACTGAGGAAGATGAGAGACTATTTTAAAGAAATGCATTGAACTTCAACATCACATTAAAATGAATGCATAGTTCAAACAACCATCTCACCAAATGTCTAATAAATCCTCATCCCATAACTACTGAAAAAATTATCAAAATCTAAAACTGTTCATTTTGAAATCCTAGAAACTATATATTTTTCTCTTTACATTTTATATATATATATATATATATATATATATATATATATAATTATACGGGATATTATATATTATACGGTATTTATTTGACAAATATGAATGTAAATTTAACAGATTTTACAATGTATTTTGGTGGTAGCAACACTGCTTATTGGTACCCCTAAAATACAGGAGATATCCCCAGATATCTAACAGCACAGCCAATATCTTAAATCTTTCATATACAAGCATTGGTCCCCAACAATGATTTGGAGTCAATCCATTCAGATGTTTACCACATACACACACAATAACAATGTGTTTCAATTATATTCTCACATATTTGTTTGCATCTGTCACCTTTTACTCACAATGTTTCAAACTCCAGATTTGAATAATTACAAAAAGATGTTTAAATCTAAAATTGATTAATATGACTGCTAAATTCCAATTAATTTAAAAGTTTTGTACACGTCATTTGAAGTTTAAAAAAATTTTTTTTCCTTCTCCTCACTCTTTTAAACAGGAGAGGGGGTGGGGGATTGAGGGGGAAAATGGTGGGGTGGGGGTTGAGAAAAATTTTGGAAAAGAAAAAAAAATCTGTAAAAAATTCTCCATTTTCAGATTTTCATTTTTTTTGTTTATTTAATTTTTTTGTTGCTTTTTTGTTTAAATTTTAGTCATAGTTGAGACAATTAGCCTTGTTTTTTTTTGTTTAAAAGAGAAAAATAAAAATTAGAAAATGAGAAAGCAGTTCATGTATGTGCTTTGGAGAAGGGGGAGAGAGAGAGAGAGAGTTTTAAAATGCACATACGCTTTCTGCATATATATATGAAATGAAGCTACAGTATAAATGGTGAAAATGTTAACTTGATAGTCAACCCGTGTAGTTATACTGTATTAAACATACACATAAGTAGATGTAGTATGGCAGCAACTGCAAACAAATTTGCACACATGCTTCTAGCTTCAATTTAAAAGACAAGAATTAAATAAGAGCAATTTAAATTTTTTTTTTAAATTTAGATATTTTTTTTAATTTTTTTTTTTTTAAATATTTTGCTTTATAATTATTAATTTTTAAAATTTTATTTATATTCAAACTTAGGGGCAAAAAGGGATTTATTATAAAAAGGTGTAAACTAACAATGAAAATACACAGGTGTCTTAGCTCAACTGGTAGGGAATTTTCTTTTTTTTTTCTTTTTAAACTCTTTCCACAAACTGGGTTTGCTGGATGATTGATTTTAATGGCTACAGCCTTTAGATGACCTTGAAAAAATTATAATTTAAAAAAATTTAAAAAATTCAACTTAAAAAAAAAAAATGTTTTTCTTTTTTCAACGAGGTCTGTTAAAACAAATAATGCGATGTTTTCAGCAACCAGAATGCATTTACAATATTAAAAGAAAAAAGAAAAAAAAGTTAAAAATAATAAAAAAATTTTTCTCTTCAGCATGAGCTAGCACCAAATGACTAAAACTTGGAAGGAGGTACTTCAACACTGCACAGTTTCAGCAAAATATAAGCAACCTTAGAACATAAGTTCTAAATGAATAATAAAGGAATTGTAAAATAGTATAAAAATGAGTAAAGAATGATAAAATAAATGACAAAGGGGCAGAAAGTGACATTAAGTCACTGAGTATTTCCAACAGCAGCTCTTGCGGTGCCCAACTGTATACTACCAAAATTAGGATGCAGGGTATTGTCCAAATTGGTGCAGTACATGCTCAAATTGATGTGTCTACGGTTTGGTTGGTGCTAGCAGACCCATCGGTGCGCGGGCTGGCTGGAAATTTGTACCTCATCCTAAGGTTTTCAAGTGATTGGGAACTATAGTTCGAAGACAGGCTACGCCCGTCATAACGCGTGTCTAATGCCATGCGGAAAGCATTAACAACACGAATCTGAAAAATAGAGAGAAAAAAAAAAAAACAAAACAAAACAAAAAGGGAAAGTCAGACAAATGCACACAAACAAACAAAAAATAAATAAATAAATAAAAACTAAAATAAAACAAAAAATGCTGCAGCATTCACTAAAAAAACAAAAACAAGGTAAGGTAGACAACAAACATACTAATAAACTAGTGCAAACACTAAAATTGTAACTAAGACAATCAACTAATGGAAATAGGTGATGTGGTTTTTGTGGGTTTTTTTTTTTTTTTTGCAGGGATTTGTTTTCTTCCACATTTCTTAGGAAGTAAAAAGAAAAAATAGCAAGGGCAGGTGAACAAAAACTAAAGAGAGAAAAAACAAAACAAAAACAAAAACAAAATAAAACATGTAGCAATGACTTCTAAAATAAAACGATGGGTCTCATACATATACACATACATATATATATATACATATATATATATTATACATATACATATATATATATATATGCACGCACACATACACACCATGCAGGGAAGAGTACCAGAGGATAGAGGAGAGGGGTGTCGACACAAACAAACCAACTCCACGCAGGAATATCACAACACAGCTAGTAAAATCCATCATTTTTTTCTTTCTTTTCTCCATTTGAGAGCAGTGAAGTGGCTAGTTTGTGTTTAGACAAAGTTAGTGAAGTATATTATTAATAGGACTTCTACAATCAATTTTAGGACTATAAGTTAGATATACACTATTTCACAGGAGTCCATTCACAGATGGTAAGGGAGGCTGGTGTGTGGGTTTTTTGGAAAAAATGAATGGAAACAAGAAAAAATAAGTTGTTTTTTTTGTTTTGTTTTCTTTTTTTTTTTTGAAATGGGGAAATGTAAAAACAAGTAGAACCCCCAAAAAATTAAAGGTTTAATCTAAAAAAAAAAAAAAAAAAAAAAAAAAAAAAAAAAAAAAAAAAAAAAAAAAAGAAAAAAAAAAAAAAAGAAGGTGCCCTGCACCAGGAACTTGTATTAATCTATCTTCTTCAATTTCATTTCAGAATGATGGCACCATTACATAAGTAAGTCAAATGTGACTTATTTTCTTTTCATTTTTAATTTTGTGTCCTCGATAACATCAGTTTTTTTTTTGCGATTTTTTTTTTCAATATATTTTTTTTTTCAATTATTTTTTTTTTTTTTCCTCTCTTTGCACATTTTTTTCTTTCTGTTTTGGAGATGATTCAATTTCAAGTTTGTAAAACTGCATTCACTTGAGATGACTGATTCTTGTGGGTAGGGATCCACTAGAACCTGGGGTAGGGGGGTGAAAAAAATTTGTCCATCCATCACCTCAGAGAAATGCAAGATTTATTTCTTCATTAACAACGCCATCATCTGTTTTGTGATATATATATACATGTATATCTATATACATATATATTTTTTTTTTATATATATATTCCGCTAACTGGATATGTTAGGGGAAAAATTATACAGAAAAACTTAAGTTTCTTTTCTTCTTTTCTTTCTGTCATCAATTTTAGTTGCCCATGAGATTATAACTTCACCCTACTAAATTGAAGTCTCATGGATGTTTGTGTTGGCAATGTCAGACTGGCTGAAGGTCTTAGTCGGTGACTTTTTGCGGGCTTGATTGACGGGGGCCAGAATAGGTGAGGGTTGCTTGGCAACCAGAGGTACATTTTCAAATGACTGGCTCTTCGCTTTGAACGGTTGATGATCAATTGGAGAGATCGGAGTGGAGACAATTTCTGGGGTGTTAAGGTATATGTTTTCTGGTGGACTTGAGCGTAAATGGTGGTCATGGTGGTAAGCCTCCTCACTTATGGGCCGGGGCCCTGGGTGGCTACGTGAACTACGTATGCTGTGTAAACTGTGGAAACTGTGAATGCTACGTTTTTCCTCAAGGTCTTCCAAAGTACTCTTAAACGCTCGCACTACCCGAAGCTGTCAACAGAAGAAAATCAGTCAGCCATTTAGGTCAACATCTCAATGACAGCAGGAGGAGGAGGAGGAGGAGGAGGAGCAGTAAAAACTTAACAATTGAGGACTGTTCAAAGTTATCCACTTTTTGGGAAACTAACTCTTTTGGGGTTCTTTTGAAACCATTATAATAAGGTTAATGATATTAAAAAAAATCACTTAAAAAAATTAATAAAAAAAAAAAAAAAAAAAAAATTCCATAAAATCAAGATGAACAATCCTGGAGTGGAGTGGGTGGGTGGGGAAATTAAAATACTGAATTGAATAATGGGATGTTTTTTGTATTGTTTATAACTGAAGAGCCATTGACCTTTTTTTTTCTTTTTTCTTTGGACAATTGACCTTTTTTCCATCTTTAAAATTGTCAGGACAAAATTTGGGCTAGTTCATTCGATAGCCTTCTTCAAATGTACAGCCAATATAGAAAGAGCTTGTTCTCCACAGACAGTACCCTTGAAGAAGGCAGTAGAATGAATAGGCCAAAACATTATTCTGAAAATATTTAGGATACAAAGATTCAATTATCTGGGGAAAAAAGAAAAAAAAAGTTAGCTATAATGCTATATATATATATATATATATATATATATATATATAATAAATGAGAGAGGGAGAGAGAGGATCAGATTGGAGAGTTAGTAAGAATGAAATCTTAGAGTTCTTTCTTTCAATTAGTTATAACTAAGGTTGGTGATAGTAACAACTATTCTAAAAGAAGTCCGAAGCAAAAAAGCATGAAGTTTCACCTGAACACATTGTTAGAATGCTAGTAAATAAGTGAGTGACTTGAGATTCAACAATTCTCAGTATAAAAAAGAAGGGGTGTGAGTAATTAAATCAGATTGGAAGAATAAAGAAAAGAAAAAAAAAAAAAGAAAAAGCCAATCAATAAAATTTCCAGGTATTTTGAGTAAAAACCAGGAAATAAAAGGAACAATATTAAACAAAACAGAGAACGTGAATAAAGACCTTAGGGTCATTTTCCTTTAATATATAGCACCATATCTGAATTTAGACAGTTGTTGGTAATAATGAGTTTCAAGATATATTTATTTTCCCTGCCCTTCCCAGATTGTACAGAAGAACAGATTTGAAGCCTTAGAGATCTTAAATTGGTAAGTGTATGAAAGAAAGTGTGGGAAGTGGAAAATTAAAAGTTAGTAAATTTTTGTATTAGGAAATAAAAGCTTGTTGTTTTGCAATTAGTTTAGATAATATTCTCATTTCTGAGTGGCCACTATGTATATTAGGTTGGTTCATAATTACAAATTTCCAGGAATACAAACTAGAAATCTAATCACACAGCAAAGGCATCAGATTAAAGATAAGGCAACTTTTTTGAAATGTTAAAAGAAGAAAAGATACTAGACTTGATCACTTAATAAAAATGGAGCTTATTTTGGATAGTAAGAGTGGAAATTAGTTCCCTACAATATTTCCAAGGATATAACGTGTTAATTTTTTTTTGTAGAGACTTTAAATACATTATCAAAATGAGTTTGTTAGAAAGTCAGTATACAATTTTTTTTTAAAGATATTAAAAAGATTATATATATTTTAAAGATACTGGCTTTCCAACAAAATCTACAGGTTGTTGCTTGAAATCAGGCCAAGGATAACATTAGATCCTTATATTGCAGGATAGTAACATAATCAACTCATCATCAAAGCTTGCTGATAGCACAAATTCACTCTTGCCATCTGTCTATTTGTCATCGCTCTTGGCAAGTTCTCTAGGTGGCAACCAGTGCCTGCAAAGCAACATTCACCTATAGACTACTACACATTATCAACTAATAATATAAACTGGCAACAAAACCTGAGGTAAATTTATAGTAGTAATAGAAGAAAGCTAAAATATCTGAAAAGATCTTGAACTTAAATTAGATAGGGAAGAAAAAAAATATTCTTAGAATTGTATGTATTTTGTTAATATTTTGACATTCCTCATCCATGCACATGTGAGTGAAAGTAACATGCTGTTACATGCTGTTACATGTAACGTGAAGGTGGCAGGTGCCTATCTATTAGTCACAGATCTTCTTACTCAGCCAAGAAGAGAGAAATAGTTGCAAAGGATTAGCTTGAGGCATATTTGACAACCAAGAAACTAATAGTTATGAAGAGCTTCAACTTTATGATATCAGACATTTATTAACAATTAGTATCTTAGTTAAAAAAGAGTGACATACATTTTAAAAAGAAAAACATGTCTGCAAATCATAATTCTTTCAAATATTGAAAACTATTTTTGACAGTGACCATTTGCCTATCAAAGAATTGTTTGATGGAACTATTCCGACATTAATTTTTGGAGAGCCACTTGCTTGCTGGAGCACTAAGACATAGAAGGCTTTGAATAAATAGTTACCCCCCCCCTAAAAAAGAAACTATTGGATGAATTACTTAACAATTTGATCTGTATATAGATATTATATTAATACTGTATATGTTCTGTGCAAAGATTTTTTTTCAATGGTTGATGTGAGAAGATATATATATATTAAAAAAAAAAAAAAAAAAAAAAAAAAAAAAAAAGAGAAGAGATTCCCAAACAAATAATAATGGTAATGGCATTAGATACAATTTTGGCTTGGTTTCTTTGTTTCATGGCATATCAACCTTTGTGAGTTATTTAATGCAAAAGTCATCCTAATAGAAGAACAGTAATGGTACTATTTAACCCATGGCAAAAAGTAAATGTAATAGTGCGACTAGAGTCTGAACTCTAGTGTGTTAAAGTTTTCTACCATTTATGATATATAAAGAAAAAATAAAATTAATGAAAGGATGAAGACACTGTTTAAAGATTATGATCAAATTTAGAAATAAGTGTCTTTTAGGCTGTAACTCAATAGAATAGAATAAATTCTATATTAAATCAAAGAAGTGTGTATTGTAATGGTTATTGTTGTAGGAAAGGGACTCAGCGACCCATCTTGGATGATGCTGTTTGCATTTTACATAGAGTTAATACCCTTGGGAAAGGTATGAATCCAACTATTTCTCCCATCAGCTATGGGTAAATAGTAGGGTAGACTGTGCTCTTTAACCATGGCTAGGTAATCAATCTAGAAGGAAAACACTGCTTAAAAAATTAACCATGTGTCACATCCTACTTGTGTGGAGGGGTTGATAAATACATACTGAATCATACTGGTTTCGTATGGATACTTTAATCAATATATACCCAACACATGACAATGTAGTGGGAGTTAGTACAGTGTCTGTATTTAGTTACAGCCTTTGTCAATGGAACGCTATGCTTATAAAAGGTGAATATTATATGTGGATTCTACAGAAACAAAAATGAAATGAAGACAATTTAAAAAAAAGATATTCCTTTTGTCTAATTAGTAACAGAGTTCTTGCAAATTCAACAACAGCAGTTGTTTTTAAGACAATTTCTAGTTTATATATATATATATATATATATATATATATATATATAAAGAAAAAAAGTATTCCAAAAGAAATTTATTTGTAGATTGTGAAGTCGGTGTTAAAACATTTTGGTTTGTTATCAAACCTTCATCAGGGCAATAGGATGAGTATAGTAATGTCTAAATCTGGAATACTTTTCAAAATATATAAGTTTCTCCATCAACATCAAACTAAATGTTTCTCTATCAGCATTAATAATGACCATTAAACTAAGCCGATCTTTGCAATTGAACTACACAGGTGATTTGTTTTTAGTGGTGAAGGTTTGTGTAGAACCAAGCTAGCTTTTTGGATAAGCTGATAACAAAAACACGGCCTATCAAAGCACAACAGATTCTCCAACCAACACTTTTCAGGTTTTGAATTCAGAAATTTTCCTTTCTCCTAGACTTGTTGCTAGAGAGCTCAGTCTGTTCTACTATTTTACCTATAGTTAGGGGGTGGGGAGAGAAGAGATGGATACGCCTTTACCAAGAGCACTAGCTTGAAGTGAAACACAAACAACCTCATCCAGGATTTGAACTTGACTCCAAGTCTATTTTCTGTGACAACATCAGCAGTTTTGGGGCAAATCTAACTCAGACATATTTAATAAATAAGGTGCTAATTAAGATTAAATAATGATTATTCAATAATCCTTGAGTATATAACTAAGGGAATTGTGACATTGGTGGTAATGTAGTTTCAGTTATAGATAGACATACATAATTTCCACTATAATAAGATATATATGTTTGCTGGTTTCATCTGAACAGTATTTCTTTCCCAAATACATGAAACTTATAGTCATTAGACCAACATGAGGAGGTGATAAAACCATTTATTTTAGGATTTATCCTGCTCTACTGGCCAGTATTTGAGCACTTTCCTGATTGAAGTAAAAATGTCTTTATGATTTGTTGTGTGCACGTGCGCATGCACACACACACTTGAACATAAGCACTTTGCATGATATAATGCATGTATATGTATACACACATCCAGCAATTACCAAATTTCACAACTTTAAAGACTTCATTCTATTGATCAAAGCCAAATTATTATTCCAATTCTAATAGTTCCTCAACTTTTCTGATATAAACTGAATCTATTTTACTACTTTTCTATAAGAAGTAGATATCTCACAGAAGCTATCATGGATACAACTACACAGATGATTTAGTGTTTCACACAAATACACCTGCCAAAGCTGAATCTCTGCTGTGTAGCCTTGGCCTCTATGCGAACTCTGATAAAATGTGTTTTAATCAAGATGGTGACATCTCCTCATCAAATGGCCTGCCTCTGAAATTAGCAGACTAGTTCACATTCCTCAGTAGCAATATCGCATCTACTGAAAGCAATGTCAACATACATAGATAAAGCATGAACTACTATTGACAGGTTAACAACCATATGAAAATTTGATCTCTTTGATGCATTGAAATAGAAATTCTAAGCTGTATCATTATTACTGTAGGGTTGAAACACTTAGAGAAAAAAACCGTACAATCACTTACAACCAATCTCAAAACATACTGGGCACTACTGAGGAAGTAAGGATAAACTCATAAGTAAATTTCTATGGACTCCTACACATGGACATAACAGTGTTGGCCAATCAGCGAAAACTTACATTCATTAGCTCTGTGCAGACACTGGATGCCATCTAGAGGACTTGCCAAGGGCGATGGTTGATAGGAGCAGATGTCGAAAGAGAATCAAGGGAATCTGAACTGTTGGAACACCTTAATGATTATGATGACCTTCTCTTCTGTTTCAGGAGATCTGGGTTGTCACTCTTGGTATTGTAGCCTTAATGGAACTTTTTAAGGCAACTCTTGCAGAGTTATACATTCCAGCCATTACAGAACTACCAAGATTTAGGAAAACAGCCATCTTTTCATTTAATTAAGGTAAATGTCTGTGCTGAGATGTCACTTGCATTGACACATTTATTCCCAGTTATGATCCACAATAGCTTGACTGGCTGCTTTGAAAGCCAAGAATATGTGTGTATACATGTGTTTGCATATTTACATGTGTGCGTGTGTAGGTGTCATAATAGTTATTGGGTTAATAATTTTTGGTTCCAATAAAGCTCTATTAACAAGATTACATAGCGTATATACAGAGTGGCACAAAAGTTACTTTTCCATAATATTTTATAAACACATTTAGATATACGAGTTGGAAGAACAGCTACTGTTAATTGGCTTTCAAGATCACCTGATCTAATGTCATGTGACTTCTGTTTGAGAAATCCCCAAAGAGAAAGTTTACAAGAAAAATCTGTTGGAATATTTTATGTTCAAGCCTCCTAGCTAGCCATCATGGCAACAATATTATTGTAATCAAGGAAACGGGCAAATGCTTCACTTGGATGTCTCATGTCACAAGAGAAACTTTAAAAAATAATAGTCAGAGAATGGTCCATGACATTTTGCAAGATAATGCTGCAGTTACCTATCTAATTAGCAGTACTTGAATATTAAAAAAAAAGTTATGTTATTTAATTAAATTTAATTTTAAAACTTGAGTTTTTGAACAAATAGATTATATATTTTTCTTTAATTTTTAACTAAAATAACTACTGGGCTGAAGGAACAGCCGCCACACAAACTTGTTTGGTACGCTGTGGGCGGAGCTCTAAAATGCAAGACTAAGATCTGGTAAGCAATTTAGGGAGCTAAAGACCCTTGCAAAGGAAAGGACAGAGTGGATTCATATAAGGAAGGACTGAATGCAGCTGTAGGATGTTCCAAAATACTACACCAACAATACAGTCTCATATTGAACATTTTTTATTTAATACTTCATTTCACTAATGGATTCATTTTTATTAAATATAAAAATTCATAATTAAATATATGATCTTGTAGAGTAAAGTATTTGCCTATGCAAAATAGGCCCAAAACTGACACACTAACGGACAACAAACTTATAGAGAAAGTTACCAACTTGGAAGACCGTAAATAATTGCTTGTTGGTCAAATCACATTCTGACCAGATGGTTTGTTACCTGAGAGCGATGCAGGAAGTGCTGACAAACTATGTTGAATGCAGGCCAGCATGTGATCAATCTCAGCCAGGTTACTTTAGCAAGGGTTTATAATGTTGAAAAAACCTGAAACCCCCAATGAACAATAGAACATCACTGATGATGAATCCAACCACATCTTAGAGATGTATTTTGCAAAAAAAATATTAAAAATAAAAGCTGATATATTTAACTATACCAAATTATAACCTATTATTAATCTAACACTTAATAGATTTATATAAAGTATTCTTAATTAGGTATTTATAAGGCCATCTTTTTCTGAGCAAAAAGAAATGATGTTATCCTAATATTAGCTAATTAGTGGATATCATTAACAAGTACTCTGCTAAAAATTTACCACATGTTTACCTGCAGTCAAAAGGCCTGTTAGAGATAGCCTTAATAAATTTCTGATTTTGAATAATACATTTCAATAAATTGATTCTATTGTTAATAATAATTTGATCTTGCCAGAAAACTGAAGAAGCTGTGGAACATGAAGATGTACCTTTAAATCTCTTCAATGCCGATTACAGTCAAGTCATGCTGAAAGCACCGGTTCCCACTAGATCACCAAAGTTAAATAGTGACAACACTGTTCAATACTTAATTAGGTAACCTCTTGAGCACCAGCAGGTACTGTAAGCAACCAGAGCCCTTTGTTTTATCAAAAGGGCTTGATTCAGCATTAAATGACCTAAAAAGGTTGATATACTGTAAAACAACCAACCAACATCTTTAATGCCATTTTGTAACTAACCATTATTATTTACATAATAAAAGTCACAAACACTTTAAATTCTTGCTACTCACTTCAAATAAGATTTTTTGTATGTATCTTATTGTAGCACACCAAAAGGGCACATTGTAGGGCAATTTTTGTTTGCATACCAACACTATAATGCACAACACTATAATTATTAAGCAATTTCCAACCTAATGGGGAGGTGAGGGAGAGATCTTTGTTTGCACTTAACTTGATCATAATCTATCAAGGGAGCTAGCTATTAAATGCAATTAAGGATTCTATAGAGTGGCAAGGGAGAGGTCTTTGTTGTCATTTAGCCGAATCATAATCTATCTAGGGAGATTGCTATTAAAAAGGTAATTATTAACTACTTCACCTTATTTGCAATTAAGGGTTCTATAAATAGGACATTACTTGACATTAAGTTTAATGACCACTGAAGGCAGCATTTAAGTAAATAAATAATATAAAATAAAATAAAAGTAAATAAACTCATTTTCTTTTTCTCTAGTAGAGCTGATAAAATTGTGTCATGAAGGCGAGAAAGTTGCAAGTTCCAATCATTTGCACTGAATCACTTTTCTTCAGATACATTTCGGGAGAATTGCAGCATTATAAGAGGTCAAAGGAAAAACAATTTCAAGGAACTTCTTTGTCTTCTTCACATTTGGAAACAAATTTGGTTTGAAGTGTTTGTTTAGGTTCTTCACTTCCAGAAACTTATTTTATAGCCTGTTGGTTAAACATCACCCAGAGAGAGAGAGAGAGAGAAAGAGAGAGAGAGAGAGAGAGAGAGAGAGAGAGAGAGAGAGAGAGAGAGAGAGAGAGAGAGAGAGAGAGAGAGAGAGAGAGAGAGAGAGAGAGAGAGAGAGAGAGAGAGAGAGAGAGAGAGAGAGAGAGAGAGAGAGAGAGAGAGAGAGAGAGAGAGAGAGAGAGAGAGAGAGAGAGAGAGAGAGAGAGAGAGAGAGAGAGAGAGAGAGAGAGAGAGAGAGAGAGAGAGAGAGAGAGAGAGAGAGAGAAGAGAGAGAGAGAGAGAGAAAGAGAGAGAGAGAGAGAGAGAGAGAGAGAGAGAGAGAGAGAGAGAGAGAGAGAGAGAGAGAGAGAGAGAGAGAGAGAGAGAGAGAGAGAGAGAGAGAGAAGAGAGAGAGAGAGAAAGGAGAGAGAGAGAGAAGAGAGAGAGAGAGAGAGAGAGAGAGAGAGAGAGAGAGAGAGAGAGAGAGAGAGAGAGAGAGAGAGAGAGAGAGAGAGAGAGAGAGAGAGAGAATGTACCAAACAAATGCTTTTTAATAGATAAAGTAAATAACCTAAACAATGACAGTTCAACTTTGTTCTTGTTACACAACATACGTATGGATTTTTTTATAACCGAGTTTCCAAAGTTTTGGTGATCACTAAAATATGGGAACTACAGAGCATAGTTCATTTGAAAGTTCTTTTTTTCTTCTTTTGTTCATGGGTGATGAATTTTTTTTTTTTTCAATTGGGATGAATTTAAGACCTTTGTAAAAGAGAAGATGGATGTAGGTGGAGGGAGAGGAGAAAGGAATGAAAGGAAGGTGGTAAGAGAATGTTTTTTTTGGGGGATATTGTGGGTAGTTTTCATAAAGCCCAATATAAGAGGGGCGAAAAAAGAAAAGAAAAATGTAATAGGGAAAGACAAGAAGAAAAAAAAGAGACCAAATAATTTTTTCTTTTCTTTCTTTGATTTTTTTTTTTTTTTTTATATAGCAACAATTATCAGCAATAAATATTAAATAAATATATATATATATCAAGCATTCCTAGAAGGAAAAATGAAAGTCAAGGCATGCAAATATTACCAACAGTTCCGGCATGAAATTTGAGAAAGAAATAGTAAACCAATGCCAAATAGCCAAGGTTTAAAAAAATGGCAGTAAAAAGGAGGATTAAAACAGCGAAAATCCACATGAAAAGAAAAAGGAAGTTTGGGCAGGGCTATTTGGAAAACTTCAAAACATTTCTGAAGCAGCAAAAATAGTTACTAAATACAAAGAAAAAAAAAACTAATGTTGATACAAACTGGTAAGGAAAATGGGGGAGGGTTTTTTTTTTTTTTAAAATGTTTTTCAACTTTTTTAAAGGCTAAAGAAAAAAAAATCCTAAAAAGATGAACAGAATTGGAAAGGGGGTGGGAAAGAAGAAAAAAAAAAAAAAAAAAGCCGTGCAATATTAATTTCTGAATAGCCAAAAATATACCTTACAATTTTAAAAACTACTTAAGAGAACTTACTTTTTGGAAACTGGTTGAAAAGAAACATTACAATGTCAGTCATTTAAAAAAAAAGAAAAAAAAAAAAAAAGTGAAAAAAAGAAAAAGAAAGAAAAAAGTGAAAAAAAAAAAAAAAAAAAAAAAAAAGAAGCTTTGCCAATAAAAATCTTTGTAAGATTTCTCCTTTTGAAAAAGCCGTCAAATAGAAGATTCCTTAGAGAATGAAAATGACAAGAATGAGAATATATAACCTTTATCTTCATTCTATTCATGGCAAGTAAAAAACATTAGGATCTCCATAAACATCTACAATAATTATATATATATATATATATATATATATAAAAAAACAAATTGTAAACCTTTCTAGATTATAGGCTTAAGAAAATGCAAAAAACATCAATAGGCAGCAGTAAGCACAAATATTGATTGTTGTACGTTAGAAGAATAGGCTTAAAAATATCAATTTATAAAGGGTAGAGAATATCATGTATATATATATATATCTTAAAGCTAAGTCATATCCAAAACAAAACATGTAAATGAGGACAACTACTACAAGAAAATTACACTGAACAAATGCTTTGTATAGATAAGATTTTTGCTGTTTAAAAAAAATTTTTTTTATAACTGTCGATATTAAAGATTTTCAATAATTTATATCTACAAAAGCTACATTAAGTCTATTTTAATTACACACCATCATCCAGCAAAATTCTTGCATTGAAGACTGTTACACCAGTAAAAGTTATTCAATTTAAATGATTTACTTAATAATTGTAATAATAATCAGCATAATCCAGAACAAAATGACCAGCTCTTTAAATGATATGGTAATTATTTTGTTGGCTTAAAGAGCTTCAGCTTGATTTTTATCTAAAAGAAATGAAAATTTTTTTTAATTCAACTGACAGTTTCTCAAAACTTTTGTTAAATATATTTTTGGTGTATTAGACAGGTTTAAAATTTCCCTGAAATTGAGAAAATAATATTGAATTTTTTACTAACTACTAGAAAACAGGAACTGTAGGTATTTATCCCACCTGTTCACCATGTGTGACAAGGTCACATGTAAGGGGCAGTGAACAAGGATCAAAGTTTCTATTCAGTAGTAATAAATAACTTACTAACCATTACACCACAATGGGAGGCTCTAAGGGGATTATATAAAGTAAGCCAACTTTTTGTAAGATTTAAGATATGCTAAGTTACTGGTCACTTTGAATTTTTTTTTTGGCAGCAGGGATATACAAAGAATTATGAAATTTTAATAAAATTTCAACTTAAAATTATCCTGCCAATCATTATGTTAGATCTATTAAATTGGTTAATTCATACAAAGTTAAAAAAAAAAACACCCTATGCTATTACTAAAACCCATCAGTATTAAGGGTAGAAGATGTATAGACAAAATTTAGTCATTAATTTTTAACAAATATTAGGAAAAAAAAAAAAAAAAAAAAAAAAAAGGAATTGCAGAGGGCAAAGAATTGTGTTAACAAAAATTTTGAATCTGAAAGTAATTTTTAAGATAAACCCAAATTCATTATCAAATTTAGCAGAACTCAATAATAATAAAAAAAAGAAAAAGAAAAGAGAAAAAAGATTAGCACAAGAAAATTCAACCCATTCCAAGAATTATATTTTTTCAAGAAATACATTCAAAAGTGATGCCATTTGAATTATTCCATCAGCAAAAAAAGGAGATTAGATTTAATAAAAAAAAGAAAAAAAAAAAAAAAAGAAGAAAAAAAAAAAAAAGAAAAGATTAATGACTTCCAAATAGATTTAAAAATCTTGATGATTTTATGAAAATGAACCAAATAAACAAAATGATTGATGAAAAATTATTGCTATAATTTTCTAGTTAATACTTTGGTTAAAAAAAAAAAAAAAAAAAAAAAAAAAAAAAAAAAAAAAAGAAAGAAAGAAAAATCCCCTTTCTCCAAACAATCCAACATTTATGAAGAAAGTATAAAATTGCAATTGATGATAGCAGCATAGTTTTTTTGTTCCCAAATAGTGATAAGTTTGAACAGTGACTCAATACCAAACATTTAGTAAATCACAAGTAAAATCAATTGGTTAAACTTGGTATGTTATTACACACCACAGCAAACATTAACTGCAGCAACAATTGAATATATTAATAGAAGAAAGAATGGCATCACTAGCACAGTGTGTGTGCGGGGAGTGGGGGGAATTAAAGAAAAAAAAAAAAAAAAAACGAAGAAAAAAAAATCCAAAGAAAAGAATTCCAAAGAAAAAAAAAAAGACAGTTGGGCCAGCTCTTACTAATAAGTAGCATTAAAACAGTTAACTGCAAATAAGAACTAAAAAAAAAAAAAAAAAAAAAAAAAAAAACTACAGATATATATATATATATATATATATATATATATATATATAAATAAATGAGAGAGAGAGAGAGAGCGAGATTATATATATATATATATATATATATATGAGAGAGAGAGAGAGAGAGCGAGATATATAGATATATATATATATATATAGATATAGATATATATATATATATATATATATATATATATATATATATATATATATATATAGATATAGATATATATATAGATATAGATATATATAGATATAGATATAGATATATATATATATATATATATATATATATATATATATATAGAAGAGAGAGATATATATATATAGAGAGAGAGAGATAGAGAGAAGGAATTTCGAAAAAAGAGAAAAAGAAAAAAGGCATGCTTTAAACTAAAGACTAAGTGGCAAAATTGATAAAGCTGAACAAAAAGAAATTGCATTAAAAGAATGAAAAAAAAAAGAAAGAAAGAAAAAAAATGGGTAAGAAGTGTTAAATTAAAAAAAAAAAAGAGAAAAAAGAAGTGAAACTATTATAAGAAGACATGTTATTGTTGGTAGAGAAGTCGACATCTTTTTTTCTGCTGAAGATATAAAAAGGTTAATGGAACAAGAATCAATTCATCATCTTCTGAGTTGGGGGGTGGCAAGAGATGAAAAAAAAAAAAAATGTATATATATATATCAATATTGACAAAACAATACTAAGCAATTAGAACAACACAACCAAATTGACAATAAAATCATAAATCACAGTTCAGAATATAAAAAGTTTTAAGGCTATATCAAATTTGGTGGGAATGAACACTTTCTATTAATGTTTAGGTGTGAAAAATCTTTAAATCATTATTTTTCTTAAAAAGTCATATTTAGTTACTATTTTCTTTCATAAGAAACAAGCTTAAGTGGGTTCTAAAGGCCTTCAAATTAATCCACACAACTACACTGTATGAGAGGAACAAACTTTGATTTAAATAAAAATATGTATATGGTTACAGCTAACAAATTCTCATTTGCATTAAATCTGTAGATTTAACTAAATAAAAAAAAAGTTAAAAAAAAACAAGTTAAAAAAAAAAGAAAAAAAAAAAAAGGAATTTAATTTAAAAACTTATATATATGATAGAATAAAAGATGACTTGTCGGAAAAAGAATAAAACCAAACAAGTCGCAATACAATAAATATAAAAAAGTGCTCAATACGTACATAGAGCCAATTTAATAAACCGAATAAAAAAAAAAAAAAAAAAAAAAAAAAAAAAAAAAACAGAAGCTTACCATCTGGGTTTAACAGATAGGATAATCTTTCTAGCAGTTTCTCTGACTATCTTATATATTTTAGGGAAAGTAATGTTATTCTAAGACTGACTGGAACATTTTAAAGAATTGTAATAAAAATATGATTATATTCTTTACATCTGCAGACATCACCAAAACTTCAAACAGCTTTAAAAATTAAAAGAAAAAAAATCTCATCATATAAAATCATGGGTTGAAATTAGTTAATATAACTAGAGCAAAAAAATGTTCATGGTGTAGCAGGAATGTACAAGCACCCACACCATAAATTTTTTTTTTTGTCTTTTATTCAGCCAACTCAAGAAATCAAAAATCAAAAAATAAGGTGAACTAATTGGCCTATAAATCTGCTTCATGCAGAGATGAACTAGAGGGGGAAAAAATAATATCTAGTGTCAAAAAGTAACAAAATAATATTAGTGTCTTCCATTCCAGGAATGAAACCGGATGGCATGCAAATCTATGGCCATTGACATTAGCAAATCGTGCAGGGAGACACTACCGTCTCGTCTTGAAACAAAATACTGGCCAATTCCTTTTTTTTTCTTTATCAACATGCATCTGGCGTGATACATAAAAATTCCAAAAAGATATATTTTTTTTGTTTTTGAAAGAGAAATAAAAGCTATAAAT
>CM042168.1:30002281-30021733 GCA_023376005.1 Doryteuthis pealeii
TTACAAAAATATAAAGCAAGGTAATAACTAAAAACTTAGTTTTTTATTTTAAGAATCAATCTTTAAGAAACTTTCATGGCTACGATTTTCAGGTGAGCTGGTAATTCACACGTCTGACATATTCAATAAAACACTTTTATCCTCTTTTTGATTCATGTGACTAAAACAGGGATGACATATGTCATGTGGTTCAATTTGCAAAGTAAATATTTATTGTCATGGCAGAATTTGCTACCTACTCCCCATCCTTTGTGTCACAAAAGGTTTTAAAATAATTTTTTTTTCCAGGCACAACTTACAATTTGCCAAACCCTCATTACAGGGATACGTTTTATTTCATTTTTATTTTAAAAATTAATCA
Source organism: Doryteuthis pealeii (assembly GCA_023376005.1). NCBI lineage: Eukaryota > Metazoa > Mollusca > Cephalopoda > Myopsida > Loliginidae > Doryteuthis > Doryteuthis pealeii. The sequence goes on from CM042168.1 coordinate 30,002,643, forward strand.
CTCAATTTCAGGTTATCTTCCCAGCCTCATTTCTTTTGTAATCCTAGATATATCTGGATAGTTTTTGTGCTCTTAGCTGAAAGAAGCTCCACCCTTCCTCTTCATATCTTTACAAGACAGAAGATACATTCTGATGAAGCTAAGAGAAGAGAGGTAATTTTACATCAGGTTGTGCTGATAGCACGGATACCCATGACTTACCAACTGTTGTTATTGGCAGGCCCTCTGCATAGGATCCAGAATCTGCAGTGGATTGATGTAGGTTTTTACTGGTTGACTATATGGGTGTGTCCATGTGTAAGTCTCTATGGGAGAACATCACTTATGGGGTTTGTCCTTGCTTGTTTTACTTGAATGGTTTGTGTGATAGTATAAAACAGGAAATATACATATCAAATAAAGAATCATTGGGTCTATAGTTCATGCTAATTATGTCACCCCACAAGGAAACAGCTGTACGGTCACCCGCCCCCCATCTCACAAACTATCCGAGTGAGACGGACAAGACATGCAGGACACTGCTGGAGAAGCAAGGATGAACTCATAAGCGACGTTCTCCTGTGGAAGCCAACACATGGACATGCAAGTGTGGGGCGCCCAGCAAGGACCTACATTGACCAGCTATGTGAGGATGCTGGTTGCTCCGCAGAGGAGCTCCCAGGTGCAATGAATGATAGGGAAGGTTGGCGAAAGATTGTCATGGATACCCATGCTGTATGCATGACATGATGATGTTAACTATTTTTAGAATAATTTGGAGGGCTTCTACATCGAGTAAGCTGAGTTTGGTGTTTGATATATTATGGACAAGATTATTTCTACTCAATATGTTTCCATTTGCTGTTATTACACAACAGTTTTAGTTTGAGTTTTAATTTTGAAATGTAGGTATTGTTTATCATACATAAAACAAATAAAAAATGACTTACCTGTCCCCAGAGGAGGGCACCAATTCCCAAGAGTAAACACCACATCCATTGGTCCAAACTCAATCCTTTGGTACTAAATGCAAAACCTCCCAATTCAATAATAATAACCTGAAATTAAAAACAATATTCATATTGGAATTATTAAATAACAACAGTCAAATTGGTTGGTTGGTTTTTATTTACAGCATGTCAACTCATTGGGTTATATTATGCTGAAGACATTTTTGGTTTATTTCTTTGTGAGGTATGGTTGTTATGTGTGTAGCTATTTGCATATCATTTTAGTTTTTGCTTCTATTGGTAATTGGGTTCAATAGAAATAGTGACAGAGGTTTAGTTATCAGCTGAAATCAGTATTTCTGCTGAGGATTTGAAAATCAAGAGTATATAGGTAATTTTAGTAAGTCTATGAGCCTACATTATTGATAGGTGGCAGATTCTTTTCAGAAAGTTCATTATATTCTTAGGATCTATTTTTCAAAAATAGTTCTTTCATGTTGTTAATGTTGTAGAACTTTCTTTGAGTGTTAGTAATGTTTGTGCATTCAATCTATTATAGCATATAATATTCAAATATTGGTTTCCACATGAACATTTAGGTGGAGGTTCTATTTCTAGAATGGTGAGTAAATCTGGTGTGGCTAATGTGTAACTGAGCAAGGGTAGTTTCTTATCTTCTAGTCTTACTAAGATCAAATTTCCTTTCTTTTAAAATTTTGTAAGAGATTGTTGTGGGTATTTTCATCCCATTGTTGTTGTCATTTCTTTGTCATTATTTGCCTGTGTTACCTGAATCTTTATCTATTAACTTAAAGTTATGATGTTATAAGTATGATTGAACAAGTTACCACACATGACAACATACTGTAATTATACTTGTATAAGATGCATTATTGGAGGTGTTCATAGTGTAATGGTTATCATAGGAAATGGACACAGCAACAAGAGTTCAAATCCTGGATGAAACTGTTTGCATTTCTGAGCGGTAATACACTTGGGAAAGGTATGTATCCAGCTATCCTTCCACCAGCTATGGGTAAATAGTATAGCAGTCTTGTCTCTTTAACCTTGGTATGGCAACTGGTCAAGAAGGAAAACTGAATTCAGCCTGTTAAACTGTATAAAAATTGATTTTGTGTCACATTCTACTCGTACGGTAGAGTTTGGGTAAATACTTTGAGAATTTTTTCTTAAGAAATCTTTTAAGGGCATTTTGATATTCGTATTTTTAAACCATTGTAAATAGCGTTTTATGCCTGGGCGGAATTTTCCCGGCAAACGTTTTAAAAAATTTGTATTTTTGACAGTTTAAATAGCGTTCGATGCAGGTGTTGAATTTTTACCCTTATTTGTAAAAATCGAATCTTTTTCCCGGCAAACGCTCCCCCCAAAATTTGTATTTTTGACAGTTTAAATAGCGTTCAATGCTGGTGAGAACGATTGCACTTGGCAAAAATAGAATCTTTCTCAGCAAACGCTAAAAATTTATTGAAATTTTGAAATATTAAACCGTGATTGGTTTATTGGGTATTGAGACACGGCAACGATCCCTTTTTATCGATGAACGGCGCGAGAATCGCCAGACAGAATTTATTTTTAAAGTATCGAGTATCAAATTTTTCTGTCTCCGTTAAAATTTATTTAACGTTAAAATGTTGAATATCCAGGTTTAACGAAAATTAACAAATTATTGAATTTGTTATAGTTATCCTGGATATATAAAATTTATGAGACATTCATTAATGTCATTCACTCTTTAGAGAGATAAATTTAAATTTACTTAGAAGTAAATTTTTTATGTATATGTTGAGTAAGAGTCAACATTGTATTTTATTACAGGCTGGACGAAAATGGTTAAAATTTGTATATTTTAACTTAGTCCCCCTGTATGTATTTTCTTTATTTGAATTATCAAATAAAGTATATTACTCAGAGTGAGTAAAATTGATTTAAATTAGTAAAATTTGGTTGGAGACCGTTTTAATTTCTTATTCATTAAGAAAATATTTTTATTGTCCCGGCGTTTGAAGCCTCTTGAAAGTAAAGAATAAAAGGAGAAATACATAGTTATTTCTCCTAATATATTAGTAAATTTGTGTCATTAGACACTTTGTTTTGTCTCGGCAATTTGTCGAGATATTTTTTTGATTGTAAAACAGGGATCGAAGAAAAACAACAATTGTCGTCTGCAGCCCTTAAACCATCACAGCAGCAGCAGCAGCAGCCCTAAGTAAGATTTGTCTTAAGAAAAGAAAAGAAAATTTGTTTTTAATTCATTATTTGCCGAATGCAAGTAAGTTTTTAATATTTCGTAAATTTGTTAAAGTAAATTTTATTTTTTTTGTGGCTTCGTGCCTTTGATAATATAAGCATAAAGGACATATTATGCAAGACCACAGTTATTTGTTTGTTCAATAAATTATTTTAAATTCAACTTTGTCTCCTATTGTATTTTTAAACTTTTCAACGTGACGAAGAAGGATAGACAAAACGTTTTTTTTTTATATATTCTTCTTCGAGAAAATTGTGAAAAATTTTTGCGACAATACAGATAAAATGCACCATTTGTCAGCACAAAAGTTATGGGTGTGTATTATATACAAGAACTAAGATTATTTATTTTGTGGCCATTTAGGTTTGAGTTTCCACTGAACATCTCCAATTTTTCAGGATTTGTTGCTAGGGAACCCCATCTATCAGTATTCCTGAATTCCAATCTCAGAGTAACAAATAAAAGGACAAGTTTAAATTGAGCAATTTACCTTAAATATACAAAATTAATAACAAATCAAACAAAACACCTGAACTATAATAAACAGCACACACTTTATTTACATATAAGACAAAGATCAAATTATTAAACAAATACAAAGAACTCATACAGACATACATACATCTACCTATGCTAAAAAATTGTGAATACAATTTTCGTTATCATATTTTTTGAAAGAAAAAACAAAAAACAAATTTTAAAAATTATCTTATAAAATTAACGTCTGCTAAACCTGCTATATATATATATATATATATATATATATATATATATAATAATTTCAGGCACAACTGAAATTGTCACAAAATTTACAGAATACATTAAAAACAAAAAACAAAGGGGAGCAAATACCTTTAAAAAAAAAAAAAAAAAAAAAAAAATGTTACTTGTTCAACGAGTAACTATGTCAATATAACAAATGGAGATCTTCTCCATTTGCAAAGTTCAGCGAAACTTTCTATAATAATTTCTTGAAATTGGCTCAGAAATCTTTACATACAATTCCCTGTGTTTTTCATATCTTTTTTCATGGGTCTTCTTAGATCTTCCTTTCTTCTGAAATTTTCCGAATTTCTGTATTTCTCAAATTAAATAATTCTTTTGCCGAGGGCTCATTTTTTTTTTTTTTTTTTTTTTTTTAAAACCTTCAAATGATTTTACGTAAAAAAAACAAAAAAACATTAATTTTGACAGAAATGTCCAAATCAACAGGTCTCGACGCAAGAGAGACAATTTCTGCCGGTTATTTTCAAGGTTGCGTCCCTTGACGTTCGAACGCCAATTTCATAGATTCGCCTGAACCAATCAAAACAAAAGGTTATTTTTAATTAAAAATAAAGCCGTTTCAATACAGCGTTTTATTTTCGTAGCTTTCTTTATCTATTCCTTCTTATTAATATTCACAATATTTTAACATTTTAATAAATCTAACTTAAAATTAATTTAAGTAATAAAAATAAATTTTTTAAAAATGGCAATAACTACAAAATACTTATTGCTATGTAATTATTTTACATCTCCAGATTGTTAGTCCCAACTAAGGAGTAATACTATATATTTTTTCTCTGTTATACCATCATAAGAATATTGCTAGTCAAATATATCTATGGTTTCAAGCACCCAATGGGTAACTCATAGACAAACTATGGCCCGTTGTCCACATGCAGCATGTACATTCTGAACGGCCAGCATAAGAGGTTCATTTAAAAAAAAAAAAAAAAAAAAAAATACAAAAGATATTTTAACAAATAGAAAATAGAAATAACTAAAGAGTTTATTAAATACTAGATAATCAAATACAGTGGTACCTTGACTTATGTATTTAATTTGTCCCGCTTGTAACTCAATTTCTTCATATATCAAATTTTCACCATTGAAATAAACTGAAATGACATTAACTTATCCCCCCCCCCCAGCACATAACCTAATTAAAAAAAAACCAAAAAAACCCCACATTTTTTAGATAAGAAAAATAGCATTGTATTGTATAAAAAAAACATAAAATAGAATGTAATGAATTATGTGCTGTAGCATGTTTCAATGTATATTTCTTTATGAATAACATTTATATTGGTATAATAAATTTTGAAACTTAGATGTTTTTAGTGAACTTATTAACATAAGTGTATCTGAAGGCCACTCGTACCGCAAATCTTAGCTCTCAACACAAATATTGTAGTATCCCTTTATATATATATGTTGGTGTTATTTCAATGATAACTTTCACTCAGTATTAATATATAACAGGATATTTATTACGTATTTATACACACAGCTTATACATGTCTGCTCGTGGTATTTACCAAATGTTTATATATCAGCGTACCGCGCATGCGTACTGTTCTTTCGTTGTTCAAACAATCCACGGATGAAGGGAGGTAACTTATATTATAACAACAAAGTAAAAAAATCAACAGAGAAAACTCATAAGTTGGGGTACTTGTAAGTCAAGGTAGCACTGATTGACAAAATCTCACTTATTAGATGAAAGAAACTGTCCAAATTGATGTTAGCATTTGACTTGTTCAGTAAGTTTATGATGGTTCAATTTCATAAGGCTACTTAAAAAAAAGATTAAAGGTTTTAAGTGACAAGGTCTTATATAGTCCAGTTTTAAAATGTGTTAAGGGTAACCCAAAGCTGAACTTTCTAAATTAAATGCTAATTGTGTGTGTAACCATAAAAAAATGCACATCATAGCAAGATTGTTATTAAAGCATTTTAAGTATATTGCTCTAACTTAGAAAACAGAGCAGTTTCCGGTCCAATTTGCAATTGGATGAGGATTTTGTTGGGCCTGTATTTATGCTTAACATCTTTCTTTCAAATCATCCAAGTTTTTAATACATCAGAACTCTGAAATGCGAACTGTGTATGTGTATGTATAACCATAACTCATAAAAATAGCACATTATAGCAAAATTTTTATTAGAGCATCTTAAGTTTATTGCTTTAACGTAGAAAAAGCAACTTCCAGTCCAATTTGTAACTGAACAATAATTTTGTCTGGTTTGAATTCCCACCAAACATTTTTGAATCATCCAATTTCTATTATTATTATTAATAATATTCAGGAATAGGGCTGGCTACTTGGAATGGGGGAGGAAAGAGAAGACATTTCAGTGAGAGGTGGAAGTGGAGATACTCCTACTACCACTGTTAAAACCTATCTCACACAACTTGGTCCTGTAAAACAAGGCAACAACTTAGAAATATTTTGTCGATATTTAGAGGTGTCCGATGTGGGAAGATTGTTCTTGGTTTATAAACGTGTGCATTCCCTATTGAATTTACATTATATGAATTGCCTTTTTAAACATAGCTCCATTCATTTTTACTTAAACAACAGTCTTTTTGCTGGCAACCGTAACTACTTGGTAAGCCTACATTGGATTTTCAATAAAAATCAATGTTTAATGCCTTCATATTAAAGTACTATATCAAAGCCATTCCATTTCTTAACACTTTAACTCCAAGTTTTGAACTTATTAAACTTACTTACAGAAAGCAACCAGCATGGAGTATGCGCTTACACTTACAATATGTATTGGATGCAGAAAGCCAACAGAGTCGTCAGCGATTAACAGTTTCCGTTCTTATTTGTTTAGCAACACAGCTGATCAGATGACTAGTTCTGTCAAGCTGATAAAATGCACTGAACTGTCACTTAGTAACACTTTTGCAATTACCTATGGAACTAGCATTTTAAATCCTGATTTTCCTATCACCCAACTTACTTACATAATGCAAAAAGAATGTAGGGTGATGATTTAGGGTAGTTTAGGAGCTTTCAGCTGTCGTTAACGACAATGGGATCTGCTGATAAGTTTCAATGTGATGACATGGAAGTTGGCTTACTATGACATCATTTAGAAGAATTAATATCAAATTGTATGTATGTTGTTTGTGGTTGTTTTTGAGGTAAAACTTCATTTGGGTTGTTCAGAACAAAGATGTAGGCATTTACTAATGATTCACACCAATGAGAAGATTAGCCACCTGATGAATTCCCTTGCAAAGCAAAGTAACTGTTGTGATTTTATGACCACTTCTACAGACATTGCTCCAGAGACTTTTTGAATTCTCCCCTCCCTTACTTAAAGGCATATCTAACAGTGCGCTTTCTCCTAACCTTATAGCTCTAAAATATAAGAACACAATTCCACTACAAAAGCAAGCAATGTTGAACTCCTAAACTGTACGTGCAAGAAAAATGCAGCAAAGACTATTCATTCTATTGAAAGAAAAACAAATAATTGTATTCCCTTGAAATGTTTTTGGGAGGTCAGGTCTTTGGATACCTTGGCACTATCAAGACATGCCTTTCATCTATTCATTGAACAGTCTCACCTCAGCTTTGAAACATAAGGCCCACACGGCTTTGCCCATTAAAGAAGACAAGATGTTTTATAATTTTTGCACCCCTTTTCATATATTGCTTGTTTATTAGAACAATGTGCACATTTCATCTGTTGGGACATGATTATGCATTCTTGTAATACTCCATGTATTTTTATATTCAATGAGTAGAGAACTTATCAGAAATGTATTCTGGGCATTTATTATTATAATTATTATTAACCTTCATAGCCCAAAGGTGAGCCCTTCCTACCTGATGCAACAATCTTTTACTCCTTCCCCTAAGATTGGTAATGATTGATTGATTTAAAGGCATCAACCCATCTAGGGTTATTTCATTCCTCAGTTAGGCAATTGTGTTCATTGTATGGCCATATTTACAATTTTTTGTGCAGTTGTCTAAAGGGCTTTCTATTTTTTTTTTTGCTTTGCCTGTAAAAGGGGTTAACAACTTTATTTTTAGAATTGTAAACTTATTTGCACTGAACTATTTTCCCCCACTTGCTTCGGATATATTCAGATATTAAATCTATTTAAAAATTCAAGGAAAAGTTTATGAAGATTGTAGACTGTAAATGCCGAAATTTTATTAATTTCTAGATGCTTGATTACAATCATAACTATATTTTCAATGTCCCATTGCACTTTTTTCATTTGTCTGAATTTGCACACAGTTGTATGGTATTAAGTATTCCTATCTAATACAAATAATTTATATACAATTATATGGTTTCAAGTAACTATTCCTATATAACAATTATAATAATCATCTGTTTCCACAGTTATATGGTTTCAATCAGTCCTATCCAATACTAATAATTTTGAAACAGATCTATTTGCCCATAACAGATACTACTACTCCAGGTAAGAGTGGACCTGGGAGTAATGGCAATGAATGGGTACTCCCTATATTACAGAACTGGATCCTCACCACCAAATGCAGTTTAGTGTTCTATCCAGAACACTCTTTTTGAGGAGAAAATGATGCAGCCAGTGTATTCTTAGCCTTGTTGACAGGGCGACTAATAATTTGTACCTAATTATATGGTTTCAAGTAACTATATTAATAATCCTTTGTAAACTCAGCTTCAAGTACCTGTTCTTAACCCTTTGAGATCTGAGCTCTTAAGCTGAAATTTACCTTCTGCCATCCAAGTGTGATCTACAGAATAGTAAATTAGTGATATGGTGTGGGAGAATACAAAAGTTTCACTGGTATACCAGTGTAACGGGCTCAAAAAGTTTATTCAGAATTTTCAATTATATGGTATCAAGTATTCCTAACAAATATAAGTAATTTTCAAACAGATCTATTTGACTAACAGGTACAACCCGATTAGAATGGACCTGGGAATAATGGCAATGAAGTGGTCCTGCACACTCTCCAGAACTGGAGCCTCACCATCAGATGAAGTTTAGTTTCATACTCAGGACAATTTTAAAGAAGGGGACTAGAAGGACTAACCACTGTTAACTGGGTGGAGGGAATAACATAACAGTATAGTAAGAAATGTGTTCTGTATATTTCTAAATGCATTCATTTGATTATTTTTCACTTACAAGTGGACTTGAGCAAAATCTATATTGAAAATAGTTGTCTCGTTACTGAATAAATTTCAAAAATAAAATTAATTGATGCAATTGAGAAAATTATGCAATTATTAAAAAAAAAATGCATACAATTTTTCAGTTTTCAAAAACATTTAAAAAGATGTCTTTAAAAATCTTTTTTTCATACAGGGTGGGGCAAAATAATCTGATACATTTACTTTAATTAAACCTATGAATGTATCAGATCATTTTCCACTCTGTAAAAAAAGATAAAATATGAAAAACAGAGTCCTTTTTTCACAAATATCTATTTATATAAAAAAAACCCCCAAAAAACATGGTATTCTACAGTGGTTTCTTTTTTCACTAATTGATATTTATAAAAATATATTACCCCCCCCCCTAAAAAAAAAAAAAACAACAACAAAAAAACACCCCGCTTAAGTTTTTTTCTTTTCTTTTACCCGATGTGTCATTCTATTACTAGTACAACATTGTACTACTTATTTCAGTCTGATTAGATTTCAATAGTGAAAGACAAGGGAGATAATTATAATGGTGTATGTAAGATCTGAAAATGTTCCAAGTTGAGATACCCAAAAGGTAGCTGAATTAACTCTTAAACCAGTTTCACTTTCAGTATCATAGAAATAATTATACTAAAAGGATTCATTTTTCAAATAATTTGCTCACAGGTAAACAGACAGATTTAATATTATAATAGATGGCAGACATTAGTTGTTAGCAGTGTTTATTTTGGCACAGAACCAAAAAGTATGGGTCACCTAGTGAAAACTAAATTCACCAGCAATGACCTGTTAAGTCATTAACTATTACTCCCCACAAGATGCTCCCTGAAGTCAAAGTAGGATGCAACGACTTCAAAATCATTCAGTAAAATGATATCCAAAATATAGAAAAATAAAATTACCTGTGATATTAATGTTCCTATCCATATCCCACAAAACACAGGATTTCTTCTAAGGCCCGATAAAATGTTACGCTGTCCATGAATTTTACGAGAATTAATCTCATTGAATAATGTCATCATGACAAATGTGTTGAAAATGATAGTGAAATGTTGTGAAGGAGGTGGGTGTTTTTGTGTCCCCTCTAATCGTCCGCTGTCAATATCCAGGAGTTCAGCACCTACAAAAAAAATATGTGTAAATAAATAAATAAATAAATAGAGAGAGATAGAGATAGAGATAGAGAGAGATCCATTAAAACAAATTAGAATAAGAACACTCCCTCCTACAACCCCCCAACTCCTAAAACAAATGCACCCTACAACCCCCCCCCCCAACTCCTAAACAAATGCACAGATAATAACCAGAAAATGAGAACAAGGAGAAACAAAAGATATGACCATTGGATCCAAGACAAATATCCCTCTTAACTATTGGATCCAAGCCTAATACTACTCTTGACTCCATTGGATCCCAAAGATCAAGGAGCTATGTAGTGATCCACATGTAAATGTTTACTTCTGTTTTTTTTTTAATGAGAATTTTATCATAGCTGAATCTCATTACAACACCTTTACCCAGTAGTGTAGTGGCTAATGTGCTGGACTGCGACATTGTAGAAAGTGGGTTCGAACTCCAGCTGCGCTATTACATTCACTTTCAGATGAATAGTATCACCACCCCCTTTCATCGGTCCCGGATAGGTGTTAAATAGTGCCTCTACTGATCTTTTATAAGGATGACTTTGGCATTAAATAAACCACAAAGGTTGATATGCCATTAAACAAAGAAACTAAACTAGATCCTGGTAGAGTAATCCAATCGGTGGGATTGAATCTGCTTTGGTACAGTCAGGTTTCAGGAAAACCTAATGAAAACCAAATTGGTTTGTCAGATCAAGCTGTGATTTTCATGTCAGAACTTGATAAACGTGGCTTATTGGTTTTTAAAGGTTTTCAATGGTTAAAAGGTCAAAAACATTCTTGTTTGCCTCAAAATTTTTCTATATTAAAAAAAAAAAAAAAATTCATATTTTGAGATTGTTGAGAGACAATTGTCTTCCCTTGAATTGTGGGTGTGTCTTGGGACATCATGTGACCAATGGACATGTGAGAATTTGGAGCCCTTTCTCTTCCCCTTTTGGTCCCTGTTCTTTGAATTGACAAGATTGTATCTTTGTTCATTGAACAGATTTGGTCTCGTCACCCAGTGAATAACATTGTTGCTATTGAGATGAAACTTACTAAAGAATACAAGTGAGACTTTCTACTATTTTGTTATGCCTATATATCCATAAAATTATATCACCACATCCATAATGGAAAAAAGAAAAGAAAAAAAAAAAAAAAAAAAAAAAAGAAAAAGAAAAAAAAAGAAAAAGAAAAAAAAGAAAAAGAAACAAAAAAGAAAAAGAAAACAAAAAGAAAAAGAAAAAAAAGAAAAAGAAAAAAACAGAAAAAGAAAGAAAAAGAAAAAGAAACAAAAAGAAAAAAAAGAAAAAGAAAAAAAAAAAAGAAAAAGAAAAGAAAAAAAAAATGTAAAAAAAGGTAAAAAAAAGAAAAAGAAGTAAAATGGAACCAACCAGAATGAGAAGGCTGATGCTTACCTGCAAAAAGCAGTACAAAAATAACGACTAATTGGTATATAGCATGACCTATAATATTTTTCATCATGGTTCTAGAAATTAGGGCTTTGGTTCTTCCGTAGGGTTTTCTCCTCAGCAATTCTTCACTTGGCAATTCTGTTGCCAGTGCAAGGGAGGCCAAGGTATCCATAATAAGGTTCACCCATAACATCTGGATGGCTTTCAAGGGACTGTCCTGGAATTTAAAAAACAAAAAGCAGGTTAATAAAACATCCAACAAGTTTAAAACATGATTAAAAATAATTTTGAATAACCTACTTGTCTAAAATTTGTTTAAAGAACAGACTTTTGAAATTACTTTTTATTCTGTCAGATAGGTTTCACTGTAGTAGATGTTATTCATTAAGCTCTTCCAAGCTGTAGCCATGTAAGTACTACTGTATGGTTGCTCCACTTGGACTCTAATGAAAAGCTTGGAGAAAAAGCTAAATGAGAACTACACAAGGATGCCATGTTTTGAACAAATTCTGGAAGCAGCAGTTCATGGAGCAATATGTGTATAGTTTTAGCTGTTGGGATATGTTTGCATCTTTTTCCTTTTAATACCATGTGGTAGGTATATTGGGTATATAAAATGTTTAAATGCTCTTGTTATGTACAAATCAGTTGTTCTTGTCTTTCCTTCCATTGTGTTCAGGTTTGGTTTGGTTTCTTTGTTTAATTGCATATCAACCTTTTTGGGTTATTTAATGCCAAAGTCATCTATGTAGAAGAACAGTAATGGCACTATTTAACTCATAGCTAGAGGGAGGAGGGGCTTCATACCTTCCTCATGGGTAGTAGTCCGAAAGTGAACGTAATAGCATGACAGGAGTTTGAACTCATTTATTATGAGGTTACGCTTTAGCACATTAACCATTACGACAGGGGGATTTCTCTGCATTGTATTCAGTGTTAGTATATCATGGATATATACTTGGTCTGCTAAGCCACTTGTGCGGATACAGATAAACTTTTTCTTTTTTTGGACACTATGCCATTGTCCTTAGTGGACGGAAAGTTGCCAACAACTTGGAAAGTGGAGGCTAGACTAAAACATCTTCCCCACCACCAAAGCATCCAATATTAGCATTTGTTTGCATAAGTAAATTAAGGCAGGACATCTCTTTCATTTACTCATTTTATACTAATTGACCCTTTCCAGGGCACCTCATATAATGTAATGATTAGCAAACTAGATTAGCAGACCATTGATAGTAAGTTTAATACACACTGGGTGCCTCATACTTCTGGTCTTGTGCCACATCTAAGCTAAGCTTAGTAAATAATGACTAAGTGACCCTTCCTTGACAAAGTGGCTAGAATTAGTTTGGTTATTGCTTAATGGCATATCAACCCTTGTGGGTGATTTAATGCCAAATCTAGTTTTTGTTTGTATATACGATTTGTAAGCAAATAGTTTGTAGGTAAATATTTTGGTTTGGTTTGATTTAATAACCTGGTAGAAATAATTTTCATTAACTTCATGTGTATTAAATTAGAAGAAATGACTTCATGAGTATTTGTATAACTGCAGGTGTAGTAGAAATAACTTTTATGTTGGTGGGTTGGTTATTTTGTTTAATGGCAAATTAACCTTTGTAGGCCACCCAATGTCAAATTCTGTCTTTTATTATATGAAATTTGTATTATCAATCTACCCCAATGGATTAAATAAAGGATCCAGAGATAAGTTACATGAAGGATCCTAAGTTCAACAAGAAACATCTTAAGAAAGCTGGAGGACACATCAGCCAAAACGTTTATATAACAAAGATGAGAACAGTCTGAAAAATCTAGATAATACAAATTATCAGGCCTCATCCAAAAAAAAAAAAAAAATTCAGACAAGTAATATGATTTCTATGCAAATAGTTTGTAGGTAAATATTTGTTTTTGTTTTATAAACTGGTGAAAAAAATTTTCATTAACTTCATGTCTATTAATAAACTGGTGGTTGATACTCAGCCACTGCCTTTGCAGTTTATTTATATATATATATATATATATATATATATATATATATATATATATATTCATATGTTATGTTATATTATATATAAAAGCAGCTAAGTCTAATGCTTTGTTTGAAATAAATAAAAATACAAGATTAAAAGGACTTACGTTTATAGCACAGGCCCCGAAGAAAGCAACTAATACAGCCACAACATTGACTGTCAGCTGGAATTGTAAGAATTTAGCAATACTGTCGTATACATTCCTGCCCCACATCACAGCCTTTACGATACTGGTGAAATTGTCATCAGTCAGAATGATGTCAGAAGCTTCTTTTGCCACATCGGTCCCGGATATCCCCTAGAAAGAAAGAAAGAAAGAAAAAAATAATAAAAAATAAGTTTAAATCATTTTTCATTGAAATTAAATATCCTACTATAATAATTCTTATTTGCATATTGTGTTTTCCTTCTCACTAATGCCCTTGGGAAAGGCATGAATCCTCTTTTCCCCATCAGCTATGGGTAAATAGTAAAGCAAACTGGTTTAGGAAAAAAAAAAAAAAGAATTCAAAACTGGAGGCAACAAGTTACCAACTCCACCTATAAAAAACAAATTGTGACTAAAATTACAGCACCATTACAGGTGCATTGTGGCCCTATACCCATCAAGGAGTCAGTGGCTCTATACTCATCAAGGAATCGGTAGGATAGTTTTTGTTTTGTTTTTTGTTTTACCTTTAATTTGCAATTACTGCTTAGAGACTGTTTAGGAGTTTTTCTGTATAAGTAACATGTCCATCAGCTCTATTGCATTGCCTGCTAGCAGAATTATGATACTAGTATTACTTTGCAGTATCTTGATAGCTATTTCTTTTTTTTCTTTTTTTAAACTCTTGTGATGTTCAATTTTGGAGGCTTGGCTTTCTCCAGCACTTGTCAAAACAAAAAAAAACTATCAAATTTGTCCTGATCCACTGCCATTTATCTCACTTTAATCCCGAGATTACTCACTTTTCAGAGATGAAGACACAAATGTTTACTTTTTGTTGTTGTTGTGGTCTTGACATCACAACAAATCCTCAATTAAGAAGGCAACTACACAGGCTGATAAGTTGAGTTGGAAATTGACAAGTGTTTGAGAAAGCTAAGCTCTGTTACTAGTTGTCCAAATTCCAGTTTAAAAATTCAGCAACCATATGGTGCTAACAGTGAAAAGTAGTAGTGACCTAGATGCACCAGATTTTCTCTCAAGAAAGAAATCTGGAATAATCCATTGGTAGTGTAGTCTATAATAAACAGTAACGTTCATTATCACTCCAGTGAGTTTTTTAAAAATTTTTTATTATTGGTTAAAGCTCCTGAAACTCCTATTAATATAGTGGGAAACTGCATACAAGTAGTACTTATCCATATTACATATAATTTTAAGATGGTAATTGATGTTCATAAAATACTGTTATCAATTCACAGATAATATGCATCTCACATTTTTATCCCAAAGAACCTCTAATGGGTTGTGTGGTCTATACCATTCTCTAAATAGACACTTTAACATTCCTTATTTAGCACAATTACTCCAGTGAGTTTTTCATTGGTTAAAGCACCTCTGAAACTCCCCTTTTAATATAAGCAGCACCATTGTACAAGCAGTACTTATCCATTGTTACTGCGTTAATTTATACAAAATATGCGCCACACAAATATTTTTATCCCAAAGAACCTCTAATAAGTAGTGTGGTCTATGCCATTCTCTAAACAGACATTTTAACATTCATTATTTAGCATTGTTCTCTCAGAAGTACTTAAACTATTGTTCGTTGATATTCAGACCTGTTTGTATCTCATACTCTGATATAACAACTTCAGTTTCCATATTTAGTTCCTAAGTCTTGTCTAGACTGAATTAGATTTTATTTTTATCAAAGTCCAGTGTTTTTTGATCAAGGAATTTCTTCTAATTTTTTCCATGGATTTCTTCCTTCCAGTTATATAAGTATGTAAAATACTTACCATAGCAAATCCGACATCAGCTTTTTTCAAAGCTGGTCCGTCATTTGTTCCATCCCCAGTGACAGCAACTACTTCTCTGTTCTCGGAAACTCGACTGTCAATGATACCTTTCACTAAGGTATATTTATCTTGGGGAGACGAACGAGCTAAGACTCTGAGGTTTGGCCAGACTTCATCAAAGAGTTCTTGTTTAACCTGAAATGAAAAGATATCAAAATAGTTCATGAAAAATTAATAACATCAAAATAAGTGATGAAAAAAAAAAGATGAAAATAAAATAAAAGGGAAGAGACAGCGAGAGAATGCTCTTCTAAGTATTCTAGCTGGGGTCTGGTTGGTTTTTTATCATCTTCTGATCTCCCCACTATCTTTTCCAGACCTTTGGGGACCATTACATTTACAATTGTTTTTTTCAGTTCCCTGGCAAGATCCAATAATTTTTTTATCCTTTCATTTTCATTGTGGTCTGCTGGAACAGCAAAGTCCACCAGTTGACAATTTCTCCCCACCCCGTCCTGTTAATTAACGCAACACCTTGTCTTCTGGTCGGGATTGAGTGATTCTTTGTTTTATGCATATATACTATTAGTTAGCATGGGCAAATTTTAATCTCTTGCACAATTCCCAATGAATCTTTTCCTATCCAATCGAGCAGTCCTTTAATCCTTTTGTGCTAGTTTTCTGTACTTGCTTAACTGTTTCATCTCTGCCACCACATAATACACAGAAAAATAGGTTATTTATGCTGTATAATTATCATTGTTCAAGTATTGCCACCAATATGTCATGATGATTGTCAAAGAGAAGAGTAAGATTAACTAATGAAACAATTAGCACCTTCTTTGGTCATAATTATTTTAGTCAATTTATACTTAATTTGCCCTACTTACTCATATTGTATACAAGTTGTAAGATGATCATTATAAAAAATAAAGCACATAGAATCACTTTTATTAATGTTTAGGATAATTATTTGTACTAGTAATAAAAAAAACAAAAACAAAAAAAAAACCTCCGGGCATTGTAAAAATACATTTTTGAAGAATATTGCTTGAGGGGGTAGGAATATTAAAAAAAAACAAAAAAACCTTTAATATTTAAAAAACATTACTTAAAATGCATCATATTCACTGCACTCCACTGAGATATTTGTTTTGTTTTATAATAGTAAGGATCTCCAAATCATTTCTAAAAAATTCCGATTTAATTATTCTGACTCTTATCTTTATAGAAAAATTTTAAAGTCGTACGAGTAAAATATATTTTGTTTGGATTTCATAAAATGAAATAAGGGTGAGTCGACCTAGTAAAAAATATTTCCCCTTGCATATTTTAGGAAAATAAAATCTAAATGTGAATAACTATCAAAGGTTTTGTGAAAATTTGACTTAATTGATTTTTCATATAATTTTAAAGAATTGCAGTGACGTAGTTTTGGTTACAAACAAAAAGAGACCGAATCTCCATTATTAATAGATTTAAAAGGACATCTTTATTTTATTTTATTGTTTATTTACTATGCTTACACTGAGTGTGGTATCCAGAATTTGTTCAGAAATCACCGATACTTTCAAAAATCCTAAAAATTGAATATTTTGAATAAGTGTTTAATCTTATTTTCCATATTTGGAATTATAGTATTAAACCTACAGAAAGGGTTTTTAAGTCCCTTTTTTTTTTTTTTTAGGCGAGTGACTCAGTTTAGAGAGATAGAGATAGAGAGATAGAGATAGAGATAGAGATAGAGATGAGATGAGATAGAGATAGAGATAGAGAGATAGAGAGATAGAGATAGAGATAGAGAGATAGAGATAGAGATAGAGATAGAGATTAGAGATAGATAGAGATAGAGAGATAGAGAGATAGAGAGATAGAGATAGAGAATAGAGATAGAGAGAGAATAGAGAGAGATAGATAGGATAGAGATAGAGATAGAGAGAGATAGAGATAGAGATAGAGAGAGAGAGAGAGAGAGAAAGATGAGGATGAATGTAACTGAACCAATATCAAGCTTTTCTGCATAATGAATTTGATGAAATTGCCATATCTAAACAAGCTTATAAAAAAAAATAAAAAAATTGTTAATGACCTCACACTGCATCTTTATTTTTAAATAAAATTCATTTATCTATTTATAAATTTTTTTTTAAAATCAGAAAATTAAAGGAGTATTTCACTTTACAAACCTCTCCTGTGGCTGGATCTCTAATTCTTCGATTAAATTCTCTTCCTTCAAGAACCAGGAATCATCATTAGGGCGCAGGATGCCACACTTGGCAGCAATTGATCGTGCGGTGTTAACATTATCACCTGTGACCATTCGGACAGTAATTCCAGCACTCTGGCATTTTTTTATAGCAGCAGGTACCTGTTAATGAGAAAAATACAAATTTTGTCATCGTCAAAATTTGCAGATTAAAAGGCAAAAACAGTCAAATATAAGCAAACCCAAAACTAGAATAACATTTTAGCTTACAATTGGTGGCATGTATGAGGGGGGTTGAAAAGTTTGTATGTCATATCTGCTATTGGCCAAATTTTTGAGATGAGGCTCGATAATTTGGATTTTTAATTTTTGGATTGCTGTTCCCAAGTTTGACGAGAAACACCTGAAGAAGGCTGGAGGCACATCAGCTGAAATGTTGTGTATATACAATAAAGATGAGGACAACAGTCCGAAAAATCCAAATAATATAAGTCATATCTGCTGTTGAGGATTTTTCTGACCAATGGGATCCAACACTACAACACTGATAGAAGACGTGTGTACTGCAAGGTGGGGTGAGAGTGACTATGTTGAAAATTAAAACTCATTTGATTACATTCCCTGACAGTATCTTGTCAGCCTTGAACTTTTAAGTCAACCTTGTATTAATAGAATGGGTGAAAATTAATGCCATGATTAAAATTATACTTAAATCTATATTAAACCACAACTCAGCATGAGTAGGCACAGATTGAGTAATCTGATCTTTGTGGTAAAGTAGCATCTCGAAGCTGACAGTAGGTGTGACGCTCCACCTCAGTAGAAACAATCTCCCTGGTCTAGCGCTGACTAAAAGGGGATAGACTTCTTCACTGTTCGGCTGATACAGACAATAGCCCACTCCACTGACTTTTACTACTATGTTAAACAGAAATATACTTCATCATCATGTCGCGCAATTAGCACAGATATCCATGACAATCTCTTGCCAACCCTCGCCTATCATTCATTGTGCCAGAGAAGTCCTCTGCGCAGCATCCAGTTTCCTTGCATAGTTGGTCAATGTAGATCCTGGGTGGCTGGCCCACACTAGCATGTCCATGTGTTGGCTTCCACAGGAGAATGTCGCTTATGAGCCCATCCTTGTCAGTCTCACTCGGATGGTTCGTGAGGGGGAAGTGGGTAGCTTAGAGGGTCGAGAGAGGGATAGGATA
>CM042168.1:30021833-30069246 GCA_023376005.1 Doryteuthis pealeii
TGGATGAATATTAGGTTTACAGTGGCAATCTATTTATGATTAAGATCTGAATGTTATCTACTTCAGACGTAGGCACTCCTTTTTTCCTTTCTTTTTTTTTTTTTTTTTTTGTTTTTTTACCTCAATCACTGCACTATTTACTATTGATCTTTTAAATGTTTCATATTTTTATGTAGATTGATACTATTATTTAATTTTTGTAACGAATTAATTAGCTGTCAGCTTTAATATCGCAGAAAGATAGCTTAGTAGTCCAAGGTTAATAAGCACAGTAAGGGTAATGCGATGCCAAACTTTTTTAGACTTTAATTTTTTTGATGCACGTATCGATTAGAGAAAGGATACAATGTATATCTGGCTTAGGTAAAAATAAGTTTTTAAAAAGTTGGGTTAGCTGTTAACTGGACCTATAGGATTTAAAGAAATAATAATAAATTTAGAAAAGTTTAAGAGAAAATTTCACTGAGCTTGCTGTGTCTTTTGTTCTTGTTGAACCCTTCAAGTTTGTTTTTTTTCCTTTCTTTACAATGGAAAGTCAAGCTTTTAACATTAAATTATTTCATAGTACATATGATAAATAAAGTTAAAAAAAGAAAAAATGTTTCATTTCAATAATTATTGATCATGATTTTTTATTTTTTTTTTTTTTTTTATTTTTTTTTTAAAATTCTTTAATTGTTTGTGTGATTTAAATTTTTCGCTTTTTGTAATGCGCTGTTTTTCTATTCTTGTTTATTTTTTTTTTATTTAATGTTGTTTACAATTAAATAAATGAACTAAGATATCCTTAAAAATTTAAGTACCATGCGAGTTTTTACCAAACAGTTTTATATATCAAGATGAAACTTTCTATTTCCTAAATATAAATTGTTCATAATTTAATTATCTGGCCTCCGTTGGGCATGGCCTTATATTTTCTAAATAAATTCTTACAACTAAACAGAAACGATTGTTTGAAAAATAAGGCCATTGGAAATGAAGCTTTATACAAGATAGAAATTAGATTTGTATGTGATTTTTCGGTACAATCTTATCTCATGCTCAATTGGTGAACAATTCAAACTCATACTATCCTCATACTTGGTAATGTTAATGATTTGACGATATCCATATTATATTTTCTGCATTATCTTAGAATTATTTATTGACTGATGTCCACTTGTTGTTTGAGAGGGTCAACTTTATTTAATTATATATTAATTACTAGTGTATGCTTTTAGCTATATTTGATAATTTGATAAATTTTTTTAATAGTGTATCCTTTTAATGCTTTATCTCATGTATATAATTTTGACGTAGTACATTCAGATTATAAAAAGTACGAAAAAAAATAGCTATTTTGTCATGGGAGTAATCTCACTTTTATATTCTTGCTCTGTGCAGCACTCTAATTATTACCTGTAATTCGCAAGCAAAATGCGTGTACTGCCCCCTCGGATCCATTAACTAGGTGTGGGAGGGCCCTGATAGGTTTATTGGGCGGGAGCTTAATTTTCTATCGCAACATTTACTTTTTATGAAAAATTGACGTAGTAGAATTTTGGAGACGAGTGCTATAATTAAGATAGGGTGTATGGGATGCCTTAATAATCAATCTAATGGCTGGTATTATCTACATAAATACATATTAATCGTAACTCTCTTCCTGTGTGCAAGAGAGCAACGTCAATGTCGCCCAAGTATTTATTACTTAGTGCAGAGTGGCGTAGATGGAGCTTTTTGTACACTTAACTTAAATAATTTGAATATCGCTGCGACATATTTATCCCGCTTTCTCCCCCACCCCCCCCAGTGCTCTTTCTGTTAGGATACACCACTAGCTAAAAAAAAATACTTCTAGTCCTAAAACCTTTAGTGAATAGTTATTTTAGAAGTATCAGGAAATCAGATAAATTTTTCTCCCTTAAAAAATAAAAAACACTGTGAAATAATTCAAAAGCTTAGCAAATAAAAATATTTGGAGTTTCACAATTACAATACTATAAGATATCTGGAAAGAAAAATTTAGATTACTCTTATTTTTTTAAATCTGCTTAGAAAACTTAAAAACAGATAATTTAAGAACAAATTTATACTGAGATTTTTGTCATACTGAAAAATATAGCTGTCCTTAGATTATTTTCTTTTAGAAAATTTTTTTTAGTTAACATTATTTAATGATATATATAACCTTTAGTCAAGAATTTATTATAAAAAAAAACCTTTAAGAAATTGTTTTTTTTGTTTTTCTCAAGTATTTTTCTATATTTAAATATAAATTTTGTAAATATTTACAGAATTTTGCTTGTTTAATATCATTATTTTTTCACTTTCCACTTTATTTTTTCTAGCTTTGAGTATCTAATCAAATATTAGTATTCATGCCATTCACTAGTTAGTTATGAAATAGGGGTATTTTAATAAGAACAATTGCTTTAAATAGCTTACATGCTTTATTGGAATAACGCACACCCACATCGCACATTGTATGTATGGTATATGTGTGTGCAAGATGCATATAGCAAGATTCATAGTTCTCAATGGAAATATTTCTTAGTTTTTATTTTGTTTTCATTTAACAGTCATTTTCCTTCCAGAGTAGTGATTGAAAACGTTTTTTTTTTTTAATTTTTAATTGAGATACATAAAAACCTTGAATTGCTGTAGGTTGGCCATGAATTTGTCTCAAAGATTTACATGCAAAAACGAAATGTGTATTAGATCTCAGAAGAGAAACAGCAAGAATTGATTGCAGAGACTATTTTTTAAAAAGTTAAGAGGTGGTTTTTCTATTTCATATTTTTTTTTTTTTGTTTGTTTTATTTTTTTAAGAGGAATTTGAAGTACCAGGAAGAAAGCTCCGATACAATATAATTTATACATATATATATATATATATTTTATTTATTATTCATATATATATATATAATAGGTATAGTTTTTTATCTTTTTATTTTTATTTTAAGTCTGTTGAATGCTTGGTCCTTGGGATTTCGTGATTGTGCTGGAGGGAGGGTGGGTTGTCAAACTAATTGTGTTTTGCTTGCTTTTAATATTTGCTTCGCAGGGTGCAGTTCTATTCCACCTGGCCAAACTGGATCGAGCAGGTATAGTGTCATCAACCCATCTTTCCTGCGCAACCATTTGCTGTTAATTGCCAAATTTTGATACTACATTAGATTTGGCGTACAGGGAATTGTGACTGACTGACATGACTGACTTGACTGTATGTGTATCAGGGTGGTGGTGTCTATATATATTTGTGTGTGTGTGTGTGAAAGCTTTCTGTAGGCTAGCCGCCGAATGCCGCAAAGCCCCCCCCTGGTTCATAAACCATATGTTTCGTTAAACCGGTGTTGGTAGAACTGTTTGTAAATGCCCTATGAATCTACATTCTTTGGACCAAGGCGATTCTTGTGTATGCGGCAACAATGTCATTTGCAAACTTATGCTCAAGACAAACTTTTATGGGAGAATTTTCTCATTATTTTTTTTTCTCTTCTCTCACATCTCTCTCACATAAAGTTAAATATTCTATGACATTTCACACACACACATTGGAACACCATTTTAATCCTTTTAGTGAAACTGTTTTTCTCTTTATTTATATATATATAGTTAATATATACATAAATATATATAACTAATATTGTATAGTAGATACTAGACTAAGATTAACGTAATTATTGCATATTATTTTAAGAGGTTTTTTTTTTTTTTTTTTTTTTTAGGTATATATGTCAAAGATTCTAGATTTTGTTTGTTATTCAAATTTTTTTTTTTTTTTTTTTTTTTTCTTTTCTTAGATTATATTTTTAAAATGGTTTCAGTAAAAAAAATTTTTTTTTCTTTTTTTTTTTCTTTTTTTCTGTAATGCAATTGATCATAAATAACCAAAATAGGTTTTTTGAGGAGAGGAGCTTGCTATTTCTACAATGTGATGTGATTCTGTCTACTTCCTTAGGAATACTGCACTTCTATGTACGATTGATAATGCAAAGAAATAAAAAAAATAAGTGAATGTCATTTCTTTGAAGTTTAAAAGAAAATGTTTTTTTTTTTTTTTTAACTATTAAATGTTCTATCCATCAATATGGATCAGAAAGACCTAAAAATTATACTTGAATATCGAAGTTTTTTTTTTTTGTGTGGGGGGGTTAATAAATAGCAATAGAACTATTTTTTTTATTCTCTTCACTTATAAAGATTTTGAGGAGGATCATGTTTGTAAAAACTGGGTTAATCCTTATTTACTAAGTGTAATCTTAGACTTGGCAACAAGGTAAAAACAAATAATGAAACCATCAGTGAGAAACATTAAAGAATTACAAGATAATTTGCTAACCCTTCATTACCCCTATACCAAAGAGCCACACACACACATATCAATTGTGTGTGTGGTAATATATATATAATATGGGTCAGCTGAAGAAATTCATAGCGCTGACCAAGATACTCTCCTGAATGTGATCAAATAAAGGTTTTAATTAATTCAAGATAATTCCATCGATCCTCTCTATGCAGTCCACACACTTTCAATTGGTCTTGCAGTGTTGGAATCACCAATTGGTTAAGAAATGTCACAACACAGATATGACACCATCATTAACTTTTCACACATCCTGTGTGTGTACACACATTAAAAAAGAATTAGAATACTTTGCAATTACTTTTGTATATAAAAGTTAGATTTTATGTAGAATTTGTATTAGTATTTGCAAATAAATAACATGTGGTAAGTGCTCTGATAATTAAAGTTGTGGTTTGCTCTTAAGAAATTATAATAGAACGAGGTTAGTGGAGAACTATGATCCTACTCATATTAACATTAAGTCCACATATTGATTGAAAATGTGCTTTAATGTCTTAAACAGTATTTTGACAACCCTTGTTGCTAAGCAAAGATCTTACAACTACAATGTGTGATTTTTTTGGCAATGTAAGTAATTGCTAAAATTAGATCATAGTGTATTCATGTTGGAAACGTCTCAAATATCTGCTTATGGCTGGTATGACACACTACTAAAATACCAATCTGATGCTGTAGGGAATCCAGATCTAGTGACGATATGGAGTACCCCTTCATTGTCAATTACTCCCAGGTCCGGCCGGGTCTGGTAGTACCTGTTAATGTACCATCTATAGATCAAATAGATCTGTTTTTTAAGAATTATTCTTTTTGACAGGACGTGTGCAAACACACTAAAGAGAACAATTATGCAAAATATAAAAAGTACATGGAATGTATTCCCTAACCTCTAGGAATAAATAACCCTAAAGCATATTGATATGCTATTAAAAAATCTAATCAATTATGGCGTACAAAAATTTCACTAGTTTTTATGGGTAAACATTACAATCAAATATGAAAAGTCTTTAATTTCATAAATTCAGAAAAAAATCATAGCTTCCTGATAAAGTTTTTTTACAAAAGTTTCTCAAGCATTCACTTAGTAATTTCTTAGTCACACACAGATGTAATAGATATATTATATATAATAATATATATATATAATATAATATATTCAAAAATATCAGTAACCAAGTCTTGGTTTACTAAATTTCGTTTAAAAAGATATAAATAATAAAATAGGTGTGATAATGTCAGTTATAAGGATTTTTTTTATTACAGAAAACTTATTACGTTCAAACTATTAAAAGTTTAGCTGTAAGTATTCTTTTTCCTGCTCTCTAGTTATGCAATCACAAGAAGCCAGTCACCAATACTTTCTGTCTGGTTATTAATCACAAACAAAAGCTGGTCTTTTTTTCTTTTTTTTTTTTTTTTTGTTTTTTTTTTTTTTGTGGCCTAATCTCTTCCTTTCCAAGTGTGAGCTCTAAGTAAACTCTCTAGTTCCAACGCTGCCTGTTGTGTATTCTGATCAACGTCCTCATCATTTATTTAAAAAAAAAAACGATCTGGCTGGCAGCAGCTCAGGAAGATAAATTCCAGCCTCCTACTAATTACTAAAAAAAAAAAAAGAAAACTAGAAATATAAAGATATAGTTTTCTTGCTTTTGTGCAGCTCAAGACTAAAAAAAATTTTTTTATATTTTTTTTTTATAAACTTAACATTATCTATCAGATTTTGTTAATTTTTATAATTTTTTTATTCAAGTATGGGACATAATTTTAGTGTAACTTTACTTTTTAAACATTTCTTTTTTTCTTTTCCCTGCAACCCCTTCATATTTATAAATATGGGTAATAGCATTTTGTTGGCTTTTTTTTCTCTTTTCTTCCTTTCTTCTTTCCTATAAAATGAGTAATTTTTAACTCAAGTAGTTTTAACAAAATAAAGACAAAATAAAAAAGGAACCACCCCATTTTAAATACAGTGTGAATTGGTGCCACATTGCTGATGTTCATACTGCAAAGCACTATACACAATACATGCATGTATTCTGAAAATTGCCTATAAAACATCTGATGCCATTGGAAGATTCATGCATGGTCAATGCACATACTTTGACAACTGCACATCATATTATTGATATTCACAGAAAAAAAAGTGCATAGCATCACATACATTTCAATCAATTGGCTGCCCGCCCAGAAAAAAAGAAAAAAAATTCTTCAATTCAAAGAATGTTCTTTTGAGTTTGCTGCTGTTAGTCAACCCCCCCCCCTCAAGACAATTCTTTTCAGATGGTTTGAATCCCTGCTACTAGTACAGATTCATAAATTTTTTCTCATCATACATATATATAATAAATAGTATATTATATATACATAACATACAGTATAACATCCACACCTTACTTTCTTTTTCTTTTCCTTTTTTCTTTTTTTTTTCTTTTTTTTTATTTTTTCTATATACATTGGTTATTTGGATATCCATCAATTTGTTTTTTGTACTCCTGGCTCTTTGCCGTCCTCTTCCTTTCACTACACATCTGTCTTTATACAATTTATGACAAAATGGGATAATTGGTTAGTCTTGCTTCTTTTTTTTTTTTATTTTTTCTCTAAATTACCATTTCAAAAAATCTTATATCTTTATTATTTATTTCTATTTATTTTTTCTCATTGAGCTCCACCTACCTAGCTTCGTTTCAAACAGCTTATTATCCTGATCTTTTGCAAGAGAGTGTCCTCAAACGAGCATACTGGTATTGCAATTATCTAAGCAGTCATGCTAGTTTTTTTCGTCTTTTTTTTTATTTTTTTTTTTGTTGTGCAGTCTGTTGATGCCTAACTACACAGTGTTTTGCACATCCCAGGCATGTGTGTTGAATTACTCTACTACAAATAATTAATATTCGTTCATCTCTTATTATTTCTTAGCTTTTTATTTTCTTTTTTTTTTTTTTTTTTTTTTCTTGTTTTATTTATAACATTGCTCTGACAATTTTTACCCAGCCTTACTAATTAATACTTAATACCCTAGCTAACTAAACACACAAAAGCCTAAAAATTTATTTAAACATGTAAAAAAAATAGGGTTATTTTATATATTTTTTTCTTTCTCATCTTTTTCCTTTTTATTTTTTTTTTTTTTTTTTTTTCCCTCTTCTCTCTTTTATCAGAGCTGCATAGGAAGAAACGTTCTAGAGAAATCTACTTAAACTAAATTAAATTAGAGTACTTAAAAGAAATATGGAAAATTAAAAGAAAAACTGCCTTACATGTTTTTGGTTTGAGTTTTTTTTTTTTTTTTTTGGTTTTTATATACTTCCAGCATTAACAAACCTTAGTATTTATGTCAATTTTTATTTAGCCCTTTTTGCAGGCCAAGATTATCTTTTTCTATTTTTATCCTTGTAGATTATTTCAGAAAAATTTTGCACAATTTGAAGCTATGTATTTAAGCAAGTTAATCAATATGGGGGGGGGGGCTAATGTGACAGACAATTGGTCATATACAATAGCATGAAAACAACAAAGTTCACTTTTAATATAATTTCTAAAATACCTTATACACAATCCTAACATCCGCAGCAATGTTTCTCATAGCATTAACATTGATTGAGTCAAACGAGCAGCACATAAGAAAGGCTTCATATTGAGATTACCAATATAATATATCACCTGCACAAAATATGCACTGCCTGCAAAGGGTTTCATTAAGAAAAAGAAAGGGTGGGGGAAGAGAAAGGCACCAACAACTCTAATACAATCTTTTTGACTAAATACCATGCTAACCCAGCTTGTTTTTTTCTGAGATAGCGTTGAAATTAGATTCAATGCCATTTTCTTCAAGATGCCTCAGGACTGGAATGCTCTTGATCCACTTGTATAAGAGTCAGAGATTCACGTCCTTAATAACATTTTATTAACCGTTTTGTAGCTTTTAAGCTGGCTTGCCTCTACGCGAAGAGCTTTTTTCTTTAGTGATCATTTGTTTGTATGATTGCAAATAATGTTCTTTTAAAGAAGATGTTTTTTTTCTCAAGTCCAGGTTTTTTGTCTTAAATGCTTTTCTCACCATATACTTGAAGCTTTTATATTAGAGATTGTTTTAAGTGCTTTCAACTACATAGTCCAGGATAAAAGCATGATATGGGCAACAAACCAAAGCTTTTTGTTAATTTATATCTTAAAATATATATATTATATTCTGATGCAGGTATCATTAGGGAAAGAGATGAGTTTAGTAATGGGTAGGCTCTGGTACTAGGGCAAGCAATAGGAAAGTGCTTTCTCTACCAAACTTGTTTCTTTCCCCATCATACGGCATCAGAAAAATGAGTCTAAAATATTCGCTTCCGGTTATCCTTACCATCTTTTAACTCTAGCTAGATACAAAGTTAGATTGGAATTGGTTAGCAATGTTTGTGCTGTTGTTTGGGTGGGGGGGTCTCATAATCTTTGTAAACTTTCAAAGCTTTTTATTAGATAATAGCTTCCATTTTGTAACTCTTTCACACCATATTTTTTTTTTTTTTTTTTTTTTTTTTTTAGTTTGGAATATGCAAAATTATACATTGAGTATATATTTAAACACTTGCCCCTACTTTAAGCAGCTCACAGCAGCTCCCCGCCCACTGCAATTAAAGTACAAAACTGATGGTTACTAAATCATACAATAATAAGACTTTTATTTGATACATGAGTTTGGTGAATCAGATAGTGAAACTTTGATATCACCATCATAGCAGGTAAGAAAATACAGAAAATATTTGGTAGGCAAGAGTTCAGGTTTAAAAAGTTTTTCTTTTAAAATCTAGGTATAAAGAGTATGTGAAAGCATTCAAGTATACCATTATTATAAGTTTATTGAAATATCCATTCCATAGCCCACAACAATTCAATAAATCCTTCACCTTTCTTTCTCTCTTCCCCCTCTCCACTCTGTCTTTTCCTCTTCTCATACTCTCCTCTCTCCCACATCTCTGCTAATTGGATTGAATATATGTACAAATGATCAACTATTGCACAAAACTACTTGATCATATCTTATTTTATATTTTATTTTGATTTCTTTGGTTGGTTGATTTTTTAAATTAATTACTGTTTTGCTGCTTATGTGAGTAATGCGTGTATATAAATCTTTATATAATAATATATATATATATATGATATAGATTATAATAAATATATATCATTAGTAATAACACACACAACCTACATATGGACATGTCTGTGATTGTAAACATGGCTTTGTTTAACTTCCTCTTAATGGTTGCTTGTTTTTTGTCAGCATTTGTTCACACATGATATATTCCTATTCCTATATTCCTGTTGACTTGTTTTTTCTTAAAACATTTAAAAATAATAATTTAGAGATTTATTTTCTATAAATCTGTCCTTTAAAAAAAATCTATATACTTTTTATGTTCTGCCTTCATTTCAAAAGTTGACTTTTTTTTTTTTTTTTTTTTTTTTTTTTTATAATTAATTTAGATTAATTTTCAATGTTCTGTCTTTTACACTGGAATTAATAGTAAGTAAGATCAATTACTTAGCCCATCATTCTCTTGAACAGCTTTTGGGGGGGAAAAAAAACTTATATTTTTGATAAGACACATAACTGATTTTTTGAGCAAAAAGATAAACTTTTTTTTTTTTTTTAATGCCCCTGTCTATAACACAGGAAATAGATTTAATAATTTCCAAAAATTAAGATATAGTTATTAACAAGACTTAGAAATAAGACCACCCCACCTCCAATTCTCCCTTTTATCATTAGACTAACCCTTAAATCTTGTACCAAACCACTTAGCAAACATGTCACCTATCCCACACCATCGCCCCACCAACTCCCTTGTCACCGCCATCCGTGATCCTTCTATTTATCATGTTTCCATACTTATTGCTGAGCACCACACCATCCGTTGCTAATATATCACAGTGCCCGGCACAGTCACACCAGCATTCTCCGCGGACGCATGTGCCACACAGTGCATGATATATATTCTCCTCATTTTTCTCTTTAATTTACTTTATTCTTTTTTTTTTTTTTTTTCTCTCTCTCTCTCTCTCCAATCTCTGCCAATCGCCTCTCAACAGAGTCTACTCATCCCACACCACCACAGCACTATTGCCATGGATAATTGCTTCTCACATTTCTAGATAAGCTTGTGCAGTCTTTTAGACCCTTACATGTTACTGCCATTTGAACTTGGTGAACGGTGCCTCTTCATATATCATCTTCCAATGATTCTTGCACAGAAAACAACATACAAGCACTTAGATTACTGCAAAGCGAGACAAAAAGTCTGAGAGCATGCAATCTTATAAGTTTTGGGATCATGTCATCCTCTGAACCCCCTATAATTGGAGATTTATTTAAGCCTTATTCACTACCAAGTGTAAATATGAAAATGATCTACTTTTTTTATTCTTTTTTTTTTTTTTTCATTTTTTTATTGTGGCTGTTACCTTTTAACCAGATAAGCCCTCTTTTAACCATTTCACTACCATTTTTTTTCTTTTTTTTTTTTTTTTTTTATTATCTAGCTTTTAGAATAATTTAAAGTATGCCTCTGAGTATGACATTGAGGGGTTATAAACATGAAATTCATTAAGACACCTGTGTCCCAATTGGAGAAAGAAGGTTAAATGTTATAATGATATTACAGATTAAACTTAGTCTTACATGAAACTTAAGTAACAGCATATAGTTTTGATAGACAGTAAATGTTATATATATTAACATTTTAGTAAATATAGACTAATTACAACAATCCCTAATACTAATTTAGCATTCACCTTGAGGTAGTTAACACCTGAATTTTCAAGTGATTCATATACTAAGTTAAAAATAGTGTCATTCAGGCTAGCTTCCTTAAATTTTTAAGCTGTTTAATTTTATTTATTTTATTAAAAATATATGATTCAATTTAAATAGTATGTTTGATATCTAATATAAACTAGCAAGAGAATGCACCCTCCAGTGTAAAGTATTAGTTTTAATGGTAATGAAATATATTAAATTGAAGAGTCTAACAAATCCATCTTATTGAATGCATATAAAAAGATTACACTTAATTTTAATTGTTTTTATATATAAATCATAGGTGATTGTTATTGTTGGAGAATAACAATAATGATATAGATCAGTAACATTTAATTAAACCAGGTTTTGTTAGAAAACGAGTAGCATTAAACCACAAGCCATAATATTATGTATCCATTATTTCTTAGTGATTATATAAGACACATTGCAGGAATTTAAAATCACATAACATGGGGCTGTATGGAGCAAATCTAACTCAGATTTTCGATCAGAGACATGGTTAATAATAAGATTTATTGTATGTATTAATGATTTTGACTATGAATTAAATAACTCATGTTGATAAAACTTACAAATTCTTGTTGGTATTGTGTCATAAGCAGTGATGTAGTTTAAGTTAAGCTGTGCAGACACCAAATCTCCATTATAAAAGCTATTCTCTTACGCTATATTTTATTCAAAAAACCACTGCTACTTACTTTACAATTCATGAACAAACTTTAATAATTTTTAAACTATTTTTATCACTGTTTCCAACAAAAGAAGAAAATAATCCCTTGTATGCATACACTTAGATATAAATGTGTTACAAATGATTAAGGGTCTTCCATGTTACCCAAGCTACCATTAAAACTTTTTTGTTTCTCTCGGTCTTCTCTCTCTTTACTGATCACATTGGCTCCAAAGTAAAGTTTAAAGTACAAGAAGTTAAATTCCTCACAACCGAATTTTTATATTCAAGATCCTTTACCTCTGAGAGCGCTGTTAGAAGCCAGCTATTGGTTCTAATGCTTCTACTGAATGCTTTATAAAGGATGATTTGGCATAAATAAACCACAAAGGTTGAATATGCCATTAAACAAGAAACCAACCAAATCCTTGGTAGAGTATATTCCGTATGAGTGGTTTGAAATCCGCTTGGCACTAGTCATTTTCTGGAAAGCCTAATGAAAACCAAATGGGTTTGTCAGATCACTCACAATGTATTTCTTCCAGATGTCACTTTCAAATGTCTAAGAATGACAGATTTATCTCCCCTTAACATTTTAAGAAAAATCTCTGTAAATTGAAAAAATTGGAAGTTCCTAGCTTATTTTCAAACAACTATTATTCACATGCCATGACAAGACTGTTACATTCGCATCAACTCTGACAGTGCAAGCATCTAGAGACGTTGCTGTAATTGACCAATGCGTAATGTTGTAAAAGTCTGTCATGGCAATGTGAATAAATAGGTTTGAAAACTAAGCTAGGAACTTCCAATTTTTCATTTACAGAGATTTTCTTAAAAATGTAAGGGGAGATAAATTCTGTATTCTTAAGACATTTGAAAAGACATCTGAAAAGAAATACAGCTTGGAGTATCTGACAAACCAATTTGGTTTTCATTAGGCTTTCCAGAAAACTGACTGTGCCAAAGCGGATTCAATATCCACCGGCATCGGTTTACTCTACCAGGATCTGGTTTGGTTTCTTTGTTTAATGGCTATAATCAACCTTTGTGGTTTATTTAATGCCAAGTCATCCTTATAAAAGATCAGTAGAAAGCATAGAACCAAGCTGGCTCTAACAGGATCTAGAGGTAAAAGTCTGATATAAAATTGGTTGTGAGAATTTTAAATTCTTGTACTTAAACTTTACTTGAAGCCAAGTGATCATAAAGAGAGAGAAAGAGAAGAGAAAAAAAAAAGTTTTAATGTGTTGGGTAAATGAAGACCCTAATATTTGTAACACATTTATATCTAAGTGTAGCAATACAAGGGATTAATTTTCTTCTTATTGGAACAGTGAAAAATAGTTAAAATTATAAAGTTTGTCATGACATTAGAAATAAGTAGCAGTGTTTTGAAAATAAACTTAATATAAGCGTAAGAGAAAATACTTATTATAAAGGGAGATTTGGTGTCTGCAGTAACTTAAACTACATCACTGCTTTATGACACAATACCAACAAGAATTGTGTAAGTTATCAATGAGTATTTATTCATAGTCAAAATCCATTAATACATACAATAAATCTTATTATTAACAATTGTCTCTACGAAAATCTGAGTTAGATTTGCCTCCATACAGCCCATGTTATTGTATTTAAATTCCTGCAATGTGTCTTATATATCATAAAGAAATAATGGATACATAAAATATGGTGTGGTTAATTTGCATACTCGTTTTAACAAAACCCTGTTAATAAATTTACTGATCTATATCATATATGTTTTTTCTCCAATATAAAATCAATCCTATTTTATATATAAAACAATTAAAATAAGTGTAATCTTTTTATAGCATTCAAATAAGAATGGATTTGTTTAGACTTTCTAATTTAATATATTTCATTACATTAAAACTAATACTTACACCCTGAGGGGCATCTTCTTGCTAGTTTATATAGATACAAACATAACTATTTAAATTTGAAATCATATATATTTATATAAAAAAATAAATAAAACAGCTGTAAAAAATTTAAGGGAAGCTAGCCTGAAATTGACACTGATTTAACTTAGTATATGGAATCACTTGAAATCAGGTGTTGTAACTATCCTCAGGTAATGCTAATAGTATTTAGATAGTGTAATTATCTATATATTACTAAATGTTCATATATATAACATATTACTGTAAAACTACTTGCGTTACTTAAGTTTCATGTAAGATAAGTTTAATCCTGAATATCAATTATAAACATTTGAACTTTTACTTCCATTGGGACACAGGTGTCTTATTGAATTTCATTTTAACCCCTAAAATGTCATACTCAAAGCATAACTTAATATATCTAAATTAGAAAAAAAAAAAAAAAAAAAAAAAAAAAAAGTGTGAAATGGTTAAAAGATGGAGCTTATCTGTAAAAGGCTAACAGGCACAAAAAAAAAAAAAAAAAAAAAAGAAAAAAAAAGCTAGATCATTTCAATTTAACTTGGTAGTGAAAAGGTTAAATAAATTCTCAATATAGGGGTTCAGAGTAATGACCCAAACTTAATAAGATTGCATGCTCTCAATTTTTGTTCGCTTTGAGTAACTAAGTGCCTTGTATGGTGTTTTCTTGCAAGAATCATTGAAGATGATAATAAGAGGCCGTTCACCAATTCAATGGCAGTAACGTAAGGAGTCTAAAAGCTGCAACAAGCTATCTGAATGTAGAAGCAATATCCATGGCAATAGCTGTTGGTGTGGATGAGTAGCACTTCCTAGTTCAGAGCTGTATTGGCAGAGTTGGAGAGAGAGAGAGAGAGAAAAAAAAAAAAAAAAAAAAAGAAAAGAAAAGAAAAAAGAGAGAATATATATCTGCACTGTGTGCCATGCGTACGCGCAGGCAGAAGCTGGTGGTGGACTGTGGCTGGACTGATATATTAGCAACGGATGGATGTGGTGATCAGCATAACGGTATGGAAACATGATAATAAGAAGGATCACGATGGCGGTGACTAAGGAGGTCTGGTGGGGCGAGGTGGGATGGTGACATTTTGCTAAGTGGTTGGTTTACAAGATTTTAAGGGGTTAGTCTAGATTGATATTAAAAGGAGAATTGGGGTGGGGGGTTCTTTTTTCTAAGTCTTGTAATAACTGTATCCTTATTTTGGAAATTTATTAATATCTATTTCCTGTGTACTAGACAGGGGATTAAAAAAAAAAAAAAGTACTTTTTGCTCAAAAATCAGATTATGTGTTATATCAAATATAAAAGTTTTTTTCCCCCCCAAAGCGTTAAGAGAAATGAGCTAAGTTTGATCTCTTACTATAATTCAGGTGTAAAAGACAGAACATTGAAAATTTATCTAAATTATATATAAAAAAAAAAAAAAAAAAAAAAAAAAAAAATGTCAACTTTGAAATGAAGGCAGAACATAAAAAAGTATATAGATTTTTTTTTAAAGGACAGATTATAGAAAATAAATCTAAATTATTATTTTAAATGTTAAAGAAAAAAAAAGTCAACAGGAATATAGAATATAGGAATATTTCATTTGAAACAAATTGCTGAAAATAAAACAAGCAACATTAAGAGGAAGTAAACAAAGCCATGTTTACAATCACAGACATGTCCATATGTATGTGTTGATGTATACATATATATATATATAATATATATATATATATATATAATATATATATATATCATATTATATACACACGCATTATACTCACATAAGCAGCAAAAACAGTATAATTTAAAATACAAACAAACCAAAGAATCAAAATAAATAAAAATAATGATCAAGTAGTTTTGCAATAGTTGACATATAAAATATAATCAATCCAATATGCAGAGTGAGAGAGAGAGAGAGAGAGAAAGAGAAAAAGACAGAGTGAGTGAGGGAAAAAGAGAAAAAAAGTCTACTGAAGATTTATTGAAATTGTTTGTGTGGCTATGGAAAATGCAATATTCAATAAACTTATAATAATGTATACTTGAATGCTTTCACATACTCTTTATACCTTAGATTTAAAAAAAATTTTTAACCTGTAACTCTTTGCCTACCAAATTTTCTGTATTTTTTACCTGTATGATGGGATATTTCAAAGTTCACTATCTATTCACCCCAAAACTCATTGTATTCAAATAAAGTCTTATTATTGTAATGAAGTAACCATCAGTTTTTGTACTTTAATTGCATGGTGGGGGAGCTGCTGTGAGCTGCTTAAAGTAGGCAAAGTGTTAAAATATACTCAAAGTATAATTTTGCATATCCAAAACTAAAAAAAAAAAAAAAAAAAAAAAAATATGGAAGTGAAAGAAAGTTAAAAATGGAGCTTATCTATAAAAAGCTGAAAGTACAAAGATTATGAGACCCCCCACCCAAAAAACAGCAACAACATTGCTAAACAATCCAATCTAACTTTGTATCTAGTCTAGGTTAAAAGATGGTAAGGATAACCTGAAGCCGAATATTTTAGACCTCATTTTCTGATGCACGTATGATTGGGGAAAGAAAAAAAGTCTTGGTAGAGAAAGCACTTCTATTAGCTGCTCATAGCCAGAGCCTGACCATTTACTAAAACTCATCTCTTTCCCTAATGATACCTGCATCAGAAAAATAATATATATATATATATATATAAAACAAAAGCTTTGGTGTTGCCCCATATCATGCTTTTATCCTGGACTATGGTAGTGAAAAGCATTAACAAAATCTCATATAAAGCTTCAGTATATGTGAGAAAGCATTAAAACAAAAAACCTGGATTGAGTAAAAAAAAACATCTCTGAAAAAGAACATTTTGCAATCATACAAACAATGATCACTAAAAAGAAAGCTCTCGCGTAGAGGCAAGCAGCTAAAAGCTAAAAGGTTTTAATAAAAGTTATAAAGAGTGAATTCTGACTCTACAAGTGGACAAGAGCATCCAGTCCTGAAGGCATCCTTGAAGAAAATGGCATTGAATCAATTTCAATCCGCTATCATCAGAAAAAACAAGCTGGGTTAAGATGGCTTATTAGCAAAAGAGTATTAGAGTTGTTGGTTGCCTTTCTCTCCCCCC
Source organism: Doryteuthis pealeii (assembly GCA_023376005.1). NCBI lineage: Eukaryota > Metazoa > Mollusca > Cephalopoda > Myopsida > Loliginidae > Doryteuthis > Doryteuthis pealeii. Next base: position 30,038,699 of record CM042168.1, read on the forward strand.
ACCCTTCTTTTTTCTATATAACCCTTTGCCAGGCAGTGATATTTTGTGCAGAGTGATATTTTATTGTAACTCAATGTAAGCCTTTTCTTATTGTCTGCTCGTTGACCAATTCAATGTTAATGTATAGAACATTGCTGCGGTGTAGGATTGTGTAAGGTTATTTTAGAAAATTATAATTAAAAGTGATTACTTGTTTTCATGCTATTGTATTATGACACAATTGCTGATCACATTAGCCCCCCCCCCCCATATATGATTAACTTGCTTAAACATAGCTTCAAATTTGCAAATTTTCTGAAAATAATCTACAAGGATTAAAAAGAAAAGAATAATCTGCCTGCAAAAGGGCTAAAATAAAATTGCATAAAAATAACTAAGGTTGTTAATGCTGGAAGTATAAAAAAAAACCAAAAAAAAAAAAAAAAAACCAAACAAAAAACATGTAAGCATTTTTCTTTTAAATTTCCATATTTCTTTTAAGTACTCCTAATATTAATTTAGTTAAAGTAGATTTTCTCTAACGTTCTTCCTATGCAGCTCTTGATAAAGAGAGGAGGAAAAAAAAAAAAAAAAAAAAAAAAAAAGGAAGAGAGAAAGAAAAAATATAAAATAACCCATTTTTAATGTTTAATAAAATTTAGCTTTGTGTGTTTAGTTAGCTAGGGATAATATTAATTAAGATAAGGCTGGGTAAAATTGTCAGAGAAGTTAAATAAAACAAGAAAAAAAAAAAAAAAAAAAAAAAAAAAAAAAACGCTAAGAAAAAAAAGAACGAATATCATAATATTTGTAGTAGAAGTAATCAACACACATGCCTGGGATGCAAAACACTGTGTAGTTAAAAGACTGCACAAAAAAAAAAAAAAAAAAAAAGAGAAAAAATCTAGCAAACTGCTTTAGATAAATTTGCAATACCAGATGCTTTGAGGACACTGCTCTTGCAAAAATCAGGATAAATAGCTTTTGAAAGCAGAAGCTAGGTAAGGTGGAGCTCAAGAGAAAATATAAAATAAATAAAAAATAAAAGATATATAGATTTTTGAATGAATAGAGAAAAAAAAAAAAAAAAAAAAAAAGAAAGCAAGACTAACAATATCCCATTTTGTCATAATCTGTAAAAGACAGATGTGAGTGAAAGGAAAGGAGGCAAGAGCAAAGTACAAAAAATTGATGTATCCCAAAATACAATGATATAAGAAAAAAAAAAAAGAAAAAAAAGAAAAAAGAAAAGAAAAAGAAAGTAAGTGGGATGTATGTATGTATGTATTATATATATATATATATATATGTATGAGAAAAATTTATGAACTGTAAGTAGCAGACAAAACCATCTTGAAGAATTGTCTTGAGACTAACAGCAGCAACTCAAAAAGAACATCTTGAAATTGAAGAATTTTTTTTCTTTTTTCTGGGGGCAGCCAATGATTGAAATGAGTGAAATGCATGCACTTTTTTTGTGAATATCAATATATGCATGTGCAGTTTGTCAATATGTGCATTGACATGCATGAATCTGCACAATGGCATCAGATGTTTATAGGCAATTTCAGAATACATGCATGTATGTATAGTGCTTTGCAGTATGAACATCAGCAAGTGGGCACCAACAACACTGTATTTAAATGAGTGGTTCCTTTTTATTTTTCTTTATTTGTTAAAACTACTTGAGTAAAAATACTCATTTATAGAAAGAAGAAAGGAAGAAAAAGAGAAAAAAAGCCCCAACAAATGCATTACCCATTTTAAATATGAGGGGTTGCAGGAAAAAAAAAATGTAAAAAAGTAAAGTACACTAATTATTGTCCATATTGAATAAAAAAATTAAAAATTAAAAAAAATCTTGATGATTAAAAGTTAGTATTAAAAAAAAAAATTAAAAAAATTTTTTTTAGTCTGAGCTGAAAAGCAGAAACTATCTATATATTTATTTTTTTTTTTTTTTTTTTTTTTTAGAATTAGTAGCTGGATTTATTCTTCCTGAGCTGCTGCCAGCCAGATCGTTTTTTTTTTAAATAAATGATGAGGAGTTGACAGAATTACACAAAGCAGTGAACTAGAGAGTTTACTATGAGCATCACAACTAGGAAAAGGAAGAGTTAGGCCACAAAAAAAAAAAAAAAAAAAAAAAAAGAAAAAAGACCAGCTTTTTTGTGAAATAACCAGACAGAAGATATGTGACAGGCATTCTTGTGATTTCATTAGAGAGAGAAAAAAATACTTACAGCTAAACTTTTAATAGTTGAAGTAAATAATTTTTCTGTAATAAAAAAATCCTATAACTGACATTATCACACCTATTTTATTTTATATCTTTTTAAAGAATTTAGTAAACCAAGACTGGTTACTGAATTTTTGAATATATATATAATATATATATATATAATATATATATATTCAATCTGTGTGTGACTAAGAAATACTAAGTGATGCTTGAGAAACTTGTAAAAAAACTTTTATCAAGGAAGCATGATTTTTTCTGAATTTATGAATTAAGACTTTTTCATATTTGATTGTAATGTTTACCATAAAAACTATGAATTTTTGTACCCATAATTGATTGATTTATAGCATATCAAATGCTTAGGGTTATTTATGCTGAGGTTAGGGAATCACATTCATTGTACTTATATTTTCATAATTGTTTCTTAGTGTTTTTTTGCACCACGTCCTGTCAAAAATGAATAATTCTAAAAACAGATCTATTGATCTATAGATGGTACATTAACAGTACTACCAGACGACCGAACCTGGGTAGTAATGACAATGAAGGGGTACTCCATATTCACTAGATCTGGAGCCTAAATCAGATGTAGTTAGTGTCATAACCAGCATAAGCAGATATTTGAGAATTCCAACAGAATACATCTAATGATCTAATTTTGAGCATTACTTTAACATTGCAAAAAAAATCACACATTGTAGTAAGATCTTTGTTAGCAAAAGGGTGTCAAATACTTTTAGACATTAAAGCAATTTTCAATCAATATGTGACTTAATGATATAGAGTAGGATCATAGTTCTCACTAACCCTGTCTATTATAATTTCTTAAAGAGTCAACCATCATACTTTAATTATCAAGCACTTACCACATTTATTATTTGCAATTATAAATACAAATTCTACATAAAATCTAACTTTTTAAATATACAAAAATAATGCAAGTATTCTAATTCTTTTTTAATGTGTGTTACACACACAAGGATGTTTGAAAAGTTATGATGGTTCATATCTGGTGTTGTTGACATTCTAACCAATGTGATCCAAACACTGCAAGACAAATTGAAGTGTGTGGACTGCAAGAGAGGACGATGGATTATCTTGAAAAATAAACCTTATTTGATCAACATTCCAGGAGAGTATCTTGGTCAGCCTATGAATCTTTCAGCTGACCCATATTAATATATATATACACACACACAATGTATGTGTGTGTGTGGCTCTTTGGTATAGTGTAATGTTAGCAAAATTAATCTTGTAGATCTATTAATGTTTTCTCACCTGAGTTCCATATTGTTTTTACCTTGTGCCAAGTCTAAGATACACTTAGTAAATAAGGATATAACCAGTTTTACAACATGATCTCCTCAAAATCTTATAAGTGAAGAGATAAAAAAATAGTTCTATTCTTATTTAACCCCCCCCCCCAAAAAAAAAAAAACTGCTATTCAATATAACTTTTTAGGTCTTTCTGATCCCATATTGATGGATAGAAATTATAGTTAAAAAAAAAAAAAAAAAATTTTTTAAAACTTCAAGAAATGACAATTCACTTATTTTTTTTTCTTTCTAGTTACAATTACATAGAAGTGCAGTATTCCTAAGGAAGTAGACAGAATCACATCACCATTGTAGAAATAGCAAGATCAAAATCATAGACACTCAAAACCTATTTGGTATTATGATACAAAATTTAAAGAAAAAAAAGAAAAAAAAGAAAAAAAAATTTTTTTTACTGAAACCATTTAAAAAAATAATGAAATCTAAGAAAAAAAAAAAAAAAAAAAAAAAAAAAAAGAGAAACAAACAAAATTGATAACTTGACTATATACTAAAAAAAAAAAAAAAAAAAAAAAAAATCCTTTTAAAATAATATCAATAATTTCTTAATCTTCTATATCATATAATATATATATATAATATATATATATATATATATATATATTATATATATAATAAAGAGAAAAAGTTCACTAAAAAGGTAAAAATGGTGATTAAATGTTATCTTAGAAATGTTAGAATATTTAATTTATGTGAGAGAGAGTGAAGAAAAGAGAAAAAAAAGAGAAAAGTTTAACATAAAGTTTGTCTGACTAAGTTTGAATGAATTGTGAAGTACACAAGAATGCCTTGTCAAAGATGTAGATCATAGGGCTACAACAGTCTACCAACAGTTAACAACATATGGTGCAGATGAACAGGGGGCTTTGCGGCATTGGGCGCAGCTACAGAAGCTTTCACACACACACACACAAAAATATATATAGACACCACCACCCTGATACACATACAGTCAAGTCAGTCATGTCAGTCAGTCACAAGTGTGCACAAAAATTTGGCAATGGTAACCAGCAAATGGTTAGCAGCAGGGAAGTGGTGATGAACTTACATGGTACAGTTTGGCAGGTGGATTAGACTGCAACCCTGGAAGCAAATATAAAGCAGCAAAACAATTAGTTGACACACAAAATATCAGCACAATTCACAAATCCAAGGACAAGCATCAACAACTTAAAAAAATAAAAAATAAATAATATACATATATATATATATATGAATAAATAAATAAAATATAATATATATATATATATGTATAAATATATGTATCGCGCTTTCCTTCTGGTGACTTCAAATTATTTAAAAAAAAAAAAAAAAAAAAAAAATAATGAATAGAAAAAAAACTTTTAAAACTTTAAAAAATAGTCTGAACAATTCTTGTGTTCTCTTCTGAGATCTAATACACATTTCAGTTTGATGTAAATCTTTGAGACAAAATTCATGGCCAAACCTACAGAATTTCAAGGTTTTATGTATCTCAATTAAAAAATTAAAAAAAAAAAACGTTTTCAATTCACTAGACTCTGGAAGAAAATGATGTTAAATGAAAAAATAAAACTAAGAAAATTCAATTGAGCAACTAAATTTGCTATATGCATCTGCACACACATATACACATACATCAATGTGCTGTGGGGTGCGTTTATTCCAAAAAGCATGTAAGCTATTTAAAGCAATTGTTCTTATTAAATACCCTTATTTCAACTACTAGTGAAGGCATGAATCTATATTTGATTAGATACTCAAAGCAGAAAAAAATAAAGTGAAAGTGAAAATAATGAATAAACAAGCAAATTCTGTAAATATTTACAAATCTATATTTAAATAAAGAAAATACTTGAGAAAAAAAAAAAAAATTTCTTAAAAAGGTTTTTTTAAATAAATTTTGACTAATATATATATCATAAACTAATTGTTAACTATAAAAATTTCTAAAAAGAAAAATCTAAGACAGCTATATTTTAGTTTGACAAAAATCTCAGATAAATTTTGTTCTTAAATATCTGTTTTAAGTTTTTTAAGCAGATTTAAAAAAATAAGTAATCAAAATTTTTCTTTCAGATATCTTATAGTATTGTAATTGTGAACTCCAAATTTTTTTTATTTGCAAGCTTTTTGAATATTTCACAAGTGTTTATTAGAGAATTTTTTCCTGATACTTCTAAAATAACTATTCACTAAATTTTAGAAGTATTTTTTTTTAGCTAGTGTGTACCTAACAAGAAAGAGGCACTGGGGGGGGGGGGGGGATTATGTCGCACAAGATTCAAAATATTTAAGTAATGTGTACAAAAGCTCCATCTCGCCCTCATGCACTAAGTATATTTGGGCGACTTGAGTTGCTCTGACAAAAAGAGTTAAAGTTAATATGTATTGTGTATCCAGCCTAGATTGGTATTAAGGTCTCCTCACCCCATATCTAATATAGCTCCTCAAATTCTACTACGTTTCAATTTTCATAAAGTATTATCATAGAAATTAGATGAAACCATCCTTCAGGCCCTCCACCCTAGTTATGGGATCCGAGGGGCAGTCACGCTGTTCTGCATACAGTAATAAATGCACAGAGCAAGAATTAAAGTGAGATTACCTCCCTTGAATAATGCATTTTTTTCCTTTTTAAAATCGAATTACGAAATTATTACAATGAAATAAGCATTAAAAACCTATTAAAAAATTTACAATTTCACATTAGATAAAGCATACAGTTAATTAAAGTATCTAATAAATAAAAGTTTGACTTCAACACTGGACATCAAACAAAGAAATAATTCTAAAAACAATTTTTTTGTTCGTATTAACTTTACAATATATATAATATGATTTAATTTTATCACCAATGAAAGAGATAAATTTCCCGAAATATAACAAATCTTTTTTTCTTCTGATACTTCATTTCAATGGCCTTTATTTTTCAACACTTCTTTTAGTTGTTAACATTTATTTAAATATATAGGCCATGCCAAGGCATAAATAAATATGAACAATTTTTAGGAAATAGGAAAGTTCATTGAAATAAACTGTTTGGAACTGCAGGTATACTAAAATTTTAAGGATATCTTAGTTCATTATTTAATTTTAACAACTATTAAATAAAAAAAAAATAAAAAGAAAAAGAAAAAACAGCATTACAAAAAGCGAAAATTTAATACACACAAACAAATTAAAAGAATTTAAAAAAAAAAAAAAAAAAAAAAAAATCATATCAAAATTATTGAAATTGAAACATTTTTTCTTTTTTAACTTTATTTATCATTGTACTATGAAATAATTTAAATGTAAAAGCTTGACTTCCATTGTAAAGAAGGAAAAAAAACAAACTTGAAGGTTCACAAGAAACAAAGACACAGCAAGCTCAGTGAAAATTTTCTCTTAAACTTTCTAAATTTTATTATTTTCTTTAAATCCTATAGTCCAAGTTAACAGTACCCCAAACTTTTTAAAAACCTTATTTTTACTAATGCAGATATCATTGTATCATTCTCTAATGATACCTGCATCAAAAAAAAAAGTCTAAAAAAGTTTGGCATCGCATTACCCTTACTGTGCTTTTAACCTGGACTACTAAGCTATCTTTCTGGATATTAAAGCTGACAGCTAATTAATCGTACAAAATTAAATAATAGTATCATCTACATAAAAATATGAAACATTTTAAAAAAAGATAATAGTAAATAGTGCAGATTGAGGTAAAAAAAAAAAAAAAAAAAAAAAAAAAAAAAGAAAAAAGAGGCCTACCTGAGTAGATAACATCAGATCTTAATCATAAATAGATTGCCACTGTAACTAAATATTCATCAAATTGCTGCACTTTATTCTGGGTCTTACATTCAAATACACAAGTATAATTGTAAAATTAAAAACCTTAATATATTTTGAAATAGAAAATTAACTTGGACAAATATCTTCAAGCAGTTTTTAAAAAAAAAAACAAAAAAACTTCCTCCTCCCAATTTAAAAGCAGGAAATCCTTTATTTTTAAAAATGGGTCGCATATGAGCAACAGCACATCAGTCTCATTGAAAAAGAAAGCCAACAAATCTCGCTTATATGTTCAAATGCCAAGGGTAAATTAAGCTCAGGAGTTGAGGGCTCAAAGGGTGTTATAACATTCAGATAATTATTTGGTCATTTATATTTCTTACTTTTTAAATTTTAAATTTTTTTAAGACCAGTGCTTCTCAAACTATCAGATGCATACTGGCAAGAAATTTTTTTCCGAGATGTTATGAACCGGCACTCAGTTAATATCAAGTTTGTACATAGCTTTCATTCTGATCAAACATTCAAGTCTTTCTATCTGTTTATTGTGTCACAGAAAAGAATATTGTACAATACAGAAAGATTTCATTCATTTTCATTACATGTTATACATATTGCGAAAAATGTGAAACTGGAAACTCGCAACATGCGACCCAACCACTTTGAGTAATGCTGGTTTAGACTACAATTCAAATAGCACATTCTACTAATCTTCTGGACAGGAGGTAATATGCCCCCTTCCTTAAGGAAAAGTATTTGGCACAAAGTGGTGTGTGTGTGTGTGGGGGGTTGATCAAAACAACATGTGGACAACAATAAATAAGGAGTTTAATTGTCCAAAATGTCAGATGTGACATATTAAATTGGTAAAAGGTTTTAGTTCCAGTTAACTCACAACTGATTGGCATCAAGAGATTACTCAATCCAGTTCAGAATTAAATCCTGAAAAATGCTCCTTCCTTGCAGAAAAACATTAAATTAAATAGCCTACATGAGTCAGGATTTTTTTTTGTTTAAATAATAATTACAAGATTCCTTTTACCCAGAATGCAATGTTGATGGCTATTTATTTCAGACAGGAAGTTGTTTATGGCTTATACCAAGATGATAATTCAACAAGAATTCTTTTGAATTTTTAGAAAGTTTGAAGATATTAGAAAACTAGTGATGTTTTCCTCATCTTGCATATAAACAAAGAAGCTTAAAATAATGTTACATAGAGAAAAAAAAATCCCTGTTAAACTATATTAGCCAAATGATTATTTCTAAAGATGTAGGCACTGAGCAAGAGAATTTCCTTATGATGATAAAAGTGATAGCAGGTGATAAAAATTAACGTATCTTTAAAATAATACCAAGAAGCAAATTACCCATCTATCAAAATACCTTTATCTTCATTGCAGTTTCTTTTTTTTTTTTTTTGTATTTTGTTTTCTGTTCAGTGTTTAGAGTCATTGCTTACATTTGGGATAAGTAAATTAAAATGGTAACAAATAGAAAATAAAGTATTATTCGGGGGAAAAAAAAAAAAAAAAAAAAAAAAATTCATGAGTAAAAAATCTCCACAAGTTGATTTTGAAGTCCAAGAAAAGAGCTGCCGATCTTCCTAAGCAAACTATGGCCAAATATAGAGTGCATGTGTATATCATATACGAGGGTGGGCTGAAAAGTCCATATAATAACATATTTGCTGCTGATGACCTTTTGACCAATGGGATCCAAGCACTGCATCACCGACAGAAGAAGTGTATAGACCACAAGGAAGACTATGTTGAATAAACTCCATTTGGTCACATTCCATGAGAGTATTTTGGCCAGCCTCTGAACTTTTCAACTGACCTTTGTATATATAATATATATACACACATGCACATACCACTAGCAAAATACAAAAACAGTTAACGTGCCAATATTTCACTGTACTAGCAAAACATGGCCATATAGCTAACATTAATAGTGGAAAATAACAAATTTTATATACATAAATAGGGTGGGCAACATTAACATGCAGCAAATTTAGAGGAACACTGGATTTGGCATAAGTAAAACAAATATTCAAAAAAGAAAATCATTTTGATGATAAAAGAATTTTTTTTTAAATAATGAAAAAAGAAAACTTATAAATGCTACCAAATTACATATAATATTAAAGTGGAAAAAAAGTGTATATTGTTGTATGCGAGTTTTAAGATTGATATTTATTTTCTAGTTCATATCAGTGAGTACAGTTTGTTTTATTTAAAATGTCAACTGAGGTAGTTTAATAAAAAAAGAAAGTTAAATTAATTTTATCAAATGTAGCCAACTTGTGATTCATTTTAATGGATCTTTTTTAATGAGTAACTATTAAAGATAGCTACAGTAGTTTAGTTTAATGTTATAACTGCTTAAAAAAAAAAAAATTAAAAAAAAATCTTTTTTTTCAATTAAGCATAAATCAGTAGTTTTAAGTAATGCCCCCTCAAACCATTGACCAATTTACAATAAATGGCTCATAATTTTGTAAGCTTGAAATTAAATGGGAATTCTGAAGCTGTAGTCATATCAGTACTACTATAGATTTGCACCACTTGGACTATAACAATTTTTTCTGGAGAAAAAGCTATATTGGAACTATACAAGGATGCTGCATTGAACAAATCCCAGTAGCAGCACCCTACAAAACAGCAGCTGTATGGCTACTTACCTCCCATCTTGTAAACCATCCAAGTAAGACATGCTGGGCACTGCTGGTGATGTAAGGACGAACTCATAAGTAATGTTCTCCCGATGGACTTCTACACATGGGCACACCAGTGTTGGCCTACCAGCAAAAACTTACATTCATCAGCTGTACATGGACACTGGGACCAATTGCCAAGAATGATGACTAATAGGGATGGATGACGAGAGTCAAAGGAATCAGTATTGTTAGCCAGTGTTGATGAATAGGAAGGACTAAGAGTAACCCTGAGCTCAAAAAATATTAATGACCTAAAAATCAAAAGGTTGACCAATGCACAGGATCAACTTATACACAAGTATTAATGATATTCTTAAGTCTAGTGTTTGGTTTTCTTTGTTTAATGGCATATCAACCTTTGGGGATTAATGCCAAAGCCATCCTTGAAGAACATTGGTACTATTTAACCCATATCTTGGAGATGAGGAGGTTCATAACTTTCTCCAAAAGGTATTAGGCCGAAATGAATATAATAGTGTAACTGGAGTTAGAACTTGCTTGCTATGATGTTGCTGTCCAGTACACTAGCCACAGAGATTCCTCTGAAGCCTAGTAGGTAAAAGTCAAACTGGTATAATTTAAAGAAGCTCAAGTCCATAATCTGATTAAATGAAGTGTAAAAATATCTTCAAGTTAAGAATAATTCTTTAAACAACACAATTACTTGAGTATATATGTATGACCTTAGGCAAAAATTATGGAATAATTACAGATTGAACAATTCTAATGGCCAACATTAAAAACTGAGAGGATGTTATGATTCCATAATTTTTTCCAAGGGTGGTAATTTTATCTTTTTTTTTCTTTCTATCTTTAAATACCCACTGCCAAACTAACTGCACATCACCTAACAGAATAAATATCTACTTCAAAGATGAAACATCTAGGTTAAAAATTTTTTTTATGTTAGTTGAGCAGTCAACTACCAATTTCAACTTTATACTTACCTGGCATATCTATGCCAGGTGATTGGTTTGGTTGTTTGTTTTACGGCATATCAACCATTTTTGGGTTATTTAATGCCGAATCAAGTTATTTTGATATTTGGTTTCTTACCGTAGCCGCTGTTGCTTCAGGTGAGAGAGCTAAAATTATCAACTTGAAGCCTTCCCTCCAGGCAAACCAGTCCCCTCATTAAAAAAGGGCTGGGTTTATTGCCAGATGCCTGAGGGGCAACACCAAAGGAATTCAAGCATTTTTAAAAACTGCTGCGCAGTAGGTATGCTTCCTATGATACACTTCATTAAACCGACCTTGTGGGGAGCTAAATAAATAACTACTAATTTCAACCTTTTTAAAATTAGAGTCAGAATAGGAATTATACATACTGTTTTTATCAACTAGATAATTGTGTTCATGATTTAAAAAAAAATACTATATGTTGACAAATGTTTTGGTTTATTTTTGTTGGTTATTGGTAAGAAAGAAACTAATATGATAGTCATTTTAGATTCCAAATGAAGTATATTTAAAAAAGATATATTATCAAAAATAATGATGTATAAATAATTCTGATATGATTCTTTTTTTTCATCCTATCAAATTATTAAAAAATAACTCGAATGATATCAAAGTTTAAAGTTGAGAGGTCAAACCTTCTTGTTTTGAAGAATTAAGTGGAAACATCTATTTAAAAGACCTGATGTTTTACCATCCAGTGTGGCTTTATATTAGAAAGGAAGACAAACAAAACATGCTGTTAAAAAAAAAAAAAAAAAAAAGAGAAAGAAACAACAACAAAAGTTAAAAAATATATTAAAAACAAAAAAATAAAGACCAGATTAAAAAAAACAAAAAACCCAAAAAAAAACAAAAACAAACTCACCTGCACAATCAAGCAGAAGGGAACATGCATAATGATATAAAAACATTCTTGCAAGTTGCAACATCAGGTAGGGGGTGGGGATAAGGGGAAGGGGCAGAACAAACATTTCCTCATCAATTGATAATTAATCCCTAGCATCAGTTTTGTTGATTCTTAAGCTGTCATTCAAAAATAAGAATTATTTTTCCCCCCCACCTCCAATTTTAAAAAAAATTGTTTTTTTTTAAAAAAAGATGTTATTTTACGAGAAAAATTATATTGATTTTTTTTAGAAAGAAAAAGATTTAACTTTCTGGAACAATAAAGACGTAACTATTAATTTTTTTAAAACATACTATTTCAATATTGATAAAGTTGAAAAAGATGTAAATCTTTTTATTTTATTTTTATTTAAACATTTTTTTATAAGATATACAATTCAAATTATTCAAATTGCAATGTTTTTAAAATTCAATTTATCTGAAAACAATTACATCTAATACTATCAGAAATCAGATTCCAGAATTTGCAATTTTTTTCAAAGTTAAAAATATGTTAATGATTTTATAATGAATATTATCCTAACTTGCAGATAACACCAAAGAATAGAGAATGGTAGTCATCTATTGAATATTCAAAACTTTCGAAGATTTTAAGAAAACTTTAAAGAAAAGAAAAAAAAAAAATACCCCAAAGAGAGCAGTACTAAAGAAAAAAAAAAGAAAAGAAAGGGGGTAGGGAGTGAGAAACAAATTGTTAAAACAATTTCAATGAAAAACTTGAAAAATGTTTTTTTAAATTTTTATAACTAAAAGATTAAAAAAATGACTAATTGATAAAAAAGTTGTCTCAAAGAAATCTCTCACTGGTCCTGTAACCAGGGTTTGGGAGTGGGAACACTATTCTTGTAGTGTGTCTAGGGCAAGAATAGCCTGATGGTGCCCATCCCTCTCCAGGTCTACAACTGGCTTGAATTCAGTTTCCCTTCTCCTAGACTGGTTGCCATAAAAAAATTAAAGAACCCAGTCTGCCCATAGCTGGAGGGAGAATAGTTGGATTCCCCATTTCAAATGATATTAGTGCTATGTAAAATGCAAACAGCTTTGTTCAGGATTTGAACTCTGATAGCCACTATACAAGTGACTCTGCTGAAAGAAATGCTAACACCAAATATGGACATATTTAGAACCTGTTGGTAGTTTAGCATTTCAGAGATGAAGACATAAATTTACAAGTTCTTATAAATGATTTTGCTTAAATAAATTGAGCATACAAATATATAGGGCATCCCATTGTGGTGTAATGATTAACAAGCTAATCTAGCATATTCATTACTATTGAATAGCAAGTTTGATCCTTGCTGGATGCCCTATTGGGAATACAAGTAGGCACCCCATGATGGTATAATGGTTAGCAAACTAGTCTTGCAGATCCATTACTACAGAATGGGGAGTTTAATTCTTGGCACATCCTACCCATGGTGAAAGGGTTAGGTAAATACTTAAAAATATATAATAGAAGTTTATATAGGAATTATACATTTTTTCCTTTTTCTTTCTTTTATTAATCTGTAGAGGTCAGTCCATTTGCCAAGCAAGGAGCATAATAATTCTTGCTTAAAGAAAACATGGAGGCAAAATACATTGTTATTAGCTTGCCAGGACTGATGGCAAATAATTAGGAATTAAATCTAAGTTTGTTCCAGCAAAGAAATTATTTTGTTTAATGGCATATTAACTCTTTGTTGGTTATGATTTTGGTTGTTTTTTTTTTTATGGCATATCAACCCTTTTCGGGTCATTTAATGCTAAATCAAGTAATTTTGATATCAAGTTTCTTACAGTACCTGTTGTTGCTTAAAATGATCACCCATCTAAGTACTGAACAGGTGAATTCCAGTAAAGAGGAATTCTAACTGTGGATCATAAGCAACAAAGCAAAAATGGCACAATTCAGAATGAAAGATTAGGGTCTATAGACACCGTAGGCATTATCGACTAATGATTGATCAATTTCATTTTAGGTGATTGTGTACATTGAATTTGGTAAGCTTTCGAGAATGACAGTGATGTAAAAAAAAACAAAAAAACATGATTTAAGATTATAGACCTGAAAAAAAGAAGAAGTTATTTATTTTCAACAATAAAAACAGATAGATAAAGAGATAGAGATAGATAGATAGATAGATAGAGAGACAAGAGAAAGATGAAAGTAGCTGCAGGAGAGAAAATAACTTTAAGCTGCAAAGTAAAATAAATTCAATACAAATTAAAGAAGAAGAAGAAAAAAAAAAAAAAAAAAAAAAAAAAAAAAAAAAGAAAGAAAAAAAGCTGATACATAAAATGCACCGTTTTTTTGGGGTGAAGTGGGGAGGGGGGCCTGAAACAAAGTCTATCACTAGTCAGTTAATTCAGAAGATTTTAATTTTTTTTACTTAAAAAAAACCTAAAAAAAACGAAATAGAAATCTGTTTAAATAGGCAATGAATCACTTTAATAAATTGATATCAACTGTAAGAATACAACTTTTTAGAAACTTTTTACTAACTCCATCCACCACCTGGATACATCCCTTGATACTTAAATGTAAGTAACAGGTATAGTTTTGCAGTCATGGAGAAGAATCATTCTAATTTAGATAGGATATTTGCTAACTAATCATTTTATTATTATAGGGAGTCTGATTTTAATTAGGTGTTCAACTATTGTAATCTGGTATCAGACTAGGCTAAACTGAGTAAATAATTTTTGCAGCCTAGCAATAGTGAATGAATAGATTTTTTTTTAATTTTGAAATAACGGAATATCAAAGTTTCCTTAAAAAGTATTAGATTCATAAACTGATTTATTTTTTAGCATTCTCATAATTATGGATAAAAATATTTTGGCTTCCAACAGAATTATATTTCAGAGTAAAACTAGGGTTAAAATCTCAGACTTTATAGTAAGGTTTCTGAACATTTTTTGCCCTATCATCTACCCTTGTGTCTACCCACCCACCAAAAAATTAAAAACAACTTCCCCCTTCGTGAAACTAAAATGATATTTAACTAAAATTGTTTATTTAATGTGACTCTTGTGCTTGATTCTCAATATTTGGTTTGGTTTCTTTGTTTAATGGCATACCAACTTTCATGGGTATTTAAAGCAAAAACCATCCTTGTATAAGTTTAAACTCGCTTCCTTTGATGTCGCAGTTCAACATGTAAGCTACTATGCCACAGGAACTCCTTGAAATAAAGGTTGATTTCCTATTGCAAGAAAGATGAGGAGAGGTTTGGTTTCTTTTCTTTGTTTAATGGCATATCAATATTCATGGGTTATTTAATGCCAAAGCCATCCTTGTATAAGGACAGTAGTGGTACTATTTAATAAATAGCTGGGGGCATAAGGGGGTTCATACTTTTCCTAAGGTTATTAGTCCAAAAGTGAACGTAATAACGCAACTGGAGTTTGAATTCACTTACTACGATGCTGTGGACCAGCTCTTTAGCCACTACACCATGTGGATCGCCCCCTCCCCAATATTTGGAATTATGTATTTTCTCAACCCATCCGACATGAGCAGGATGCGACAAGGGCAATTTTTAAGTGGAGTATACCTGGTTTAAATCCAGTTCTACTTTGTTTGGTTGCCTTACCAAGGCTAAATAACCCAGTCTGCCCCACTATTTACCCATAGCTAGAGGGATTCATGCTTTTCTTCAGGGCATTAGCGTGAAGTGAAATGCAAATACCCTTGATCAGCATTTAAACTCTGGTCACTGATTCTATTTCTTATGATGATAGCCATTATGCTAAGTGTTTTAATGTTAAAGACAAACAAAAACTGTTCCTCATGGGGAACAGGTCTCAAACAACTTTTAGTTGGAAGCCATGTTGCTTTGATATGTAAGTAATCATACAGAAGTTGGAAACCAGGTTTCATGAAATGCTGTCAGCTGAAGTGAATGGATGGATGTCTTTTTTCATCGCTCCAAGAAAGTGATGTATTTATTGTTTTTAAAGTAAAGAAGCAAAGTGATGATTTATTTCTTTAATCTATTTATTCCTTATTTGAATCATTCTTTATTCATCTATCAAATTTATATACAAATTACATAAATTTGAATTATGTACAAATTCAGGTTTACTGCTTGTTTATTTATGATTCCTGTATAAATTGCTTTATTCAGAAATGTAACTTTAAGTTACACAAGATAAGTTTATTTAACTATCTTGCAATTAACCGATGTATACATTTTGACACAATAGCAGAGATTTATTATTACTGTTATTATCTATTCATGTTGCTTAATTATATAGATTTTAAATCTTCAAACTTTAAAAGAAAAAAAATATTAAGGGATGTTTTATCAGATTATTCACATTTAATTAAACATTAGGTTTCTAGGTAGTTCCCAAAGCTGTAGATATAAAATGATTTTCATAAATTCTCAGACTTTTCAGGTGTGTGTAAATATATATATATATATATATATATATATATATATATATATATATATATATATAGGTTTTGATAACACGACTGACGGAAACAACACTTACCAGTTCACCACCAGTACCGAATAATTTTACTGGCATTATAACCTGATGTCATCCAAATTTTGACCTCTTACCTGATGTTGACTGGTACTTCAGCTAGTATATAAATTACAAAGCAATTGTGTGAAATAGAAAAAGTTAAACATTATTGACATGTATGGATTTCAGGGAACTTAAGATATTTGGAGAGAGTCATAAAAAAAAAAAAAAAAAAAAAAAAGAAAAAGAAAAGAAAAAGAAAAAGCAAAGCAAAGTTTTTGAGTTAGAACAGAAACTTTGAAGAGAAATACATTTTTTAGAGAAGAAAAAAAAAAAAGAAGACAAATGAAATGATTAGAAAAAAATAAAAAAATCTTGAAATAAAGATTCCCACCCCCCAACTCCCCCAAAATACTTTCATGTCTAATTACCTCCTTCTTCACCCTTCTTCTTTTTCTTTTTTTCTTTTGAGTCAATGTTGGAGGCACCAAGCAGAGCGAAGATGATGCCAGTTTGAGAATTTATTCCAACCGCTGTTACAAGCATTTTGCCACTTCCTTCCATTACGTGAGTTCCTGTGGGACAGAAAAAAGAAACAAATTCAAATTGTTAAATTAAAAAAAATTCAAAATAATAAAATCTTTAAAAATAATTATACACAGGATTTATTCAATGTCTTATCCAATATAGAAATTACAAGTGCTTTTTTGTTTTTTGTTTAATGGTATATCAACCTTCATGAGTTATCTAATGCCAAACCACCCTTACAGATGAACAGTTGTGGTACTATCTAACCCATAACAGGAAGGATAAAGGGGTTCTGACCTTTCCCAAGGGTATTAGTCAGAAAGTAAACCTAATCCTGTGATAAGTCCTGACTTGCTTACTATGATGTTGCAGTCCAGCACATTACCCGCTACACCATGGGACTCCCCCAGAGATGCTAATAGGTACGTGTCCTGTGTACCTGATGCAGAAAAGTCTAAAAGAACACAGTAAAATCGTATCCATGCATCCCAGTGTTTTTCTTTTTTCTTCCCTCACCATCATCAAGCTAACTGTAAATACATTTCAATAGTTTCTTAGAAATTAATTACACAGGTTAGGTTACAAGGTAGGCGATAGATGGCTTTAGTTGGGACCCATAAATTTTCCCGGGGACTCAAAGCTAATATGTCCATCCCAGGACACACTAAATCAAAAGGCTATCAGCATCACTGGTCCCCACAAAATACAAGTGAGTGATTGTCATTAGAACCATTTTTCCATGGGTCCTGTTAGCAGTAATGATTATTGTATATTGTTGAGTAATAAACAACCCCTAATTTCTAGCCACAAAAAGGTGTATTTATTGGAAGCTTCTACATTTAAGAATATCCTAATTGATTGAAGGGTAGGAGATGTAGAAGAATATCTCACTTGGTCTGGGGAGAGGGTGAAGAATATTCCACTTGCCTGAAGGCAGGATATGTGAACAAATGAACAGACAAGCAGAATTATAATATAGATGGCCTGCTAATTTATGCCACTCGAGGCATTCTTACATTTGAAAATTCTGTTTATGTAATACACAAGCAGTGCAGTAAAAACCTCTTTTCAGCAATTCAACATGTGAGCAATTTATAAAACAGATTAATAATAAGAACAGTCATTAGGGTAATAAATATATACAATAATTATATATTTCCAATAGAAATTCAAGAAAAGAGATATCTGAAATCAAGCTCTATATAGGGAAGGAAAACTTAATTGATATATGAAAAATAATAATCTTTAGCCTTTAACTCTTAAAAGAGTTTCCGACTTACCATTGACAAACTAATTTGAAGCAACAGTGCTTTTTCAACATCTTGAAAGAAAACGATAGAGAAAACTTATTTTTCAATGATCTGATCAAAATATGATGTACATGAAAGTTGATCAGTAGATTAAACCTGAATAATTTAAATATAGAAATGAAAAAAGATCATTGTAATATCAGATTCTTAAGTAAAGGTGCCCAATTTTAATTGGTCATTTGACAAAGTTGTGGAGGGTCACACTTTATGATTTAAAAGGTAACATACAACCTTCAGGCCAAAAGTTACCCACCTTTGGTATAAAAAAGTCTAAAAATCATTATTACTTATGAGATCTATGGAAATTCCAGTCATGATCAAATATGAGACATCACTAATCGCCATCAAGAAATTAATTTGAAGCAATACTACTTTTTCAACACCTTGAAATAACAATAGAAAAAGGGATTTTCCAATGGTCTGATCAAAATATGATGGTAATGAAATTGTGGAGATTGATCAATAGATTAAACTTAAATAATTCATATATGAAAATAAATGTAATCTTTTTTAATGCATTCTTATTGAGTTTCGTTAGTCTTTCTAATATAATATCTTATTACATTAAAACTTAAAATACTTGCACCTGGAGAGCGGCACATATTTTTGCTAGTAGTAGCAATTATCATACGTCACCAAAAAACATCGCAATTCTAAGTTATTTATGTTATATTCTCAAAGATTGTTAAATAATCATTTTTTTTTTATTTCAATTAGCATCTTATTTATTAATAAAATCTATTCAAGTCTAGCTGCCTCAAAATTGCCCATGTTATTAATGCCTTTAAAATCCTGCAATGTGTGTTATATATCACTAAGAAATACACGTTTACATAGTATATAGTGTGGATAATTTACATACTGGTTTTAACAAAACTGGGTTTAATAAATAATTACTTGGTGTTATTGATTTTTCATATTATTGTTTTATCCTGAAACATTAAAAGTAATCCTATGTATAATTTTATACAAAAATCAAATAAAATAGAAATAAGTGTAACCTTTTTACATTCTTATTTAGTTTTGTTGTTTTAATCCAATATATTTTATCACATTAAAACATACTTGTGCCTGGCGGAGAGCGCATATGTTTGCTAGTTCTACTAATAAATTTTGCTACTCACAAGCAGAATAAATTGTTTACTTTGAGCCAACTTACCAGATAAAAGTACTGGGTCCATGTCAACACCTTTTTTTACATGATCAGATTCACCAGTCAATGAACTCTCATCGACTTTTAAGTCATTGCTCTGAATAATGATACCATCTGAGGGAAGCAAATCACCTGGAATGAAAAGAAAAGAAAAAAAAAGTTTAATAGGAATTCAGTCACATATTAGACAATAAAATAATAACAGATAGCGTCTTTATTAGATAGCATCTATATAAGTAACTATTATATATATATATACTTGCGTATCAGGCGACTTTCTGAGACCTAAGTTTTAGCCTAATATTAAGAGGTTGTAAATATTTGGCCAAGTTTGTATCTTGTGTATGGCGCGATCCTTAATATCAGGCTAAAATTCAGGTCTCATAAAGTAGCAGGATATGGGAGTACTTACAGTAAACATTCAATATAAAATTGTATCTCCCACTGAAAGTAATAGAAATTATATATAACCCCCAACCCCCCAACTATATATATGAGAGAGAGAGAGAGAGGAAAATAGTTAGCCTCTTAGATCATCGCTTTTGGCTGGAGACAGAATCAGACAAAAGGGGCGAAATCGTCTAGAAAATACTTTGTGGGAAAAAGTACAAAAAAACAGTTGCAAATATAGTTCATTTTCAGGAGCAGTAGTGCTCAGAGTTAATTTGGAGTAGAGAGGGGTGCAGCAAATTGTCTCAACATAGAACCTGGCCAGTATGTATGCTTTGGCTGACCGTCAGACTTTTTATTGGATGAAAATATGTGTTGCTTTTATGTGGATTCAGTCTCTTTGTCATGTCAGAATTGCCAAAGGCTCATTAATCATAAGTAGATTCCGCTTGACCAAGGTCAGCCAAATTTGCTATTTCTTCACTACTGATGCCACATGTATCGCCTCACTAGAACAGAGATCAAGTAGAGGAACTGATACAACACTTTAATCCCTGCATCATGCCCAGAATTTTATATGCAAAGTTTGAGGTATCTAGTAGTAATGTTTAGTCAGATACAATGAACTAAGAATTCTTGTAATTATGATTGATTGATTTTAACAGCTCGTCAACCTGTTTTTATGCCAAGAGGTTAGGAAATTGTGTTCATTGTACATTCATATTTACATTTTTTTGTGTAGTTGTTAATTTTTAAAATTTTATTTTGCAAACAGTTCTATCTCACCATCAGATACAGTTTAGTGTTATACTCAGGACATTTCTTTTTTTTTTTTTTGGAGGGGGGTCTTACCCCCTCTGGAGAGGTAACCCCTTAATAAGGTGACTGTAACAGTCACCTTATTTTAAGCTCTGCTGACCGGACTAAATTCTTGCAGTAGTAAAGTCAGCAGAGTGGCCTATTGTTGGTATCAGCCAAACAGTGAGGGAGTCTATCTCCTATTTGCTAGCACTAGGCCAGAGGGATTGTTTTTGCTGAGGTGGAATGCCACACCTACAGTCAGCTCCCAAATGCTTTACCACACAGATAAGATTACCCAAAATGTGCTACTCATGCGCTGAGTTGGCAAGGACTAGTATCAAACCCAGAACCTTGAGATTCCTAGATGGACATTCAACTGACTGAGCTAAATCAATTCATAATACTATAATATTAAATGTGAATATGTAAATGGAGGTGGAGGGTGTGCCGTATGTGTCATCAAACAAGACTGACTTTTTCTTTAAGTCATATCTTTAATTGAGCTAAAATACAGACACTGGTTCTTTTCAATTGATTTACAATCTCAGCCCAAGATTTGTTTTGTTATTGACACAAACAGAGCATGAAGTAGGACAAGAAGAATGAGAACAAATAGTAAACCTGTGGAGTGAATAAAGGGATTGGTTTAAAATTCCCAGTAGGTTACCAAACAACAGAGTACAAAGGCCAAAACATTGTGATTATATTAACAACCAAAACAGGGACACTCAGATGTATACATAAGTGATTGAACTAAATATAGCTTGTGGCATAACAATTATTGTCATAAGAAATGGACCCAGCAACACAAGTTCAGTTCCTGACAAGGCTGTTTGCATTTCACAGTGCTAATATCCTTTAGAAAGAGATGAATCCAACTATTCTCCCTATAGCTATGGGTAGACTGGGGTCTTTAATATTAGTAAGGTAACCAATCTAGAAGGAAAAACTGAATTCAACTCAGTACCCAGCTTAAAAAGTGACCTTGCGTCACATCGTGCTCATGGCACAAGGGTTGGGTAAATACATATAGTAATTTCCCAGTTCTAGTCAGTTGGTTTGTTTTATGACATATCAACCCTATTTCGGGTCATTTAATGCAGAATCAAGTCATTTTGATAAATAAAGGACCCAGGTTGCTTACTGTTGCTTAAAGGTCACCCAGTTAACTCTTTGCCTACCAAATCTCCCCCATGAACTTGCTTTTTTTTTTTTACCTGTATGATCGGATATTTTCAAAGTTGACTATTTATTCACACCAAAGTCCTATCATTATTGTAATCCAAGTCCTTCTGATCAATTATAAATGAACTAACCATCAGTAGGATTGCAATGGTGGGAGAGCCGCTGTGAGCGATTTAAGTAGGCAAAGAGTTAAGTATTGAACAGGCTCAATGCAACAAATACCAGTATTGTTTGTGAAACTTTGCCATATTATATTGAGACAAACAAAAAGGCAAATCTTTGTTCATCGCTAGATATTTAAAATTCCCAAGTTCATTGTTCTATTTAAATTGAAAAGTGAATAAAATAATTGGATTGGAAATGAATAAAATAAGGGAGTGGGGAGAAAGAAAGAAAGAAAAAAAAAAAAAAAAGAAAAAAAGAAAAAAAAGAAAAAAGGTCAATGAGTTCTACTGATGTATGAGTAGGCAGAGTAACAAAGTTTTATTGATAGCAGAAGCACACATCATAAGAATGCAAAGGTTACAAACTGTGTGTGTGTGTGTGTGTGTGTGTGTATATATAATATATATATATATAATATATATATATATATATATAATATATATATATATATACTATATATTATATATATGTGTGTGGTGTGTTATAATTTGCTTAAAGCATAGTGTGTATATTAGTTTGGCCGTTGGTTTGAAGGCTATCACAATGCAAGTGTAAAGAAAAATTAGGTAACTAGGAGTTTTGTTTGGGAGTCCATTATTGAATCCACACACAAAGAATTGGGAAGAATAACACATTGTTTACAACAGAATAGGCAGCAATCAACATCTCTCTAGAAATCTGAACTTTCAGAATATTCTGGTGAAGGATTTTCATCCCAAAATATTAAGAAAATAATCAAAGGTAAACGAACAACATCTTGTTACCTGTTCACACTCATTTTTTTTTTTGCACTTGCATTGCAATAACCTTCAAAATCAACCACCAAACACACAATATATATATATATATATATAATGTACCAACTCTCCACATGAGAAAGTAGGATGTGAATTTTTTAAGTGAGGAGTTTAAACAGGTTTAAATTCAGATTTTCCTACTCCTAGACTGGTTGCCTAACCAAGGTTAAAGAGCTCAGTCTTGCCTTACTATTTATACCATTGAGGCCTATTTATGTTTTACTCAGTAAGGATTTTACTGTTAGTTTAAACCCATATCATTGAATAGAGCTCATTTAAATCTTTCTTTTGCATATAAAATATTTTTCTCTCCCTACTCTTTAAAAGTATATTTAATCTCCGAATAAAACAAAGCACCAGTTTAGAGAAAAGACCCCCCCCCAAAAAAAAAAAAAAAAACCCAGCATCATGGTGTTATGGACTGTAAAATAATAGTCATTTGTTTGCACACAGTTATAGGGTTTCAAGTAACCTAATATAAATAGTTTAGTTATTGACAAAGTATTCCTATAGAATTGAATAATTTTTAAACAGATCCAATCTAGTCCATAGAATACGGCCCTAACAGGTACTACCAAGACTTTTTCATTCCCCCATGTTCATTGGTCTAAAAAAGATGGCTTCGAGAGCCTTGCTGTGCTTTTAACCTGACTACTTTGGGTTTTTTAACATTTTGCTCAGGGGAAGGAAGGAAAAAAATAATAATAAAAAATGAAATTTTGACTAAGTCAAACCTCAGCCAATGTTGATGGCAGAGGTAATATATACTTACCGTACTAACCAGGCAAGATAATCTCCACAACCAGTTCACCAACAGGAATCTCAATGACTTCGGCAGCACGGATGGTAGAAAACTTATGTTCAATGCTCAATTTTGCTTTGTAATCCCCTAATTGTTTTTCTTTCCGCCAATCATTAAAGGCGGTTACTAATACAACTACAATGACAGCTATTAAAGATGGCTAAACCTTCTATCATTGCCAGCTTCATCAGCAGATTCTTTATCTTCATCTTCTGCAAACACAAAAAAAACAAAAGAGTCAGACCTCATATGATATCATACAATATTTATACATATACATATTTATTATAAATGAATATAAAAGTAATAAACCTTAATGCCATTAATACATATCTGCCGATCTATAAAGAGGGTTTATTATCTGATAATAAATAAAAATTGCATACACCCTGAAGGCATGTGACAGCACATATTCACTTGACTATCTCACCATCTGTCCTATTGCCCATCAATCTTGTTAAGTCCTCTAGATCAGATGTCTCCAACCTTCGGACTTGTACTGGCCACAAAGAAAGAATAAAACTTGTTTAAAATGACATGTATTTTATTTCTGATCCACCTAAGTTGCTTGAATATTATTCGCTCTCTTAAGTTTTCGAGACAAAAAGTTTATCTACTTAAAAAGAAACGACTGATAATCTACAGGATAAGCAGCTTCAAGTGTTTACAACATGTTCGCTCGTCCTTAAGAAATCCTATTTAGTATACATTTAACACCTTGCCTACTTTAATCCACTCACGACGGCTCGTTCACTAAAGTAAGGCAAAAACCGATGGAGTTCATTAATAATGTGAGCAGAAGGGGCTCAGTTCTGAATGTGAATAGATAGTGAACCTTAGAAAAATATCCCATCATACTGTTAAGAATACCAAAGAAAAATTGATACATCGTGGGGAAAACTTGGTAAGGCAAATAGTTAAGGCCGCTCACAGCGCTCTCCTACAAAGTACAAAACCGATGTTAGTTCATTAAATTGAGGCAGGAAGGGCTTCAGTCTGATGTGAATAGATGTGAAGCTTAGAAATATCACATCATAACTGTTAAAAATACCAAAAGAAAATTTGATAATAGCCGTGGGGAAAACATGGTTGGCAAAATAGTTAAACCGCTCAACAGCGCTCTTCTACAAAAGTAACAAAAACCGATGTTAGTTCAATTTAATTGAGCAGAAGGCTCAGTTCTGATGTGAATAGAATGTGAACTAGAAATACCCCCATCAAACAGTTAAAAATACGCAAAAGAAAATTGATACGGCTGTAGGGAAACTTTGGTAGGCAAATTTAGTTAAGCCGCCCACAGCAGCTCTCTACACCTACAAAAGTATCAAAAACTGGTACCTTATAAAGTTTATATTCTAAACGATTATGAAAAATATTATATATTTATTATTAACGATGTTTATTACATCTAACTGAGTTAGTATTTGCGTCAAAACCACCAATATTATTATGCAATCAAAAACATGAAAATATGTGAATGTAATCTCCTAAGAAAATAAGATTTAAAAGGCTCGTGGTATATGATTTTACAACTGGGTTTTTAATTATTTGCTGTTAACTTAAAAATATCTGTTATTCTCAAACGTAATTAAGACATCTATACACATTATCAAAAGTATCGAAGATCGAAGGCTGTATTTATCAGATATATGTATAATGAAGGAACATATACTATTTTTTGAGAATACGGCAGAGTTACATGAGTTTGATATTTTATTATTATTAGGTAATTTCAGAATATAAACAAGGTATAGAAGTACAAAAAAAATATATGATACTTTTTTTACACACCTTATATAATGCTATATTTGACATTAATAACATCAAATAAGTTATAATTTTTATAATTTGTTCTTTTTTGTTTCGTTTTTCTAAATTTAATATATTTTATTACATTAAAACTTAATATATATTTTATTACATTAAAACTTAATATAATATTTAATTACATTAAAACTTAAATATAATATTTCAATTCATTAAAATTAATATAATATTTTATTACATTAAAAATTATATAATAATTTTATTACAATTAAAAATTAAATAAAATTTTAATTAGCATTAAACTTAATATAATATTTTATTAGCATTAAGTTTTAATGTAATAAATTTTATTTAATTTTTAATGTAATAAAATATTTATATTAATTTTAATGTAATAAAATATATATTAATTTTTAATGAAATGAAATATTATATTAAGTTTTAATGATTAATTTATATAAGTTTTAATGTATAAAATATTATATTAAGTTTTAATGTAATAAAATATTAAATTAGAAAAAACGCAAACAAAAAGAACAAATATAAAAATATTAAAACTTATTTTGATGTTATTTTAATTGATTTCAATATAGCATTATATAAGGTGTGTCAAAAAAGTATCAATATTTTTTGTACTTCTTGACTCACCTTGTATTCTGAAAAAATTACCGTTCTATTCATTGTTCATTTCTATCTTGGTAAATACAGCTTCAAACTCTGAACTTTTATGACGCGCCTGGTATTCTGAAAAAAATTAACGTTCCATTCATTATACATATTATCTTGCATAAATACAGCTTGACTCGATACTTTTATGACACACCTCGTGTATAGGATTGCTCTTAATACGTTTGAGAATAACATGGATATTTTTTGAAACGTAACAGCAAATAATTATTTATCAAACCCAGTTTTTGTTAAAATCATTGTGTAAATATTCCCACCGTATGCTTTTTAAATCTTATTTCTTAGAGATACATTTAACATATTTCATGATTTTGATTGCATTAATAATATTGGTGTTTTGCGCAAATCTAACTCAGTTGATTGTAATAAACATCGTTAATAAATAGATGCTAATAAATATTAAATAATGGATTATTTCATAATCGTTTAGAATATAACTTATAAAGTACAGTTTTTGTACTTTGTAGGAGAGGCTGCTTGGGCGGCTTAACTAAATTTGCTACCAAGTTTTCCTACAAGCCGTTCAAATTTCTGGATTTTAACTGTGTGATGGGGTATTTCTAGTTCCACATTCTATTCACATCTGACTGAGCCCTTCTGCTCAATTATAATGAACTAACCATCGGTTTTTGTAACTTTTGTAGAGAGCCGCTGTGAGGCGTTTAACTATTTGCCACCATGTTTTGCCGACGGCTATATCAAATTTCTTGGTATTTTTAACAGTATGAATGTGATATTTCTAAGTTCACTATCTATTCACATCAGACTGAGCCCTTCTGCTCAATATAATGACTAACCATCGGTTTTTGTACTTTTGTAGGAGAGCCGCTGTGAGCGGCTTAACTATTTGCCTACCAAGTTTTCCCACAGGATGTATCAAATTTTCTTGGTATTCTAACAGTATGATGGGATATTTCTAAGTCACTAATCTATTCACATCAGAACTGAGCCCTTCTTGCTCAATTATAATGAACTAACCTACGGTTTTTGTACTTTAGTGAACGAGCCGTCGTGAGTGGGATTAAGTAGGGCAAGGTGTTAAATGTATACTAAATATGGTATTTCTTAATGGACGAGCGAACATGTGTTAAACACTGAAGCTGCGTTATCCTGTAGATTATCAGTCGTTTTTTAAGTAGAATAAACGATTTTGTCTCGAAACTTAAGAGAGTGGGAATAATTCAAGACACTTAGGTGATCAGAAAATAAAATACATGTCATTTAAACAAGTTTATTCTTTCTTTGTGGCCCAGTACAAGTCCGAAGGTTTGGAGACATCTGATCTTCGAGGACTTACAGATTGATGGGCAATAGGGGGACAGATGGTTGAGATAGTCAAGTGAATTGTGCTGTCACATGACCTTCAGGGTGTGCATTTATTATTATCAGATAATAAACCTCTTTATAGTCGGGCAAGATATGTTTATATGCATAGGTTTATTAACTTTTATTATTCATTTATAAATATGTATATGTATAAATATGTATGTATCATATGAGTCTGACTCTTTTTGTTTTTTGTGTTTTGCAGAAGAATGAAGATAAAGAAATCTGCTGATGAAGCTGGATGGATGAGGTTTAAGCCATTTATGCTTGTCTTGTAGTTGTATTGTAACCGCCTTTAATGAATTGGCTGGAAAAAAAAAGAAAAACAATTTAGGGGGGGATTAAACAAAGAAAATTGAGCATGAACATAAGTTTTTCTACCCATCCGTGGCTGCGAAGTCATTGAGATTCCTGTTGTGAACTGTTGTGGATTAAAGATATCTGCCTGGTTAGCGTAGCGGTAAGTATATATTACCTCTGCCTCAAACATTGGCTGAGGTTTGGACTTAGTCAAAATTTTTCATTTTTTTATTATGTATTTTTTTTCTTCTTCCCCTGAGCAAATGTTAAAAACCCAAAGTAGTCAAGGTAAAAGCACAGCAGGCTCTCGAAGCCAATCTTTTTTAGACCAATGAACATGGGGAATGAAAGTTTTGGTAGTACTGTTAGGGCCGTATCTATGGACTAGATGGATCTGTTTAAAAATTATTCATATTCTATAGGAATACTTTGTCATAATAACTAAAACTATTTATATTAAGGTTACTTGAAACCCTATAACTTGTGCAAACAAATGAATATTATTTACAGTCCATAACACCATTGATGCTGGGGTTTTTTTTTTGGGGGGGGGGTCTTTTCTCTAAACTGGTGCTTGATTTGTTATTGGAGATAAATATACTTTTAAAGAGTGGGGAGAGAAAAATATTTTATGATGCAAAAAGAAAGATTTAAAATGACTCTATTCAATGATATGGGGTTTAAAACTAACAGTAAACCTTACTGAGTAAAACATAAATAGCCTCATGGTAATAATAGTAAGGCAAACTGAGCTCTTTAACCTTGTAGGCACATCTAGGAGAAGGAAAATTCTGAATTTTAACTGTTAAACTCCACTTAAAAATTCACAAATCCTACTTCTCATGTGGAGAGTTTGGTAACATATATATATATACTATATATATTGTGGTGTTTGGTGGTTGATTTTGAAGGTTTTGGCAATGCCAAACGTGCAAAAAAAAATGAGGTAACAAGGTGTGTTCGTTTACCTTTGATTTATTTTCTTAATATTTTGGGATGAAATCGTCTTCACCAGAATATTTCTGAAGTTCAGATTTCTAGAAGAGATTTGATTGCTGCCTATTCTGTTGTAAACAATGTGTTATTCTTCCAAAATTCTTTGTGTGTGGATTCCAAATAATGACTCCCAACAAACATCCTGTTACCTAATTTTTTTTACACTTGCATTGTGATAGGCCTCAAAACAACGGCAAACTATATACACACTCATGCTTGTAAGCAAATTATAACACACACACACATATATATATATATATATAATATTATATTATATATATATATATATATTATTATATATATATATATATAATACACCACACACACACACACAAACACAGTTGTAACCTTTGCATTCTTATGATGTGTGCTTTTCTAATCATAAAATGTTACCTCTGCCTACTCATACATGCAGTAGAGACTCATTGACCTTTTTCTTTTTTTCTTTTTTTCTTTTTTTTTTTTTTTTTTTCTTTCTTTCTTTCTCCCGCACTCCTTATTTTATTCATTTCCGCAATCCAATTATTTTATTCACTTTTGCAAATTTGAAATAGAAAGTGAACTTGGGATTTTCAAAAAATATCTAAGGCATTGACAAAGATTTGGCCTTTTTGTTTTGTCTCAAATATAAATATGGCAAGTTTCAGCAAACAATACTGGTATTTGTGGGCATTGACCTGTTCAAATACTTAACTGCTTTGCCTAAACTTAAATCGGGCTCACAGCGGCTCTCCCCCATTGCAATCCACTGATGGTTAGTTCATTAAATTGATTCAAAGGACACTTGGATTAATAATGATAGGAACTTTGGTGAATAAATAGTCAACTTTGAAATATCCGATTCATACAGGTAAAAAAAAAAAAAGCAAGTCATGGGGAGATTGGAGGCAAAGAGTTAACTGGGTGACCTTCTTAGCAACAGTAAGCAACCGGGTCCTTTTATTTATCAAAATGACTTGATTCTGCATTAAATGACCCGAAATAGGGTTGATAGTGTCATAAAACAACACGACTAGAAACTGGGAATACTATATGTATTTACACCAACCCTTGTGCCATGAGCACGATGTGACGCAAGGTCACTTTTTAAGCTGGGTACTGAGTTGAATTCGTTTTCCTTTCTAGAATTGGTTACACTTACTAATATTAAAGACCCCAGTCTACCCATAGCTATAGGAGAGATAAGTATGGATTCATCTCTTTCTAAAGGATATTAGCACTGTGAAATGCAAAACAGCCTTGTCCAGGAACTGAAACTGTGATGCTCGGGTCCATATTCTTATGACATAATTGTTATGCCCAAAGCTATAATTTAGTTCAAATCACTTATGATATACATCTGGTGTCCTGTTTTGTTGTTAATTATCACAATGTTTTGGCGCTTCTGTACTTTCTGTTTTTGGTACCTACTGGGAATTTAAACCAATCCCTTTATTCACTCCACAGGTTTACTATTTGTTCTCATTCTTCTTGTCCCTACTTCATGCTCTGTTTGTGTCATAACACAAATCTTGAGGCGAGATTGTAAATCAATTGAAAGACCAAGTGCTGTATTTAAGCTCAATTAAAGATATGACTTACAGGAAAAAGTCAGTCTTCGTCTGATGACACCTACGGCCACCCCTCCACTCCAATTAACATATTGCCACATTTTAATATTATAGTATTATGAATTGATTATAGCTCAGTCAGTTGAATGTCCATCTAAGGAATCTCAGGTCTGGGTTTGATACATAGCCTTGCCAAACCAGCGCATGAGTAGCACATTTTGCGGTAATCTTATCGTGTGGTAAAGATTTGGGAGCTGACTGGAGGTTGGCATTCCACCTCAGGTCAAAACATCCCCTCTGGCCTAAGGCTAAGCAAATAGGATAGACTCCCCAACTGTTTGGCTGTACCAACAATAGGCCACTCATGCTGACTTTCTATGCAAGAATTTAGTCGCGGAGTCAGCAGAGCTTAAAAATAATGGGG